>JBAJHX010000096.1:14326699-14360069 GCA_037176925.1 Amniataba percoides
TTCTTTTTCCTTCTGGTTTGCTGTTTGTTGCGTCATCTTCTCGTGTTCCTCTGCTTGGTATTGTGGTTTGACAGTTGCATTGAGAAAGTGCAAGTTATTCTGCATTTTTCTGTGTTTACTGAGTACATCTCCTTGAGTTGATGGTGGTGATGTGTGACTGCAGCCTTCACAGAACAACAAAAGCGTTCATGTGTAGTGCCTGGAGCAAATAATGTAACCCTACACTTCTATGGTTTGTCAACAATTATGAAACTGACAAAAACAATAAGGTGGCAGATTATCAGTGAGATTTTACTTGAGCTATTTAGACATGTTTATGTGGAAATTTATGTTTCAGTTTAGTTTGCCCTGGGTTTACGATTTTATTATTATTTTTCATGCTGTGTTTCTTAACATGTTGGAAAACATTTTAACATCATATCACATGGACTGATGTGTTTCTGTGGAGCCAAAATCATGATCATGATTGTTTGTTTCAGCAACAGGTCAAACCAAGAAACAACTCCTCACACTAGCGGACCCCATCACGGTGCCATACAGCCTAGTTCCCAGCACATCAACAACAAGTGCTCTAACTGTAGGACCCATCGAATAAAGGCCCAATTGATCTAACATCACAGTGAGTCCTTTGTTGAGCGAGACACGGACGAGACACAAGAGAAACACACTCAAACTTGGAAGCCGTTCAGGATGTACAGTGGAGCTATTTTCAATGGTGATATGCATTGATAATGAAGTTGTAAGTAAATGGAGGAAAATACAATGAGTGCATGTTGTTTGTTACTGAGCAGCAGCTGTGTGACGACAGAAAAAGGACTCTGCATTTGTACAGCTGAGTAGACACTTTATTATCTCTCAGCTCTCAGGCAGCTGCACAGTGCAGAGGGTCTGCAACTCCAAACTATCTTTATATTCATCATGTGCTTTTCATCATGTTCAGACCTTTGTTCTGCATCCACTGTCATAGATGGTGCCAAAGGAGGGGCACAATGCATGGCCACTTAGTTAACTATTTATTGAGTGACACAAAGTCGTCAAGGGAATTATGACCTGCCAACAACAGTTATATAACATATACTGTATGTACCCTTAACACTTTTTACACTCATGGGTCAGGCAGGGTTACTTTAGCAAAACACAGCATAGGGAGCCCTGATTTGTTACTGTGCAGGCTACACTCAGCATGAATCCCTCCGTATGAGTAAAACTATTCTAAGACTATTCTTATTAGAAAGATTATGTTCATATAAATCTGTTAGTATAAATAAATACAACTTTGATTTTTATTCATGCAAAAGCAGCAGTTAATTTTGAAGTTATTTTGCAAATGTTCCATCATAAACAGGATATGAAATAAATCACACAGCCATCATTAGTCTAGTAAACGGCAGTGCCCCCTTTTAACTCTCCTGTTATGTTCATTTGTCGTGGGCAGTAATAACGTACCTGGGTCAAGGTGCATGTTTAATCACCCAAAAGCTTTCAGAAACCAAACAATTCTAATCAACATTATGATCATGGATCCATTAGGATAATACTTGTTTTCTTGTAAATAAAGACATGCTCCATCAATCTAATCAATCTAATGTACATTAGAAAAAACGATATATATGTATGACACTATGCAGCAAACATACATGATAAGAGCTGATATTACTGTTGATGCCAATGGCAACCCTTGCCCTGTGTGAATTAATGCAGCCTTCTGACTCATTTGAAAGCAGGGAAACACAATGAAATGTCATTGGGCACTGTGTTGCATTAGCCAGTCAAATACAAGCAAGAACACACTACCAGTGGATCAATTTATAACACTGAATTTCTCCTGTTTGCCTCACAATCAGTCCAACAAATGATAGAATAATAATATGATGGTTTTATTACAGGTCTTTGTGCACTGTTTTGGTGTCTGATAAGCATTGGAAATTCCGATCTGTCACTCAACAATTCCTGGATTAGATTTCTGGTGAAGCAGCTCACCTCCTCGCCAACAGCAACATGGTAACTACAGCAAACTTGACCAAGTCACTGCTCCTGGTTGAGAAATAGTCCTGAAAGTTAACTCCCACATACATTCATAGCTTGTCATTTTTACACATATTATTTTACAAATTAAACAAACAAGATACAGCGCCTCTCCTTGAACTGCCACCTTACCGTGGTGGAGAGGTTTGTGTGCCCAAATGATCCTAGGAGCTATGTTGTTGGGGGCATTATGCCCCTGGTAGGGTCTCCCATGGCAAACAGGTCCTAGGTGGGGGACAGACTAAGAGCAATTCAGAAGCTCATCATGAAGAATTCTACAACAAGGACTGTTACGTCGCCCGAATTGGCGTTACCAGTGCCCCACCCTGGAGCCAGGCCTGGGGTTGGGGCTTGCAGGCGAACGCTTGGTGGCCGGGTCTTTGCTCACGGGACCCGGCCGGGCTCAGCCCAAAATGGCGACGTGGGCCCGCCTTATTGTAGGCTCACCACCCGCAGGAAGGTTCATGAGGGGCCGGTGCAATGTGGTTTGGGTAGCAGTCGTGGTGGGGGGCATCAACGCCCCGAACCCTGGACCAAATGTCTGGCAATAGGGACATGGAAGGTCACCTCGCTGGGGGGGAAGGAGACTGAGCTTGTGCGGGAGGTTGCGAGATACCAGAAAGAGATAGTCAGGCTCTTAACTTTTACCCTTGACTCTGATATGGGAAAAAAAATTAAAAAATGAAAGAAACCATGGGGTGGATTTTGTTATCATTGTCCAGAAGCAGGCTAGCTGTTTCCAGCTGTTTTTAGTCTTTATGCTACTCTAGGATTGAATGGTGTCAATCATCTCATCCAACTCTCAACAAATAAAGTGATAAAGGGTATCACCCAAAATATTGCAATATTTTATGTTGTGTATATATCTGTATACAAAATATCAGAAAACGAGAGAGTCCAACTAGTATTCTTCAAGTGCCATGTTTTGGTCTAACCAATTGCTCGACAAAAAACCCAAAGATGTAGACTTTGACTTACAGACACTTATATGCAGTTATCGTTTTTATTTTGCTGGTCGTTGGTGGTTTTTATATGTATTCATATAAGCTATACACTATTTTACTAGTTTTTGGCAGTTTTTCCCCATCTTAGTGGAGACTCTAAAGACAGAAGGTGTCTTGTGTTGCACAGACTGTAAAGCCCCTTGAGGCGAACTGCGATTTGTGACCCTGGACTGTATCACCAAAAATGACTTGAGGTGTTCTCACACTGACAGTGAGACTGATGACCAGCATGATTCACATCCTGTGTGTGTGTGTGTGTGTGTGCGCGCATACTTGACTGAAAACAGAGACAATCAGCAGTGTTGTTGATTGTTTCACTTCATTTATCAGACTGACTGATCAATTAACCTCATGAATAAAATAAAATAACATAAGAAACACACCAAATGACACTCTGTGGGAGCGGATCTAAAATTAGCTCCGAGCGAGGAGCCTCCTCCCCACGTCGCGAGCTCCCCGTTACATAACAGTGGGTGGAAACACCTCCGAGTGGATTCCCGCGTGCTCCTCGAGTGTGTGACCCGTCTCCGTGGATACTGTGACTCATGCCTCCTGTGACGTCATGTGGCAGGGGGGGGGGCTGCTTGAGTAACGAGATGGAAAAGCGCGCGCAGATTTGAGCAGCTTACGTCTCCCTCTGCGATGCCGGTTCACGTGGACCGGCTGCGTGAACACGGAGCCGCGAGCCTGTGCGGGGTGTGACTGCAGAGACACAATTGGACAGCGCGAGAGGAGACCGTGCTGCGAGGACCGGAGGAGAAAGAGAGCAACTTTTTCTCACCACACTGAGAAATAATCAACTTTAATACGTCCAACCAGTGACTGTAGATACGTTTACTGTTTGTGAACAGGTTCAGAAAATGACCCATACAGATGAAATTACAGCGTCTTAGTGTTAATGGTGTATTATTACTGGATGATGTGTCTCTTTATGGAGTATAATACCTGATTTATGTGTGTCTCTCCTCTGAGGACGGTTAATATCATTGACTGTAATATAAAAATCTTTCTCTTTACTTCAGTGTTCAGATCCATTGACTGTAATATAAAGATCTTTACTTCAGTGATCTGGAGTGTTTAATAGGCTGCACAGCACACACGTACAGTGGCTTTATCAGCAGCACAAGGACAGCATTATTTGGATGGCTTATCACTTATCTGTGCTGGTGAAATAGTTAAACTCTCAAGTCAACCAGGTTACATAACCACCTCACACCGCACACCATGTACGACAGGGAAAAAGGAGGGAAATGTGCGGGGACACTCTGGGGCATGAACTCACAAGGTTACTTTTTCTTTGAACCCTCCACTTTCTCACAGTGTGACAAATCCCCCGACTTAAAAGAAAGAGAAAAGTGGTCAAAAGTCTTCATCTACATTGAAATGTGACTTCATAGATTAAAAGTCTTCACAAGTTTGAAATATACTAACTGAGGCTTATCATACATATCAGCAGTTGACTTTGAGATGTAAAAATATCGAAATCCAATTCCTTTTTTCCTATTGGATATTTGATTTTCACCATTTCCATTCAAGATATATTAATTCATCTGGATATCTATACTGAGATACTTAAATCCACACAAATCACAATAACAGATACTGAGATTGGGAACTGCACATTCTCAAAATCTAAGTGGAGGGATTCATTTAAGAGTCATAATTCTCCATCTACTTTATAAATGCATACCATCACTTTAGTGTCAATTAAAAACCAGTATGTAAGGCAGAATCTCAACAGCACCACCAAGTGACACTGATGTGCATCAACAGCTGTGAAAAAGTAACCAGGGAAGTTCAGTAAATGTCAACAGAAACCAGCTAATTAAAAGTAAAGAAATAAAAACTGCAGCAAACAGAGTTAACATAAAACTCTGCTACAGTATATTTCTTATCTAATTTATGTGCCATGACTGTGAGCTTCATTATCAGATGGGACAATTAATGCTGTGGGAGTGCCCTCTTGTGGGAAGGTGGTCTGGATGAGAATATTTCTATTAATCTACGCAGATGTGGGAAGATACAGAGGAAAATATATAAACACAGGTGTTTTTAATCAACCGGTAGTTTTAATTGAGAGACAATATCACATAGTATCAAACAAAAGAAAAAAAATGGAAAACATCATAGACAAAAATGAGACTTGTGTTCATTACACCATTTTTTCAAACCAATGCCAGAGTTTTGCATCTTGAGCGAAGGGGTGCCTTTAATACAAACAACCATTAGCCGATGGAAACCTTCAGTATGAAGTAAGAAAGTAACACACTGAAAACAAGCTGGCTTTACAGACAATCAAAAGGCGGGACTTCCTTACAAACCATCCCAATCCTTCTTTAAAAAGAAAAAATGCTGGCGTTTACACAATGAAAATGAGGAACTACTCGCACTAATAAGTCAAACTACACCGTACATTCATAGACAAAAAAATGCTCTCAAGAGATTACTGGTGAACTGGAATGCTGGGTGGCATGACTGTTTCATGACTGAAAAAAAGAGACATGACTCAGGTGAGGAAATCACACCTGCGCACACCCACTCTGTATCTGAAAATTACCATAGGATGGAGAAGGATGGGTAGGGAAGGGTGGGGTAGGGGGACACTAAAATGCATGATTGTTTAAAAAACCCAACACAAATATGACCATGTCGGCCATGTTGAAGCTCGTCATGTGAAACGGCAACGCCTGTGTGACCGTTCATCTTCAGCTCCCTTTACACCTGACAGATGTTCCTCTACTTTCTGTCGTTAGACCTGGAGCGGCTGTGGGAAGGAAAAAAAGACAACAACAACAAAAAAAAACATGTTAAGGCTGACAAGAATGACTGTCGCTGTAATATTCTCAGGAGTATCAAACAAACAAGATCTCTCAAAGGATGCCAAGTAGCATCCTACAGTAGTTTTAACAGTAAAGTGATGTTACTGTGTTTCACAATAAAAAAAATAAAAAATGTTGGATTATAAAACTTAAATTATATCAGGACAACTCAAAGGTTTTAGTACCTCCTCGATCGTGAGAAGGACCTTGAGGGTTTGTGGTTCCTGTCCCGGGAGAGGGACCTCTCCCTCCTCCTGTCTCTGGAGAAAGACCTGCAAAAGCCAAACCATCCCACTGAGTAAACATTTATAAAATGTTTGACATACTAATCATGTTCGATTGTTATGTTAAGTGAATGACCACAAGGGTTGGGCTCCTGAAGTTGTTTCAATTTAGAATCAGGATTTGAAACTCTTATCTAACCCTTTCTTTATATTTATTTTATATTCTCAAGGTAACTTTATCTAGTTTCTCCTTCATAGCAGGTATAACCAGTGGTAGATTATAATTAGCTGAAGCTCATCAACATTTTGAAAATATAGTTGAACATAATGTGTACTGTTCATACAAGATTCAAGCTTTTGAGTAGAGTGTCTCTGAATGAGCTGACATACCTGCTTCGACTGCGGCTGAAGCTCCTCCTGCGTGGGGATCTGCACAGGGAAAATACAAAAGTGTTACAAACACAAATGCAATGATCCCATAGAGATCCACACTGTTCTTATCCTTTTCTTACATGGGCCTCCTTCAACACAGCCCTTTATCTATCACAGTAACTCAAAGCGGAAATAAAAGACTTGGGTTGTTTTTTTACCGGGAAAACAATTATCTCAACTGGAAAACAAAACTCACTAGCACTGGACCTGGTGCATACAGATGGCAGGTGCTTAGGAACTCGCTCACCTGTCCCACAGTGCCATGTGTGGCTTTAAAATTAAAATCACCAGTGTGAATTATAGTCTAGCTTCTTAGGGGAAGAAATAAAGGTGTGCTGTCTTGAAGCTCATCACAACATCAAAGCAAGGTAAGTAGAGCCAACCACACTGTGGACTGGCCATGACGTGGGCATAAAAAAGAGACACACAAAGGCCATCATCTGTATGAAACTGATCCACTGCACTTAAAAGGAGAACACAACAAATTAAAAGCTAGTAGCGAACAATATACTGGTCACTGGGAATATGTCTTGGGAAGCAACCAGGCTAAGATGTGCTCAAAATAAAAACAACCGTACAGCACAAAAACACCATTTGATATTCAATGGGGGGTTGAGAAGAGTTTTGATTTGTGTGACTTCATAATTCTGCTCAGAACCCCAAGACATACCACATGATTGTCTATAAATCAAAATCTGAAATGTGAGGTTCGAATGATTTAAATTTTTTTTAAAGAAAAAAAAAGAAAGAAAAGAACAACCTTTTCAAACCAGCTGTCTCTTCACTTTCAAAACTGTAATCAGCAGTGTACTGAATGAAGCAGGAAAACTTACTAGTATTTTTGGTTTTCAACAAGCTAGATATGACGAAAGGGAGGCAGACTGTCGGCCGGGTAGGTAGAATTGGCTGATTAGGACTGGCCAGATGCTGCAAGGTGATTAGGTGGCAGGCAGATGGGGGCTGGCTGTGGCTTTTTTCCTGCTTTAATTGGTTAGCCGAAGGCTGCTGTTGGTACGTTGTAGACATTTGGGAACGTAATACGCTGATTGGTCGGGAATGTGAGGTGGGCCGCTGCTGTTTGGGTTAAGGTTGAAGGAGGAGGAGGTTGAGAACGGCATGCTGAGGAACCAATGGGTTGGTGCAACCTGACGACTGGCCATGCCTGGGTCATGTGACAGCACCAGCCAAGCTGATTGGGGCACGATGGTCAGCAGTCACATGATGCTGAAAGAGGACTAGTTGATTGACTCAGAGGGTGGTGAGAAGAGGCATGGTGGTGGCTCTGCAACGGGTTTCATTCTTATTAATATAGATGAAAAATAAAAAGCATCCTCAAACAAAAAGAAAAAAATGCATCACATTTGGCACTTTCATCCCCCCATACTTTTAAACAGATTATACTTAACCCGACATGGGAATTACCCAATCCTGTGTCACAGACCTATATCACCACTTTAAAGATGTTTAAATGTATAAACTTTGTGTGTGCACAAAAAATGTACACTTCCAAACAGGCATTAGTGCCTAAAGAAGAAAGTCGTGCAGGCCAGATTTTTAGATGCATTTAGCAATAGAAAAGCTTCACTACATAGCCTTGTGTCCCACTTCATACTGTAAAGTCTAGCTGTTTGGCTCCTTGCATAAAATGACCAATATTATCAATGAAGATGAAACTGCAGGCTGTACACATTGCAACAATCACAAATGCATTCAGCAGAAAAAACACTAGAAAAGCCTAGAATTAAATTACCATGAAATAAACTGTGGGTAGGACGGTAAAATCAGTAGGTCACAAACAGATCATAATGTCTCTGCTGGTCACTGTCAAACAACAATATGGGTCACCTTCGCCTGGGTGGTGGGCTGCGTCGCCTGTAGTCGTCTCGGTCTCGAGGGCGCCTGCTCCACGAGGGGGGAGCACCACGGGTGCGACTGCGTTTCTCCCCGTTGGACAGCTCTACTCTCACACGGCAACCACACAAATTCCTATGAAGAAAACCAACCAGTCCCTGTTAACTATCACTGCTGTGACTAAATGGATAATTTCTCCAGTTTGAGCTATCATGCCATTATCATCTGTCGCCTACCTTCCATCGAGCTCACGCACTGCATCAGTTGCATCTCTGGGGTCTTCAAACTCCACAAAGGCAAAGCCTGGAGGGTTTCTGGCCACCCAGACACTGCGGAGAGGACCATAGTAGCCGAATGACCTCTCTAACTCTGTCTTGTTTCCATTGCTGCCCAAATTCCCAACATAGACCTTACAGTCAAGAGGACAGTCACGATGCATGACTGGATCTGTAAAAGAAAAAAACATATTAGTTATCCAGTCTTAATATAAATCTTAATCAGAATTGAATTACCATAACATGTCTAGTGAAAATTAACAAACAACCGAAATTCAGATTAAAACGTTACGTCCATTTGCTTTCTCCAACACCCTGCAGAGCAAATCTTTAAAACATTGCAAAACTCCGTGAATAACCCAGATTGTCATAATCTTAATTTCTGTAAACATAAGAATAAATTACATTAATCGAAGAGTCACATCTACAAATGACTCTTTCAAATGTTTGAAAATAGAGACGCGGCCTACTTTCCTGTCGAAGCCTCCTGAGCTAACTTTAGCCTAACAATGAAAATAGCTCACGGTAGCTCACCTAATGTTTAAGCCTTACATATGTTAAAATAACCTTTTCATTAACTGAACCGCAAACCTTACACGGTTACATTTATTCTGCATCTACAACAAATCGTTTCACGTTACACATCAGACTATTATTCGACGCTTTGGAGCTAATGGCTATTTAACGAAAGCTAAAATGGCCTCCGAGGGCCGCTGCCACACTAACAACGGCTCACATCAACCCGCGCATCAAAACGACGTGGCGGTAAGATTAACTCACCCGATATAATTATTCTCTTATAAAAAAGTTTCAGCGCCTCAGACAGGTCATGTTTTAATTAAATCTTTACCGTGTTTGTTGAGATTTCCTGCTCAGACTACCAGCTCCGGTTTGTTCTCGGTCGTCGATGGAAAATGGCGTGACGGAAAATACGTTTGTGTGCTGGGTGACCCGGTTCCTGCTCCCGGGAGGGCGGGGTTAGTCACGCAGCCACAGATCTCACCCTTATATCAGAAAACTTCACAGTCTCTGAATTTACAGGTGATGTTGCAGGTTGTTTGACTCAGTCATTGTCTAAAACATTCAGGTATAATTTAGTTTTGACCTGCAAACAGTGATTAAAGCGTTTTTCCGGTGATCATTAACGAACGCACACATTTTTGCTGTAATACCATCTTTGGCCACAGTATGGGAGTCAATGTTGTTTTGGCGCTGTTTTGGATTGATGATGCACAATAGGTTTGAATAGCTCTTCTCAGCAGCTACTGTGGCATGCAGTTTTCTAAACTTACGAGCAACTTGGCATTTTCTCTAGCGAAAGGTTTGTTCTTGGGAACTTTTATTAGATTAAAGTCGACACTCGCATGCTGCAATTCTAGATGTCCTTAATGTAAATGATCATCATAAAGTGATCAAATGCCTGCTTTGGTCATGTTGTGTGTAAAGCTCCTTTTGTATGAAAGTCAAAGACAAAAAGAAGACTTAAAAGAGAAACCTTTTATTATATATAATGCAAATGGTACAGGGCAGAAGAAGATAAAAAACTCAGCTAAAGCAAGAGAGGAGAAACACTTTCTCTGTTTAAATATTTAACATGAACAACAGCAATAAATAAAAGAAGAAAAGAAGCTTATTTAAAAACTTATTTTTGCCTAATTCTGTTTTGGGCACCAAAATATGTAGATGAATAACATAGATATATTGAATAAAAACTATAAAAATTCAAAGAAATCAAAACAATGTAAAGTAGTCTTAATGTCTGGTGTGTTTAAATTTGTCATGGACAACAGAGGCTTGTTGTTGGTGACATTACATTTCTATGTATATGAAACTCAGATAAGGCAATAGTAAAACTGATTATATTTGCTTTTCTTACAACCCCAAACAGTAAGTACAGAAACAAAAGTAGCACCCAGCTCCCATAAAAGCCAGTGAACGACACCCAAAACCATTAACAGGCTTATTTCACGGCCTGGTATCTTCCATACATTTGCACAAGAGACAAATCAGGATGAATCTGTACAAAAGGGCGCTCTGTGCCATGACACCTCACGCTAGGCTTTATTTTACCTTTCAGCCTTATTATGCTGTGTCCATCTAATCTGAATCTGTAAGGAGCAATCTTTGCTCTTCTTTCATGTTTCTGAAATCTGACTGCCAGTATGAAGTTGTGGGGAACAAAGTTACGCAACGGAGCATCTAACTGCTGGCTTTGCATATCACTGCTGTATTTGTTTATGTGACGTGAAATGCATCAAAGAGCACAGTG
Source organism: Amniataba percoides (assembly GCA_037176925.1). Classification (NCBI taxonomy): domain Eukaryota; kingdom Metazoa; phylum Chordata; class Actinopteri; order Centrarchiformes; family Terapontidae; genus Amniataba; species Amniataba percoides. The sequence continues at coordinate 14,337,599 of JBAJHX010000096.1, forward strand.
TTTGCTGATCCAAACTTGATGCCGTTGGGTAGTTTGCGTCATGGAGTACGTACAATACGATGTATCAAGTTTGTCAAGCCATCAGACACATTCACCGTGGAATGACTTTTCTAACCTGACAGTTTTGCTTAAGTGCTGATGGACATTGTCCTTTCAGACTAACAACTAACAATTCTCACTGGAAAAACTTTTAGGAGCACCTCTACCCTGAGAATTTACCTGAATTATATAATATACTGATGATCAAGACAATTACCTTTTTAGGTTTTACACAAATTCAAGACTCTCCTTTACCTCTGTGGCCTCACCTCCGCACCTGAATGACGGCAGCTTGTATTGTGCAAAGTTGTTTGCATATCAGAGGTGAAGAGGTGCCAGCTGAGCTACGTTAACTCAGGATGAAGGATGACCTGTGTGACTTCTGCTCATCCCATCACAGCCTGAATGTTACTTGATGGCTTATCCTGGTCAGTCTAACTCTATTTCTAACTCTAAAGAGAGTTTGTTTTATGCTTGCTGTTCAACACTCTTACAGCGTATTGTTTTACTGTGCATCTCAGACACAGCTGTTGTTGCTCACTTAACATTAATTCCTACATTGTTTTCAGTTTGGTTTTAGGATGTTTACATTTATCTATTTTCTATACTTGCTTATTCTGTTCATAGGGGTTGTGGCATTTTGCAAGCATGCAATACACTCTGCAGTTTGTGCAAAAATGATAACGCACCATGCTCTTCCTTCCTTCAAGCTTCTGCAGAGATGCCTTTGAGGCTTATTGAGGCAATGCAGAGTGCAAGCCCACTATCTCAAATCTCATAAAACAAGGGTAGTGATCGACTTATAAAAACATTGTCACGGCATCTAACTAACTATCACTTTATATATAATGAGAACTGGCGGTGTCAGCTAAGGTTGCATGTTGTGGTTAAATATGTAAGCCCACACAGAAAGCACATCTACAACACACTGTCGTGACAACAGACTTTTATGAGCAGCAGCTTGTCTAAGGGAGCATGCGCACTGACTGAGGGCTCAATGGGTTTAATGGTGCATTTACTGGGACTGGGAATTTACTCACCCAGTCAGATATGTAGATAGATAGATAGATAGATAGATAGATAGATACATAGATAGATAGATAGACAGATAGATAGAAAAACTTTAGTGATCCCAAGCTGGGAAATTGCAGTGTAGCAGCAGCATTACACACAGAGATAATAACAATACGCACATGTACACTCATTGAGCGGTGCTGGTAAAATGAAACAATTAAACTCCAAGTTGTAAGAGTGCAAAAAGACATTGAGTGATTGATTATTTGTGTCAGGGCTAATGGACACTTATGTCTCTCACACATAATGCACAAATAAACTTTTTTTCACACTTTAAAAAATGTGGATGTGTGAGCTGGCTGCCTGGAGGATGTCAGTAAATCATGGAATAAAATATAAATGAATCAAGAAATACATTTTAAATAAATATTTCAACAGAGATCAGTGCTTATAGTGGGAACAAAATGTGCATTTAGAGGACAGTTCCACTTCCTTGGCTAAGCAGCTGACATTAATGAAGACATGCACCACATCTTCATTAATGTCAGCTGCTGTGAAAAATCAGTATGTTTAAAGTAGCCTAAGTAGAAAATAAAAGGATGCAATCAGATGCAACAGGGACCAAGGAATCAATAATTGATAAATGGTAGCTAATAACCACCTGCTACAATTTGACCTAAAGTTATACCTCTTCTTGATGTGATGAGAACTATCTAAAATAAAAAAAAACAAACAAAACATTGGAGATATTTTGGCTTCATTTGTGGGCAGCTGTCATGTGGTCAATCTCTATATTCTGTCTCTGGTCAGTTCTCATGTGGATGGCGCGTTGTCCCACTGTCAGTGAACGCAGCTGGATCAACTCAACGCCCCCCCGCCCCCCTCCTCTGGTTTGTCAGTCACCGCCCACAAAGTTACTCAGCCAGGTGACAGCTGAGCCAGCAGGGAGTGAATACACCACAACAGACGAGCAAAGCGACGTCTGTCAAATCAAAGTGCACTCACACACACTCAGAGTAACACATTTCTGCCTTTATTGTTGCATTTGAACGGGTCTCTCCGGCTCGTGGAGGCTGAGCAGGACGTCGGTAACGCGTGACGTCCCACCGGAGAGGAAGAAGAAGAAGAAGAGGAGAGGCTCCGCGGCCGTCGGTGTTTGTTTACAGCGGGGGGGCAGCTTACGGTAGAGCCGTTCAACATGTCGGAGCCGGCCGGGGAGGCGAAGCTGGAGCCGAAACAGGCGAGCAAAGAGGCGAAGGAGAGCGAGAACGTGGCGGAGAAATACTCAGCCATGACCGTGAGCAAGAACAGCGAGCTGAACATGGGAGAGCTGTCGGCCGCCTTCAGCGCCGTGCCCACCCACAAACCGGTCAAAAAGGTACAAATTCAGCCGAACCTCTGCATGACAGCTGGTGCTCTCACAGCCAGACAAACACACACGCTTTGCTTTTAGCTGCGCCAAAGTGTTGCCGCTACTTCAGCTCTCAGTGATGTTTACATGCACAAGTGCTGTCCTGCAGGGAAGTGGTTCCTCATGTTCACCCTGCACATGCAAGGTCAATGCATCATCCGTTTAAACACATTTAAGGGAATTTGCATGTGAAATCTTCACGCCAATAATGATTTACATGACAGTGAGTCGAAATCTGGCTTGTCTCTTTAGTCTGCGTTGCAAAATCAAGCTCAGACAGATTTGTATTGCATGTGATAAATATGTTATATTGTACTGCAAAAACATGCATGGAGGGGTTTGCAGAACTTGTGTCTCTTTAGCCCAGGCTGTGAAGCAGTAAGCAGAGGTGGAGGAAGTGAAAGGTGTGCATCTACAAGAAATTAGTAAAAAAGTACTCTTCATGTAGATGTTCCTATTTCAGAAAAATGTATATTATATAATAGGATTTGAATTATTCATGCATTCATTTGTACAGCACCGTAAGGCTGAAGCTGGTAAATTTAAACTAGTTTATGCTACATTGTATATTACATAATAATATTTAGAAATGTGTTAATTCTGTTTTATATTAATAATCTGAATGACCTAAAGTTATTGAAAAAAGCAATGGAGTAAAGTAGTAATAGTTAGCTGTGAGGAGAAGTACAAAGTCAAATGAAATGGAAATACTCAAGTACATGAAAATTGTACTTAAGTACAGTACATGACTAAGTGCACTCCCACATCTGCAAGTACGGTGACTGGCATGTGAAAGGCTTTTGTTTTAAAACCTCACAGTTGTGTAACAAAGTCACCAGTCCCATTTCCTTTACTGCAGACCAGTGTCACCTAAACAGCTTGATTTCCTAACCATATCCAACTCAAGGAAACAGCTCTTGCAAAATAAGGATGTTGACGGATACTCTGAAGGAACAAGGAAGAGTTGCACCTTGAATTCTTTGGGCTGCTGAGTGAAAACTATTTGCACACCTCGTTTAAGTTGGAGAGGACAAATGAAAACCAGTTTGGAACAAAATACACACTCTTATCACTTTTGGGGTTGGAGAAAATAATAGAAACTGCATAGTGTAATACAACTCAACAGCCACAAACTGCGTCCCCCAAAATGATCGTATTATTGAATCAACGCCCCGAACACCCAACAATGTAACTGTCACAAACGGTGGATTTATAGCAGGACTGTTGCATTAGATTGGTTTAACTTAAATGAGGCCTACCACATAAACTGGCAACTGAGTGCACAACTCAACTGTGACCAGGAAGCTGTCAAATGCAAAGTCTCAACACTCCCAGCTCGAGATTTATTAGTCAGCTCGTGAGGCTCATAATAGACCAGTTGTTTCACATCCTCATTTTAGGAGAGGCTTGATATTGCAGCAATAATTTTGTTTTTTTTTTTTTTATCTAAAGCAAAAACTTTGTGAATTTTGTGGGAATGATTGAAATTTGTTGTGCTCACTGGGTTGATATGAGCTTTTAGGAACACAAAACAGGGAACAGGAAGCAACTGACATTTTACAGTGGCAAATTTTAAAACAGAAATCGGGTCATGGTAATCTAAAGAACATAATCCTCATATATTCTGTGTGATCCTTGCAAGATGAGATTATTTAACATTTATCTCCCAACTAGAATCCAACAAAAAAACCCAACATCATCACCATGACATCAACATTAGTCCTGGTCTATGTAAGAAGCACTTTTATGTCTTTTTATTCAAATCTGAGGAAAGCAGTCACACAGGCGGTGGGACCCTGCAGACCTCACCATCTTGAGCAGTCCAGCGAGGAAAATATGTGGTCTCTTGTCACCTTAATCTTGAGAAAACAGCTTCACATTGTTCCTTGTTGCCATGTTTTTTTCACTGGTATGTAGAGGGGATAAACCAAGAAACCAGAGACCGACAGGATCAGACTTACGAACCTGACTGTCACTGAAAGATGAAGAGACTGAGCCTGAGTGATTTCAGTGAGAGAGATGGCATCTCTCTCACACTGTAGTCTTTATTAATGCCGAATCCACTGTTCCCAGATTGTTGTTCTTTATATAGAAGACTCCTTTTTGCTGAGACGAAAAAAAAAGAGTTAAGGATCTGACCAGGTGTGATAAAGGAAATGAAAACAAAAACATTCCAGGAACTGCTGAGGTGTAGCAAATTGCCTGACGACTTCTCCATACCTGAGAAGATAACGTTACAGCACCCAGAGGATTTGCCTCAATGCGTGTGAAATCTCCATCAACAAAAAAAAAGAATCTGGTTGCCACAGTGATAAGAAAAAAAGTTAGCTGACCAGGCATGAAGCGAGGCGCACACAGAAAGAACACCTGATCCTTCCTCTAACACACACACACACACACACACACACACGCACACACAGACTCCTTTTACCCGAGTATGGATTAACTGCTTGAGACTGAATGGCAATTCTCACAGGGAGCAGGCCACTATAAGAGTTGTGGAAATGAATTCATAATTATATTTCAGATGTGCATGCCAATTACTGCCATACCACAACATTGCAGTGCACTACAATACAGGTAATATTATGACACATTGATGCAGCTGATCATAATTTCTAATGGCCAGTGAAAAAAGTTAGTTCCACAGTGGAAATTAAATACTGTTACCTAGTTGAGTTTTATATGGAACTTTTGAGATCGTAGCAAGTAAAGTGATGTTCACAGTCCTAACACAAGCGTGGGTAAGATGGGGCCTTTCAACAAAAAAAGAGTGAATTTGGCAGCTTAATTTTAGAACATCTGTCCCGATGGCGCAGTGAGTGTTGGTCTGCAGCCAGGCATCTATTTTTGTAAACGCGACAAAATAAGCCCACTAGTTTGAAAGGGATTATGATGTTGCCAAAATGTTTCTAGCAATGAACTTCATGTTTATTTCTCCAACTCCGCATCCAAATTTGGTTGAGACTGAAGCCATATAAACACAAGACAAAAATAAAAACAGTCCTGCTTCCATTTTTTCCCACATCTGAGGCATAATGTGAGCTTTGAAATTGCTCAGGGCTTTGTTTAATGACTAGATGCTTTTCCATTTGAAACCGCGTCAGTTTAAACCATCTATGAATGCACTTTGCATTTACAGTGTGTAACTTTATTTTATATACACATATATCAGCAAATCCAGTTTGTGGAGGACAAGCAAGAGTTCAGCAGGTTCCCCACCAAGGCAGGCCGGCGCTCTCTGTCCCGCTCCATCTCTCAGTCATCCACTGACAGCTACAGCTCCGGTAAGAAGAAGAGACTGACAGACACACATGTGCATCAGTGTTATAAAATGTCACATCAACCTATTAATTCTGTAGCTGTACATTTATTTAGCCAATTAATTTTTATTATAAGTAAAACATGAATATACAGCTCCTTTTTTTTAAGTGTAGCAGGCCTTTAAACATACACCTGTTCAAATGCTCATTTCGTCTTGCGTCGTCTGTTTGGTCTGCTTTTGCTTAAATTTGGCGAGTTCTTTGAAAGCCTTGTTTCCCCTCACAGCTGCGTCCTACACAGACAGCTCTGATGACGAGACCTCACCACGGGACAAAACTCAGGTGAACTCCAAAGGCAGCAGCGACTTCTGTGTCAAGAACATCAAACAGGCTGAATTTGGCAGACGTGAGATTGAGATTGCAGAACAAGGTAGGACAGAACCAACAAAATCTCTTCATCTGTCACAAGTTAGTCCAAAAGACACCTGTCATGATAGGTTGGATTTAAACCAATTTAATCACACCACATGATCACACATTCAGAAAAAATACAGACTATTTTTTTAGTAGAGAAAGGAAAAGTCTTTTAGTGACTTTAGAGTGGGTACGTATAGAATTTACTCTCTTCCTGGGGGGTTTTAGTAGGTTGCTGTCAAAAATCTTTCACAGCTTCTGCGTCTCTGCCTTCCTCATCTCTTTTTTTATGTGTTGTTGTTTTTCAGATATGTCAGCGCTGATCTCACTCAGGAAGAGAGCACAGAGTGAGAAGCCATTGGCAGGTGCCAAAATTGTGGGCTGCACTCACATCACTGCCCAGACTGCAGTAAGACTTTCCTCTGATGCCAAAGCAGAAGCTGCAGTGTGATAGAGCCTCTTAGTCAGGCTTTTAGGTCAATGTTACTCACAGTTTCTGCACTGCTGCCAAGAAAACAGGACTTATTTTGTAACTTTAATGCATAAAGTGCTCAAGAGCTGTCTTTGTGTTTCATGGCCAACACAACAAACAGCTGATCTCCAATAAAGTATGTAAAAGGTTAAGTGAAGAGTGCGGTAATACAGACTTGCTTCATTGTAACCTTCAGTGCTATTGATTAATACACTTAATATGCACTTACTGGTCAGAAATAAATGGCATGTCCGTCATTTTTTTTATTGACCGTTCTCTTGTCTACTTCCTGCTTACCTGTGCGTTTCCAGGTGCTGATTGAGACTCTGGTGGCTCTCGGGGCTCAGTGCCGCTGGACTGCATGTAACATTTACTCTACGCAGAATGAAGTGGCTGCTGCTCTGTCAGAGACTGGTAAGCAAGCAGCAGGGAAGGAGAAAACATTTAGTTTTTAACTCAAACATCACAATGAACCTTTTACCTGCAATCCCACAAAATATATATATGTAAATAACCAGATGTTTGTGAGGTTTAATACAGGTAATGGACACTGTTGTGCCCCTTACCAACACTGAGGTGTGGAAATCCTACATATTTCATTTGCACTTCAACATGTTTTTTAAGGCACAGTATGATGTGTTTTCCCATGAGGAGAGATGTGCGTTCCCATGTGAGCACCCCGTGTCTTTTTGGAAATGCTTGATAAACTCTTGAAAAAATCAGCCATGCAGAGATAATGGGAGCGCATAAGATTCGCCATTTAGTGAGGGAACAGTAGTGGTAGCTTAGCGATTTTTCTACGGTTGCTACGTGATGGTTTAAGTACGTGCTAAATTCCCACAGCAGACCTTTGATGATGTGACAAGCTGAGGGGGTTACGGCAGATTTAGGAGTCTCTCACAGTGCAGAGTCTTCTGCATGCTGAGTTGTTTTATCTGGATAAAACCCCAAAATTTTCATCAAACTGTAAGGCACTTAGGATGAGAAAATAATTTAGAAATAATCCTGGCACAACTATTTTACAGCCTTTCCAACGCTCCAGTCTTTTTAGGAAGACTTCATGTTCATTGACCCAGATTGAATGAACAACATGGTGGACAAACATGGGATTGTTGATGATTCTTCAAGCCTTAAGCCGTCTGTTGTGTTTCAGGTGTGTCAGTGTTTGCCTGGAAAGGGGAGTCTGAGGATGATTTCTGGTGGTGTATCGACCGCTGTGTCAACACTGAGGGTTGGCAGCCTAACATGGTATGTGGAAACTTTTCTTTTTCTGACTGTGGGGGCAATAGACTTTGATATGTGAAAGATATAGACAAACAATTGCCTTTTGATACCCATAAAAACACCAGCAGATTGTTACAATCATTAGTTGTTTATTTGCCTAATAAGAGATAAGAAATGTCAGACTTTACAATGTATTTATTCATACAACTTCATAAAGACCAAATATATTGATTTCATCCCTTTTCTGTTAGATCCTTGATGATGGAGGAGACTTGACTCACTGGATGTACAAGAAATACCCCAATGTATTCAAGAAGATCAGGGGCATTGTAGAGGAGAGTGTCACTGGAGTTCACAGGTAATTCACTGTTTAATAGATGCACATTTCCTATAAAATATTTAGTTTTAACCACAGGAGCACGAACCAACTCTGTCCTCTTTCTAGGCTCTATCAGCTGTCTAAAGCTGGAAAACTGTGCGTGCCGGCTATGAATGTAAATGACTCTGTGACAAAGCAGAAGTTTGACAACCTGTACTGCTGCAGAGAGTCGATCTTGGACGGGTGAGTGAGCTCGGGTTTGAGGCATCTGGTTGTTGGAAGGCCAAACAATAACAAAGTCAAGCTTGTGTTGAAACTTAAGAGCAGTTTGTTTACTGGACAGCTTTACAGTGATTAGTGAGGTTTGAAAGGAATATAACATACCCTGCTTGCATTGGGAAAAAAAATCAGGATGTTTAAAGAGAAAGTCACGTTAGTTTTTCTTCACTCCTGACTTGGTTATCAGCTGCTGTTTTTATAACATCAGAACTTTTTCCGCTGCAGCACAGCAGACATAAAGGTCAGGAACCATTGCACCTGATCCATACAGATCAAATGCGCAGCTTTACATAGCTCTATAGCGTTTGAACAAGCTGTTGCTCTTGTAATGCATTTCTGTTGTGCACACTGCAAACTGAGAACATAACCCTTTATTACCCTCTTGTTAATTATTGCTGGGGCAACATATAAATAGTCTAGTACCCTTTAACTATGTCTGCACATCTCTGCGTCGAGTCAGTGCTTTCTACACTCACCACTTATAATTTATTGCCATCCAATCTGATTAATTATCAGATGTCTTGTAGCAGGTGTTCCATTATGAGTTGTGAAACTGAGTGTTTGTCAGAAGGATATTTAAGGAGAGTGATGATCTGTTTTGTAATGAGAAGCACTATCCACAGATATGTCATAATATGCAGCTGTAGCGAGTTACTCTGTCACAGAAAATGCATTCCTTGTTATTCATGACAGGTCTTTCTTTTTTTTATTGTTGTGAGATAAGTTTTGCCAAGTAACATTTTGCTGTGTATCTGCAAAAAGATGCCAGATTTTGGAGCGGCAGACATACAGATTGGCAGCTTTTCCACTTGTACATAATGTGCTAATTTCTTGTCTCAAACTTCTCTAGCTTGAAGAGAACCACAGATGTCATGTTCGGAGGCAAACAGGTGGTCGTGTGTGGGTACGGCGAGGTGAGAGGCTTCTTTAACGTTCACATGCCACACCAGTCTTCTTCGTGTAGAGAACAGTCATGATGATTCATCGCAGTGCCAAACTCATAAAGCAGATAGCTGTCATCGCATTTCATTGGAAAATATTTAAAGGACATTGGATATGACAGCATCTGATTGTTGAGTCTTGACATTAAATGATCAAAGTTTGCAGGACATTGAGATTAGTGAGCTTGTCGTGTTGAATACATTGAGTCTTGATGGCTTTGTGTTATGATGGCTTGTGTTTAAATGCTTCTGAGTGTCAATTCTTTATTCAGGTCAGGGTAATGATTGGTATTTGTAGCTCTGCTGATCAAACTGTGACATGTTCTTGTCTTTGCAGGTTGGAAAAGGTTGTTGTGCTGCTCTGAAAGCTCTGGGAGCCATCGTCTATGTTACAGAGATCGATCCCATCTGTGCCCTGCAGGCCTGGTGAGGAACACAACAACAACTGGGATGATCTCCATCGCTGCACGTGTTGCATCTCCAAAATATATGAATAGGACAGATGGCAGGACAGGAAGCAGTATGGATAGCATAGCAGAGCAAACTGTGTTAATTATTTAACAATCTAAACTCAAACACACCACATTAAGCTGACAGGGAGTCTGGCTGTTCAGCTAAACTGAGCTGCTTGTCAATAAATAATAGATAGTTTCCCCGATCGTCCTTGTTCTCTTCACTGAGGCTGAACGCTGAACCTCTTCTCTTTCTTTCGTGTGTCAACAGCATGGACGGATTCAGGGTGGTCAAGCTGAACGAGGTCATTCGCCAGGTTGACGTCATCATCACATGCACTGGTAACTCCACTTAAAACCTTGCTGGTGTAAAAACTCACAGAGAAGCACTTATGTGAGATTATAGCCTCTCAGTCTCCACCTGTCTGACATTACAAATGCCTTTTAGTTTACAGTCCTTTACTGATCCTCACGGCTCTGTGCTAGTCATGTCCTGTGTGGCAGAGAGTGTTTGCTGATTAAAGGTGAATGATTTATTATTTTGTAAAATATTATAATGATTGTGTCTATCTGTAGGGAACAAGAATGTGGTGACCAGAGATCAGCTGGACAGGATGAAAAATGGCTCTATTGTCTGCAACATGGGGCACTCTAACACCGAGATTGATGTGGTAAACTAATGCTTACTATGGATAAAGTTCACTGTTTCCCGCAGACCACAGTTTATGTTTCTTTAACATGCCCCAGTTTTAACCCTTGTGTATTAATATATTGGAGAAGGCAGGTCAGTCGCATTGAGTTGAACCATTATAAAGAACTTGGCTGATGTTGTCGTCTCTTGCAGGCAAGTCTCCGGACCCCGGAGCTGACCTGGGAGAGAGTGCGCTCTCAGGTGGATCACGTCATTTGGCCAGATGGCAAGAGGGTGATCCTTCTGGCTGAGGTAACTGGCTACATCTGCACACATACATCCAGGAGACGGGCATGAATGTGATGTTAGGTCTCAAATTTCCTTATTTATATGTGGTGAGCCCATTTATTAGTTTTAAACAACTGAAACAACAAACATAACACATAATGTATGACTAAACTGAACCTTCGCTTATGCAACATACAGCAACTCTTTACTTCAGCCTTTATTTTGTTAATGAGATTGATGCTTGCAGTTGACTTGCAGATAAAACTCAAACTAAAGAACGCACCCACTGCAGACTAATGAAGTTTCTTACACTGACCAGTCTTAGTTTCTGCCTCATGAGCAGTGTATCATGATACACAAACTTTCATTATGCCGGTTTATTTAAAAGTGCTTTTCAAAACATATGGTCTTGATAACATCCTGTGTTTTTTCCTCAGGGACGTCTCCTTAACCTCAGCTGCTCCACTGTCCCTACCTTCGTATTGTCTATCACAGCCACCACTCAGGTAACATGCTGATACAAGCAAACAGTGACCGGAGACAAACTATGAAATGAATTCCTGCTGCTGGAAGAGATCATTTGATTTCATACAATACAGCTTTCTCTTTTTGTAGATCTGTTATTATTATTGCTCTGGAATCAAAAGTCATTACGTTTATTGCTCCTTATTCGATTCATTTTCCATCTCCAACAGTATTATTAATCATTTTGTATTCAGGCCCTGGCACTTATAGAGCTGTACAATGCTCCAGAGGGACGATACAAGCAGGATGTGTACTTGCTTCCCAAGAAGATGGGTGAGGATATGTAGACACTTCAACTTGACCTGTATATTTGAGTAACATCACTCATGGCTCAGTTGTAGCACTGTAAAGTGAGAATTAATCTCTATCTCATCAGTGATGGTGGACCTCTAACTGTTGAACTTCCAGTTGTAGCCAGCAGACATTTCCTGTTTTGAGTCTTGTGTATGTTTATGTGTATCTCTAACTTACTAAACCATATCCGTGTATTTTAGATGAATATGTTGCCAGTCTGCATCTGGCCACTTTTGATGCCCACCTGACGGAGCTTTCTGATGAGCAGGCAAAATACCTGGGCCTCAATAAGAATGGCCCTTTTAAACCCAATTACTACAGGTACAGTTTGACACAGTTTGATGATATAACACTGCAGAACAGTGTTAGCTATTACAGCTGTTTGTTACAGCTACGAAACTAGGAGCTTAAAATCAACAATAATAATAATAATATAACAATATAAGACATATTTTAGTCTAGAAAATATAAAGAATGATTAGATTAGAAATTGCTTATTTTGTCTGATAATCACGTAAGTCACAAAAGTCCAAGGTATTCAGATTTGATACTAAAATGTAATATCTGAGAAGCTTTAATAACAAGTTGTTTGATATTTTGTATTAAATAGATGGATTGTAGTTGACTGTTTGCACATAAACAGGAATGAAATAAAGATAACATTTTGTGTAAACATATTTTTTTGTTAAGCATTGAAACAAAGCTTTTCTTGGTACTTGCAGGTATTAGTCTGCAAGGGAGCTACACCTGAGCCCAGCTACATGTGGACGGTACCCGACATTACCCAAGACAAATGAAAAATCTATGTATATTGTATTTTATACTCTTCACAGGATGCACAGCTTGTATTGAGTTTTATTTTACTGACCACAGCAAGCTTCTCTTCTCTTGCTGCTTCCTACAGAACTGCACATGGCACCAAACTGACTACTGAGAAAAGTCAGCGCAGTCACAGCACTTATATCAGCTGTTTTAGTGAGAATTTTATTTTCGTCCATATTATTATAAAGTTCTGATAGATATTGAATAATGTATTAATATACTGTGCCAAATGACTGTGACGGGGGGAAGTGTTAAAAATTGTGAAATGTTAGCGGTTAGTTGTGAAATTAGTTAACCTGCTGTAGGCGATTCTTTTGATGCAAACATTGTACCAAATTTTTCCATGTAATGCTTAAGGGTCGCTTGAAATTCAAAACTCTGAAGCTCACTGAGCTTTTTAGCTGCTGTTAGCCCCCTTGGCTGTCCTGTATGAAATAGAAACCACGGAGAGCCAATGTAAACTCCTGGCTGGTGAAGAAATTAAAATGTTTTTCGCAGTAGGAGGTGGACCAAAACCTAAAAAGCCAGTGAATATCAAATATTAAATCTATCAGGTGGCCAGAAATCTGACTCCAACTAGATGTCAAGTGTCTCTGCTGGATGTTTAAGCAACTGTTTGCTTACAAATGAGCCATAACAACTTGATGTGGTCCTGTGCGTTTTGTTTTTCTGCCTCCCAGTGATCAAAAATCGCCTAATGCAACTTTAAAGCTTTTGCTTTTGCGCTCTTTTTCTTAATACATTCCATCCACAACCTACGGAAGAAATGCTTTCTGTAGTATCATCCACAGTGTAATAGGGGAGCTTGGCATTTATTTTTCTCAAAGGATGTGTCCATTTTTGAGGTTTTGGTGTCTGGTAAAAAAAAAAAAAAGTATTTGTACCTCAGGGCATTCAAATATCTCAAATTATTTGTAAATATGTATTTTTTCCAGATCAGCACTCTAGTCTCACTATTATTCTCATGAAAATATTATTTACAGTAGAGCTGTAAAGTAGATTTAGAGATTTTGATACTCAGTTCTTCTGTTCGGTTTTCCTGTCCAGAGCGAATTGCAGCTACGTATATTTTGTTCTAGCAGAAAGCTAACACAAGCCGCAGACTACATTTTGAAGAGTGTTACAAACAGTACAAAAGCTTAAGCACTGTTTTGTGTGTGCACACACTTATGTCACTTTTACTTCTCTATACTCACTTGTAATGTTTTTTTAATTAGTGGCCACATTGGATGCTTAGGTCAGTGATTTTTTTTTTCAACCTGGTATAGTGTGCAGGAAGTACCGGTAGTTGTTTCTGGGGGGATTTAAAGCTCCTCAGTGCATTTCAACATGCTGCATTTCATGACAGTGGTGTGTCGGTCGATCTTGCTCCAAACAGTATCACCGTTCCTGCCAAGTGTTGGGCACCTTGATACCATGTTAAAGTTTGCTCTGCATGTATTACTCAGCATCCTGTTGCATCACCCTTCACAAAACTTAATCTGCAGAATTACAGGTGATTCCTGTGTTTATTTCTGTCACATACCGATGCTGTTTTGATTCTTCAGTAGCCTACAATATGCTACGATGAAGTGCTTTAATCTTCGCACTAAAAACAGCTTTAAGGGCTTTAGAGCCAAGGACATGCAGTGAGAAACGAGATGAGCGCTGTAACCATGGTTACTGGTCAGCTGACAGTGCCTTGTGACTCACTTAGTAATAATTATATTCACATGTACAACTGTGTTTTTCTCGAAGTATGGTATTACCCAACATGGTTGTTAATCTGCAATATATAGTGAGAGCTATGCAGCAAAACATACTCAGTACTTCTGCAGTCAGTGTTTCACAGTAATACAAAAAATGCATTACTGTAAGATGATTAACAGTTTTAGTTATTAGAAGGCAACATTTTACAGTCTGTCGCTCTTACAGTGAGTACTTTACATTGGTTTCAATGAATATGTCTCATTTTAGTTTTATTTCTTATAATCAGACATTTAAATAACCTACATTGGTCTTTTCACAATTGTATGTGAAAATGCCTTTTATAATAAATTCTAAAACTAATTATGCCAGTAATTTTACGCTAGTTTAACCTCTATATTATAGGGACAAGTGAATGTGTTATTAACAGAGCAAACAACTTGACTCTTACCAGATTGAAATAAATAAACATACCACTGTGATTCGACAGTTGCACACTGTTGCTGGTTTGTAGTTTTCAATGTGGAGACTAAGTTCTGTAAATGATATATTATAAAGTATGTTAAAGTAGGCCTATATTTTCAACACTGTATCTGTAGTTAAGTTTGAAGAACACAGTTTCAACAGCAAACACCCTGTTAAATTTCTGTGCACAGTTCCCTTTAATAAACTGCTGGTTGAATTTGACAATGGCTCAGTTTTATGGTTTCACAGACATTATTAGACCTTAATTGCCAAACAAATGTTTATGCTAATTTAGCTCCTTGTAATTTTGTTGCAGGTAGGGTAATATGATATAATCACAATCAAGGCAATTAAGGGGTATAGATGCTTTAGTTTGAGCATTAAAAGTACATTTTTACATTTTTATTGATTTCATTTAGCAAGTTTTCATTTTATTGAAATTGGTGCATCATTGCATTTAATCTAAACGTGCATAAAACTACACGGATTTAATGACAGATGAAAATGAGGACATGAATCACATTTTTCATCTCTTTTAAGAGGTATTTTACATAATCTGATGAAATGTGACACTGAATGTAAACGTCAGCACACTCTCGCAAATCAACTCTCGCGAGAGGTTGGAGTTCCCACAGAATAATGGACGTCGGTGGAAACGGTGGAGGACTTCCTGTCAACAACAAACAGAGAGCGATGTTACCAAACAAAAGCAGAGGAGAGTTCACCCGCAACGCCAGGAAAGACTCAGAGGTACGTGAAGAAAAAGTCTGATTAATTTTCTTTTGGCACACACAGACGAGGCCTTTTTGTCTTGTTGCCACGGTAACACTGAACCATAGCTAGCTCTGTTAGCTCTTCCCGGCTAGCTTAGCTTCCCTGCTGTCTCAAACATGACAGCAAAAAACTGCAAACAATCTTAAATTAATGAAGTACTGTAGCTATCGTCAGTTGTGCAGTGCTTAATATGTACAATTTGAATTTATATATTGTGTATCACTGGCATTGCTTATCAGAGGCTAGTTAGCTTATGTTAGCTGGGGACAGGCCAGACTATAGGAAACCTGTTGAAAATACAATATTTCAGCTCCTGTCTGCAGACAGTCTTCTTCTTCATAATGTATTGGCCTGATGTGTTTATTTAGCTCTATTAAGCATATATTTGTAGCGCATGAAGCCCTCAAATTGTAGCAGGAAACTGGAAGGTTTCTAATGACTTAATGTGCAACAAAATTACGTCCAGAGTTCATTGTTTCATTCAGTGCAGGAGGCTTATGTGCCTCTGTAATGCTTTAAATAATCAAACAATAAAACACAAATAAAATGTGTTATAACTTTGCGTATGATAGTCTATTATTATTATTATTATTGCACTATAATATGTAAATAATTAAGGAAGAAGCTCGTCTTGATGAATTTCATTTGAACTTAAAAGTTTTCCAGGAACTATCTTGGTTATTTAGTTTAGGTTAAGGTCTAACTGTGAAGAAATTTAATTTGGAATTATATTACTATTTCTCATTATATTATTATTACTTATGTGGTGTGTGTGTGTGTGTGTGTGTGTGTGTGTGTGTGAGAGAGAGAGATTGAGGTGAATGAGCCCTTTATGGTTTGGTAGATATAATAATATCAGTATTTGTTTGTTAACTGGTTTATGTCTGTCTAATCAATACAGTATGAGGTTTAACAGCTGGATTATTACCCTATAGTACTGATTTCTTTAATCAATAGCTCATTAATGTGTTGTATGTTGTGCACAGGGGCTGTCTGAGTCTCCAGACCTTGAGTTTGAATATGCTGATACAGACAAGTGGGCTGCAGAGCTATCAGGTATGTGTGTTCATCATACTATTTCCTGACTTCTTTTTGTTCTCCTGAACTTTAGCCTCTCAGAGTTTGCAACACCCCCTGTGTTCAGGTTATTAATATATTCTTTATGTTTGTGTTTCAGAGCTGTACAGTTATACTGAAGGACCAGAGTTCGCTCTCAACAGGAAGTGCTTTGAGGTGGAATTCAGAACGCATGGTGAGTAGTTAAACTTACAGACACTCAGTGAAATCTAAATGAATTAATCAGAAAAACAATTCAGTACATCTAAGATGGAGGAGGTGTACGTTATAAGTGTATTGTCATCTCCTCTTGTGTGTCTTAGTTGCTGATAAGAAGTGGACAGAGCTCGATGCAGCTCAGCACAGAGCTCACGCCATGCGCCTGCTGGATAGTTTGGATGTGATTGCACGGGAGAAGAGGCTGAAGGTTGCCAGAGCCATTCTTTACATGGCACAGGGTCAGTCCGTGTCACTTACAAGTATTTTAGCATTGATTCACTTTGAAAGGCATGAAATATTGCCATGAAGGGCATCGATCAAGTGGGTTTGGTTTTCTCTCTGTAACTTAGAGTGGTACGTTTTGTGTCTCTTTAGGAACGTTTGCAGACTGCAGCTCTGAGGCCGAAGTGCAGCACTGGATGAGATACAACATCTTCCTGCTGCTGGACGTGGGGACGTTTTCTACTCTGGTGGAACTGCTCAACATGGAGATAGAGTATGCTTTCCCATCAGTTTGTTACCATGCAGAAGCTGGCCTAAATCATTCAAGCCTATTTTCTGCTCCAAGGTGTTTGTCTGGAAAACATTTAAAACTGACATTTAAAACTGTTACTGCCTGAAGATGGAAAGCATATTTTGAAATGCCCATCCAGTGACCAAAACTTTAGTAAAACAAACATTTGCAGGTTTGGCTTTGTAAGGTTATAAGTTAATGCGTTTTCTGTTGTGACATTTTCTGTCTGGAGAACTCTACATGACATTTCTTTCTTTTTCCGTTCAGTAACAGTGCTGCCTGCAGTAGTGCTGTGAGAAAACCAGCCATCTCCCTTGCTGACAGCACAGATCTCAGAGTGCTGCTCAACATAATGTACCTGATGGTGGAAACGATACAGCAGGATGATCCAGCTGACAAGCCAGAATGGAAAATCATCAGGGAAACCTTCAGAGCAGAACTGGGTAAGTTTCATCCGCATCAAAAGCTGCAGTGATGTCATGGATATAAAAAAAAAAAAAGGAAACTGATTCCACTGTGTTTCTTTCATTCAGGATCTCCTCTGTTCAACAATGAGCCCATTTCTGTCATGCTCTTTGGAATGGTTACCAAGTTCTGCAGTGGTCATGCCCCTCACTTCCCAATGAAGAAGGTGTTATTGCTGTTGTGGAAGAGTGTTCTGGTGAGAGACAGAAATAAGTCTATATATATATGGCAGTCAGTTTTGCTCTGCTTATGTTAAAATGCTCCCGCATAATCTGACAACCAAAAAAAATTAACATCTGAAGTCAAGAGATGCATTAAAATTATTTCTTCTGTTTCAGTTCACCCTTGGAGGGTTTGAGCAGCTCCAAAGCATAAAGGTTCGTAAGCGTGAGGATCTGGGCCTGCCCCCCCTCCCAGAGGACAGCATTCGAGTCATTCGCAGCATGCGGGCTGCTTCTCCTCCTGCATCTGCGTCCGACCTCATAGAACAGCAGCAAAAACGGGCACGGCGAGAACACAAGGTAGATGTTTTTGCTGCTCTCAAACCAAACATACTGGATGTTAAAGCAAGTGAAGCCTTTATCATTACCCCAATAACCTAACCCTAACCTCTCTGCCAGTATTACACAATATTAGTCAGTGATACCGATTAAACTGATAACTAAACAGAAACCAATCAATCCGTAAAACTAAAACATGGAATTTTGATGACTATGGAGGTAGTAATATGAATATTTTAGTTCTACCACCACCAGTAGAGCGTTATATTGCATTAGATCAGTTTTCAGATTATTGCAGTCCCAGACATTTAGACACAGTTTTAGTAAAAAATCTGGAAAGCATGCAGATCTTCTTACCTGATGTTGATTATGTATTTAGTGTAATTACTTGTCTTATGCTTCAGTTAATGAATAAGCCCCTATGCTGCATGTTTGCTCCACTAACATTGTATCAATGTCTTTACTGTTTCCTTCTTTCTCAAACAGGCGTTAATCAAACAGGACAACCTCGATGCATTCAATGAAAAGGATCCCTACAAGGCTGATGACTCTCGTGAAGATGAGGATGACAACGATGACAATGACAACTCTATGGAGACAGAGACGCTCCCCCTAGAAAGGGATGAGGTGATGCCTCCGCCAATTCCTCACCCACCATCAGAGAGGGTATCCTTCCCTAAAGGACTGCCGTGGGCGCCAAAAGTCAGGTACTGTTCAGTCTGACTGGACAATAAAACTGAATGTGTTGTCTTTTGACTTTTTGGCAGTGCTAATAATTTGGAGAAAGAACGTGCATCTTGGGTAATTAAGGTTCAGTAAAGCTAATGTCTTCCTGACGTACATAAATCTATTAAAAACAACTTGTGAAGGTCAGATTAATGTATGTTTTTTTACATTATTGTTCTTGCTCCAACAGGGAAAAGGACATTGAAAATTTCCTGGAATCGAGTAGAAGTAAATTTATCGGTTACACGCTCGGAAAGTAAGTTGCATTTTCTTCATACAAAATATAACTATTTTATACTGTGACTATGTTTTGTGTGCTGAAATGTTGCATCATAGCATTGATAATTGTTGTTGATATCTTGCAGTGATACAGATACAGTTGTTGGTTTGCCTCGGCCAATTCATGAGAGCATAAAGACGTTAAAGCAGGTATTGCAATCCTGTTTGCTGAATTTTATTAACTCTGTTTGATAGAATATTATGGATATAATCTCAATGAATTAGCCATAGTTTCCCTGAAAGTAACAGTATATTCAAGATTATAATGTAAATTATTTTAAATAGTGCTGACAGATTTTCAAACATTTTTTTACCTTTTTTTCAGCACAAGTACATCTCCATTGCTGAGATACAGATTGCCAAGGAGGAGGAATTTCAGAAAACCCCTCTGTCTGGGGTAAGTAGAAATAATATTCACTGTATAAAACATGCTGTCTTGTTGTTATTATCAGTAAGTCTGCACTACCCTTTCTCTCCATCATCTGGGTATTATGCAGAATGTAGCATCTTTCCACATGTTTCAAACTAAAAACACTGACTTCACATATTGGGGGACAAGGTTAAGTCTTTACTCTGGTTAAGGTCAGAAGTTTAAGACCTCTTGGCTTCTACACTAAACTTTATTTAGACATCATTGTGTCTTGATTTTGTCTCTCTTGTTTTCTCCTTCCTTGTCGTCAGGGCGAAGAGGAGGTGGAAATGTCTTCTACTGAGCTGCTCTATCAGGGAATTCTGCCCAGTTTGCCTCAATACATGGTCAGTGCTGTTTGGAGTATGTTATTTCACAGTTTACATCGTGGTAATCAAATCATCAACTCATTATATAATTTGCTCAACTTCTTATTTATTTACAAAATCACTAAATATATTGTTTTGTTTTAAAGTATCATCATGAATGAAAAAAGTTTGATTCTAGGTGATTTTAGTACATTTCATTTTGTTTCAGTTCCCCGTATTTAACAAAATACGGGGAACTGTAATATGATAAAGCAAACAAGCAACTTGATATTGAATTATAAATCTCCCTAATAGTGCTGCATCTGCTGAGTTGACACCTCGGTCTTAAAAGGGCAAATTCCCAGAGAAAAATACCTGAACTCAGAATATTGTTGCATTAAGACAATTAGACAATATGGACATTATAAATGACATGATAGACACAATATCATTGTGTGTTTTGACAGTCACTGCTTGTTATAGCACTGTTATCAATTATCACTGCCTCCATGTCCGACAATTTTCTAACTGACGTCCTGGTGTGTCTTCCTGAATATCAGATTGCTCTTCTGAAGATCCTGCTCGCAGCAGCACCGACGTCCAAAGCCAAGACAGATTCCATCAACATCCTGGCAGACGTGCTGCCAGAGGAGATGCCGTAAGTGATGAAGTGCTGCTAAAAGCATCAAACAGCTCTGCAAGCTCTGTCTGCAGTGCAGCATGATGTTCAGAATAATAATGATATCCTAACTCTAGTAACAGTCTTACAATTAGATTTATATCTGAAGTGGGACAGAATCACTGGAGTCTGTTTCTGGAGTTTTTTTTTTATATACAAAGAGCTCTGGATGTTATATTTAGTTTCAGCTGTCCTTTTAAGAAACAACTGCAGGTGTGGACATATTTATCTGTATTTTAAATAGTGCTGACAGATTTTCAAACATTGGTTTTATATATTTGAAATTACAACAGAAAAGAAATGAATGATTTGTCTCAATGACCTGAATAAACCTCATCAAGGTGAAAGACTTTGCAGATTTGAGCATTAAAGGTAAATTTAAAAGGACACATCTGTCTCGGCAGGACCACAGTGCTGCAAAGCATGAAACTCGGCGTTGATGTAAATCGACACAAGGAGATAATCGTGAAAGCCATCTCTGCCATCCTACTGCTGCTCCTGAAACACTTCAAACTCAACCACATCTACCAGGTACGAAAGCCACACACTTGCTTTGTAAATCACGTGCAACTGTAATAGAGATGTCCCTTAATAATAGAGAAACATTAAAGCAACTCATGACCTAGTTCTTGTTTATTTCACTCTGATGTAAGAAAGTAACCCTTTTAACCAAATACGTACTCTTCTCTCGCAGTTTGAGTACATGGCTCAGCACCTGGTTTTTGCCAACTGCATCCCCCTCATCCTGAAGTTCTTCAACCAGAACATCATGTCTTACATCACAGCTAAAAACAGGTACATTCTGGGTCTCTTTAAAAAACAAAAATCATGACTCCCATTTACAATAAATGTAAAGTAAACTTTATGTCACTATTTTCGATTTTCTTTCCCCAATAGCATTTCAGTACTTGACTTTCCTTACTGTGTGGTGCACGAACTCCCGGAGTTAACTGCAGAGAGTTTGGTGGGTTTTCTGTCATTTTATAGTTGCATGCAGCAGACTCAGAAAAAACTATTGCTTTGATTGCTGATGTCAAAGGCTGAATTAAAGTAATTTTTAATGTGTATATGTGTATAGATACTTTCTCATGGAGATCAATAAAGTATCTATCTTCATCTTTTACAGGAAGCGGGAGACAACAATCAGTTTTGCTGGAGGAATCTGTTTTCCTGCATTAACCTTCTGAGGATCCTCAACAAACTGACCAAATGGAAACACTCCAGGACGATGGTGAGAGCACTTCACAGATCACATTAAGTAAAAATATAATGTTTGAGCTTTCAACACAGTTGTTCCCCTCCTCCAGATGCTGGTGGTGTTCAAGTCCGCTCCCATCCTGAAGAGGGCGCTGAAGGTCAAGCAGGCCATGATGCAGCTTTATGTCCTGAAGCTGCTCAAGGTGCAGACCAAGTACCTGGGACGTCAGTGGAGGAAGAGCAACATGAAGACGATGTCTGCCATCTACCAGAAGGTCCGCCACCGGCTCAATGATGACTGGGCCTACGGGAACGGTGAGCTGGAACGCAAACAGTACTTCTGCTCAGACAGAGTAATAGTATGTGATGTTCTCTGTGAGTTCATCGATAAGGTGATCAAATACCAACGATTACATTGTGTTTTCTTCATTTTACAGTTTGTCAATTAATGAAAGATTTTTAGTTTTCTGACATTTGGTTTTAAGATGTCGCTCTGGGCTTTAGCTAAAAAATATTTAATGCTTTCTGACATGATAAAGAAAAATTAGTTTATAAAAAATTTCAGTCAATTAATTAGCAATAACTGTGAGTTTCTTGTTTTACTATCATTTTGTAAGCAAAAAGGATCAGACATTATGGTTAATAGAGCTCACACAATTATTTGTCAATGGATGGAAAATTTATTTTTAGAGTCAAGATCATCTAACATTTTCAAACATCAGACTCTGTAGCACTGAAAATAGCTGCATTGTTGCTGCAGCGCTACAAATCATGATCAGAATTTTTAGGACCCTCACTGTAGTTGA
>JBAJHX010000096.1:14360169-14370427 GCA_037176925.1 Amniataba percoides
AGCACTGAAAATAGCTGCATTGTTGCTGCAGCGCTACAAATCATGATCAGAATTTTTAGGACCCTCACTGTAGTTGAGTTGAGTTGTATTTCCACCAAATTGCTCTAAATCTGAACCAGTGCATGTTTTCCCGGAGCAGATCTGGATGCCCGTCCGTGGGACTTCCAGGCCGAGGAGTGCGCTCTGCGGGCCAACATTGAACGCTTCAACAGCCGCCGCTACGACAAGAGCCACAGCAACCCGGACTTCCTGCCTGTGGACAACTGCCTGCAGAGTGTGTTGGGGCAGCGGGTGGACCTGCCCGAGGATTTCCAAATGAACTACGACCTCTGGCTTGAGCGGGAGGTCTTCTCCAAACCCATTTCCTGGGAAGAACTGCTGCAGTGAGAATCAGCAGCTGCCAGTGTGGAGTTTGGTTGGTCTCAGATAAAAGCATTATGTTGCATATTCTGCACAGACTGAAGGTGATGGATCTCTTTTTCAATGGACACCCACCTGTAAACTCTTAAACCATCATGTTTAACAGTTTGATTGCTCCAGCTGAATACTTGATGACCCGTTGAGACTTTACCCACACTAATGCCACCCACAATTTTTTTTAATGAATTAGCAGGACTTAAACCCGACCTTTACCTTACACTTACAGGTGTTTGCATTGTGTGCCTCTTAACTGCTACAGAAGGTCACTCAGTTTGACCGTGAAGCACTACATGACAGTATGTTCATTTTTCATTTTAAAGACATTTGTTTCAAATAAATTAATGATGTATTAACTTTTAAGACACAAACAGAGGTGCGTGTGCTTTGTTGAGTTAGAGCTCAGCACAGTATAAAGATGTTAATAAAAATTTTATCCTCTCGTACACCTCAGGAGTTTATCCTGAAAGAGATGAGAAGAATGCGGGTTGAGGCTCTTTAGTCATAGGTTCTGTTTGTACAAATAAAAACCTCTTACTTTTTATTAGTTATTACTTGAAGGGGAAAACCCTCTGCTGTCCTGACCTACTCTTTGTCGTTCCACTTGCAAATGATTTGATTTATATTTGCGTGAGAGTGTCACCTGAGTGCTGCCCACACATCCTTTCGCTCTGGGACCAGGGAGGCACCGGGCCAAATGGACGAAAACTATACAGTCTTGTTTTTTTTATATCTAAAGCGACTCATTGGTATCTTAAATGGCTTTGTTCTGTGGGAACATAAAAACACAAGTTGATTGTGTAAAAGGAAAGAAAAAACATTTAAGTTTCTGATTTTAGATCTGCGGTTCAATCATTTTCAGCTTTTCTGAACTGAAGCAGATAATTCAGTTTAATTGCCAGTTACAGAACCATTTTCCTCTTGTCTTTTTCTACTTTTCAACTTTGTTTTTTTTGGTGTTTGTTTTATTATATAAGAAATGAAAATACATGTACATTGTGAAACTTATTTATCATGGCTTGGTCTTTGTTCTACATTGACTTAAATACTGTAATAAAATTATACTGTCATTCATGTCGCATTTCCTTTTCTAGTAAAGAGACTGACCCACAAATGCAAGACACAGAGACATCAAAACACACAAACTAGGGAGGAGGGTGAGGGGGAGTGGTTGAAAGTCATTTGAAATTTGAATAATCTAAAACAGGCTTAATGTTTTTGCATACACGTTACAATACAGGCACAAGTGCCTGGCCTTTATGTCCCGTCAGTGTGTGACAGCGAGTCTTCAGCTGTTTAGTATTTGACACAGTTTAGGTAATCAGACCTTCAAATAATATGTTAACTGAATTACCTGCTGCTGTCTTTTTTTTCTCTGTTAACCAAACTTAATGGATGCTAGCTTTAAGACATTCAGTCATATAAGAACTGCAGATATAAAACAATCCCATTCACTGGCAAAGGTCTGACTGAAAAACAGGAACTGAAAGAACGTGTAAGCAAAGTTGCATGAAACATTTCCCCTTTGGGACTCAATAGTTTTTGGTGGTGTGAACACTTTGGTTGGGGTCTTTGGATCCTCAGATCTACATGAGAGGTCATACGAGATAAAACATGCATACATCCGTATGTGTAAAAAACATATTAGTTTTTGTGAGAGAAGAACTTCTTAATACTTTTTAGACCTGACAAATCAACGTAAGGCAAAATGTTTCAAAAACAGATAAACTATTAACTGTACTGCGAACTCACAGCAGAGAAAAAAAACAAATTCATTGCCCAAGCATGTACACATTGTTCATCTCTCTTGTTCCCTCCCTTTTGAAATCAGTTCAAATAATTAAGTCACACCCATCTCCTCTCTGACATCAGGAAACCACACACACAGGCTGTCTGAATCACTTGAATGTGAAACGAAACCAAACTTTACACATCCCGCCTTTCTTCACACAGATATGGCAGAGTCTCGTCTCCCTGTGTGTGTGAGCCGCCTCTGCTGCTGGATCTGCAGGGAGGTTCTCAGGACACCTGCCACTATTCCCTGCGGACACAACTTCTGCATGCAGTGCATCCAGGACGTCTGGGATCACAATGAGGGAAACGACCTTCCCTGCAGCTGTCCCGAGTGCGGTTACATGTTTCCCTGCAGACCCCGACTGATCATGAACATGACTCTGGCCAGCTTGGTGGGGGACTCGGAGAGGTGCGATGCTGGGAGTGAGAGGAGGGGAGCCCTGAAACGGCCTCGGAGCAGCTTGGGAACAGAAACGTCTGGAGGCGCTTTGTGTTTGAGGCACAACAGCCTCCTGGATGTTTACTGCTGCACCGATGAGAAGATTATATGTGCAGTGTGTGCTTCAGCTGAGCACACAGGACACACCATCGGGTCAGTGACGGGGGAGAGAAGGAGGAAACAGGTTGGTTTAAAAAAAAAAAAAGCAAGCAGAAACACAACTTCTTTGTCCATCAAGGAGATTTTAGTGGCTGTAAATCTGTTAAATATGGGAGCTTGTGAGTGAAAAAAAACAATGAACAAGCTTCTGGAGACCTTTTATGATTGGGGGGGTCAACTTTTATTATATCAGTCAGTCAGGAATCCCAGCGTTTGGGCTGCCATGTGTGCAGTTTGCGATCTGTTGCAGTTCATCCCGCTCTGCAACTTCCCTCAGTGAGTCGACTTATGGGAGGTTCAGTGTTGCTACTTTTTACTTTTTTCAAACCTTCACTTCTCTTAACCTTCCTGACACACTTACACGGTGTTATAGTAATGTGTTAACTCTGAACGCTCTGTGACAGACAGCTTGCAGAAAAAAAAAGGTTTCTCGTGGCAGAGAAAAGGCACAAAAAAAGATGCTCAGGCGCAGCCCAGCAAAGCATGAACAGGTCACAACAAGGTGCAGCCGGCACAAAAAGGATGATTCATAACATCTATTTTACCTTCCTACGCTGAAGAGCCAAAAACTTGATCACAAACTTAAACAAATAATATTTCTTTCTATCTGACACACACTGAAGGAGGAGCTGAGGAGCGTACAAGCAAAATCCAAGCTGATTCTCCAGAAACAGGAGAAAAAGATGAAGGTCATGGGGAGGGCTCTCAAGAAGATACAGGTCAGAATAACACGACTTGTTCCGTCATATGAACCCTTTATCAAATGAAAACACTGAACAAACGACCGACTTGTGTTTAAAACAGGCCGAAGTGAGAAACACGCAAGACTACTGTGAGAGTGTCTTGGCCGGCATCATTGACTCCCTCCAAAAACATTACCTGTCGCTGAAGGAACTGATCGAAGCTCAGGGGGAGAAGACGGAGGCTCAGGTTCACATCTCCCTGAAGGCCGCGCAGGTGAAGATGGAGCAAATGAGGGAGAGGAGTGCCGAGCTGGATCGTCTGGCACAGACTGAAAACGATGTCCACTTCTTGCAGGTACAGATGTTTAGAAACTTTCTACCTCAAAAATGTATCAAAAATGTGTAAAAGACCTCCATCTCCTTGCATCCTCTCCAATCCTTCTCTTCACAGAAGTGGCCCTCTCTGCAGCGCCTCTGTGAAAAAGATCACTCCCATCCTTTCCGAGAGGTTTCGTGGGATCCTCTCCTCCCCTTCAAGTTCACAAAGAGAGATGTTGAGCAGCTCGGAAGGCAACTGGAGGAAATTTGTGACAAAGAATTTGCCTCAATCTCTCAGACTGGTCTGCATCTCTGTTGACATGTGGATATCTTTCAACATCAATCACAGTTTCTTTTTGAAATTCCTTTTAACTGTTAAACTGTTCCTTTGTTCAATCTAGCTGATGGTGGACAGCAGCAGGAATCAGGAGGAGAGTCAGAGGAGGACAACACGCAGCAAGGACACGAAGCCGGCCCTGCACAGCCTTATGGTTTGTTCCTGTGGTGGAAAATGTTTGAATTATTTCAAATTATACATGCTGAATTGCTGTTAAAGGGGCCACTGTGACCTCTGCACCCTCTTCTGAGTGCCTCAGTTTGTTGAGATATGTGAATGGAGACTGGACACTCATCTGAAAGTACACTTTCATTTACCAGTGCTGAAAACTGCTGCTAGAATATGAGTATTTGTTGATATTTTAACCTCAGAGGGTTGTGGATTCAAACTATTTTGGCATCATAAGAAACATTGTGAACAATCTCCTTGGTAAAGCCATTTATTTCTGACATAGTAGAGAGTGAAACCGTGTGAGGGAGGCGGAGGTGGAGGTGGAGGAGGATTGAAAGGAGTGAGACTGAGCAGGTGCCCTTGCGACGCTGAGCTTGGTGAATGCTTGGGGTCGCAGTTTGTGCGGTCTGAAAGCTGATACAACATGGCATGTTTGTTTTTAAGGGGGAAGAATTTGTACCTTTTTATGTTGCCCATTTAGTCCACTCTTCTCCCTGCTGGAGGTCTGGAGGACGTCCGTGGTCCTGACTGGATATGCAGCGTTTTTCTGTTACATTTGCTTTTGAGAGTTGCATGTTTTTGACTTGACATAGTTTCTGTATTTGTGGCATGCTTGTTGCTTGTTGTGCATTTGTCATTTTAAGCATGTTTCCTTTGTTGTATTTGTTTGGGAGTTTTTGAACTGGCATTGTTTCTGAAGCTGCAGCTGGTTTCTCCCAATGGAAACGCTTTTGTGACCTGTCAGCCACCACAGGTCAAAAGCTAAGTTAGCTTTCATGTCAATACAGTTTTGTTTGACTCACAGAAATAAAGTTGCACCTCTGTGGCTTTCCAACAATGGGTCTTTCAATAAAGCACTTGGTTTCAAAAGTAGAGAGTGAAGATAGAAGAACACTGATAGCAGAGTGCACAATATTTTGTGCTAATTTACTTTAAACTGGGACAAACAGGTAAAAGCTAAAGCTCTGAAAAAACAAAACTTTCATTTTAGACACAGATGCTAATGATCCAGGTATGTGTGGGCAGACCTGTCACAGGAAAAAGGGGAAAACTTTGTCAGATCGTCTGCATTCCTACCTGTGTTTCTGCCCTGTTGTGTTTGCGTGCCTGCCTGTGTGAGTACTTCCTTTGCATCTGCTCTGCCTCCGTCCTTGTCTGCACCACAAACATGACACAGGGTTTCTGCCCTTTGAAGAGAGGGCCTTAGAGAGACTAATAAAAGTCCTATAGTTGAGGGAGGAACTGAGGTGCATATTACAACGGACTCAAACCTTTTCTCTCCCCTGTGCCAGAGGCAAGCAACCAGAAGGATACACAGAGGCGACAGATTGGACCTCCATATGCAGTGGCAAGTGGCAGCGCTGGCTCTGGGAGTCAGCAAGCCCCAGGTCCTGCTCGGAGGTCTGAAGAGAGAGATGCACATCGGCCAGCAAATCCAGGACCAGGGACTATTCACATCTCCACGCAGGCCGTGGTGGTAATAGAGAGGTGGAGGGGAGAGCCAGCATGGACAATCCACCAGCCAAGACATCCAGGGGTGGAAAGCAGAGTGACCTCCAGACAGGGTAACATTGAAAGAGAGAGACAGAGTGAAAAATCAACATCACAGAAGAGTGCACCGGCCCCCAGCCACGTCACAGTGGAACGAGAGAGGCAGACGGGAGAACAGCGCCAGCAGCGGCAGAGGAGAACACCGACGTGGTCCAGGGACTACAGGATGTTTTGACTCAGTGAAGGTGGTAGAAGTTAGTGTAGAGTGATTGTAACCAAGATCATGGAAGCAAGTGACAGGAACTTTGAGGGGGGAGGATCTGTGAGATGCTGAGGTTGATTGAAAGGAGGAGGGTGAGCAGGCACTTTGCCAGGTCACTTGTGAAGCAGAGCTTGGTGACCACATGTGACTGATGCTGGTTAGGACTGCTGAAGGTGAAGACAGCTCGCAGGTCATAAGGTCAGGTCCCTGTATGAGTTGACGCCTCGCTGAGCTGGACCAGTAATTTTGCTTGCAGTGTAAGATGTTGTGTTGTTCTGTTAAAGATGTGATTCCTGTGTGGTTTGTGGTTTGGTATTAAAGTTACCATAACACTGTGACAGCTATTTTACAACGTAGCACTTTGACTTTTGAATGTTTTCCCAAAATCTACACCACTACTTTCAGACCTGTGTGACAATGAGCAGATAACAAAGGAATATCTGTGTGCAATAGGTTTTTGTAGCCTCATCAGTCTCCAGGAGATTATTTATGGACAAACAGATTCACTCTTATGGTTTGGGGACAGGATACAGCGGGTTAAGAAAATGGATGGATGGATGGGTTTGGGGATAGTTGCTTGGTTTTCTGCAGTGCAGATTTAAGGCCTTAACACAAACACATAACTTGTGTCAGTTGAAAACAAACAGTGTGTCCAATGTGCATCCAAATCCACTGATGATCTCAGAAATGAGCAACACAGGAACTCTGGTTGTGATGCAGACAGTGCAGTTCAGTGTTATCAAACAGAACAAATGGTTATAAGATTTTAACCATTGCTCCACGAGGAGTAATACAAAAGTCAAAAGGATCAAGATAAGTAAAATTACAACAGGATCAAAAGCTCTGACTCCTCGTGGACCAAAAAGGTTCTTCCAAAAAAGACTCTGAGCTGTGTTTGACTCTTCTTTTTGTATCAGCCCTTCTGGCTTTGCCCATTTCAGAATCCATTAAAGGTAAAAACACCAGAGCATTGTTGAACTACTGGATGGCAATTTATGTGTGTCACACATTATAATGGCGAAGCTTAAATTTAGCAGCGTTTCTGATGACAAAGATGTGCAAACACAATGGAGCATACTAATGGCCTTGACAGGGCCTTTCTGTGCTGCGTGTGTGGGGTGTCAGTCTAATACCAAACCAACAGAGCACATCTGTTGTTCCCACAAGCTGCCTCTCTAGCAGGAGGACTCGTGTGAAGTGTGGCCCTGTGCAAGAGGACAGAGGTCACTTATAGTTGAGCTTGAACTCAAGTGTAAAACTATCTTATGTCTTAATTTGACTTTTTTTGAACTACGCACAAGTTACACAGAAGTATGTCGAGAGTTGGGTATGACTGGAAACCCTAACCATGCCCGAGCGCCTATTTTAAGCCTATGTGGGCAGCACAGACGGGGAGTATAGGACTCTGTCTTAGACACCCGTGTACTGTTGGCTGTATGAATTTGTGACAATAAAGATTACAATTTTTCTACCCTTTGATCTCTTCTTTTCCCCCCATCAAAAGCAATAATTTAGAAAAAAAAATCTAATTTTCACAGAGTAGATCACTGTGTTCTGTCTGTTTGCATATATTTTCTTAAGTGCACTCTGTTGACACTTTGATTGTCTCATAGGTTTGCCTGAAGTTAACAACACTGTGACTGAACACAACGTGGAGCCTAAAACCAGAGAGGATTTCCTGCAGTGTGAGTTTATCTTCTTATGCACTGGACTTAGACTTGTCAGCACTTTGGTCCTCCATACCTCAGTGGTGGAAACTAAACATGTACATTTACTCAAATTCTGTTCAGGTACTTGGAAGTATTGTACTATTTTCGTTACTGTTTTAGAATTTACATACAAAAAACACATGACAAACTTGCTCCCATGTTTTGGCTTGTAACCCCTTGGATGCATTGAACTGTGAGGATTTATTTGACAATTCGCTATTTAAAAGTACTTTAGATACTAATGCCTGGATATCACAAATGTTTTTATAGCTCAACATCAGCATCTATTATGTTTTACTTCATTATGTCAGATGCACGTTGGCTCAGTCTGGACCGTGCCACAGCTCACGAGGACCTGGTTATTTCTGAAGGAGACAAAGAGGTGAAGTTGAGCCCTCAAAAATATAAGACCCCGCCAAGTCGATACCCGGAGAGGTTTGTCCTCCGACGGCAGGTGCTGTGCAGGGAGGGACTGCAGGCAGGCCGCTGCTACTATGAGATCGAGATGCATGGAGGCAAGGCTGAGATTGCCCTCACCTACAAAGGCATAGACAGAAAAACCCGTTCTGCAGCGTCAGCTTTCGGGGCCAATGCTTATTCTTGGAGTCTTGATTGCTCCGCAAACTACTCTGTGAGTCACAGAGGTGAAAGCATCCAGCTCTCAACATCCCCAAGTCATCACAGGATCGGTGTGTATCTGAGCTTCGAAGAGGGAACTCTGTCGTTCTATGAGGTGTCAGACAGCATGAAGTTTCTCTACAAGGTTCAGGCTATATTCACAGAGCCGCTGTATCCAGGCTTCTGGCTCGGAGAGAAATGTTGCATCAGAATCTGTAATTTGACGTAGGACAGACTGTAAAACATCTGCAGTCTTTTGATTGTTTTCTGAAGCTTAGTTGTGTGGAGGCCCAATATAAAGTAGCATTAAAAAGATCTAATCTAAGTCACAGTTAGTCTCTGAAATGACATAGATAGTGTACACTGACCTGTAGGTGAAAGAAGAGAAATTTAATGGATATTGAAACCACTGAACAATAACCACTCTCCTTTTACTGTAAAATAATGGTCAGCTCAAACTGTGTCTCAGTTTTATGGCCTCCCCCTCTTAGATCACCTCAAGAACCTCTTCAGGTGCCTGTACATTTTGGGAACCACCATCTTACTTGAAGAACCAGCTTGTTAAATTAAACTCAGCTGAACAGAAGAATTCAGCATTTTCTTTCTTGCTTCTTTGTCACTGTCAATATCATATTATATACATGTTTTAATATCATAGTTGGTCAGTCTGTTCTATGTTATAATACTTAAGTTTGTTTTAAACCTTAATAAAGCTATTACACAGAGAAACTACTTATACTGTTTTTTTTATTCTGAAATAATCTATGAAACATTTCACTCAACAAACAACCCTCCATTAATCATGCAGAGGATGACATAGCAAACTGAGCATCTGTCTTTACTCAACTCTCCATAATTTTCAATGATAAACATAACAAAAGTTGTACAAAAAATGTTTTTTGCTAAATACTAACATCAGCATACTAACTTACTCATAAAGACTACTAAATCCAGATAGGTTTAATGTTCAGCATTTCAGAAGATAAGGGTGTCTTATGCAAAAGCATTTCTTGAAGTATGGCAAAGGAGAATATATATTAAGCAATACAGACGGCCGGTATACCAAATAAAGTTTTCTCCATACAGGCAAGTATGTGTGAGAATTCCACCAAGTGCTGAGCCATAAAAATACATTATACTTACCGCGATTAGCATTAAGTGTAAATTCTTGTATCAGGTTTCTTCACATCACAAACAGTGCAGCCTTACGGCGGCAGAGTGTCTGATTGAGGGCGGTGAATTCCTTTCCCTGACCTTGACTTACAGTAAAACAGATCCATCTTACTGACAGTACAGAATGTGGAGAGAGTAGGATTTATTTTGAGTGTGTGCAATAATTTATTGCAATAAAAGCAGTTTTTTAGATATTTTACCAAAAACCACAAATGTGAACCTCATGCTGGTGTTTGAGAAAAGTCAGGGTAACACCAAAGTCATATAAAAACCTTCCCTGATTTTTAAATGACAATCCTGACCATGTTATGATCAAATTTCCATTGAAAACGTATAAATTCACTTTTTAGCATCACAGCTTTTGAACTCTATATTGAACCAGAAAAAAGCAGAAATCCGACAACAGCTTGTCCACTCTTTATTATTAATAGTTTGGTGATGTTCACAATTTTTACAATAATTTGTCAGTATAATACAATCATAACATGACTGAGGAGAGAGAGAGAAGCTGTAAAGGTACATTTCTAAACGTATTTCCTGTACAGACAGTGCTTGAAACATGTGCTCAGTAAGGCCCTGCACCTACAGACCTACAGGTCATAAGAAGGAATATGTAACACACACACACACACACACACACACACACACACACACACACACACACACACACACACACACACACACACA
>JBAJHX010000096.1:14374910-14416963 GCA_037176925.1 Amniataba percoides
TTTAGTTTTCTACAAAGTAATATGATAACTTATGCTGAATTATACTTCTAATTATTATTATACTTCTTTTACTTAAGTATGTCAGCCTTACAAAAGTTACATGTGTGATAATGCACAGAACTATTGGATTGGCAAGTGCTGACGTTTAAGGTCTAAATGTTTAGTGTTGAAACAGCTCTGACACTAAAGGATCTCCAAACACACCAGCACACACACACAACATGCCATCTTTCTTGCATACAACTTCATGTGCAACATGCAGTAACAGACCAAACTCAGGGGGGTTCAGACACACATGGACCATCTGGGTGCTTCGCAGGCTCACAGCTAATTCAATAATGATGATGTCAGTCTCTCTACAATTGTTCATCATTTCACAGTCTGTTGAAAACAGACAGTCAACTACGTAGAGACAGCTAACTCCCACCATCACAGAGAGAAATAGAATATAATTTACATTTGGTTTCCCAAAGGTTGCAACGTGTGGTGGTTTGAGTGCAGAAAACTATGATTTTAGCAGGAAAAAAGTTGGCTCAGACTACAGTACATGTACACTACAGCTTAGACTGGGAGTTCAAACTAGTCCACTCAGGTAAGAAAATATGGTTTTAAACAAACAGCTTACACAAACAACTGCTCTTCCTTCATGTAAAACTAGAATATCAGCTAACTAAAAAACTTCTTAGTACAGAAGTGACTGTAGCACAAAACTGATCTCGTAGCCAAAGACAAGCTACAGAGAGACACCCAGAATTCTCAAGACTGAGCAAAGCTAAGCTGAGAGTTTCTTTGTTTCCTTCATTCAGCTACATGAACACATCTGCCCATTTTTATGAGCTTTTTATAAACAGACGCAGACGGGCCCAGCCACAATCACCTGGTGATGGTGACTGTAGCTGCATGAAAATCCTCGTAATATGTCCGAGAACAGAAGTGGGCTTAAGGAGAGGACAGCTGTACCGGCAGATACTGTGTCACTTCAATCACACATGGGCGTGCACACACTCGAAAGAGAATTACCCTAACTCACATGTACATGGTCGACATGTGCACACACACATACACACACACACACACCTGAGAATGACACAGAGGAGCCTTCCCTGCTCCAGACCTGCTGGAAACAGATGACTCCAGCTCCACTCCAGACTAAACCAAACACAATAGAGGAGATCTACCAAAAGACTAAATACATCTGTGTGACGCACACTGAGGAGCTTCAGAATGACTGATCCGTGTGTACTTTATAAAGACAGCCATGAGTGAAAGTTAAAGGGAACAGCAATTTAAAGAGTAGTTATGTGTGTGCACAGTAATTCGCTTTCTCATAATAAGTCTATGGCTTTGGGAGTGGTGTGTTCACTCTCTGCTATAATTGGTACCGTTATTGGTGCTGTGTGTGGCCTGTGACAGTTAGTCTCTGCCATCTGCTGTCTGCCTCCAAGGCTGTGGAGATAGGAATGAACAGAGGGTAACTCTCCACGGTATCCTAATAACAGCATGACACTGAGAAACATTTCACTACTGCACAGAAAAGTTTTAAAGGACTTAAAACTGTGACAATTGCATACTTGAGGACATAGAAACGATGCATCTGATTATAGCACTGGCACTTATTTTCCTGATAAAGAGTATGTGAATTAGATTTTTAAAGGGTTTTTTTTAGGTTTATGATCTCAGTATGTACTCCTGGAACAATTTCACCATTGAACATTAAACTGGACATGTGTGCAGATTTAGTAGAATGTTCATCTTCACATGAACAAACAGATGACTTTAAGTACACAGGCGCGCACACACAAACAGAGTCAACCCCAGTATAGTATCTGTGTAATCCCTCGGCCTTTCCACCACCATGACTCTTAATCCAGCACCCTGACTCTATTTATCTCAGTGACATCATGGTAGTGGGGAGCACAAAGCTTCCACACAGATCTGTACATGTCAACAACCTGAGAGAAAAAAATAAATAAATGGAAAGAAGAAGAATTAAACTTTGCACAGCAGATGCTGAATTTTGGCTCATGCTCTTCTCTGCTCTTTCAAAAAAAAAAAAAAAAAAAACAACCCAGTGAGTTTAGGATAGAAAACCTCAAGTAAAATTAGTCATAAAGGCTGGTATGATTCATCCAGTTTATTATTCATTTAAAAGAGAATCTGTCCAAAAAGCAACACTTTCAAAACCTAAATGACAGGACTGTTAATTTGTCTTGACAATGTTATCTGAAATCCTCTGAAGAGCGAAGATGGATGTCTTTGATGTCTGTGCCATGATGGAGTCTGGTACTTTAGACTGTGCACTTGTCCTTGAGACAACTTTAATTCATTAGTGAAAGAGAGTGTGGAATAACATGGGAAGAAATAAAACTAATTTCCTTTTTCTGATAGCATCCCTGTGAAGCCTTCACATAAGCGCCTTTGTTTTTTTGTTAAGTTCAAAACCACTCTGTAGAGCTAAACTACATTAGGTTGTGTTTTTGGGACGCAGGCCAGCCAAGAAACCTCGCCTTTAGCCTCGCCTCAAACACGCTGGTTTATTGTGTGAGGGTGTCCTGTCTGTCTCACGAGCCTCAAGCCCTCTGTCTTCACATAGCCACTGTGAGCTAATTTCTTAGACCAGTGAGTAATATTGGCAAGCTCTCCATCTCAGCTTTCTCTCACATCCCTGGGACCTGATTCTGTAAACCACCCACACACACTGCCCACCTGTTCTTCTGAACCCGACCAGAGAGGCAGCCATCCAGAGTCTGCGGCGCTGCCTCTGCTCTATTGTCAGGATCAATACGATCCTTCCAGCCCGTCTCGTCCCCCCCGTCCCTCGGGCCTACAGTTACAGCAGCCTGGTTTTGGAAGTTCTAGGTCACATGCTCATGTAGTCAAACAAAACCTTGCACAGTACGTCTCCTCCACAAACAGAACAACTCCACAACTTTTATTTTATTCAATATGCTGCATGCTGTGTTGCTGACTATAAAAACACACTGTTACTCAAACGTCCCCAACAGGCCTTCTGGCTGAGCCATTTACTGTGCACTCTAATTACTTGATAATCTCAGAGAAGGATAGAATAAATGATCAGCTGCATGGCCTGAAATCAGACCTTGTTGTTAGACTGCTGTGCTCAGTGCTATCTCAGAGAGACAGTGTGCCCCACGACAGCACCACCCAGGGTAACTGCAATTTTGATAAACATGACTGGCCTTCACTGCCTCGCCGACATGGATTTCAACTCTTTCAACTCCCCTCAAGCATTTGCACAAAGGTCAGTTTAACTGGTCAGTGAGTCAAAGAAATAATGAGAAAAACATACTTATTTTAGATTTTTTCACATGTAATATCAGAGTGTCATATGCTGCGTCACTGCGGTCTGGCAATCCTCAAACAACCAAGCATGTTTTAGTTTGATAACAGATAATTTCTCTCTTCCCCTTTTCATTCAGTTATAAACATGATTATTTCCTAAATCTCAAAAACTGTGAGAGGACTGGATTTCTGGTGACTCTGTGCATAAGTGGAGAGGAGCCATCTCTCACTGGCAGGTGTCATTTAATTTAATTGGCTTTTTTTAACAAATGAAGGTGAATGTCTCTATAGGTTCTGGGAACAATTCACTACTGTACAAAGCAAGGAATGTTTCTCACCTATGTTCCTCATTGCCTACTTGTAAATTAGACACACCCTGACGTAAATAACCTCCACAAATTCATTGGTGTGTTGAGCACTCGCAGTAAAATGGCAAACTTGGTTTGTTCTCTCTTTTGAAAGATGCATGATTCATGATTTCCTGGTAGTATCAGACCCTTTCATTAATACTGTCATTCATGGTAAAGGAACCTCTACCTGACAGTGGCATGGAGGAGTGGTATTTGACCTCTAGTGGTCCAAGCTGGCCAAGAGCAAGGAATAATAATAAAATCCAATGCTTGGATTAAATAATAAAAAACAGACTAAATTAAATATAAATTAAAGATATTCAGATTTTGTTTGACATTACATGACACCTCATATGTGTGAAAAGAACTTAAATAATAAAAATATGTGTTTGTAGTACAATGATGTAATGACTGTGTCATCAAAATACGATTCTGCTGGAAGTCAATAAACCATAATACTGACATATTGCTCAGCCCCTCTTATTGTTCCACTGCTGACCATATGTTTGTACATGTATTATTCAGACATGTAAACTTCGACACAATCAGCTTGTGGGATGAGAGTAATTGGGAATAATCACTGACTTAAATCGGTTAAATAAAGGTTTTCTCCTTATCTTGGTATTGATATAAATTTGAGTGTGTATTGAAACATTTGCTTTTCTTTGCAGATTTCACTTTATTCCCTGAGTGATGACACACGCTTCAAATGTTCCTTAGCAACCGCAGATGAGAATAAACCTCCACTTCGGGTCTTCGTTTCGAAAATATATTATCAGTGCAGAGCAGGCTGGGTGCAATAGAACAAACACGGGTGATGAAATTTGCCAGTTAAAAACCACTGGCCGCAAATTGACTTTGTAAACAGTTGGGACATAAATTTGTTTAAAGAAAAATGTACTGACAGTCTGCTGTAGTGACAAAACCACAATGCATACAGGAAAACAGACAAGAAAAAGACATTTATCTTAACTGCTCCTCTGCAGCTTTCTTTAACATGAAGAGTGTTTAAAAGGACACAGATAGGTCACTGCCATCACATATACCGACACAGCACAGATGTCAGCTGTTCTCAAAAAGACGCTGCCCTTATAAACATGAGGAAGGTCAATGTGTTCAGGCGGACTTTTAAAACTGGGCAGTTTACTGTCCGTTCACACAAACTGCCTGAGGACTAAAGTGTAACAGAGATGCAATTCTGAGCATGATGTTCATTTTCTTCCAGCCTTGGTTGCATCTTTTCAACAAATAAAACTCTCCCCATGTACTGCACGCTCTCGTGCACCGCGTCCCATATGCTGAATATGTTTTGTTTTCGTGAGCGTTCTGACCAGAATTTCAGTGATTAATCCACCGGGTAATATTATGCAACACACACACACACAGAGGACTGTAACAAGCGGCAGTGGGGAGTAGATGCCCCAAATGTTTGTTCACTGCAACAGTCAGACTGCAATAAACTGTGGAGCATGTCAAGCTTTCCACATCTTATCAACAGACCAAATGCATGACATGTTTTTTTTTTATCTTATATCTGCTAATGCCTCCCCATTTACAACCCCCACCCCCACCCCTCCTCATTCTTATATCTTCTGCCTCTGTTTTCTTCCTGATTTTACACATCAGCTGTGTTTACTAGCAGCTCATCTGCCATTATGATATTTCTTGTGCAGTATTCCAAGAGTGATAAGTACCAAGCCTCACACAGGACTGCTGAAACTTCAGTATTGACATTAACAGGCTCGACAATGTTGTTCATCATTACTCAGCATAGGTTACAGTACCTCTATCCCCCTGTCTTGTCCTGCTCTCAGCCTCCGTTACGGTCGCAGTGGCCTTGTCTGAGCTCTTGAGGGATGCTGGGACATGTAACTAGGCCTGGGACGGCCGATGTACCCTCCCCCCGCCGGCACAGTGGAAGATAGGCAGCAAAAGAGAGAGAGAAGAGACACGCACAGACACAGGATGTGCTCTCTCTCCTAAACACAAGCTGCTCTAACTGCAGGATGAAACAAATCCCCCTCTTTTTCTCTTTCCTCTGGTTCTCCTTTTGTAACTGTCGCCACCCCCAGTGTGCTGGCGAAGCAGTTTTTTTTCCTCTTTCCTCTGATTCTCTCCCCCTCTCTCTCTCTCTCTCTCTCTCTCCCTCTCTGCCTCTGTCTCTCAGCTGCTTCCTGATTACACCGGTTTTCAGTGCTTGAGCAGCCCAGCCTTCAAGCTTCTGGATTTAAATACTGGTTTGGAGCATACCACGTGGCAAAACAGGGGAGGGGCTGGGGTGAACCACTTTAGGCTCTATTGTGCTGTAAAATGGAGGAGGCTCTGCATCTCTGGCCACTCCCACCCCTTCTCCAACACCCTCCTCTTATTCATGAATGTAGCGCTGCAGTCATCCCATGACTGCGAATCCTGTCAGTAATGCCAGTATTTAAAAACATTGTGCATTAAAGTCAGGTTTTATTGCACATAGATACAAACATCCTCTCTTAGTATGTGTATTAAAATCACTTCATTTGTACTCTCATCACTTTACTTGCTTCACATGTAGTTACCAAGGCTACAGCACTATAATATGGTCCCTGGCTTGCTGTTTTTCTTCACAAGTTGTTCTTATTTATTGATTTAATCTCTTTTAATTGCCTTTTTGTCATAAGTTAATGTTTTGCTGATATCATGTGCAACTCTCTCTAATTGATGTTTTAATATTGTACTTGGTGTTGATTGGTCTGTGTTATTCATGATGCGAGCCAAATTTCCCATGTGGGAAAATAAAGGCTTAACTAAACTTTATTTAAATTATTTCTCATGTGACTTATGTGATTGCAATGTGTGATGAAGTGCGATTTCTTCCTGCAACAGATATATGGATATATGATATTGTGTGTACATGCAAGTGAGCTCACATGATGCCAGTGGAGGAGTTTCCATCTTGTGTCACATGTTGGCCGTGCAGCACAAGGACGGCCTGTTCACAGCGAACGAGAAATCTGCTGGACCTCTATTTATGCTTCGTTTTTAGTGAATTTCCAAAAGACCATCGAGGAACTTTCCAGACGACAGTCAAACAAATATAGGCACACAGAGACACACACAAACTTCAGCATGAAGGGCACACAAAAGACAGACAGACCACCCCGGGTACTGACTTCTGGACAGATCCTTGTGTTTGTCAAGCCAACAACATACAACACACAAGACTCTACAGTGAAACTACAGTGTTGCTTTACCTGTCTGACTTCTAAAAAGTTTTGTCATTTTTCATGTTACCTTACCCAAACTCGAACATTACCCAGTTTGACAGAAAGCTTTATTGTTTGAGCGTTCAGGCTCCCACAACACAACGTCAGTACCTCAACTCTGAGAACATGATTTATGAGCATTAAGCAGATCAGCTGCTCAGAGAAATCCTTAATTCCCCCTCCTGAA
Organism: Amniataba percoides; assembly: GCA_037176925.1. Taxonomy (NCBI): domain Eukaryota; kingdom Metazoa; phylum Chordata; class Actinopteri; order Centrarchiformes; family Terapontidae; genus Amniataba; species Amniataba percoides. The sequence continues at coordinate 14,381,990 of JBAJHX010000096.1, forward strand.
CATGTATGATTGATGAACTTAGCCTAAAGGTGAGGAATGAGATGAACTCATGAACTGGCAGGCCTCACTCTCAGTGGTTTATAATAGAAAACAAAGATACATATTACATGAAATTTAACAGCAGTGGGAGCTTTATTTGATGCTTTGATGTGCTATAAATATCAAGGATACTGACCATAATCAACACCTACCTACAAAAAAGTTGACCAAGAATCACAATACTCTCATTACTTTAGCTATGCAGCCTTGTCACATGATGGACCTAAAATGTGGCGGTCAGTGATGTTTCAACATCCTGTCTGCTGTGTTGTAGGTGGGGAGGACTTTTACAGCACAGCTGAGGTTTCACTAAACCACAGCAAATCAACAGTCTATTTGGAGATGTTTACTTCAAGACAGACTTCATTTAAAAACCTTACGTCAACAATTCCAGAAAACAAAAGGGCACACATATGGTTAAAGCTGTGCCAAAGTTAAAATTATGATTTTCTTCACACATTAATCTCAAATTTGGTTTGAATGAGACAATTATCTTAGAAGTTCGAAATAAAAGCCAAACACAAAACACAAATGAAAAGTACATTTCTCAAGACTTTCACTTTGATAAAGCTAAGAAACAAATGTGTCATTGTTCCTGGAAAGCTTGTGGTGGTGCTGGTGGTGTAGATACAAAAGATTTAAGTTGGGAGATTCTGTCACTGTGGAAGAGAAAAACAACCAACCTGGAACAGTTTTGCACACATATAGTGAGCATTAATGTCTATCAGTTTTTACTCGGCAGTAATAATCAACAGATTATATATGACACATACAATAATAATACTTTGATGCTGTCTGTGTAGGTTTGTATGAGTAATCTTCCTGTGTGTGACCTGAAGCCAAACCTAAAGTGAGAATTTCTTATCCATTACATGCTTTTTAAGTTGTACTAGCTTGAGGCAAAATTTTCTTTGACTTTCTACTCTGAGCTTAAAGATTGAAATAACATCCCTTATGTAAAACAAAGTTAATGAATATGTGTTCTACCATTGATGAAATTACGACAAGAATAAAATCAGAGCAAACTCAGACATTTGCTGCCAAAGCCAGCAACGGTTTGGTTTGAAGTTTCATCTAGACAATGCACATGGCTGCCTTTTCTCTTTAAATCACATTTCTCAAAAGCAGGCTGAGGTTTGGGGTCTTTTTTAAGTTCAGCTTCAGCTGTTCTGCCACAGCCTCTGTTGTGTTCAGCACATCTTTTTCCCAAGAGCCTAATCAACAACACGGGGGAGTAGCCGTGCACAGTATTTCACACCCTTTCTCCCAGAGAAACACATAGAGCGGGCTGTTCACAATCTAATCTCCAACACTGCACAAAAATTCCCATGTGAGTAAAACGGGACAAACAAAATACCTCTCAGAATTCACACTGATGCTGTATATCTCTCTTCCTCAGTCCAACAGGACGTTCTCAAAATAATAAATCCTCCCTGCACCCAAGCACATGCAAATACACAAAAAGACTAGCTGCATACACCCATATACACACATATACACATACATGTACCTGTACACAGCCAGCGTATGGACACACCGACACACTCTGTGATTATCCAACGGCCTGTTCAGTCACCATACATTTCTTTGCCACCTCTGTCAGTGCAGCTCTCACCATATCTGAATATAGCAGAGAGGAGCACTGTGTCACTTGACACTGTCAATGTGTAAAACACTGCACTGAGCAGTCCCCGGACATCAAGAGGTTAATATCCCATTCCTGAAACCAAAAGGTATGTCAGGGATCAAAGTCAAGCCGACTGAGGTGGCTAAGCGAGGAGGTCTCTGATAACATGTCCTGTTTCTATGAACTTCCATTTGGTCCCACATGTTCATGCACACACCTCATTAGCACTCTCTTCATAAAGAGATACTCAGTTTGTCTCAGTAGAGCTGCAATGACACAGTGCTGTGAGTACTAGAAAGTACTGAGTTTTCAGTGACTTACATGGTCAGGATTCACCAAGAAACTGGCTTTTTATTGCTTTATCAATTACTCAATTAAATATTTTTAAAACGTTTTAATCTCTGCAAAGTAAAAAAAAATCATGAAAACAAATCAGCATTTATCAGAGCCCTGTGTGACAATGTCTTATTTTGTTAAATTAACAGACGATCTAAGACCCAAAGATCAGTTTTCCCACAAAGGAGAACAATTTAGTGATCGGATAAGTACCCCCCCCCCCCTTTCATAAGTAAACAGAGATGTATGTCAGTGTGTGAAAAAGCCTTAGGTGCCCTATTTATGTGGAATCTTGTTACACAGCTTCAGTGCGAAGCTACATGTGTATGCATGTATTCCTCTAAAAAGTGAAAATATGAACTGGGAGATCATTGGCTGTACATGAGAGCGGTGGGAAAGTGATTCACACTGAGGTCACAAAACAACAAAAAGCCGGCCAGGGACCAAACGTCAGCTGACGCTTGTTCATCTGTGATCCAATGAGGTGGATTAAATGAAAACGGAGCTTCATTAGGAGCCACGCTGAGAGCAGAGACAGACTAAAGCTTAACTGTACCTGAGTGATGAAATACAACCCATCATAACCATGTGTGTAAGCACTGTCTGTCAGCCTACAAATCACCCCACTGAGATATGGTGTGTCCAATGGCATGATGTTGAGTCTTCATGTAAGTGTTTGTGTGTGTGTGTGTGTGTGTGTGTGTGTGTGTGTGTGTGTGTGTGTGTGTGTGTGTGTGTGTGTGTGTGTGTTTTATGCTGTTCTGACGATTAAAACAACAGCCACTGTGGCTCTGCTGGTTATCTGCATGTCCCCAGCAACAGCAGGCCCACCTGTTGGTGTTATAGCTCTCAAGGCCTTGGTTACTCGTTCTCCAAAATCCCTTTTCCAGAACTGACACACTTCCTCTGTTACATGGGAAGCAGATGAGCTATTCATAGCAGAAGAAAGCCCTGGAATTTTCCACCCAAACACAGAGCAAACCAGTCCTCAGTCAGCGTCTGACTGTAGAACAGCCAAAGACAAGAGACACTGACAACCAGCCACTTGTTTCAATCTGATGGTCAGATCATCAAAGAACTTTTGTGCCAAAGACTCCCTCTAGTGGTGAGTTAAAAAATGCAGAGATGTGCTTTAAAATATGCTACAAAAATGTACTACAGAAAAGCAGTTCATCAGAAAGTAGTCTAAATAGTCACACCTTGTAATAACATAAAATCCCCATGTAGAACTGGGCCTAACTGGATACACATAAAGTTTATGAACAGTTTGGAGATACAAAGCCATCACTGCCATACCTTTTAGTTGCTCTTAGTCCCAAATGCGCCTTCACTGATGTCGTTAATGTTCTTAATTTTCCTGTTTCACAATAATAATTGTGCAGTGACAGTGAGATTCTGCTTTGTCTCACAATAGTAAACAAAACAATCCCACAGACACCTTTTCAGCAGGAGTAGGTGACACCTACAATATGCTGTAATACCCCACAACTGCTACTATGAGGTTGTGGGGCCCTGGGCGGGGACTCTCAGTGTCTGATTGTCACGTGTCTCTGTCTACTGCGGGGCCAGCAGGGTGGGGGCGGCCACTTATGCCGGTTAAAGTCCATAGGGCACCAATGTGTAGATGTACTAAATTTTCAGCAAGGAGGGTAACAAATACCCCAAGGGGTAAGAGAAGAGAGCCCACATGACTTGGCAGGTTATGAGATACCGAGACAAGGAACAGTGTATCTGATTAATAATGAACCACAACAGGGGGAGGCTGGAGGGCAGGAGGGAGTACAGCAACCAGTCAACTGCAGCACAGGGGCAAAGCATAAGCAAGCATACAGATTAATGATTAAAGCAATGCTGACAATAAATTTGCAGCATCACCTTTCAAATATGCTGGAGGCAGAAGCAAATTCCAGCTGTAACTAAAATTTACATGCCTCTGTACACATTCTCAAGTAGCATGCAAAGCACCGACAGTGGGAAATCAAGTTAATGAGACGGGGAACACGCTACTTGGAAAACGTTACCGAGTTGACAACCCAACTTGAGGAGCAAAGAAAATCATCCGACAAGCTAAAGTACAAGAGAGATAAAAAAGGCACACAGGGTGGTGTCAAGGTGGAGGCTGGTAAGTTAGTGAAGATCAAGGTAAGAGCCTGTGTATCAGATCACAACAGAAAGCACAGCAGTGATTCATGCCAGAGAGAGGAATTCCCTCCACCTCTCTGGCAGATACTTTAATAGCCTCTATAGATCACGTCATATAGCTTCGGCTGCAAAGGCACGACATTACATATTCTGCTTCATGTGATGCAATGAAGGTCCAGTGGGAGAGAGCAGCCTGCAGGCAGAGACGGATTCCTGCAGATGAGAAAACCGACTGAGTAATCAATGTTTCCAACCGCAAATCAACACCAACACTTACATAAGAGAACTGGATCATACGTGCACGCATGCCGAAGGTAGACAGTGCTTTGAAAAAGAAATTCTTGAAAGGAAAGATGCTGTGAACGGTAGCTATTTCTGGCGCTGCTACAAGGAACAGAGGAAAATATTGACGACTTCAGTTCATGACGTGAATTAGAAAAACAGCTGCTCAAACTGCAGATATAGTAGCAGTAAACTGGATGTTGCTAACAGACTGGCGTGGTCAGATGGACATACAATAATGGGTGGCCTACATGTGGCTCTTATGACAGACTGGGAGTGCAGAGGGCTCAGCCAAGCGGCTAATTGAGAGGACTTAAATGACTGCATGGATGGAGAGACCTCTAAGTTATTTATTACTGCAGCAAAGACAGGCTTCCTCAGCAAATACAGTGCAGTGTGTGTCAACGTGAGTTACAGCGAGATCCGCTGCTGCATCCCTCCTGATGCTCAACGTTTGTGCTGGGCTACGGCACGCTGACGAAGTTGCTTCAAATTAAATCAATATCAACATTTCATTGCCTAACAGACAAATAGCTGGCGGAACTTTCTAGTTTCTCCCAATAGAGACCGGTTAGCAGCAACTTCAAAGGTAACCATAGAGCTACGAATGTTTGGCCTGCATCCCATTGCGTTGAAACATTAATGAAACCCTGATCCATGGTGTGTGAACTGACACTAATGTTACACTAATTAAAACACCACCATATGGCGGTGAAATACAGGTCTGTGTTAACAAAGTCCAATTAACATGCCGCTGCCAATAATTAAGATCTTATTTACAGAGCCACTTCTTTGTTATTTTAATTCTGTCTTAAAAACTGATATAATTTAAGTCACTTAAAGAAGCTAAATCCAAACAATCAAAGATGAACTTGATTACATTATCTGTATTGCAAATCATCCAATTTGAAAGTCCAGAAGAAACTTCCACGAAAGCAAGCGAAAAGTATACAGTACTCTTTTTTTAACAAAAAGTACACAATGTTTTATTTTTCTCCACATGGTCACTGTGTCAAGAAAAATTTAGAAGAGTCGTGGAGGGTGTGGTCACAAGAACAGGGGTGAAGTTGTGACATGCCCCTCTGCTCTCTCTAACACAGGCTGATGAGATAAGGAGACGGTATAGTTAGGAGAGTCTTGATAAACTTTGACTGCTACAAGGGTAGAAGGGAAAGGGGCCCATCAGGGGCACGTGACAGTAAGATACAGAAAATGCTTCAAAAAGCAGTTCCTTCATCGCAGTATTGTGTTGTTTCATCAGTAGGGACAATACGACAGCAAAAGCTGAGTCAGGTTCATATTTCAGTGTATTTTAGTTTGGCTGTATTACAACGGATTTATGAAATGCAGCTCTACTAGTTAATACATTTTTTATCAAGAGTGTTAGTTACTAAACAGTCAAAATTATCATTTTGTTTAGAGCTCAGAACATGTGTTGATTAATAGAACTACAGCCACTGATTGATAACTTTCAATCATTTATCAGATCAAAATGTTAAACATTTCTTGGCTCACTTCTCACCAATAACAGGGATTTTGTGCAATAACAAAGTGACCTCACTCTGCGTTTTTAACCATTTGTTTGGGTCCTGAGAAAATGAAAGGTGCTCTTGTGCATATTTCATACATTTTGTAATTCACTGATTTATAGAAAAAAAGTGATTTATCAATAGATAAGTGAAGTGGTTTAGAAAAAAATATTCTTTGCGGTGGATTGCATTACAGTTCTACAAAGCGCAGCATGCATGGTGAATGCAAATACAAATCTTCAAACAAATTCAGCCTCAATCTCAAAGCAGGTACAAAACAAAACTGACTACCAAACAGTCACAACAGTCACAACCTCTGTAAGCCCACTTCCTTCCCTTATTGCTACTGCTGAGAAACACAGATTCTTAAATGCAGAAGCATCTGTGTAATTTTCTGACTCCACATTCACGTAACAGCCGGGAGTTCACTCATTCCCTCCATGGGACCCTCTCACCCACACTCACCAGGGATGGTGGTGCTCTGCAGGCTCCCCCTCTTGCGAAACGGGGATTTAGGTCTAGGCTTCCCTTGTCCATCATTGTTGGAGGAGGAGGAGGATGAGGATGACATCTTGCCGCCCGTGCTCCTATTACTACTGGAGCAGAGTGAGTCAGAGCTGTGCAGCGGCCAGCAGAGGGAGAGAGGAGCTCGAGCTCTAGCGCTGGAGCTCTGTCTCATGGTGGGGCAGTGGGGCGGCAGGAGCCATACTGGGCCAGGAGAGGCTCCTCTGCAGAGTTGGCTCCTCCTCCCAGCCCGCAGCAGGTCAGCAGGCATGCCGCACAGCGAAGAGCTGAAAGGCAGCCCAAGGCTTCCCCAGCTCCTACAGGGGTCCATCCTACTTGGTTTCCCTAGCAACCAGGGAATGAGCTTCCTGTAGCCAATGCTGGGGAAAACAACCACAGAGGAGGGCATTGCAGATCAAAGTGTGTAGCTAGCATGACATGCAGCAAGCCTGGAGACCGAGGACATCCCGTCAGCTGAGCGCCAAGGTGAGTGAAGGACAAAAGTTTTTCCGCTGATCTAAAAATAGCAATTAGATAGGCTGGATATCATGAGAATGTGTATTTAGCCGAGAGAGAAAAAGAAAACGCATGGATCCAGATGGACGGCAAGTGACAAAAAAAGCCAAAGAATACAAAATGGTCAGAGTGGATCAGCACAGAAACCAGCTTAGTGTGTAAGCTGACTAGTGGACTCTCAATCTTCTTTGCTGGAAAATTCTGAGGGGGGACAGATAGCCTAAACACACACAGCACAGGCCCGCCTGACATGAAGAATTATAAATAGTGACAACCAATGCCCAGCAAGGCTGGTAATGAAACCCTCGACAAGTGCGGGCACTATTTTCTCTCATGTGCTCACTGTAGTTTAAGAGCATTAGTTATTACTGCACACCTTTACTGAAAGTGTTATAATCACACATGCCTCCAAACGTAAACAGAGCCTTAGAAAGTCAACTAAATAAAGCAGTTCATTTTTAAAAAATTCCTTTATTGGTACTTTATGACCTGTTTGAAAATCCTTATTTAAAGTTATAATTCCAGGTTAAGGATTTTTCATGCTGTAGATTAATAAACAGTACATATGTTTAAAACTGCAAGACATCAACTGTATATAAGACGCTGACTTCTGACTGTTTGATAATGGCCTTACAGTATGGTTTGATAGTTTGGGATTCATCACATACCAAAGAAGTCAGAGGACAAGAGCTACAAAAAAAAGTAAAGATCTCCATCTAGTGGTCTGATAGATTTACGCAGCTTGACAAAAACAGGTTTGTCCACTGAGCCATCAACTGCTCTTCAGGTAGTTTAAGTTTATCAAAACTAAAACTGTACAGCTCTTATTCTAATTGTACATTAACAAAAACAAAACATTAAGAAGCTTCACCATAATTTGACTGCAGCACACTAATAAATGACCACTTTACATGTGGTCATTTGTCCCTCATAATGACAAACATTGACAATAAAAACAAACTCTCTATTATCTCTTCGACACTAATGATGTCCACCCAAATATTTATTCAATAATTTCTTCAGCTGTCACCCTCTAATTATATTTAAACAGATCAGAATAAAACTGAATTGGCACTGCAGCTTAAGCACAGCAGTATGCACTGCCAGCTCTGGAGATTCATTTAGAATAAATTTCATTATTAAGAAACCAAACCTTAAACCTGATCTCTAAAACTCAAAAACAATCTATGAGTTATGAGATTGTTAAAAAGACTATCTCAGTCACAAACCTGTTTTAACTTTGCCCCGAGGGCTCACAACAGACATGCACATACAACAACCATGCAACTAAAATTCAACCTGTCTATCGAGCTGGGAGAAAACACATTTTGAAGATAAATGCTTGTGGGTGACTGACAAAAGTGGAAGACGTTAAGGTCTGTCTGTCAAGTTGAAATAAAACTCTTGTTTCAGGGTGTCTCCAGCCTTTTCTGAGATCTGACCCAGTTTTTGAGAGAGCTGACGCTCACCATCTGGTGCGGCAACAGCAGCAGCAGCAAAGGCTAAAAAACGGAGGCCTACTTTTGTAAAAATCTTAACCACCCCCATGAATATGCACACATGTTGCTAACACCAAACACATAATCAAGATCGTACCTGGAAACAGGAGTCAGTTCTGTCAGCCTGGCAGCTCTCCTTATTCCTTCTTTGGTTTTCTCTGCCTCTGCTTCTTGCTAAAGCTTTCTGTCTACACGCTTTTGCTAAAAATGAGACCACTGTGCATATCACTGGCTGCTGCAGGATTTTTTTTCTCTCCTTCAGAGCAAAGCTCATGGAATTCAGCATTTTGTTTGCAGAGGCCATACACCAAAAAAGAAAACACACAGTTCGGTCTCTCCATGTGCAGCCTTTAACAGATAATGTGAAATCAAAGCCAATCCACAAAGCTTAATTTTCTCTAATTACATTACATACACCTTGCATCAACTGAAAGGCTAATGCTGTCAAACCTACGCATGAAAAAAAAAAGCTAATCCAAGATTGTTTTACCATTTCACTAAACTGATACATGGCATTTTCCCAACAGTATTTCCTCTGTGATTCTCTACAATGGAAACTATTTGCAAGGTTTTTATATTAAATCTTTAGAAAGAAAGACGGTAAAGAGACCTTCATTAATCCTTTTACAGGACAGTGCTACTTCACAGTTTCCCCTGTATGTAATCTTTGAGAAAGCTCAGTTATAAACAAGTCAGTCCCCACTTTGTAAAACATCAATGAACTGAAGTAGTGTATTTTAGTACAGCGTAGTCACTGGATGGTTCCCATTACAATACCACCATGGCCATTTGATGGTGACACGTGAGTGTTATAGTTATAGTGACGAGAGGGCCGCTTCCTTTAAGCAAACCTATTTGTTACATTCACCTGTGGTTAGTGAACTGAATCATGAACAATTCTTTCGGGTCTTTGTTTTTGGATTTTAAAATCTCCAGCAGCTCAAACTAGGAGATGTATGCGAGCAGCAGGTTCACAAAGTTCAAAACACTTTTGTGTATTAAGACAAAAAACAAGTTGATACCACAGTCAAATAAACACAAGCAAAACAGCCACCACAAACCAAGCATCTCACTTCTGACTCAGACACCTCCAACAACCAAACACCGTCTCACGTGGTCTTCAGCTCGCTGCGTTTGTACTTATCAGCAGCTCGTTCTTGGCCTTGGTGGTTTTGTACATGTGAACTAAAGGTTTTTAAAGAGTTTAAAGAAACTCAGCTGGACTTGTTTGAGGTTCTTAAAGACGTTCCTCTAATCCAAAAGGCTTCTTAATTTGTGACATGGCGGTAGGAAATTTGGGAAGTTTGGTGGGTTTGTACTCGTGATCGACTTGCTCTCGGCCTCAGTGGCTCTGCACTTGTGAACGATTATTTTTCAGCTCGGAGGGTTTGTGCAACTGAGTTAACTCACTGAAAAAGCAAAACAAACGTGTTAACCTGTTAGCCCGGCTCTTTTGCACAACCACTCACGATAACTTGTTCCTCTTCACCACGAACGATCTGTCCTTGAATCGGACATCACAACTCAAGTGTTAGCTAATCCAAGCTAATCCAAGATGGTTTTACCATTTCACTAAACTGATACACGGCACTTTCCCAACAGTATTTCCTCTGTGATTCTCTACAGTGGAAACTATTTGCAAGAACTAAACAGAAACTGATCACCTTGTTGTTTGAGGGTTTGTTTATTTGTGGGCTTCTTTGCTTTCACTTAAAGACATTTTTATATTAAATCTTTAGAAAGAAAGATGGTAAGCACCGTATGCATGCAAATTTGAACACATTTATTTAACGCATTAGAAAGTTAACTACACAATAATAATCTTTAGTCCAAGATTTTTTTATTAAACACAGAGGGTGTTGTATGTTTTCCAGATTGTAAAGCACTTGGAGTTTTAACATTTCCATCTGTGTAACGAAAACTGGCTCCTTCTCTGATGCCTCAACCTGCTTATAAAGTCTGTTTGACACTGAGGGTGATGATTAAAGATGTTAACTTGCTAACTTAAAGAGTTTTCAGCTCTTTTTCTCTCTCTTCCTCTTTCTCTCTCTCTCTTTCCTGTAAGTCGTGTTGAGTCTGACTTACCGCCTGACATTGTTGACGGGGATCAGCAGGCAGCAGAGTTTTGACCACCTGCAGAAAAACACACAGAGGAGTTAGCTAGTTAGTTACAGCAGCACCTGAAGAGCCGGGTTATCGTGACTGTTCGTGTTTAAAGCATAAAAAGAGAGAGAGCTTCACCTGCCGGCTAACACTAACACACCGACGCTACCTTCCGTTAATTTAACCGTTAGGTCAGTGTCGGTCAAAAGTCGTCAGCGTTTACTCCCGCTTTTACGGATAAACAAAGTGAAAATGTAAAATAGCAAACGTTACCTGTTATCTTCGCTTCTGGTCCACTGGGGCTCGCTGGTTTTTGTTTTGGCGTTGATGCAGTTTCCTCAAAGGAAAGGCGCAGCTGAACTTTTAAAGGAGCCGCCCGCCGCGAGAATGCATCGGGGTTCAAAGGTCGGCAGATTGAACGCACCCTGAACGTTTGTTTTGTTTTATTAATGAGAGACAATAAAACCAGAGACAACTATCGTACAGAAGTACAGAAGTATTAGCATGTATTTACCCAGTGGTGGAGACTAAATACCTTTACTCGAGTACTGTAGGCTTCTTAATACTTTGCATTTCCATTTCCTGCAACTTTATATTATAGCTAGTAGTATAGTAGTAGTCGTGGTAGAGGTATTATAACAATTAGTATTTATTCAGTAACTTAAGTTGGTTAGAATATAATAAACAAATGCATTTTAACTTGTTTTTATGGGTGAGGATATGAATGAAATGATCAAAATGAGCTCCACCCTCACCAGCTGCAACATGGAGCTGATGAACAATGCATTAATAAATACCATCCAGTCATATGATACATATTATTTTTAAATGAAACATTATGTGTACTGACCACTTTTCCTTTTAGTTTACAGATTTACTGCAGTTTAAGAAATTTGGTGTAAAAAGTATGATTTTCTGTCTGAAATCTTGTCAAGCAGATGTAGAAAGTGTAAAAAAAAATGGAATTACTATAGTAAAATAAAAGTATTTCAAAGGCTTACGTAAGTACACTACCACTGTATAGAGCCTATTTGTTAATTCAACACAACACACACCTGTTTTTAGGACATAAATGAGTTGTAAAATGCCTTGTACATTATAAATTATACTAGTAAATTATACTGAAGTAACAACCAGACTGGCTGTTTGCTAACTGAGAGACCGCTGGGCACATTTAGGAAAAACACTGTAGCAGAGCAGTGCTGGATGAGAGATTTCAAGACTAAAGTTCAACTTTTGTTGTGTTAGCACGTGTGCCACTCATGAATAATAACCTTTGACCTTTATTAATGCCAACAGATAGAGATTTATAACTCGTTGAGCCTGTTACAATATGATCTTTCTATGAGGCAAACAGATTCATTGGTACTGTACGAGTTTCCAGTCTGAGGCGTAACTAATTTGTTATGCTCCTTATTTCAAATATGTATTAATATGCTTGTAATGTTTAATAATAGCGTTTAAGAAGAAGCAGCTTAGCATCAAGAAGGCCTGTGCCAACACCATCACAGTTAAATTAACATTATATATAATCAACAGCACCACAACTTATAAATCACATCATTGATGTATTAATGGTTATTACATTCAAATGGTGAAATCCATTTTGTCTATTTTTGTTTGAAATGTTCACTTTTATTCTGCCCGTGTGCCTTTCTGTTATCTTTTACTTCTTCTTCCCTCCTCCTCTACGATCTTTCTATCTCTGCGCCCTCCCGCTCCCTTCTTCCATCTCTGCAACTTTGTCTTGTATTGCCTGTAAAGTTGGTCAGAACATAACTTTAATATTTTCTTGTGCTCTTTGTGTCTATTTCCTCATCACAGATTGAATCCAGTCACCAGCATTTTGTCCATCTGCTTCATCACTTCGGGTTGATGATCAGTAGCAGAAAACGTGATGTGAAGCACCGTCGTCTGCCTGGAGTCAACCTTTTGCATTTCTTCAGTGACAGTGTCACCATTGCAGGACAAGGTCTATAACAATTACAAGTGAAATAAGATTTTAAAGTTAACAGCCCTTCATCTTTACCAGTGGCGGCAGATTATTTTGCCCAGAATCTTACCAAATCTTGACTCAGCTACTGTATTTCTGTATAACCATTGATAGTGGCACAATAATAAATATCTTTGTCTACAAATACTGTATGTTGATTTGTTTGTGGGGATAATGCTTACAGCTCCATTGATCAAAATATTTATATAAAATATTAAAAGTGAAAGGTGTTACTTGCCATGCCAAACACACAGAAATCACCAAACTCTCCTCTGCTTTATAGGTTATCTTTCAGCTTTTGGTTTTCACAGTCTTCACCGTGTCTTCAAGTGTTTTGTTTCATCATGACCACTCTCAGTGCTGTTTCCAGATACAACAACAGTTGTTCTCAGTGACATGATATTAAAGAGCAGCTAATGTTTCCCCCAATAGTTAGTGGAGGCCAAAGCAAAGTCAAAGCAAAGTGAATATTGGACTTCTATTCATCAGGTGGCCAAATTCCAAATAAATGCTAGTGTTGGTCCGTGTCCTGGATTTGTAGATAGGAAACCGTTTGCCATGTTGTTTGTCATAACGATTCCTTAAAATGATGGCAGCTCAAGGTTTTCAGTGGCTTCACTGCCCCCAAGAGGTAAATGAAATTATTACTACAGCTTTAAACGTGTACAATGTCCACTTAAGTCTCTTTATTTTCTGAGATCTTTGTTCCATAATAAACTTCAGGCCATGGTCCATCATTTTCCCCTTGATAAATGCCCTTTGCTGTCTTCCACGCACTCAGTCACATAAATACATAAATAATCACACCTAAAGCCTCCGTAAGCCTCATAAAGTCATAGCTGCTGTCCAGCCGCCACTCTAACCTGAAATGCAGCTCACTCACAGTTATCTTTTATTTGCACACGTAAGTGAATTGAATTGATTTTATTGTCTGGTGCTGTCGATTGTGTTGATGATTCTTAACCTTTTTTTTTTTTTTTTTAATAAATCAGAGGGATCCATTAGCTGTTTAAAATGTAAATGCAAGAATATAATCCAAAACACCAAAATGTCACCTGCTATGAAACACTTGATTTTGAATTTAAATTATGAGGCATGGTCCGTATCAGAATATAATATTCACATTTAAATAAACAACCCAAGCTTACAAAGAAATAATTCTAGAATAGGTAGAGTTACTTCAGTTTACACAATGAGATACACAAGTAATCCCGAGACTGAAGATAAAAAAAATGTCAGCTGTGGTTTATCTGGAGAATGTATTTTAAGATGTCATAGATATGGGTGTCTTGTTGGATTCCCAATAGAGATCGCTCCTCCTACCGCCCACTACAGCACTGAGAAATGTCACTAGGTAATAATTGCCATGGGGATGGTGGAGCCTGGCAAAGCTGGGGGCGGTTTGACTGAGGTCCATCACTGAGGTGTGAGGTCTGTCGCGCACCAGCATCTTCCAACTGAAACAAGGCATTGCACAATGGCAGGAGGCATTTATTTATGTTGAGCATGTTTACATTTGTTCTTTACATTTACATCTTACTATCTATTTATACATTTATCTATCACAGCATACTGACAGTTAGATTTTTTCTCTCTGATGAACTTCACTGCACTGGCTCTGGTCTTTGAAGTTTAAATGTTACCTTAAGGTCAGAGTGTTTGAACTGCCCCCTCCCTTTGCAGAAGAATATCAAAGCAAAGCAGAAAGATGTCCCACACACTGAATCAGCACAATTGTACAGAAACAGAGCACAGAGATGTCGAGTGTACTGTAATTTATGAGAATGCACCCAAAGTGTTTTACAAACATAGAAACTCTTTATTACAACAGTATCTCTCACTCAAGTCTTAGCCATGTATTTTCCTAAACACATTCATATCATTGCAGTACAGTGGAAGTCCTTCTTTTATCACAGCATAGAAAACAATCTCTGAACAAGTGGAAATCCTAACACAAATGTTCACCATCATTCACAGTTTGGCATATTTAGACATGATGAAAAGAAGAAAATCAAGCTTGACAAGCTTTTCATTTTGGACTGGCATCATCACTCAAAAAATATCTTTAAAACCCTGTATCCACAGTATGTAAGAAAGAATCTGGTATCTCAATCAAACATTTCCACATATAGTTAAATCATATTTATCCCTAACAGTTTACCATAAAATACAGCTTCGTCTCATTATGAAACTCAAGCTGCATCCTCTTTTCTAATAAACGCTCACTGGTCAATCCCACCTGCAACAGTCTCCTAAAAACATTAAAATAGAGTGTGCAGGGGTCAAACTTGACATGGAACTGCGCAGGACTGTAAAATAATGTGGTTTTCTTTTCCTGCATGTGAGGTAAAAACCCTGATGAGCAGGTTAATAAAAAAACATCTAAATGTATTCTCCTTCTTGAATAAAAAGAAAATCTCCACAACTGAAAAACACAGCATACATGTTCAGATTCATAACAAATACTTACACTCATAAAGAAAAGGAAAATGGGCGTGTTGAGTGAAATACACAACCCACAACTTATACAGTTTGTTTTACTAAACATAACATACAGTTTCGTACATTTAACAAATGTAAGGAATAGAATCATATTTGAATGCAACGCAGTGCATCGAGAGAATACTGATTTTTAAGATCTATATCCAAATACACTGATAAATACATCACATGGCAGAAAGCTGGGTGACCCTTAAGATGATGTTATAAAGTCAATCTACAACACAACAGATCCTGCTCACCTTTTAGGGAAAAAAGATGTTTGGGCAAGCACCAAAGAAAGAGGAAAATTCTAATTTATTTGTAAACAACTTGTAGCAATTCAATGAGAGTTAGGCCACAATAAGAACGAGTCTTATTCGATTATAATCACACAAGCTACAAGAATTCAGAGTTATCACTGATGAATGCGCACGTACCAATCAAATGTGACAGTGGCGCTTCTTTGTCAATGGATCCTTTAAAGACTCATAATTTTATTGCTGTCCTCTTTGATATGACTTTTCTTGCAGTCATTTACAAAACTCTTCTCAAAAACAATCAAGTCTCAAACATGATTAATTTGGCAGTTGCAAATATGGTATCAGTTGGTGTGTGGAACCATTTAATCTTTGTTTCTGGATACCAAAGCAATTCGCATGATAGCAGATCATCTCTGCACGGTGGTGAAGTAATTAATTGAGAGGGAGCCGGCATATTTCAGTAAGCCTTCCCTAATTTGAGGTCAAAAGGGTTTCTGAAAACATTTACCTAAAAAAACTTTTCAGTTACCTTCATGAAATGAAACATATAATGTATGCTTTTTTTTTTGTTTAAAAAAAGGATTTAACAAGTTACATCAATATTAATTCACTGAGTCATTTACTGTACAGAGCTGAGCGGTTGTGTGGAATGTTTTCAAATCTAGCAGTAGGCTCCCTGTTCACGAACAACAAATGCATCTCATACAACTGCATGTGTTTGTATCATCTTGACTGTTTACGGATGAAGTCTGATGCGGCAAAGTGCAATGATTTAAAGATACAAGTTAAAGTCATTTGAATGAACTGTTAGACTAACTTGTTTTTCGCTGAAATAAATCTTGAAACTTTTTAAGTCTGAATGACAAATATTCTTTTTCCAGGAAATAAACACATTAAAACTTAACTGTCAGTATATATGTGGTTGTTTTTTATCTGTTCGTTCTCAATAAACTCTGAAGTTTCTTCTGCAATTTGCCCAGGGATACGGAAATCTATCGGTATGGGCTGTGCTGGTTCCAGCGGCTGGGACTGAGCCACAGGGCAGCAGGCCTCCCCTTTAGGACTGGAGGTGCTGTGAGAGTTTTGAGGATCCAGGTTGCAGCCTGTGCCCTGAAGAAACTGAAGGAAGTTCTCCTCTATGGACCCTTCGCGGCTTGGCAGCCTGTCCTCCACCTCAACCCCTGCTCGACGAAACAGACAAGGCAGATGCTTCCCCAACTCCTCCCGGATCTGTCTGTTGAGACAGCCATAGAAGAAGGGGTTGGAGGTGAAGCAGAAATACCCAATCCAGGTGACCACTTCCTCCAGAGAGGCCAGTGTGGCTGGGGGGCTGGCAGCCAGTGCTGAATACAGGTGGAAAGTAAAGTAGGGCAGCCAGCAACAAAGGAATTGCCCACCCACTGCTGCCAGCACTGCTGCAGCCTTTCCTCCCCCAAAGGGGCGCTGGGGAGTCGCTCTGCCCGTCCCAGTCCCCGTCCCGGAGCTGGTAACCATCGTGGAGCGGCTGCTGAGTGATTCTGACCGTTGGCGACGAGGCGTGTCCATCCAGGTGGGCAGAGGCCCGTGGTGCATGGCTGCCACCCGGGCCACTTTGAACATATTGCAGTACACAACAAGAATGACCAGCAGCGGACACAGGAAATACACCAGAGTAAAGAGGACCATAAAGGCCAAGCGGTTTGACCCCCCCCCTGTCCAATGTAGTGAGCAGCGCCTGTGACCCTGAGCAGGGGGAGATGGGACTGCCCCGCCTCCTCCTCCCCCGACCCCACTGCTCTCCAGAAGAGGAGTTCTTCCACCTTGGAGGAACCAAGCGAGCAGCGGCAGAGCGGACATGGCGAGGGCTTTGACCCATATCCCCACCAGCACAGATGCTACCAAGCCAACAGTCATCTTTACTTCATAGCGCATCGGGTGTATGATGTAGTAATAACGCTCCACATTGATGACAGAGATGGAGAGGATGGCAGCGCTAACCAGGCACACGCTGAGAAAGAGGTAGCTCCGGCACAGGGCCTCCCCAAAGAAGGCTCTGCTTGAGAGCATGCCAAGGGGCATCAGCACCAGCGCTGCCAGCAGGTCCACCACGCACAGGTGGAAGACGAAGGCAAACTTGTGGAGCTGTGGGGCCTTGGCAATGACCGCCATGACAGCCACATTACCCACCACAGCCAGCAGATCCATGAGCAGCATGGCCAGCAGGGCTAGCGACTGGGACAGAGCCCAGCCCGACTCGGGCAGAGATGAGGCAGACATGTTGGACATGAGCTGGTGAGGTGGGTGGGAGGAGTTCCACAACGGCTCCATTGAAGGGTGGGATGAGGCAGGCAGGCAAGATCAGTCACAGGCCCATCACCCATCCTTCAAAGTCAGGAAGTACGGCCAGAAAACAGCGGCTTGAAAATGAGGTCAAAAGCTGTCTTGTAGTCGGGAAGATGATGCGGCGATCGTCAGGAGGTTCTGATTTTAGGATCCCTGTCCATTCAGAAAGTCTTCATGTCTGCCATCAGTCACAGCCCACCCTAATAATAAGAGAGAAAGACAGATGAAAATTAATTGTGGATGCGTTCACCTGAGTTGTTATATGAACCAATCCGTCCAGTCTGTTGATCGTGTCCAGTGTCAGTTTTGCCCCAGCTACCATTAAGATGAATTCACTCAAGTGAGGTTTTACAAAATCCTCCTTATCTTCTCAGATCTCTGTTAGGGCTATTTTACTGATAAGGTAATCCAAAGCCAGCCCTCAAACCAATTAACTCAATTAATTGTGCATTTTCCAAGGAGGGAACATAAGGCACCTTTTTAGCAACATGCTGAGAACAATCATAAATCATCATGCAAAAGAGTTGAGCCACTTTAGCAAAAGAATCTGCAACCAGACCATGATGCTAAATACAGTATGTGTATGATTGTACTGGGCCTCAGTAAAAACAGGATTTTGGACAAGCATCTTTACACTTTTTTGATATTACAGTAAGAAAAAAACACAAAAGGGTCAAATCCAGGCTACTGTCTTCCCAAGCAGCTGCAGCTGACTTTTTGAGCACACATCCTGCCAATACATGATTGCATGCTAATTCTCCAGAACCAATCTTATCGTCAAATAGGTAACAGCTCAGAGAGAGAGCTCATATTGAATATGTGTGGCCGGGCTCTAAACTGATTGTGTATGGCTACTTTTTCTGGAGAGCCTTGCCAGTGTGTACCATGGCGTGCAGCTCCAACATCCACTGTATGATTTTTGCTTGCTTACATGTGCACAAAGGCATGTCTGCCACTATGGAAGCCTTGGCCATTTAGCATGAGTGAATTAAGTGTTTCGAATGGAAAGCCTGAGGGTATTTATAGGTTGCAGAGGCTGTCTGCATGCTGTATTAACTGTGCCTACAGACAACAAACAGACATGGCTGGCTGCTATATGTATGTGTCAGATGGAGGAAATCCAGTTGCTTACTGCTATGAACGCTCTGTGTCACAGATGTAACAAAAGCTCAGGATATTCTGCCTCCTGTCTACAGCGATTGCAGTGCAAATCAGGCTTAAAATTGAGCTCTAGCCTCCCTAATCACCTGTGAATGTTTGCCCTAATTGAGCAATTTCTCTAAATCACACATAGGGGTACTCCCAGTTCAGCTGAACCCTCCTGCCTGGTTTAGTCATATCTTACCACCTACTCATTTATATATTAATCATTAATGCATTACACCCACTGTACAAAGCAAGGCCCACGTTCTATATATCACATTACAAATGAATTAGACTCATCGCTGCTCTCAGCACTATGTAATCAGCAGATGAGAAGGAGAGGGTGAGAACAGGCAAGGAAATATGGTGAGAATCAGGGAGCGTGAGGAGAAGAGAGAGGATGGAGCAGAGAGCATTATGTACCTGAATCAGAGTATTTCCTGATGCAGCTGTCTGCTGCTTTGGTCTCTGAGGATGAAAACCCGGTGTAGCTCCCACTGCTGAGGCACACAGTGGATATCAGTCACTGTACCTTATGAATGCTGCTGAGGTGCTTCCCACTACACGAGACTGCCTCTCTTGCCCCCATCCCTTGATCCTGGTCTGCCTCGTGCATCCTCCTCTCTAGATGACTTCAGCTGTGGCAGGCAGGGATTTTTGTCTGAGACGATGCTGATGTAAATGCTTGCAAAGGCAACCAGCTCACCCTCTGCTCTCCCCCTCCACTCACACACAGTGACTGCAGAGATGGAGCAGGAGGCAGAGAGAGACACCAAAGCTGCTGCCTCCACAGGGTCCTAATGTCCTCACTGTATTGTCAAACATTATCTTCAGAGGTGAGGAACTCGGTGTGATGGAAATGTTATATTGTTGCTGCAGTTACTGGCACAGTGAACCATCCTATCAGGGTTGGTATGACAATATCTGTCAGTCCAACACGTCCTAAAGACTGCTATAATATACTAATGTGTAAAGATATGTAAATATAACT
Source organism: Amniataba percoides (assembly GCA_037176925.1). Lineage (NCBI taxonomy): Eukaryota > Metazoa > Chordata > Actinopteri > Centrarchiformes > Terapontidae > Amniataba > Amniataba percoides. The sequence continues at coordinate 14,401,757 of JBAJHX010000096.1, forward strand.
CAGGAAGTATCAGCTTTCCATGTAAATGTGTATCCCACAGGCATTCATCGTCCTTACTGGATGAATCAAATCAAACCACTCGGTCAGAATTTCATGCTGACATGCCTAATGCTGTTACACATGCCACGTCCACGGTTAGGATGCAAACATGCACTTTTCACACATTGCCAACTAAATCTTATTAAACATCGGTGTCAGCATACAGTTACATGGATACATGTGGGCATAAAGTACATATTCTAAACTTTACAGAGGATGTTTATACTTTAATACTTTGCTTTCATATGTTTCTCCCAGTTTATTTATTTTTGCCAGTCGATGATGATTCAGGTTGCAATTTCCCGGATTAAAGTTCTCTCAATTACAAAATTTGCTGAGACTATGAGGACAGACCTCAGCTTCTCAAACAGTGGCTCCTGTTGCCACAGTGATCTTTTTTCTATACCGTCCCATTTCACTGCTCTATCTGCGGAGGACAATGAAATCTGGGCTATTATGGGCACAGCTACTCTACTGAAGAAACAGGCATGGAGCTGCTTGGTCCTAGGTGTTTCTCATTTGCATTTATAAGGTTCCCATGATAATACATTTACATTTGCATTTCATGGAAATCACGTCTCGTGTTTGAGTTCGCAGCACCTCCAGTGAATTGATTGATTAATCTAGTTCACTAATAGCCTGATTATCATAATGTCACTGGTCAAGTCACTGTGAGAGTTGAGGTGTCTGGTTGAAATATTATACAGTTTGTTTCTCTCAACCCACTCATCAACGTACTTACAATGTTAGAAACGATAAATGCAGACAAACAATGGTGAAAGGCACATGTTTCTCTAAGACAGTAGAGCTGCAGTGATTATGATAATATGGCTGGTTCTAGCCTCTCAAATGTGAAGGTTTTCTGCTTCTCTTTGTGTTATGTGACAGTAAAGTGTCTTTGCTTTTTAAACTTTTATTTATCTACCTTCCCAACCTCAGTTCAGAGAAATTGTGATGGGCATTTTTTTTTACTATTAATGACAAAATGATTGATTAATCAGGATTGAAGCAGCATATTAGTCATTATGATTTCAGTTATAGATCTACAGGATATCACTGTGCAAACCATTTCAAACCTTGATTTCAGTGTGTAAAATGAAATTTTTGCCTAGTCTCAAAATACCCTTTATCCTCTGATATCACACATCACAGTTTTAGACAACCATTACCACTTTCTATAATCAGATTACTTGATTTTAACATTTTTCTCCAAGTCTTTAGTAATCTTTGATCTTTTGAACTTGTCTAAACCTGGCTGATTACCAGACAGCATCGTCTGACTCCTCCTGTAAATACTTCAGACATGACAGACCTTGACAGCAGAACACAAGAAAACACAATGCAGTTGGGTGGAGAGATTTAATGGACAGCGATTACTACTGTTGTCATGGTGAAGATGTATCAAGATGTCTGGTAACACCGAGGATAGATGGAAAACATACACATGCTTGTGCAACAGATAATGCTTCTCAAACAGTATATGTGACTAAAACAAAAACATGCGTATGCTGTGTGATTTCTGCACACTGTGCGAGTGAATCTGTCTGTTTTCATCTGTATTCAGGCATGTACACCTGAGTTTGTGTGTGTGTGTGTGTGTGTGTGTGTGTGTGTGTGTGTGTGTGTGTATGTGTGTGTGTATCAGGCGTTGACTCATGACAAAAATAGCAGAGTCTTGCTCGGCCGGCAGCACCAATCGCTGCTACCACAAATACAATGGTTTCTATGGCAACCTTGAAAATAGACTCCACATTCGCACTCAGAAATAGCAAAGGACGCTGCACTAACCCCAGAGAGCCCTTGCTGCCAATAATAACTACCCATAGATATGGACGCACAAATATCTGCCGCACTCAGAAATAAAATCACACCATCACATCTAGCAAAACATAATTACTGCAACCTACACAAACAATCAACTCAAATGTACATTTAGCATGGGTGCAGCGAGGCATGGGAGAACATTAACCTCCTTTGTGTTTACAACATCAGAGCAAAAAAGCACAAAGAGATTGCTCAGTCACAATACCTGACATAATTTAAGAAGGGATGCATTACAAATGTCAAACAGACTCTTCTGACGAGCATCTGTCACAATCATATTTTCAGATATCTTGTAAATGTGTTGGAGTGATGTAACTGAAGATAAAGGGTAAAGTGATGAATGTTGCCTTGGAGACACTTGGGGAAGAAGGTTTATATTGCTGCAGACAGTTAAACAGAGGAACGGAGGAACAGCTGACGATGACTGTGTGTATACAAGCCAAAATGAGGTCTTGTTGGGTTCTACTAGTGATGCCTCTGTTGAATGTTCACCAGTCTGGCGAGTTTGCATTCCTGAGATTCATGTGTTGTTTGGCATCAGGACTTACATGTAATTTGGGGTAATAGGATGGTGGATCATATCAGATAGTCATTAATAACGGGGGTGTTGTAAATCATTGTATTGATAAAAAACAGATATTCAGAAGCTAACCAGTGTCAGTTTACACTGAATTATCTTCAGACAGGTGGCTGTAATGATGCAAAAACATGTGATTCATCATTTACACTAATGTTTTTGGTATGACGAGGATGATAATGAGGATGATGCGGTTTCCTCTGTAACTACCCAGATATTTCCATTTGGAGGAGCTCTTGGAGTTCAGAAAGGAAGTCAACGCCTGCACTTGAGTCGATAAACATAATTTTGGGATAAGCAGAAAGTGGAAAAAGAACCATGCTGCTCACTTTCAAGAGCTTGGACTGACTTGTCAACATTTCATGAAATAATTTTTAACAAAATATTATCCGATGAAACAAAAATATTTCGTTTTGATTTTTATACAAGTTTCAAGGGACATTCTTCTCTTCTGTCATTGCTGGTATGAAGTTTACTGTGCAATCTGGTTAATGCTGAACAGAACTTCTACCTCAGTCGTTTAACATCCAGTGGAGTTCTGGATCCAGATAACTCAGCAGTCTGCTTCCTGAACGGGCCCCTGAACATGCGGGCTAAGCCAGATGGTGGCAGTGTGTCCACTATATTGTGCATGTGGTACAGTAGCTGCCTGCTTCACTCAGTATAACAGATCTCACAGCAACATCTCTGGGAACTGTTTTGGTCAAAAGCTCAATTTAATATTCATGTCTCTAAACATAACTGCGATGCATCACTGCCAAGCAGACACATGAGATTTTCTGGCCTTTGATAGATTGAGACCTGGAACTTCAACCATCAACTCTGGATGTGCAAGACCACTGCACAGGAACAGTGTTTCCTTACAATATAAATTCATACATTACCAGCACAATATGGCAACAAAAAAAAGACAAATACAACTGATACCTGTGATACTAATACCTGATAGTACAACCAGAAAGCTCACATTTTATTGTTGTATTTTGGTGCAGATTTGGATAAATCATTTTTAAAGATTTTTTTTTTTTAATTCAGCCTGTACTATAATAGTGTTTTGTGTGTCTACAGGATTATACGGAGTCTTACTGTTCCTCTCTAATACAAAGAAACCATACAAATGCTCTCTACTTCTTCTAGCTTTATCTCTGGGATTTGTTCCTCTATTCCCTCTCAGGCTTTGAAGAAAATATCAGTGTGTGATACATCTGACACATTAATGAAATTACTATGGATCCTTCAGTGAGGACAAAGACCCATTTGCAGTGACCTATTTAAACTTCCAAAGAAAATATAATTAAATAGTCTGATGACAAAACAAAACTGCGTTACCTTTTATCTTAATTCTGAGGTCAAAAGCACAGTTATATTCACTGAAAACACAAAATAATGCCAATACTTATTTAGTGGTAACTCATAATTAGTCTGCGCTACATTAAAAGGAGAATTACAAAGCCTGAGACTCGTTTATTAATATGTTTCTTGCATGTAATTGACCCCTGAAGTCCAAAGAAACATTGCTGGGTTTATCCTTCACTTCATAGTGGATAATTTGAATAATTATCGAAGAATTAAGTAAAAGCACTAGTTAATTTGTACCCTTTGATTTGTATATCCTTAAGCTTAATGGCTCATCATTGTATATGATTATTTCTGATCACACACTGACCTGTCAACAGACATGTGAATCATCACCAACATCACTTGTTTTAATTGCAGCAGTTCGCACAAACAAATACATCCATTATTTTTTCAGGAATGAGCAGTAAACAACCCTCACTGAGAGAAAAAGGTTGACCTTATTCAGCTGGTGAAGCTCTTTGGGCCTGGTTAGATATCAGACTAACCTGCTGCCACTGCCCCGGAGCAGAGTTTCATTTATAATTCACAAGAGAACTGTAAATCTCCCGAGAGCAGAGTGCCCATCCACCAGGCCACTGCCTAAATCTATTGTGCTATCTGATACCTCCCAATCAAATGCACATCAAGGTGAATCAGCTTTGTGAACAGGCAGTTGTGACAGCGAGAGGCAAGTTTCCAGGACCCACGTTGGAACAAAACTCAGAGGCTGCAGAGAGACAATGAGAGAGTTTGGAACTGTAGAATGAATAATTGAGATTTTCATAAGCAAAGGATGCATACGTTTTGTCCTTTGTGAAGACTCTCTTTGTCAGTTTTACCACACACAAAGAGTTGTGATATACTCGTGTTTCAGATATTGTCAACAAGCCTCATAAAAAAAATAAGACACCAACAATACACCAACACAAATACACACACACACACACACACACATTATTCAACACAACACAAATGTAATGAAGGATTATGTCAGTCCAACAGTTTGTCTCCCTCGTGTGTTTTTGGATGACAACGATGTGTGTGGCTCAGAGGAAGAGTCATGTCAGGCTTTAACTAACAATCAATCTGCTGTTTTTCAGGGGGTTTGTTGACTATTCATTGCTGTTAGGCCACATTCCTTGCATCGTGGCAGTAACGCTGTACATTTGCACAGCAGACGTAGCATTTAATCTGCTTGTTTTCGTGGGCATGTGCATGCTCCTTGCATGTGTATTTCTCTGTCCTAATGCTGGTAATGATGGGTAATTACTGCTACTGAGATCCATGTCAAATTATTCTACAGTGGAGATTGCAGATGCAGCTTGCTCTTAACAGCACAGCACCGCGTCTCACCAGAACACGAGTAATCACAGTACATATATTACATATGTATATGTCTGTATATTGACGTCTGATGAAGAACATGTTTTTCCATATTATGGAATATAATTAGAATGGCAATTATAAGGCAAATGCTTCTTTATGGGTTGAGACAACTCTTCTGTTCCCCCTGAATAAACATTTAAATTCACTGTCACAAAGCTTAAATAAGGCTGCTTGTGTTTCATGATAAACTGACATTTTGGAGATACATTTGGAAAGTGACAAGATGACTGGTTGATTTCAAGGTTTAAGAAAAAACTCTAAATTATCATTGCCTTCTCTTGCAAGTTACAGCACAATATGGCATGGTTCACACTTTCATTTAATGGTAAGCTAAATTCCATTATATGAGCAGCTGGACTCTGTTGAGCCAGTAGGGCAGTGCATGTGACCACACATGCATTAAATTAATGGAAACACTGCTGTAGCAGTGCTGATGACAAAAGCTCCAAATGAAGCGGCGTCCTCTCCATCTCTAACAACTCCACTCAGAAGTCGACAATGCAATTCAAACCAATTTGGGAGAGGATGTAAGCAGGGATCCCAACGGACATCTGACAAAAAGATTAATGAGGATAATATCAGATAATATTCATCAAGTTACAGCACTCTAGATGAGCTGATCCATACACAGCGTCTTCCACTGGGACACTGAAAAAGGTTTTAGTCGATTTTTAATTTGTAAGAGTTTATTGGAGCAAATAGTTGTTAGAGCTTTTCTCATTATGCAAGTTTTGACAAATTCATCACATTGAAGAAAGCATTAGTCATTTTTCATTGTGGGATAAACAGAAAGGAAGTAGACAGGCTGCATTTATCAGTGGTGGAAAGTAACTAATTCTTTCAGGTCCTGTTTCTAATGGTCAGACAGTGCAAATGATATGGTTATTATTTTGGTTGAACTTTTGTTCAGCCAATTCTGTTGATGGTTTATAAAGAAATATTTCTACTGAGGCTTTCTGTCAACAAGATGTGGATAACCTTGTCCCGGTTGTGGATGTAAGCTATCTGGACAGTGTAACATTGCCCTGTAAGTGAGACCTCACAGCGCGACCCGATCCACCTTTGAAATGGTGCCCTGATTCCTTGTCACAGTTTAAAGCTTTTAATCAAAGACTTGTAGGTGTCAACCTTTTGCTCCCTCCTGACATCACAGCTTCCCCTCTCCTCTTTCCACTGTAGCTGATTCCCCACACTGACTCATGTTAATTTGTTTTTACATTATTTAAGGTGAAAGAGGTCACATCATCCTATGTGTGCTTATACGCACCCTAACGCGCACACATTTCAAACTGCACATGGGGCTATCGCTGTTTGCTTTTTCACATCCTCCCCTTTGCATCCATAGCAACCAGACCTCTGGACAATTTCATCCTTGTGTCTCTTTTTATGGGAGAGTTCCTGTGTGAGGTGACCTTGTGCGCAGAAGATTGATAACAAGGTATTTAATGTACAGCCGGATGATCATCTGTCATGTCATGTCTGAGTCGCCGCCCTTTTCACCTTCTTAAGCAATATACTTTGCCTCCATTCACAGTCCCAGAGTGTGTGTTCCTCCCTTTCCATACCCTATTATATTGCTCTCAACAGACCTTTTTAATTAGAAATTTGTCAGAGAATAAATACCGCTAATGTAGAAAAAAAAAAAAAATCCACTGATGTGACTGTCATATTACTAATCCTGTTTTATTACCTTGTCTTGGAAAAGGTTCTTGTTTTAAATGTATCCAATTTCAAAGTGGATGCAATAAATTATTTTTAGAATTACAACGTCTCAAACTACAAAGTGAAAAAAGTAGAAGGCATGACCTGTGGTGATGAATGTTTAGAGATTAATCACTTCAACCTGCAGGTCCCCTCTGGCTTTACGGAGCAATGAAGTGAGTTTTGCTCAGCACCAAACAACAGGCAGACAAAACCTGTGAGCTTGCTAGTTAACACAGTGAATCATTTAAAAGCGTGACAGATGCGCCACTGTTGCTCTGTATCTGCTGGGTGTTTGAAAAAGCTGCTGACATGTTCGAAAGGTGATAATATGTCAACATGGATTCTCACAACTGTCCCCAGGTGGATGAGAAGACCTTTCTTGTTTTGGTTTTGTGCATACATGTTGCATTGTATTCAAATCATGCATTTTATCACATTACAAACTGGACTGGTAGTATTAATATATCAAAAACAGTAGTTTATAGTTTCCATTGCACATAAAGTGGGAGTAATAAGGGGATAATATGCTCCAAAACAAACAAAAAATAAACTGGAATAGCTAGCAAAGACTGTGAACTGCAAGTTTAGTGTGCCTCATATTTAAATCCTGCTAATGTGTGTATCAAAAGTGTTTCACCTTGTTTTCAGGACAGGACTCTGTGCTGTTTATGTTAACCCCCAGCTGTGCATGCTGCTCTGAACTCTCCATATTGATCCCTCACTCACTGCTGCATGCTCATCACGTCCTGTGCTTAAGAGCGCTGCAGCTCAGGCACGTACAACGACTGTTTGCCCTGTCCTTCACCAGAGCAGTAAGATGAACCAGGAGGACGGACTTCATCATTAAAGACATCATCACAAGCAATCACCTCCAGCTAAAGGGCCTTACAGGAAATAAAAATGACACCATCCCTGAGGACTCCCTTTTGTTTTAGGAAAATGCATCCTGATAAGGCCCAACATGGCAATCTAATGAGCGCTGAGGGAGGAAAAGACAAAAGGGACCATCTGAGCTGGAGCTCACCTCAAACACAGTTCATCTCCCAGATGTTTACAGCACTGCATGGCAACCAACATCCAGCATGTTTATTAAAGATCCCTGATTTCAGACCCATCTTCAGGCGTTATTATGGCTGCCAGGTGGAGGGAGAGCAATAACCCTGCTGATAATGCTGGACACCGTTTTGTGTTTACAGTGGCCACTAAAATGGTACTCTTATTTGAAATGGTAGTAAATAGAGAGAGATACTGAGACACACACACACAGAGAGAGAGAGAGAGAGAGAGAGAGAGAGAGGGGGAAATGTGACACACCCCCTGCCTGCTCTGCTGTTTGCGCCCCCCGGATCAACTATCAGCTGGTTGCATTTCCTCATCAGTGGAGACCGCAGACGGCTGTGATGAAGAGAATGAAGCTGTCCTGCAGCGGATCGCCTCCAGCAGCGGACCGCTGAGCACCCACAGACCCCCTCTTGTTGTTTTTTACTTATTAATTTTTTGTATCGTCCGGATAAGCCGACAGCAGCGCGCGGGACGCCTGAGCCTGCCGGGACAGTCGCGTGAGACTCGGTGAGGTTTGATGATGTGACGATGATCGAGCCGCATGTTCGCGCGCTTGTAGGCTACACACAGTTTTATTCATCTGATGCCAACTCGCTTATTCGTTGACGGCAATATGATGACTGTTTTTTTGCCTGTAACTTTTTGACAGTGTGGTGACCTGCCTGCTGCAGTGCACCCATGGGTGCATGCGAGCGTGACGTGCTGTGATCATTCATTTAATTTAGCTGCACTATTACGTATCTCACTGTATGATGTGTCTTTACAGCCATATGACTGTCTGCTCTACTAGAGCTTCCAGAGTCCAGACACCATGAGGGGGTCCCTCTGGATTTCCCACAGTACCACTGGAGCAGTTTTCAGACGGAGCATCATGACAGTCCTGCTTCTGGTTTTATTGCTGCCAGCGGTGAGAGTCAGCGCACAGCTTGTAAGCAGCCCTCTGGACTGCCGCAAGACTTGTGTGTGTGCCAGCAACATCATCAGCTGTCCCAAGATGAATCTCACCAAAGTCCCTATCGCTCTTCCGCAGTACACAGCTGTTCTGGACCTCAGCTTCAACTTAATCACCAGGCTACCTGCTGAGTGGACCCCTGTCAGCCTCAGCCAGCTGCACAGACTGGTGCTCAGCCACAATGGCCTCAACTTCCTCTCCTCTGAGGCGTTTGTGTTTGTGACGAAGCTCCGTTACCTGGACCTTTCCTCTAATAGCCTCCGGCAGCTGGATGAGAACATTTTTGAGCCGCTGGAGCACTTGGAGGTGCTGCTGCTCTATAAAAACTACATTTCCCAGATCGATCGCACCGCCTTCTCTGGCCTCTGCCAGCTGCAGAGGCTCTACCTGAGCCATAACCAGATCTCACGCTTCCCCTTGGAGCTGGTGAAAGAGCGGAGCCGGCTGAAAAGCCTCTCGCTGGTGGATGTGTCTTCCAACCGCATCAAATCTCTGCCCATCCATGAGCTCCAAGCTCTGCCCGCCTGGATTAAGAACGGCCTGTACATCCACGACAATCCTCTGCCCTGCAGCTGTGAGCTGTATGACATGGTGGCACGCTGGCACCTGAAGGAGCTCAGCTCTGCCACAGATTTCAGGAGCAGCCACACTTGTGTGTTACCAGGCATGCAGAAAGAGAAAATGGCCTTACTGGATCTGGACAAGGTGTATTTGAACTGCAGTGAGGTCAGAATTATGAATGAAGAGGCCTATCTGGAGCAGTTCCTGGTGCTGGACTGCGACACCAGGCAGAGGGACGTGACTAAGAGATGGGTGTTGCCCGGAGATGTCCCGTTGTCTCCGGTGAATCACACTGCTGTGATGCGTGTTGATGGTAGTCTCCGGATTGGGCCCCTGAAGGTTGAAGATTCAGGGGTCTACACCTGTTATGCCTGGGGTGACTCCTTCAACGAGACACTGTATGTAACTGTGGTGGTGTTTAATTCCACCAGTGGCGGTGTACTGGACAACCTAAAAACGGGCTACACCACCCTCGTAGCATGTCTGGTCAGTGTAGTGATGGTTCTCGTCTACCTCTATGTCACGCCTTGCCGCTGCCCCTGTTGTCCGGGTCAGGGCCTGGAGAAAAGCGAACCTGGAGACAGCCTCCACTCTTCAACTGTGAGCATCTCTCAGGCACACGAGGAGACGCGACAGGAAAGAGTGGAGGGCGGAGGCTTTGCCTACAGGCACGTGGCCTTCCAGGAAACCAAGGACCAGCTGGAGCAGAACGGGCGGTTGAATCCAATAGGCAAAGAAGACAAGGAGTGGCAGGGGGACAACAGGGAGAGAAGGAGGTCTGACGCAGAGTCTGTCAGCTCTGTGTGCTCCGATACGCCCATGGTGGTGTAAAAGTCTGCAGGGTAAGACAGAGACAGCTCGATTCATGGCTCCTCCACAGAGATTTGCGCGCTTTCGAATGACGATTCGAGCATCTTCCAAACAAAGTTGAAGCTTTAGTCGACTCACAGCTGGTATAGCAGCAGCATGTACTGATGATAGAAAAAGAAACTAAAAGTGCAATGTTATGATAAAACTACTTCAAAACACCCCCAACACATTCTGGCAATGCTTAGAAATTTAGTGTTGTGAAATGTTTCTGATAAATGTGTTCATCTTAGTTGTCATTCAGGAAATTCACTTAAATTGTCTTTCAATTATTGCTCCTGTTTTTTTAAGGGCGTCACGTATACTGCAAGTCTTTTGGTGGCCCTGCTAGAAATTGCTATGCAACTAACAATACAAAGAATCTGAAATATTATTTGCATTTAGATGGAAAATAACAATTTAAAAAAATCTAACCCTCAGTACTAATTGAAAATGCACTGTGGATCGCAATGCTTACTACTACTTAATACTAGTTTTAAAGCTGGTGGACAGAAGCTGCTGCTTTAAAGAGAAGAAAATGTTATGCAGAGCTTGCAGTGCTCACTTAATCATTGCTGCAAGATGTTTAATATTGATGCTGCGTTTTACATTCCTGTTTGGTTTTATTGGCCTCTGCAGGACACGATACTGTAATGATTATGCTTATGCAATTTTATCTACTGTATTTATGTCATTTCAGATTTGAGTGTAATTTAAAGCTCAACTAATAACGCGTGTTTACAGTAACCGACCTGCTGTTGAAGTGTTTCTAAATTTGACGGCTTTCTTTAAACCTTGCATACAGGCCTACTATAAATCATTCTGGTTTCAGCATAATTACAGAATCCTCAGCCCAGCTCTGAGCTTTTTACTGTTATTCACCTCGTGCAGATTCTGAATAATTTTCTGTTGAATGTAGTTTCTTGATAACTAAATGTTTTTAGATAATCCAGATTACATCCAGTTTTGTGACCACACACACTGCGAGAAGTACTGAAACCGATATCTAGTTGTTTACATCAATATAAATACAAATATTGACTGTTAACAGACTAATGTACATGAATTATTGATTTAAGATGAGCCATTTATGTCACCTGGTGCACAACACTTATCAATATCAAACAAAGAGACATGTTTAACATTGATGAGATCCAGTGGTGCAGAATATTTGGCCTCGAATTGTTAAACAAAGGTTTGAATCCCCCGATTGCGACATATCAACTTATTGAAAACTATTTTACTGCTTATATGCATTTATGCCTTTTCCTTTTTGAAAGAGGACGTCGTCTTTCAGAGAATTTGTGCACAGCGTCAGCAGGGACTGGGTCCCATTACCACTCCACTGGCAGACTTCATCAGTACATGAACATTACTGTCAGAGAAATCAGTATCGTAATAAGCTAAAGCTCACTGAAAGCTTAAACAAACATTCCACAAGTCAACAAAGACACCCAGCTGTCCCCCGTCCGTACAGCTGCTGCAGGCTTTTTCTCTGCCTCAGTTCTTCAATGTGAACTGGGTGTGATATTCAAAAACATTATAATGCCAATTCTAGTGTAGACTTCACACTCAGTTCAAAAGAATAAAAACCTACTCTGTTGTTTTGATGCAGCTCAAATGATGTGTTCAGTGTGAAATTCAGACTGGAAACATAAATGTATCCATCCTGCCATACTGGCCTGTTGAAAGCAGCCAGGAAGCGCAGCCCAGGGGAACCAACTGAGAGCGAGAACCATCCACTGAATGCTTCTGGGCATTAGTGCCCAACCCTCAGCAAATCAGTAAATGCCAGCCATCCACCCAGCAGTCTCATAAACAGAGTCAGAAATAGCAGCCAGTTGCACAGCCAGCATGCTGGCTGCTTGACACTGAAATGTAAATATAGAAGTAGTGTTTTTCAAACACACGTTAATGTTAGTTACCTTGCTCAAATATTGTTGATTTCAGATGCTTGAATGGTGTCACCACAAAAGCTGATGTCCATCGTCTGTGCACTCATGGATATAAATCAGGAAAAGATGTGAGATAGAGTCCCATACGAATGATGTTTCCACAAAATTTAATGTACTGCAGCTCTGTTGCTGACGCAGGACTGTCACCGTTACAACAAGAGTGAAGCCAGTTAACACCCAGATAATAGATGTATCAATTCACTGTAGATTAATTTTTAATTTGAGAAGAAGTGTTATTTTAATTCTTTTACTTCTCCTGGTGCTTTTTCAAGATAATTTGGGTGAATTAACATGCCCATTAAATGTGTCTAGTGGAAGTATAGCATTTAACATTGCCATTACATTGTGAGTGCGGTCTGGTAGCATTATGTAGCTACATCATGATGATTATATCTCTCAAAGAGGGGCACATATTTACTGTATACTAATGTTGTACATATTTCCTCTGAAAGGTACTTATAACCAAAGACTGAGTCTCATGTTAAGAATAAACCTACATGTTCAGTGTTTACAGTGAGAACAGTGATATTGGCGTCAGTATGTCGAGGTTACTTGCTGTACTTCTGTGTAAAGCCACCAACGTATATTTTAATATATGCAATCATGTATAAGGATTTCTTTGATGTATCGTTTCTCATATCATATCTTGTCTATTATTGCATTGTTCCTGTATTTCATAAACTACAAAAATATGGCAACAAAGAGTGAAAGATGTATTCTTATGAGGTGAATTCACTGGCTACAGTGAGTCAGCTTAGCTTTGCATAAAGACTTCAAACAGAGGGAAACAGCTAGTCCGGCTTCATCAGGAGGTAAGACAATCTGCCTACCAGCACCTAAAGCTCACAAACCTAATATACTATATCTCCTGTTTTTAATTTGTACAAAATGGAGAGGTAAAAAAGAGGATATGTTTGTGATGACATGACCTAACTTTGTAAAACTACGGCATAAAAATGTTTCTCTCCGGTGTTTACATGAATTACACAAACAAGATGTGTCAATCAGAGAGTTTTACAGGTGCTGGTGGGTTTTTATATTTCCTTATTTTCTATCTTCTCATCTAACTCTCAGCAAGAATGCAACAAAGCATACTTCTCAAACTGTTGAACTTTTCTTTTAACTCCAGTTGTGACAGAGCAGATTACCTCACCTGGATGTCTGTTTTTGCAAAGATCAGACTTCAGTCGGCCAAGTTAGCTTAGAGCTCTGCAGGCTTCAGTTTCTGTATTACACTAATGACACCGGCTTGTTCACTTGAGGGTGAAATGGGAGACCTCGCAGATCACTGGAGCGGAAACCGTTCACCCAGGGAATCGCATTTATTGCACCTGTCTCTAAGACTTACTTTCTTCTGGCAACATTCACCGTTGCTGGCTTTTCACTCATATTTGGCTTGTTGACCACTGGATGTCCCTGAGCAGAGGGGGAACTCTCGTCTCTGTTCACTCTCTTCTGCCTGCTTCTGTCCAGGATCTGTGTTATGTGGGCCTCAGACGCTTTCGACCTTAGTTAAAAAAAAAAGTCATCGTCATGTCATGCAGTCACACCAGTAAGTATGATAATTCTGTGGAATATGCTTTGTCACATTTCTTTATACAATAGCGCAGCAGATTGTGTGTAGAATCATAATTTAAATTACATTAATATTTTTTGTCATCCATCTTCACGACAGATGCTGCAGCGTGACACCTCACCTGCTGTCCTGTAACTGTAGCAGGATGAATGATTGAAAAGGTCTGCAGGGATGTCTGTGCTCCGTCTTTCAGTAGCTGCTGTCTCAGGTTACCGCATTTACCCACACTGCACTGCATGCAACACCAGCCAGGTGTATGTAACTTTATATCTATTTGGAAGATGCAGAACTGACTGCTTTGTAGTATTTTATGTTTCAAATGTTAATTGAAAGTAACTGTGCTCTTCAGGGGGTAGGAAGGGGTTAATGATAGCTGATCCGTGTGTCAGTGCACGTGTTTCAATGGAAAAGGGCTGAATGACGCATCCCAGTTGGATATTAAATCACAGATTGTAATTAGAACAACTGCAGCAGTGTAAAGAAAATCTCAGATCGCTGAACATCACAGACACAGATGGCATGAATGTGAGCCAGCGCTTGTTGACAATGAATGACTGGCATTTGCTTCTGTGTTTTAGAGACTGAATTCTAAGTAAGATGAGTCATCCTCTCCTCAGGCCCCTCCCAGGAGAATCACATGAATGGTGAAGCCACTGAATGTGCAGCTCAGTGAGTCCGCCGCCATCTAGTGGCCACTTAAACACACATCCACGCCAGAGCACAACATGTGGGCTGACACTCATTAACAAGCTGGTGATATTAATAAAGTGATATTTTATTAGTCAAAATAAAGTCGATTACTTTCAAAATGTCTCTCACTCTTTCAGGGTGGCACAGACTCGAGTGGCTGAGAGGTGGCTGCTGTTTTAAACTGGCTGACCTCACGTGCTTTCACACAGCCTGAGCGAAGCCCAGCCTGTTGTTGCCGATGTCGAAGGCAGTGTAGAACTGGCGCATGAAGACCTCGCCCAGGATCCAGGGGCCTGCTGCAAACCCTGTTGTGCACCCAGACGCAGACTGAGGAGAGGGGACAGACAACATGACACATCAGCTTAATCCCCTCAGAGGGCGAATCTGAGAAGGCTGCTCATCGACTTATCTGGTTCAACTTTCAAATATGAAATACATAACAAGTTTATATGCTGCAGCTAATTCTTTTATTAATGCTTAATAAATTCTAAATCATTTGTAAAAGATCATCTTCTCGATGCAGCCACCTCTGTGATTAGATTAAGAGGAGAATACTGTATAAAAGGTGTGGACAAATATCAGAAACACCAGCCAGTTAAACAAAACTGAGCATTGTAACCTCCATGAAGGTTTATGCGTAAGTTTGCTTATATTCGTTTAGCTCAACATTTCTGTTCAGCCGTGTGTCTGTGTCTCT
>JBAJHX010000096.1:14419464-14445737 GCA_037176925.1 Amniataba percoides
AGAGAGAGAGAGAGAGAGAGAGAGAGAGAGAGAGAGAGAGAGAGAGAGAGAGAGAGAGAGAGAGAGAGAGAGAGAGTCATTAAGACGCAAAATATGCAAAAACTCTCAATTCATGAAAATAGTAAGAATTATGACTGCAACTAACAGTTACTTTCATTAACAATCAACACATTGTTTGTTTTCTTGGTTTGTTGTTTAATAATTTGTCCCAAAAAAAATTTCTTACCACAAGCAGAGCTGGAGCAGCTCACAGAGAAAACCCACAGGTCAGAGGAGCCAGTGTCAAAGAGAACCTTAAACAACTGAGGTGGAGTCCCGATGCCGATTTCTCCATAGTACGTCAGCTTTGCCCAGAATAGGATTATTAAGTTATGTCTTGTTATTTCACATTTGCACAGGTACACACTGGTTACATGCTACTTACACTGGGGTCATAGGTCATGGGCACTGCACTCAGCCTGTCCCCGGAGAGAAACTTTGCTGCAGGGTTGTATGGAAACTTCCTCCTGTACTCTTCAAACAGGCCTCTCTCCTCCAGCTGCTGCCTGGCTGACTTCCCTCTCTTCAGCGGGATCCTGAAAAGACAAACTGACCCCTTCAGCTCCACATAAACACAGCAGCACACTCATTATTTCAGCTGATCTGGAAACATGCTCACAAACTATTTTATTTTGAGAATATATCTGAGCTCATAACTTATCCTTAAAAGGAGTTTCAGACGAGGAGAGATTTAAGAAAAAATAAACTACAGTGTTCTGAGCTAGAGAGGGAACTAGTTTCAGAGGGGTGGTGAGTATGAACATATAAACTACATGTAAGGTCTGCTATTATACAGGTTCACTAATTTAGCATCTATGAACCAATTGAGTGCCACATGATGAAATAAAGCAACTCAGCGCCTGAAATTCAGATATTTTCATCTTATAAATTTGTTGTTTGTCCAAAAAAATTAAAATATCACAATGTGAATGTTGCGTGTTTCTCTTATTTGTGTTTCCTTCTCCTCCGCTTAGAAGGATTTTATTTTGAATAAACTTCAAATAATATAAAAACAACCTAAATCTTACTCTTTCACCTGATCTACATGGCACATTTTCATTTCATCATAATCTTGTATAATGTATTTTATCATAGTCTTCTCTGTATATCTTACCTGAGGAGAGCCTGTGAAACGGACAGAAAGGCCAGCAGCACAAAGGCAGACTTCATCATTTCCAGATTTCTTCGATAAAGATCTCACTCGCACAAGCAGGTGGTGGTTTTATATACAGCGGTCAAAACTGCTCTCAACTCCTCCTTTTTACCGGAACAACTGCACTGATAACAAATCACTTTACCGATAAAGGAAACAAAGGGAGCCGAGTGCGTTTCTCCTAATGTCCTTTAATCTAATGTCAACCAATGTAGTGTTAAGAATATAATTTAGGTTTACCCAGTTCTTTAATCAAAGTAAACTTAGGCCAGAAATCTGCACACTCAGCTAAAATAAAAATAAACAGTTTGACACTTGAATATAAATGACTAAATAATGTATTTGATCATTTATCCAAACGTGGATAATAAGGACAATGGCTTAAGCTTCAAACAGCGATAACATTTCAAATAAATTATTTCACAATAATATATGATAAATGATGCCAAAATGTTTTTTTAAGTACAGTCCATTTGTTTTAGTTTAGATAGATCTATGTTCATACTGTCAGCAAAGATTTATATTATATTTTCATACTGTTTTGTATTAAATGTGTGAGGCTCACTGAGTGAAGCAAACCTGCTTCAGTTCATTAAACTATTTGATTTAGCCGCCTGCATTAAAAGAGCGATCAGTCAGCTTGAGAGTCCACTTCAGTCTTGTGGTTTTAGGTGGGAGTTTCTTTATGGTGAAAACATAATCAAACGAACAAATAAAAGGTCTTTGGGCTCTGAAGTTTACTTTAGTGGGCAATGAGGGGTGGAAGCATGCTCTCTTAGGTATGATGATCTGAAACGGTTTCTTTTCATCGCCACCTCCCACAGCGACAAGTATGTATGTTTCAAGTGGAGAAAGCCACCCGAGGTTTGACCTTTCTAACTTTCTGTTGACTTTTCTCATCTACTGCAGGTACTTACAGGACAGAAAATGTAAAGTATGATTGCATACAGCAACCTCAAAGGCTTCTCTGAAATGAATGCTATATTTTTGAGGTTGACTTTATTTCGCTAATAAAAACCTTTTTTTGCAGGTGTGGACAATCAGTGAGAAAAAAAATTACTTAAATCTAAAATCTTTTCTTTGTGTCACTACATCACTTTTCAAATTGAGGGCTGTTACAAGTGATGTTAATATGGCTTTTAAAAGGTAACAAGTAGATGCCTTCAGACCTAATGTTCATGACATTCGTGAGAAAGACGTTCAATTTCTCATGAATTCCTCACCTGTTCACTTTAAATCAGCTGGATAAGCTTATCGCATTACGTATAAGAAACACTGATACTGTATCATTTCCTCCTACTGTGCACGTCTTCTGCTCCGCTCCTGTTCTCTGCTTGTTTAAAAACTCTGCCCTCTGGAGGACTCAGACATCCTGTCATTTCAAAGCCTGTGAATACTCGAGTGCACATTTTCAGTGCATGGCTGTCGTAAAGAAGAAGACACGTCAGATTGAGTTTCAAGCCTTTATTGAAGCAAAAGCACTTTACATTATGAGGAAGAAATATTTAACAACAAATTAAAAATGGACTCACCGATGCATAGTTTCTGTAGTGTGATGAATTCCTTGAATGTGCAGAAACATTTCAGTGCTTCAGTGTCACTCATAACATCAGAGTTCACTAAAGCTCTACAGACCTCTTCAGTCACTGCAGATCTTTCAGTCTTTTCAAAGAGGACAGACACCAAAAAGCATTTTCTTTCCTCCATATTGAGGCGATGACCTGAAATACTCAAAACTGAATTAAATACAGTCCAGAAAATTCACAAAAACTTTAAAAAGTAAAAAAAAGAAAAAAAAGAAAAAAAAACTTCAGTGCATTCACAATCACATTTTCTTTGGACCAAGCTGCTGCAACATAAAGATTATTAAAAAAAAAGAAAAATACCTCTGTAAATTGTTTCCATAACTCCTCATCACACTGAGAATAAAGCACAGATTGATTATAGGTGATGCATCAAATCATCTTTATCAAATATCTTTTACAATCTCTGGTTCATTTCGAGCGGTACCTGGCTGCAGTGTTCTTACACAGAAAATAAGCCCTTACATTTGCTGTGCAGTGAAGGAGGCAAAAGCTCAAGATTTCACTATGACTAACATTATTTTATTGATATTTGTATCTACATCTATTCAAATGTATTTTATATTTTGACCTTTTATTTAAGTGTGCAATATTTTATTCTGCATACCCTGCTATACTGTAATAATTTGAACTTTTGCATTAGTTCTTCGTGACCTGTGTGATCTTACAATCCTTTTTCTTGCATTGGTGAGCGAGCCTGAGATTAAACAATTTCATTGTCAACGTATGCTTCCTGTAATTGTTGTGCATATGAAAATAAAATATCTTCATTCTACCTCTTATAGTTCAGTCAGTATATCACTCATTATCTGACTTTCACCACCTTGAACTCCCAGTTACAATTGAACTGTCTGAACTGATATTTCATGTTCACTCTGGCAGGCAGTCAACACTCGCTCATATAGAGCAACTGCCACCGTAATATCCATGTTGGCATCCCAACATCTCATCTAAATCTAATTATACCCTTTCACTATTTGTCTCAACAAAATGAAAAGTGATACCACTTTCATTATCCCAGAGGAGGTTCTTCTTACTGCTGAGTCTCCATTAGAGTCGGACGTGACTCAGGTTGTTTGATGAGTGTTTGTAGGTCATCTACAGCTTGTCTGCCCAGACAGACTGGACATTACTCTTTACAGAAAAAAAAACAAAGGGCATATTAATTCTATTCGTCTACATAAATTGAAATAACTTATTTTAATCGATTTAAAGAAAGTTACATATGTTGAATAAAGTGATAAAAAATACAGTAAAGTACGGATTCCCTAAACAAGGTTTTAAGAAATTTTACATTAACCATCTTCTATTTGTTCATCTTCAGTAAAACTGTTTTCTCTAGTCTGTCATTGTATTTGATGTTTTGACATTTGATTGACATTCAGCTGTGGTGGAAGGTGATTAAGTATAATTATTTAAGTTCTGTACTTACTGGACTCATCTCATTTATGTTTCTTTATACTTCACTACATTTCAGGGTTTTTTTTAACACTTTTAACACCGCTGCATTCATGCGAGTGTTTTCAACGTTTAAACTGTACACTTCTTTGTACTTCTTGGTTACTTTGCAGTTTAATATTATCGTAAACGTGATAAGGTAAACTATGCTGCCATCAAACTACTCAAAAGTATGGAGTATAGTTTCTTTTTATTCTTTTTATTTACTTCAATTGTAACAGTAATGTTAAAAATAGAATTTTTAGAAAAAATATATCCACATAATAGACAATACTGCTAATATATAACTAATACTTTGAAACTTCAAGTTCACTAAAAATACCCTCAGTAATTTTGAGCACTTTGAGTACTGAAATTGTGATATTGCTTCCTCTGTTTAAGTAAAGAATCTGAGTGCTTCTTCCTCCAGTGACTCACTTGTGCAGCTGCCTGTTGATATTTGCAGCTCGTGTCTGTATGTCAGGACCTACACTGCAACATTACTTAATCTGACCCAAAAACAAGTGTCAAAACTCATGACAACGGAAAAAAGAAGTAGAAACAGAAGTCCTACAATAGGTGGACCCTCACCTGTACTGACTGAAAGATACCGTGGGAAATTTGCTTATTTGGTTGACAATAAATCAGGATTTGCCTGTTAGCAAACTGTGCTTTGTGGACAATAGTTTGGCATTTGCCTCAGGGACATTTAAATGTACATTTATTTTTTTTCACCCTCTAACCAGCTTTTAACCAGCACCCAGAGTGTTTATACTCTTAAACATTTAAATACGTACCTGAATCTGCAGATGAGGCCATCTGAATACTTTACCTGAGGAACAGGAGCAGGTATTGCAGCACAGGGGTGAAACTCAAACCTGTTACATCTCACAGCTCCAGGACGCTTCGAATCCCATGAGCGGCTCTGCGTAGATGCCTCGAAGCTGCTGGGGTCCCCTTCTTTTGGAGCAGTGATGAGCAGGACCGGCGGCGTCTTGATGGCGGGACGCTCTTCACTTTGCGTTCATATGCAGATGGGTACAGAATCTTTTTCTCTTTTTTTTAAAAGTGTGTAAATCACATCAACACATGAACTAAAGATTAGGATTCCCTGTACAGGCACTCTTTTTTTCTTCTGTTGCGTTTCCTCTCCATTTTACGTCAAACAAAGCAGACGCCGTCTCAACCTCCTCTCCGACACCGGGTGAGACTGGTTTCAAGTCAGGACCCAGCACAGAGATCTTCCTTCAAAGCTCCAATGCAAGAACAACAAGCAACTACACAAATGAACGCGGCTCCTGCTGCAGACGCTGAACCAACACTCTGCATGCCAGATGAGAGAGGAGACCCGGGCAGCTTCAGACGCTGCCGAGCCTCCGCAGAGAGGCCGTCAGGTGGAGACGACCCAGGTGGTTTTAACAGAGCTTGTGGCGCCGACAAACCAGGTGTATGAGCCAGCCACTCCTCCGAGCACACAGGCCAGAGACGGCTGAGGAATGAGCCACAAATATCTGAAGAGACACAGTGACTCTAGAGCTGCTCTTTGCAGGTGGACTGGGGGAAAAAAAAGTACTCTAGTCTGGTCAAATCTCAATCTGAACGAAGGTCACACGAAAAAGCTCTTCACAAAGAGGTCACTCAACACACGATGATCGACAAATTGAAAAACAGAACTGAGAGGCTGACCTCCCTCGACTCTCACACTCCTCTCCTTTCTGCTGGGAAGGCTCCTGCTGTCAAAGTGATAAAGCCTTTAGAGTTTGATAGACAATTCCAAGAACAGAAAAGGTCACAAAAGTTTTCTTCCGAGGCACTTGTGTTTCCCACGAAAGAGTAAATTTATTGAGACAAAATCAAGTGCATGTTGCACTTTGCGTTTTTTTTTCTGACAGGTTTTTCTCTTGAGCACTGATGTTCCTCATTTCTCTCCAGATATCCTGAGTATACAAATCTTTTTTTCCCCCATTTGAAACACAGAACTCAAATCAAAGCATGGAAAACAATCATTAACAGTCCTTTTAGAGGAAGGCGTGTAAGGCCACTGGAGCACGGCCTTGTCTCCTCTGATTCGTTCAGAGGTTTTCATCACACAAGTCCGCTGATAGCATAGCAATATTTTCCACTTATCGACTCCTCGGTTATTACAGATGAGCATGGCATACATATAGCAATTTATAGGTTACATCACCTTTTTTTTTAACAGTACATGCTTTGTTGGGGTAGTAATTGTACTTGTAACATGAAAAAAAGGAAGAATTTAACCAACCAATTACTGTTCAACCAATTTGAATATGATGCCAATAAAAGCACAGTATAAAAAGGGGTGGACATGAAAGCAGCCCTGTATAAGTTGATGTCATTCAAATCAACAGACTTGCAAAAGAGTTGATTCACCTCCATGGTGACAACTTTTAGAGCTGATGTGATGAGCCAAGCAACAGGTAATTAATAAGCAATAATATTAATAACTGATTAATCAATACATTTGTGCTTTTCCAAGCAAAATAACAACATATTTGATAATTCTGGCTTCTGAAATGTGTAGATTTGCGGCTCTCCCTCGTCTTATGTTATAATACAGTGACTATCTTTGGGTTTGGGACTGTTTGTGAGACCGTAAAAACCCATTTGAAGACATCACCTTAGGATACTTTTGAATGTTTTCAACACAAAATTAATGATCAGTCAAGCAACTTGAGCAATACTGAAAATAAGTAGCCCTGAATGTCAGCTTATAACATAATGCAGTTCAATACAAACACTTTGAAATAAACACAGAGCTTACAATATCTTCTCTAACATCACTTCAGCAGAAAGTAATAATGATTAGCTTTTCCAAGGTAACTGTATTGAAATGCATTATAAAACAGTGCAAGTGCTTGCTGCTGGTGTCCACCCCGACATACACGTAGCAGTGCTGAAACACAGACACTCGTGTCACATTACGGCACATTTCCTCCGACTGTTGCTCAGAAAGAGTCGTGCATGTCAAAATCACATATGACACTGTAACTCTTGAGGCCCTTATGTCTTTTAACGAATCAAAAATTAAGTTATGAAAACAGAAGCCAGATACCAGAGGGTTTTTTTTAACTATAGAATTGTTCTTTTCAGTTTTTTTTCTTTAGCTTTAAGCGGGACTGGTCAAAAAGACAAAATTAGAAAAGCTCTCATGTTGAAACCTTGAATTAGGAAGTGTTCAAAAAATTTTAGTCAGTCAGCAAAAAGTAACATAGATGCACGTCTGGAATATGCCTATTAATGAGCAACAGGTAAAGCTTATAGCAGAGCAGATAGATATATTTCCTTAATCGAGAGAAATCTTCTATGTACATGAGTTTGATTGAATTCTTTCATCAGCTGGCTTTACAAACATTATATTATGAGAAACATGTCAACGTGGGCCGCTTGAATCTGCGCTGAGAGCAGATAAAATGCTATACTGTTTGGGATTTTAAATCATTTTTTGTTACAGGTAATGTAAGAAATGGAATAAAGGAACCGTGATTCTTTTTTCAATGAGATAAGGCAACATATAGTATTGATTCACAGGACTGTAGCTTACTCTGAATTACTTTAAGCAGAGTACCTTTCAAGTAATGTACATTTGTGTGATCACTAAATAACAAAGGGCAGCGTACCACCTGTTTCTATAATCAAATCTATTCATTTGTCAAAACGTACTCAATTCAAAGTGACTTTCATTTCTAGAAACTTTCAACAGGCTGAGATAGAAGCTACCAATCAGGTCATTTCCTGTTACTCCATTACTACTCCCTGTTTTTACAACTCACAGTTTGACAGTTCATGACAAGAGACATTTAGAAATTTGAACTTTCTCTCATGACGCTGCTCCTTTGATAATGATCATCAACATGTAGTCGTCCTCTGATTTGGCAAAGGCTTTGGCAGAGGCATCCAAGAACTGCTGTGAGAACTCACATGGCGGAAAAGCGTGAAGGACTCCTCCGTGGTCCTTGTCGCGGCTGCCCCCCACAGGGAGGCTGATGATGCCAGCCGCCTCCTTCTGCTTCAGGTAGGACACCAGGTTCTTCAGCGGCCTTTCGGTGGAGCTGGCGGCGTCCTGGACCCCTCCCTCTTCAGATTTCCCGGGCACGGCCAGGAGAATGGAGTATCCGCTGGAGCCTGCGGCCTTGATGCGACGAGAGACCTCATCCAGCTTGGGCTGGTCCAGGCGGAGACGCTGGCTGATCTTCAGCTGCGACACTTGACCCCCCGTGGATCCCTCCACCAGCAGGCTGCTGGCCACCTCCATGTCACCCTCCAGCAGGTGCAGCGATGTGGGAAAGCTGCTGTTCTTCAGCAGGAGGACGCCCTGCCAGGCCTGACTCAGCTTCTGTCCTTCAGCCGCCGGCTTTGACTGCTGGCTCGACTTGGAGGATGGATGTCCGGAGCGATCCTCCTTTTTTGCTGGGCTCTTTGAGGCGTCACTGGTTTTGCGTTTGCGGTCCTTCTCAGATAAGGAGCCTGGCTCAGCCGGGCTAAGTGTTCTTCTTCTCTTGTCTCCAAAGGCAGCGTCCTGGCGCTCTCTGACTGGGGAGGTTCTGCCAGAGCGAGGCAGGCGTTCGGGGTCGCTGTAGCGTCCCCCATCTCGGCTGCTCCCTCCAGGGCTTCGTTCTAACGAGCTGCCGTGTCGCCGCAAGACATAATCACTGATGTCAGGTGAATGATCAAGTCGGCAGCCGTCATCCAAATGTCTCCTTTTACGGCCCAGATCTCGGCTTTGGAACTCGCGATCACGCTCCAGAGACCAGGACTCGCGGGCTCGCCTCTCCAGGCGATCTATGGGGTCAAAGCCGGCGCCTCGCATCCTGTCGTGGACAACCAGGCCAGACCATTCAGCAGAGTACAGGTCCCGGTCTCTGAAGCGGGCGGGGAGCGGAGGGGATCTCTCTCTCACTCTCACAGAGTCAGTAAGGCGGTGGGCGAAGGGCTCAGGGACCAAGTCATAATGTGGCAAGGGGAGGGGGAGCTGCATGTACTGCTGCTGCTGGTAGCGGTGCTCTGTGTCTGCAAAGTCCACTCTGAGTCTCCGGTCAGGACCCCCGAGGGGGAAGCCTCTCATGTGAGTACATGCAGCCTGAGCAGCGTCCAAACTTTCATACTGGATGTAAGCCCACGCCTCCCCTTTCCTGTAGTCTATAGTCCTGATGGTGCCGAAGCGGTCAAACTCTTTGGCCAGTGCGGCCAGAGGAACCCAGGGTCCGAGGCCCCCCACCCACAGCCTGGTCGTGGGCGTAGGTTTGCCATAGCCGATTTTAATGGGGTTGTGGCCCACCATTTTCCCCGCCATCGCCACTTTGGCACGATGAGCCATGTCAAGGTTTTCAAACTTGATGAATCCGTACGTGTTGCTCTGGCCTCTCACAGCCCGTTTGATGTCCACCTCCGTTATCACCCCGAACCGGTCGAACGCCCTCCGCAGATCACTCTCCGTCACGCTGACGTCCAGATTGCCCAGAAACAAAGTCCTGTTGGCCCTCTGGTCGTCCTCCGGGCTCACCAGGTCCTCCTCGCGGTACACAGCACACTCAGGGATGAACTGAGCTCTAGTCCTGGCATCATACATGGAAAAGTCTCTGTCTCTCTCCAGGTCTCTTATGTGTGATGGTGGAGGAGGGGGTGGAGGGGGGAGCCGGCCCAGAGCCAGCTGCTGCAGCCTGTAGTCCCTGTAGCCCAGACCAGTGGGGGACAGCTGTCTCTGCGGGTGGAGGTGTCTCTGTCCGGAGGGGAAGCCGTCTTTGGCGGCGGGGGAGCGACTCCTGCGCCTGTTGGTGTACACGGTCTCGATCTTCAGCGGCCGGTCGTACATCACCAGCTTGCCGCGGGCGTGTTTGGCCGCCCGGGCGTCCTCCGGCCTCCTGAAGTTCACAAACGCGACCCTGTCGTCGTTTTCTCGGCTGATCTTCACGCTCACGTCGCCGAACCTCTTGAACTCGTGGAACAGCCCGTCCTCGATCTCCTCGTCGCTGAGCTGAGAGCCCAGCTCGCTGATCTTCAGGGTCCGGTACTCGCTGTCCGGGTTGGACGGAGGCCGGGAGTCGCTCCGGGACCGGGCCGCGTCCGAGCCGTCGCCGTACGGCTTGTTCGCAGAGACCGCCGCGTAGTCGTAGCCGCCGCCGGGCCTGCTGCTGGAGGAGTTGTGTCCGTCCGCCTCCCTCGGGTCTCTCTTGTCGCCGTGGAAACTTCTCCTCGGAGCGGAGCCGTTGCCGTTACCGAGCGGCGGCAGCGCTCCGCTCTTCTTGCCGCTCGGGTGGCTCCCTCCGCGGTCTCTGCTCTCGTCGGCCGCCCGGGAGCGTTTCTTCACCGGCGATCTCTCTTTGCCCTTCATGTTGATACCTGCAGTCCGCACACACCGGCCTCTTTTTCAACAAGCTGAAACGCGCCTCGAGCAGCTGAACTTGTTCGCGGTTTCCTCTTCACTCTCAGGCGAAAGACACGGCCGCCATGTTGGACTACTTTCACTACTGTACAGGAAGTCCCGCCTACGCGCCCCGTAGAAGAAGCTGATTGGCTGCCCGCGCTGCCACTCATGTGAACTATTATAAACATGGGTGCGGCTCTGCTGGGGGGTCAAAGTACAGTCCTGCCGGGAGGCTGGTTTGAAAATGTCTGACTGACACAGTGTGCAGCAAGTTTTTGTTTCTTTGTTTTTTTTTTTTACATTAGTCTAACTTTCATCTAAAATTGATTCATATTAATAAACCAGAGTTGAATTAGTCTACATGGTAGCACAGCCTCTTTTTAAAGTATGTGAACATGAAGGCTGCAGAGTGTCCTTGAAGTAAGGACACTGATGGTGTATTGAGCAATACATGTCAGGAAAACATTTAAAGTGACGGAGGGGCGAGTTGTTAGCTGTTTGTGCAGGTTGTGTGGCAGGTTCAGGGCCTTGTCAGGGTCTGTGTAAAGGATTTTTGCATTTTTATATTTTAAGAAGGATTTATAGACAGATTCATTGTTTTGCATTGTAAGACAGACATAAATGTCCAGTGAAGCATAGTCAGTGAAGCATAGAAAGTTTAAAAATATATAGATCCTATCCTGAAATAAAACCAGATAAATATATGTTTCATATTCTCAAAAGAGACTCTGAGATTTTATGTGATTTCAAGTCTTCCTTAGAACAGATTATAGGGCTCTTTCTTTCTTGAACATATCCTGGAGAAATGTCCTCAGAGGACCTTTACATCATGTGTAGATACACAGAGAAAACACAACTAAAGAAAGTGTACAGTGAACACTCTTGTGGTGTGTGGTAAAAGTACTTCATCTGCATTTATCCACAACAGGCCCCACTCTAAATGATCCATGCTGTGTGGCTTTAATGGGATGAATAATTACAGCAGACCTACTCTGTATTTTGTTGATAGACTATTTCAGCTGTGTAGTTGTTGACAGAATATACATTAAGATGAATCTCATATTTTTTATAAACGCCCCTAAATATAATGCAGTACAGTACAACAACACCAGCAACTATGACCTCATCAATAAAACATATATCTGAATTTACATTGAATTTACATCTTAAAGCAAAAATTGAGTTTAGTGAACTTTGTAGGGGTAGGATGTAAAGCAGAGTGTATTTTTCTATACTTGTGTTAAGAAGTGGCAAAGAAGCTAAATAAATCACTTAGTGGGCAGTTTCCTTCTGATTGTTTTAGACATAATCAGATTATTTTAAATTAGTAATGCAAGTTCAAACTGTGTTTAAAAGGCTGTGTGACAGAAATGAGGAAGAGGATCCATTTTTACGTGTGTTTTGACCAGCTGCTGCTGGAGACTGAACAAACATGTTTTCAGCACCAGGGGGCAGAGAAGCTCCTCCAAACATCCCCTTTATCACTGATACAGGAAGTTAAAATAAGCTCTCCACACTGGCAAAACTTTTCCATCCTGATTATTGACTGGAAGGAGGCAGTCGCCTCAGCAGCTGCCAAGAGCAGAGTGAAACTGTTCACTTAGAAACCTCCGCCAGCGTGTCTCTGCGTCCAGTCTTTCTTTTAGGTAGGTTTGTACTCAGTGTTGTTTCATCACTACTCAGCATGAGACACCACTCAAGTTAAAACATCCTCTGTTCATAAATGTAGTTATTTGTTATGAAATTGTTTAAACACATTTTGTCATCACCCCTTAGATGCCTTTATAAATTTTAACTTTAACTTGATATATTTTATTGTGCTGTTTATTTTCTGTGCATTCATGTAATATTAAATACTTTGTATTATAACCAAAATGTGCTACATTATAGACAAATACCAAAACATGATGATAAAAATTGCACTACTTAATTATTATTAATTACACTAATAAAACATAAATCACAACAAGCAGAATTTGTATCTAAACACAAACCAAAAGCTTCTCCTAACAAGATAGCAACTTCCCAAATGATTTAGTAATGAAAACCTCAGATCATTTTGACCCTTTAATTTCTCTACACTCAACCAAGTCAGTCTGTATTGCAGCCTGAGCCTCCATCAGCACTGTACCAATCTGTGTAGGATGTATAAGCTTGCATATTATTATTGATAACACACAGGAATAAAATGCTGAAACATGTATGTAGGGCGCTCCCACGCATAGGATTACAGCCTGCTCGACAGCAGGGGAGAGGTGGTCGACCGGTTATTACATTGTGTTGTTTCATGGACAAAAAAAAAATTCTATCTCCACTTTGTTGTTCTGCAAACACATTGTATATGCACATTTGCTTAATTTTCTTTTTGTCTGAGATTCTTGAAAACTTTAAATTTCTTTTTTCTGGACAAAATGCTGTTTTCTCTGCCAGAATATCACAGAATATTCATATTAATATTTAATAAAGTCCAAACTTCATAATATAGATGTATAAAAGATAAATAATCACATATTCATCATTTTAATGTTCCATTTTAATGTCATTTAAGATCTTAATTGCCCTTCTGGCTTAAACTTGACTTTTAGTCTGTTCAGTTTTTGTCTCACTGCTTATGACCCCATTATTTGTTGTGTCAACCTTGTTGCAGCAACAATGCTTACTAAAAAAAAAAAAAAAAGCAGTGTTCCTTACCGCAGGGGTATTTTAAAAGGATTATGTTGTCAAAAAAAAATGGGGACAGGAGCTTTGCCCTCAACCCTGCAAGCTGGTCTGGCCCCTCTTTGTGAGACCATCTGGTGAAGTTCTTCTATAGACAGTCACATGACCGCGCGCAGGCCCAGCAAAGCAATCTGCCACCCCGTATTAAAATGAATGTAAAATATGTGTCTGTAAAGATAGTGCGAGGGGGGCAAATGTGTTCCTGCTTTAAATTGTTCCCCAATATCCAGGTCAGTCTCGTCAAAGGGAGCAACTGAAGCAATCGCCCATTGTGAAGTATGTCAACAAAAGTGTGCTTACATATAAAATGGTATCAAACCTATTAAAAGGAATTATAGTTAGATAACCAACTGGGAACAACATACAGACAGTAATATTTTAAGTCACTGTTAAATAACAAATTTAAAAAAAAAAAAGATTAACACCATTTTAGCCAAAATTCAAATTCACCAAGGTGGCTGGTGTGAATCCACTGAACTATGAAACATTGACCTCCCTGCAACAGATACGCATCTCATGTGTTTGTAACCACCAGAAACAGAGTGGCATGCAGGGTTTTTTGCTAATGAGCTGTCAAAGGGGAAATCTGAAAAGGATTAGTGGGGGAAAACAGCTTTTAATGAGTTTCTATTTTGGTGCATTGCATTAAGGTGAACAGCGTGGCCTGACCCACTGCACCCTGACTTTCATGTGTGACAGATGCAGTAACAGATCTGTTTGTACATTTCTGTCATCGACCCACCAAAACACAACTGATCCCTCATCTGTGCAGCCTGGGCTAGCAAAGCACCCCTTGATGAATTTCTCAACGTGTTTTTTTATGAAAAATGGACAGTCAGACTGAGAGCCACCTGCTGTGTCTCACCACCACAGTGTACGATGGCACCCACCTGGTTTTTAGATGCATTCACCTGTCATGTTTCTCACAGTATCCAGGACTCCCCTTGGTTTTTTTTTGTTTTGTTTTATTTTTTTAATAAAATCCATGTAAGTGAACACACCATCTTGGAGCATTGCCGCGTGGCAGAGCGCCACAGTGTGTCTGTTCAAGCCTGACATGACCCACTTTCTCCGATATCTGAACACCTGCACAACACAAGCACATCCCCGCGCACCGAGGCACTGTGGGAAAACCGGAGGTACCACAGTGCTGTGAGGATGAATCTGATGAGACAATGTGTGAAAACTTCTTGTTCTTGTCGCTTTATTTATTTATTTTTTTTTTAGGGTTTTGCACAGATTTTGTGTGATGGTGAAAAAGCAGTAGTGTGAGAGAATAAGCCTTTCTGGAAAATGGCGCATCCAGCATCAAATGAAATCAATCTTCCATTAACTTCTATCAACCCCCTTGGATAAAAGAGTCATTGAACTCTCAGTACATTGATCACAGACAGCAATGTCACGCACAAGTAAAAGACATCAGTTGCTTTAACCTGTCCATTCACATCTGTCAGAAGTGTTTGCATACACTTGCTTTCAGCAGAAATTACAGTGCAGATGTAATTATGTTTGTTCAAGTGCCTGTATGAAGAATAATGGACTAGGTGAGAGATACTACGAAGCCCAGTGCAGGCTGAGGCTTTTTTTAGGAGCTGAAAATGACCCAGACAGCGCAAAACACAAGGGGAGAAACAGGAGGGAGGGAGTAGGGGAGGAAAGAGATGGGGAGGGAGGAATATAAATGAGACTGGAGTGAAGGAAAAGTACTGGGCGGATGTGGCGGTGCAGATGCAGAATGCATGAGCGCACGTGAGTGGAAGTGGGCGTGGGGGTGGGGGGGGCACAAAAGAAAGCGGGTGCTGCAAAGCAGAGGAGGAGGCAATGTGAAGTTGGAGGCGGCTGAAGGTGAACAGCAGAGAGGAGTAGAGATGCTCTGTGAAAGGGTGCTGACGTCACACACTGAGGACCACGAGATACAAGCTACATCATGGAGGATACTGAGAAAGTGAAGAGTCCAGAGAAAAAGTCTTTTAAATTGAGGAAGGACACTGTGCAGAGGGACAGGAATAAAAATGTGTTATGATCAAGATAAATGTACAGCAGTGGAAAAAAACTGAGTGCAGTGTTAAAAACTGTAACTTCACCTCTGACAGGAAACTTCAGCTTTGCTGGTGTGCAGTTGAGATTTATGCTGAATTTATTAGTTATGCTAGTTTGGATGAAATTGTCAGTTTGGCAGTGGGTTCACCCGTTTGATCCATACAGATATATCTCTACAATTACAGTGTAAACTGCCATTACATTTTGTATAAACATTCATGACTCCTAGAAAATTAATGCTACTCTCTTTACTGACCTTTCCTCACTTGCTTTTGAGTGAAATGTGGGTTAGGGTTATGGATTTTCCCATCAGCCTCACCTGTACTTTGTGTTTTGTGCTCATTAACAAAGTTTATATTCTGACACCATCAATTAAGACAGTGGTAAACATTATAGTTCGCACTGACCATGCATTGTCATTGCCTGCATGTTAGCATTATCTCAACCTCATCTGGTGCCGAATAAACAAGAACCAAGAGGGAATTTCTTGGGTTTTACCAAACCACAAACAGTCAGAGTGATGTTGAAAAAGGTTTAAAAGTATGCACAGGAAATGCAAGTAGAAGTAAAAGGACACGGGGTAAATGAAGGCAGAACAAAGCTGCAGCTTCTCCAACCCAGATGGGACTGTTCGGTCATTTGCTAACCAGAGAGGGCAGCAGCACCACTGTGCCGACAGTCCCACAGGCCTGCAAAGCTGCTGATGCAGGCTTCATAAAAAGCCCACAAAATTATGTGCGTACCACTGAGTGACATGCTGCCGACCACTTAGCAGATGCCCTGCAGCAGCTCAGGCTTCACTGCCTCGATCTCGTTTCTTGTGGAAGATGATGGTGTTACTTTACGATCACTTGACTGTTCTGCTACATAAGTTTAATCCTTGTTCTTAAACTGGCTTTATGAGACTTCCTCATCCTGTTAGACTTGTTTCAGGCACAGGGAACTGTCTCAGACATGCCTTCCATTTTCATCTCAGAGAGTACTTGTCAGACATTTTTCCCCATGAGACAAGGTGACAAAAAACGTGTTGAAGTAAAAGTAGAGCTGGAAAACACTACAGATTATCTCTCTGATATGCTGCACACCTCTAAAACTTGAAGGACAAAGTAGATCTGAGGAAATACAGAGGGAGGCAGAGGTGTCAGTGGATTAACTACTTAAATGACTTATTAAATAAGGATTCATCTCTATCTGTCAGCTGTAGCATGCCACAGAAACTTCAGACACCACAGTGTAAGACAACTATGAGGAGAGGAACCAGCAGGTCAAACGCATGAGGATGTTTAAAATGCATTTTGTTGTTCTCCAACTATAGAGCAATTTATCGAGGGAGGAATGCAGAAAGGAGAGTGCAGAGATGAGACAAAGTCTGTCATATGATCCTGGGGTTGCTGTGGCAACTGCTCCCAGTAGTCAGCTCGAAGAAGGTGCGTCAAAAGCGTCACTGAGCAAGGGCCAGCTGTAGAAATAGGAAAGACAGATTGGACCCTGTCCTCGTCTTGGAGGCTGCAGTTCGGTGTGGGTAATAGTTTTCCCCAAAAAACAGTCTGAACAACATCCTACTGCAAAGCATCAAAGATACAGAATATATGACATATGAGCTGAAATTCACATGCACAGTAGAGGTCATATCTTATTTAGAGTCACTTCAAACTGCAGCAAATCTTGTTAAACAGGATTTTGTTCTCAGAGATTTTGAAGCCACTCAGTTCCATGTAAATCCCTTATGCTGCCTATCATCTCCTTTTACCAAACTCCATAGTGATTCATGTTTTTGATAATGATGCAGATGAAGGAAACATCAAGAAACAAGTGAGGAAACACATCTGATAAAGACGACCAACGATTCAGACGTGTGGGAATGGGTGGACAAAATAAATCCATAAGATCAGGATGAGAAATGGCCTCTCCGTGATGTCTTCCTCTTCTATCTCGGTGGCATTAGAGAATTTGCCAGTGGCCGGTGCATGATTTATGGTCCCCTGGGGAAGTGTGTCTGCTGCAGTCGTGTCGCGTGTCCAAGGTTTAATAGAGAAATGACCACCCAGTTCAAGTCCAAAGACTTAAATTTTGATCAGGAAGATAAAGCTGTTAGTGAGAGATTATTAGAAAGCAGTCGTTTATATGAGGATATTCTCTTACAGAATAGCTTTCTTCCCCAAAAGAGGATTTCAATAAAAATAGATTTTCTTGACTGTAAGGAGAGAGCAGTACTGACAGTGCATTTACTCAAGTAATGTCACCAACTACAGTATTTTATGTTTGTTCACTTTTACAGAACTGCAGCTGTAGTTACTTTTCAGATCAGCTTTTTACATATAAAACACACTGTATGATCATTTTATGAATTGTGATGCAGTCCTCTAGATACCAAAGTACTATAAATAAACTTCATGCTCAAATTTAAGTCCTGCTTACATGTTAATGTCTTCATAAAACGATGATAACCCAACACTGACAGATTGTCCTTTTTATTCTGGCACTTTGAGCACATTCTGTGCTTTCATTAAAGCAAAGGTGTGAGTTCTTGACATTTAGGCCTACTTGTATTTGTACAGTGTGGGGTTTTATTTTATTTTACAGGGCTGGAGAATGGTAACACTGCCACATTTGCTCTTCCTCGATAAATAGTATAAAACGTCCTTCTCCCATCCCTCACTGTATTATTCATTTATTGTTCATATATTTATGATGACTTTTATTCATTTATTAATGCCTATTCATTGTTGAGAGGTGGGGAAAAGGCTCGCTCATCTCACAATAAATGTCAACAGACCTCCTCAGCACCAGGGTAGTTTTGTGACCTTTTTTTTTTGTGTGTGTGTTATGTTGTTGCATCTGTTCATCCTGACAGTGCATCCAGCGCTGAATGGTTTAAATGTTTTATCATCACAGAGAGAGATGACGAGAACTGCGTCACACGCTCACTTCCTCAGGTAGGAGTGGATAACCTTGACTCATCCCCTTATCCCTTTTTCCTTTTTTTTATTCTTTTCTCTCTCAGCATCCCCAAAGCATCCCGTGCAAAGCTGGAAGAAAATGTTAAAAACAAAACAAAACAACAACAACAAGTGAGTGGCAGGTAATCATTTGTCATTGTTGTCAATGAGCGGCTCCTCGTGCGTCACCCTGCGTGTCAATTGTAGGCAGAGCAGCACGTGACCCTCCGTCCTCCAGCGTCCTGCGCGCGCTCACGCAGCAGCACACCGACACACCGCGCGCTGCCCGGCAGACGCACACATGCCTCTCCACACGTTTCCTCTGCGCCCACGATCAACTCTGAAAGAGTCACGGTGAGAAATGATTATTTTTTCTCTCTCTCTCTCTTCTCTCTGTGCATCTCTCGCCCGGTGTCATCACCTGGACGTGAAGAGGATGCTCATGTCTGGCACAAAGTTTCCAAACAGCCTGGGACAGTTTCAGCAGCAGTGTGTTTTTTTATGTCTTTCGCGAAGTTGTCTGCGTTGGTGTGAAAATGAGGGCTGATGTGGCTGTAGTTTGCACAGAGGTGGGGAAATAATCGGATTTGACCTTGGTTGCGCTCAAAAGTCGTCGCATCCCGCGAGCAGGTGAGGAGGCTCTCAGCATCAGCACCAGATGTGTCACCTGGCGGTCACAAAGAGTGATCCACTTCGTGGGAGAGCATCCAACAGCTCCACATGATCTGCAGCTGGTCTGCTCAGCTGGGTTTTAGAGTTAAATGTGTTTTTATGACACTGATGCTTCAGGTTTATATTTCTTAAAGTTGTGGGATCCAGTGTTCTGCTGCAAGAGAAGTGAGAATAATAAATCAAAGGCATCAGACTTTTAAAAAAAATTGCATTATTATTTTTAAGACTTTCTCATTTCCAGTGTGGAGCAGTGGATTAACCAGAGTGTGGCGTGTGTCCAGACTTGTAGGAGAAGCTGGTAATCACAGGATCAGTAATCGATTCCTGAGCAAGTGTGGACATTTAAACAGGGCTGATTATTGAGGCAGACACCAGCAGGCTCAGCTGTTATATTGTGTTACTGGGAGTGGTGACACGGTCCTCCTCGTTTGACGCATGCAGAATTTCTGAAAAGGCAAGAAAAAGGACAAATATATAAATATCAAACAGATATTTACAATGGTTATATATTTGAGATAAAGTCATGCTCGGCACAGGAGAAAAATGAAAATACAGGCCCTGCCATTGACTTTTTCCTGCCGTGGAAAACACCCTTTCACTGTGGTATAAAACCGCCCTGCACAGTTGGACTCTTAGCCTCGTCTGGGGTCATGTGAACTGTGTGTTTTTTGGATTATTGGTTGGGTGAGTTGATGTGTTTTCATTTGTCGGTGTTGGCTGGATGATGCGGCCTCTGATTGATATTACGTGTCTTGTATACTGTGGGATGGGATTGAATGACAAGACAGAAAAGCAGCGCCGGGGGGCTTTACAGTTAATGCACACAGGATTATAAAGACTTGTGAATGGCCGTGGATTATTGCATCACAGGATCATCTTGACATGCACACAGGAGGAAATCTGTTGTGGGATGAAAAAATGCAAAGGCAAGGAAAAGCAAATGCACATTCTGAGCGCAAATGGGGTTATTTGTGAGAGCTGGTAGCGTCGTTGGCACGGTCAGGAGCTCTGTGTGAGTGAGTTTAAAGCTCTTTGTGAGTTTGTTTTCGGCTGATGTAAGCAGAGAGGGTTGTGACGCTAAAGACTCGTGTGCAACACTGCTATTGCATCACACTCAGGGTGCAGCATCCTCACTCAGCCCCAGTCGGCCATTCATTTGCCTTCTGCTTTAACAGGCGACTTGATCCGTCAGAACCAAAGCAGAATAATGGGTGTTTTTATTCTTAGTCTTCTGTTACTTTTAACGTCTCCTCCAGCAGAGTTCAAATAACATAAAAGCTTTGCAGTTTTGCACTTTGGTGGCAGATTTTTTTTTTTTATAATGGAGAAACAACTTGCTCAATAAGTAATGAGCCTGCACAGGGGCTCATGATGTGGATCAAGAGAACACATGACGGCACTTCATCCAAAGCATCATGTTCACTTCCTCCATTACGTTTGGGTCGAACCAACCACTCCCTGAAAGAGGGGTGAGGATGGATGTTGCTGCAAGGCTTCAGAGGATTAGAGGATTTACAGGAGAAAAAAAGCTTCACTAAAGTTAAGCTTTGCAGAACAGGGAAATTAAATAGAACAATTTGCAGGATTGGGAATTTTTTTGGGACAGAAAACATTGCGTGAGAAACAAAGAGTTGCTGTGTTTTTTTTTGTTTGTTTGTTTTTTTGTTTTGTTGTTTTTTCACTGTAAAAAATGTCTGTTCTAGTTCATGCTGAGTTTTGTTTTAACACCCAGGTGTGACGAATGGTCTCCTGTCTTCATGTTGACATCTGTCGTGGCTCTAAAGAGGCATAACCATGTGTTACAATTCAATGTCTTATTACAAGCCTAACCAAGGACTAAATGGAGGAATAATTGTCTCAGCAGCTTTGTAATGTGTTATTTAAGGACCACAGCCAAGAAAAGGCAGCTAACAAAGACTGTACATTAAATGAGCCCCGCCAAGGGCAGAAATCTGTCATTACCTTATTCAAAATGTAGATTATTGATGAGATTAATATCCAAGTAGAGACCATTATGACACTTTCATTTTGATGATGTCCTTGAAAGACAATTTTCAGTTTGACCTTTCCCTTTCTTTGATGCAGGACTGAGGCCCAGACCTAAAATCATCACCCTCTCAGCTACATCCATCCATCTCTTCTCCACCTCTCTGCCTGTATCACTTCCTTCCCGTTCCTACCAGTCTCTGTCTCCACTCTCTCGTTCTCTCTCCACCCCCAACCCCCTTCCCGACCCTGATGCCTAAGAACAGCAAGGTGACGCAGCGCGAGCAGAGTCACGAGCATGTCACGGAGTCGGTGGCTGACCTGCTCGCACACGAGGAGCCGCTGGACTACAAGAACAGCTCCCTGAATGTCGGAGGGGCGGCAGGGAAGAAAGTCCCGCAGATAGAGGTGCCCGAAAACGATGGACGCCCCGCCTGGAACAGCAAACTGCAGTACATCCTGGCACAGGTGGGCTTCTCTGTGGGCCTGGGGAACGTGTGGCGCTTCCCTTACCTGTGCCAGAAGAACGGAGGAGGTGAGCCACTTGCCATTACTCTAAGGTGCCCTGCTGGACAAAAACTGAATTATCACATTTACTGTCACTGCACAAGACTTCCTTAACTATTTCATATGTTTTAATTCATCTTAACTTAAAGCCAACAATGGTCTAGTACAACATGATATAAATATTATCTGAATATTTAAATATTGTGTAATTCCATAAAAGTTCCAAACAAAGCAACTTCAAGTAATTTATCCATGAATAAAACATGTAATGGAACATGGAGCATGAACATGGATGTGATTTCCTAAACTGACAATCACATCCATACAGAGAACATTTTTCAGCACACCATGATTATCAGAGAACAGTAACAAACACTGAATAGTTCAATAACAAAAACTGATTGCGTCACTTAGCTCTTATGCTGAGAGTATGTAGCTGAAGTATTGTCATTCCCATCGGCTTCTGCTGTGCCTTGTATTTCGTGCTAATATGCAAATGTTAGCATGCCAACATGCTAAAACTAAGATGGTGAATATGTTTGATATGTTAGCATCATCATTGTCGCCACGGTGATTCTCAGTCGTTACCGCCGTCACCGCAGCGTAATAACGATGCATCCCTCTGGTCTGGGTATTTAATTGTCTTTCCACCATGAGCTAAACAATAATTCAATATTATCCTCCATTAACCTTTAGTGGATAGTATGTTAATGTCACATTATAATTATTCAATTTCTAAAACTAAACTAAACTATTACTAGAAGCTTTCTTTCAAGATAATTTGTGCTTTTGTCATATCATGGCATATCTGTATTAATACTGTGATATTGATTTTTTTAGTCTTATCAGACTCAAGTGAGACGCAGCATGAACACAATTTCTCTGACATGAAAGCGGATTTTCTCACATCTGACACACTTTTGTTTAGCTATTCGCTTTCAATTGCTCTGTAACCTCCGACCATCACAGACGTCTGTTCAAGTGCCATGAGAGCCGCTGTATTGTGCAGAAAACGGCACAATACAGTTGCAAGTCTAAATATAGCTGCACTATTGATTACTACTCCCGGCAGGGCAGCTCGGGCTCAACTGATACTCTGCTAAACAGAAAAGAGCCCGATAAAAAAACGTGAATGTAACTGTATAGTGATGAGAATTTATTTTGCTCTGGGAGCATGTAATCGGAGGCGTACGCAGTGTAAACCCATGTTCCCTACAGGTGAGACACACCTTGTCACTATGAATTGATTGATGCACTTCTGCTTACGTTTCTCTGGCGTTAATGTTTCTGTGTTTGCTGCTTTACTGTCCGTGTCTGATTTACTGCATATAGGCAGGATTTATTGCCTATAGGGAGGATTTACTGACACTAGACTCCCAGATCAGTCAGGTTATGTGACCCTGTGAGCAGCAATTTTTCACTCTGTAATTGTCTGTCAGGCAGCCAATTACAGGCACATTAAAGGTCTGTGTTGTTTGGGAGTTATCGCTGGGCTTCTCTCTCATTTCTGTTATTCCTCTTCCTCCTCATCTTTTACATCATTTCACCTTCCATTCTCACATCTTTATGCCCGTCCTCTGTCGTACATCTTACCTATCACAGCTCCACTTTAAAGACCCAGTGATGGAGTGGATTTGTGTGAGGATCCTGGCAAAGGCCCAAAACTTCTCACTACATTTAACCTCACTATACTCTCTATCACTGCTTTCTTGATTTAGCCTTTCGCCTCCCATCCTCTGTGTCTCATTACCCACTATCAAGCGTGTGTGTGTGTGTGTACTGCTGCTGCTGCTGTATATAATTCCCACTTTTGATGTATTAATAGTAGTAGGCTACATGTTTGCCTGCTATAAGTCTTTATATCCCGGATGATGACTCAACCCTTTGCATGTAGAACACAGTTGCATCCTGATTATGCCTCTCTGGATTAAGCTGCAAAGGGACACATTTAGACTTCCATAGAAATGAAAATGAAATTCAAAGAATATCTTTTCAGTGGAGTAGGACCACACATTTGAGGAGGGCTGGGTGCAGGAGGAGGGGTTGTTCGGGTAAATATATCTCACTGAATCATCATACGACATGTGGCAACTGATGCAAGATTTGCTCATTTCTGCACAAATATTGTTGGTAGTAAAACACAAAAGTGCAACACTGTTTAGAAATCTTTTTAAAATCATCACAAAGGACCATACCAGGTCATTTGCATTAGTCCACTTACTCATCAAATGGCCAGAAAATATAAACTCCTGTTTATGGGAAGCAATCTAACACACTCTGATGCATTTAAAGATACAACTTACAACACAGGAGAGGCCCACAATTATTACATATCTTACATGCAACAGCTGAATTTCTGACAGCTAATTGCTTTGTTTTGTTTGTTATTTATTTAGACATTTCTTTTGTCTTTGTGGCAACTGACTGAAATTAATCGACCAACCAAACACACTACTTCCCTTGGCTTATACTGGCCATTGTCCCCATTGTTGAAATGGCAAGAAAAAACACATTTCCCTTGAAATGGTTCATAAAGTATAAGCTCAAGAAGCTTCTCTGTTTTTCAGGCGCCTATCTGGTTCCCTACTTCATTCTC
The DNA here is from genome assembly GCA_037176925.1 of Amniataba percoides. NCBI lineage: Eukaryota > Metazoa > Chordata > Actinopteri > Centrarchiformes > Terapontidae > Amniataba > Amniataba percoides. The sequence continues at coordinate 14,443,520 of JBAJHX010000096.1, forward strand.
CTCCTTATCATCGGCATCCCGCTCTTCTTCTTGGAGCTGGCTGTGGGTCAGAAGATCCGACGTGGAAGCATCGGGGTCTGGAACTACGTCTGTCCCAATCTGGGCGGGATTGGGGTGTCCAGTCTGATGGTAAGAGGAAAAAAAGATGCAGAGTTTGCTGTGTGAATAAGAATAATCTATCACCTCGATAGCCTAAAAAATTGCTTTGATAATATTTTCTTTTAAATCCTTTTAATTGGAAGAGCAGTTTGACAGCAGCGTGGTGGAGAGAAAAAGTGTGGGTCCTCTGATAAGAATCGGGGAGGCTGAAATGGGGAAACAGCTGTCAAACCCTGCAGTTAAACAGAAGCACATCTGCTGAATGTGCACCATGTTGAGGATAAAAACAAGCCACTGTTCTGTCTGTGTGATTTACGAAGGTGCCTGTTTTCTGCACGAGCCAACACTGAGAACATCTATCTATCTATCTATCTATCTATCTATCTATCTATCTATCTATCTATCTATCTATCTACTTTGTATGGTTTCGTCTGTCTTCTGCATGCTTATAATGGGTAACGGTCATGAAACTGATATGGCAGTGAGCAGGATAAAGTTAAAGGAACATCTGGAGTCACCCCGACAGCCTTCACAATGCCTCAGCCCCTCTCTGGCTCATGGGAGGTATCGACATGTTTGAGAGTGAATTGTAGCCTTTCTTCAGAGTCGCATGGCTGGCGCAGAGGCAGCTATAAATATCTCGTAGAAGATCAGTGGTGAAAAGAGAGCACTTTAATTATTCATGCTTTCCTCAGCCTTATTTAGCTGGTGAATGTCCTGGCTGGCACGACTGCTCAGAAGACTGACAGCAACATGGGACATGCACAAAGCACGCTGCCTCATTTGCATACTCATCTCACTCAGTACGGATCTTATTATACAGTTTAGTGGCGGTATAAAATATGACAGCAGAGGGAGTAAAATGCTGATAAACACATCACAAATCACTAACCACCTATCGATCTACCCATCTATCTGTCTTTCTGTCCTATCTAGGTATGTGGCTTTGTGGGTCTCTACTATAATGTGATCATCGGCTGGAGCATCTTCTATTTCTTCCAGTCCTTCCAGTATCCTCTTCCGTGGAGCGACTGTCCGATCAGAAAGAATGGGACCCTTGCCAGTGAGTGACTTAATATACCAACAAGCAGAAAGGAAAGTTTTATATGAAGCATCTTTAAAATACAGTAAAGTATTTATATAAGCTGCATGAATGTTTGACAAGAAAACACAGTGAAAAGAAAAACAGATGATACTATGAAATAATAAAATGAAATATAATGACATACAAATAGATAGAATAACACAAGTCTGCAGCCATGCTAGCAGCTCTGTGAGGCTGTAGTGGGGCTGCTGAATATTTGCAGAAGCTGAAGACAGAACAACATCATCGATGGAGCCCTGCTGCTAGCTTAGCCCAAAGTCATACTGAGATTTTACTGTAATTTGCATTTGAAAGTGACTAAAATTGGTTTCTGTGCATCGGTACAGTAGGTGAGCACAGACTAGATCTAAAGGGAACAAGCGTGTGGACTTGCACAAAGCCTTTGCAGCAACACACCTGCAGTAAGCAGATCAGACAAACTGTGTTAACTACCTTACAACTTTCTGTCACAACTCTACAGACCTAATCCAGATTAAAACCTTCTGGAGTTTCATTAGAAGCAATAATAACATAACCCCCGGGGGCAGCCAAAAAAACAGCCAGCATGCATATGACTCAGCACGGCTGCTGGCAGACTGACGGCGAGCAGAAATTCAGCCGCTCAGACTGAAGGACGCTGACACCGAAGGACAGCAGAATGTAAAATATTTCATTGTAAGCACAGAAACAGTGTATGTGTGCTCCTCATATATTTGTATTCAGTGTGAGAGACAAGGCATCATGAAGGAACCAGACAGTAAGTAATCAACTATGGATTTAGGCTTGAACTTGAACTCATGACATTTAGGTTGTCATCCATCTGCATCTGTTTTTGTATTTGTGTGCACCCAGGAAAATAAACCTGCACTGTCCTGCAATATTACATGGCGAAACGTAGCACTGCTGACTCTAAACTCAGCCACACACTGTATATATCATGTCCCCAAGGTAACAGGAGAATATACTGTGTGTGTGTGTGTGTGTGTGTGTGTGTGTGTGTGTGTGTGTGTGTGTGTGTGTGTGTGTGTGTGTGTG
>JBAJHX010000096.1:14445837-14462354 GCA_037176925.1 Amniataba percoides
ATACATAAGGCGCACCAGATTATAAAGCGCACTGTCGATTTTTGAGAAAATTTAAGGATTTTAAGTGCGCCTTATAGTCTGAAAAATACGGTAATCGATTATTCGATTAATCATTAGCTGCAACTCCAAGTCCAGCATTTGCCCCTAAGGACGAAGCAGTCAGGTCTTTCCGAGGGACTTTGCTCTACTCTCTTTGATGTCACTCTTTGTAATACTAATAGTCACTCACCACATTATCAAGATGTTTCAGCTCCTCTGCAAGATTGTCTCATTATGTGTTAGAGACAAACAGACCTTCTTTTCCAGAACAGTTTTCTAGGACTAAAACTAATATCTATGCTCAAGCTTGCAAACACATGATGAGCTTTTCAGGCAACACATTCAAGTATATACATACATATGGAGACAGCACATGGAAAGAAAATGAAGAACATGCTATCTCATTACCATTGGAAAAGGACTTGTATTCAGACAATGAAGTTGAACAAAACTACTGAAGAAAGTGTTTCAGAAACATTCTTTCAACAATTATTTTTATTCATGGTTATTAAGCTTCTAAATTTAAATCTAAATAAAGAGAAAACACAGCAGTTAACCAGGAGCAAAACTATCAAAAACTATCTGAGCAGTTGATGTGTCATAATTATTCCACTTTAAAATAATTTTTTGTAGCACAGATAATCTAACTTACTTACGTACTATTAATTTCTTGTCTTCCCAGATGCCCCGGTTCATCCTCCTGTTTCAGAGACACACCCCTATGACAATCAGGACCCCAAGAATATGCCGGCAGACACTGGATATGGTTGCAAAATGGTGGATGGAGTAGTTCATGTCTACACCAAGAAAACCAACATGGACAAGTGCGTGTTTGTACAAGTAGGATGTCTGGTTGTTTAACAAATGGTGAATCTGTTTGTGCAACTTTTATACTCTTCTTCATTTCAGAAGCTCAGAAGTGGACCTGCCCTACCCGGACCTGAAGGAGTACATCGCAGACATGAATGTTATGATGGCCCTCATCATCAACGGGCCAGTGTGAGTGTTTCTGCGATATCGTCAGTCCAGTTTTTTTTGTATAAACTGTTTTGCATCTCAGTGTTTATTTTAAATGAAACATGTCCGTGTTTACAGGAAGTCTTTCTGCTACCGCCGCCTGCAGTACCTGAGCTCTAAATTCCAGATGCACATCCTCCTGAATGAGATGAAGGAGTTGGCGGCTCAGAAGAAAGTTCCGCACAGAGACTTCTACAATATACGAAAGGCAAGAGCCACCACATGACATGTGATGTGAATATTCATAATAAGACACTCTAAATGGATTTAGTCATGACTGTCACCTATTCTTCTCTCTCCTGACTCCAGGTGGACACACACATTCACGCATCATCCTGCATGAATCAGAAGCACCTGCTAAGATTCATCAAGAGGGCCATGAAGAAATACCCCGAGGAGATCGTTCACATTGAGCGCGGCCGCGGTCAGACCCTGAAGGAGGTGTTTGAGAGCATGAACCTGACAGCGTTTGACCTGAGCGTAGACACTCTGGACATGCATGCGGTGAGAAGCAGGCGCAGCAGAAAACAGTATCCCAAAGTATTTTAAGAGAATGTGCGCAAAGAAATGCTGTGATATACATTTAGTACAGATACGAATGAGGTTTGACTTGTTTCTTTGCCTGTCAGGACCGCAACACCTTCCATCGGTTCGACAAGTTTAACGCCAAATACAACCCCATTGGAGAGTCCATCCTCAGAGAGATCTTCATCAAGACTGACAACCACATTGAAGGAAAATACTTTGCGCACATAATCAAGGTGTGAATTCATTTGTATGTTGTTTGTTTGTAAGTATACACGTGCCTCATCCAGGTGACTTACCGAAACACGTGCATCGATGTCTCCTGTTTTTTCCAGGAGGTGATGTTTGACTTGGAGGAGAGTAAGTACCAGAACTCTGAGCTTCGTCTCTCCATCTACGGCCGCTCGCGAGACGAATGGGACAAGCTGGCTCAGTGGGCCGTTAAACATCGAGTGTACTCTGATAATGTACGCTGGCTCGTCCAGGTGCCCCGTCTATTGTAAGTACACCCCCAGCTTGCTTTACTTTGATTTTAAGCAGCAAGCAAGACAGCAAGTTGTGTATCAAGTATTTGTGCAACACATAAACACTTGATAAAAAGCACACAGTGGCGTGTGATAGCAATTAAGGCAGCATTTTTTCTGCCAGTGTCACTGGTCAGTACATGCTGATTAAACCCATGGTTCTAATAAAAGCACCATCCAAAAGGAAATAGTTTGCCTGATGTCAGCCAAAGAAGAAGATTATTTCTGAAGTTATGACCCTGTCAGACGGATTAGATTCATATCAAGCAACTATAAGGTCCTTAACCAGTATACAGACTAGCTTCGAGCTTCTACAGTGAAACCTATATTTGAAATGAAACCTGTCATCGTTTTTTTCATGTCAATCATTTCAGTGATGTGTACCATACAAAGAAGCAGCTGGCTAATTTCCAGGAGATGTTGGAGAACATCTTCATGCCTTTGTTTGAGGTCACAATCAACCCCCGCAGTCATCCTGAGCTGCACCTCTTCCTGCAGCATGTGAGTATTACGTCATCACTTCACAAGACATCCACGCTTTCCTGATGCAAGTTAAAGAGTTTTTTTGTTTGTTTGTTTGTTTTTTTGCTTGTTTGATAGGTGGTGGGCTTCGACAGTGTGGACGATGAGTCTAAACCTGAGCACCACATTTTCAACCTTGACAGCCCCCTGCCAGCGAACTGGACCGAAGAAGACAACCCACCTTATTCCTACTACCTCTACTACACTTATGCCAACATGACTGTGCTCAACCACCTGCGGAGGTTTGTGCCATTTTATAGCACAAGAAGGTTTGGTCGTCTTTTAAACGCATGTCATTCATAAAATACGCAACGCAAAAAACATGAGGTGTAAATGTTGTTTATTGTCTCACTCAGGCGGCGAGGCTTCCACACGTTTGTGCTGCGACCTCACTGTGGGGAGGCGGGGCCGATCCACCACCTGGTGTCAGGTTTCATGTTATCAGAGAACATCTCCCATGGGCTGCTGCTCAGAAAGGTCAGTACTTTTTGCAGTATGTTAATGAGCGTGTTATATGTCGTAAAAAGGCTGGACGCATTACATTGGAATAAGAGACTACTTTTTGCCGCATATAATTTTCAACTCTTGTTGAGACTGTGTGGGAGAGCGGTTAATTAAACACCCAAGCAATTTCTACTTACAGTTAGACTGGACTGCATTACACTGTGAGAAGCTAAAATAGAGATACAGATTAATTATTGAGTCCCTCTTGGCTTCACTGGTGAAGTTATAAAGAAATTCAAGGTAAAATGTATTCATCCATAAAAACATGGGAGTCACATTGCTCCTTTACGAATCAACCAACTGACAGGAAATAAAACCACAGATGCCAAAAAAACTATATTCCACAATAAAACGGCTAAAAACATCCAAATGGTATGAAAGCAGAACAAGTTCAAGTTGAGGTTCTCCTTACAGAGTTGTGTTTTTGCTGCTGCTCTTGAGACATCTGAGATGAAGACGCTCCTGCAGCTAAATTCACTGCTTTGTCTCTGTTTTTGTCGCTCAGCTCTTTCTGTCTCTGTTATCTCCCATCAGGCCCCGGTGCTGCAGTATCTTTACTACCTGGCTCAAATCGGCATCGCCATGTCACCGCTGAGTAACAACAGCCTGTTCCTCAGTTACCATCGCAACCCGCTGCCAGAGTACCTGTCCAGAGGCCTCATGGTCTCTCTGTCCACTGATGATCCTCTTCAGTTCCACTTCACCAAGGTCAGTATGAAGGAAGGTGGTCTGAATCTACACGTGGCCTACCTGTAATGTGCGAACAGCAAAAAGATCAGGAGTGAAGTGGCTGAAATGACGTATGTCTGTGTGTGTGTGAGTCCAGGAGCCACTGATGGAGGAGTACAGCATTGCCACGCAAGTGTGGAAATTAAGTTCCTGTGACATGTGTGAGCTGGCGAGAAACAGTGTCCTCATGAGCGGGTTTTCTCACAAGGTAAACTACTTTAAACTTCCTTTTCTCATTTTGTGGATTTAATAAGGTGACACACACTTAACGGCCACTTTAAAACTCGCACATCGGTACAATTTAGTACAACTGAGAACAGCTCTACTATAAACTTCTTTTTATTTAATTGTAAGTTTTTTGTGAAATGATCAAAAATGTGTAAATTCAGTTATATCTGTATTATTGAGGTGATGTTGTACTATTGTGGACTATTTATGATGTATGAATATGATGTTGTGCAGTACAACACAGTCAGTAACTTAAATAAATTAATGTTATTTAAAGCAATTTCATGGAGATTTTAACTGGTTATGAAACGTCTAAATTTAGTGCTCATACCTCAGATTGACCTACATAAACAAAGAAGACCAACAGCGGGAAGAGTGGCTATTTCTATTCATTTTTAAGAGTTATTCTTATCTGGGTCAGATTTTTCCACAAAATTAGATGAAAGAGTGTCTTTATACGCAGGAACAAAATCAACACAGAATAAAAGTTACTTTGAGATGCTTGATCAACAACCCAATGACCGTGTGGGAAAAAAACCCCAAAACTATAACTATATAGCAGAACACTTATCAGATTGCAAGAGATTGTACTGGTGTAGCGAAGAAAGTGGCCACATAATGTTTTGTTTGTTCATGTCTGTGACTCTTCAGAATTTGTAATACACTTGGAATTGTTCATGTCCAGTAGTCAGTCATTTTTTTTCCCCTTTGTGTTTTATTGTGTCTGACCTTCACGCTCACATCGTTCCTCCTACTTGCAGGCCAAAAGCTACTGGTTGGGCCCAAGTTATTCCAAGGAGGGTCCTGTGAGCAATGACATCCGTCGAACCAACGTCCCTGACATCCGTGTGGCGTACCGCAGCGAGACGCTCTCTGAGGAGCTTCAGCTCATCACTCACGCCGTGCGCACCGAAGAGCTGGACACAATAGATGAGGAGGACTCGCTGACCATGGGGCCTCTCCCAGGAGGACGCTGAAATCACAATCATCCGTCCCGTAAATCCCCAAACCTGTGGTCCAACGAGCATGACGCCGGAGAGGCGTGGCGTGAGAGTAATTCACGTCCACAGCATAAACACCACCAACCATCATGTAGAAGTGTAGAGCTACCAAAAAGCCAAGGTCACAGGTCTGCCATAGCACTTCAGCTTCAAAAGTCGTTAATTTCTTGTGTCCTAGTCAATTTTAGGTCACAGGAAAGGAGTAAAACCCTATATTTTTGTTTAATTTTTTTGGTTATATTTCCTTTTCCTTGCTCTTCTTTATAATCTGTTGTTCTCTGTGAAACGAGTCAGCACAATGAAATTTGTGGAGGTGAGTACCAGAGTGTGTGAGCGACAAGCAGGGAAACACTCACCAGAGACTCTTTAAGACAGTGTTGTCTTTGTTTCTTAGTCCATGCGCTTGATTCTTTATCCTTTCCACAGTCGTCAGACAAGCCCTGTGAGTTTTTTTCTGCTATTCAGAGATACACTTCACCAGAGACACTGCAAAGCATGTAGTATCTCTGTCGTAGCTGTGCACGACAGAAACACTGACAGCACACTGAAACAATCTTCACAGCAAATCTGCTCTGAACATTGCTTATCTTCCAATTTATAGCCATGCTGCTTAACTTAACTCAACACATCTATCATCTTCATTAGACAGACTTATGAAGGACCATAGATGTAGTTTTATTGACATAACACATTGGGGTCATATAACACACTTGACAGGTTTCATGTTTTAAGCTGCTGCGGGGCAGCTTAAAGCTGAGATATACAGTAACTGATTCAGAGAGTCTCATAACAAGAGAGGGTAGCTACTTTCTCTCTGAATGCTGCAGCACTGAATGTCAGCCATGCATGGTGCTCGATGTGGTTTCAGAACATTTATTTGCCAGATTGCAACCTCAGAACCGTTCTTCCGTGATTTTAATCAGCTCAGAAAGCAACATAAAAGAGAGACTCCCTTTGCCCTCGAGGCGGGAGAGAAGCAGACTGCCTGCGGCTGACTGCAAACATTCCACGAAGCGTCCCGTCCTCGTTAGCTGCGAATGAAACGAGTTCCAGTAAATGTTGACGATCATCCCGGTTTGCTGTTATTTTCTTGGGCGGGAGAGGAAATGCGCATTGTAGATTTTGACCACAGTCACAAATAAATGTGGGGGGATTCAGTCGTCAGAGGAGAACACTCTCACCGTTACCTCATCGAGGCCATGAAGACATTGGACCCGATTGAACCCATTCCTTCCCCCGTGGACTAATGAGAACGTTAACCTTTTGCATGCAGTGCACTGTACATATGCACCAAGCCAAGACTTCACAGTGCCTTTTCATATTTAGCTTTGGGCGCTGCATGCCCACTTTTTGTCTCACCTGCAGAGTGCGTTGCACCTCTTCTCCTCTGTCATGAAAAGCCTCTCTGCCGTGTTGATGCCGATGCCAATGGACCTGAATCCACCTGGCTGCATGCTTGGTGTAAAATAGATTTTACCAGGCCTTTGTTTGAGGAGGAAAGTTGACTTGTTTCTAGTTCTCTACATATAAGTGCTTTTTTGCATGCTTGCATGAATAATGGATGGCAGGAGAGAATGATGCGAGCTGTGACGTAAAACATTTGAACTAATTCAGGGCTGCCTGCCAGCTTTCCAGTCAGAAAGCTGTTGCAGTGACTGTTGCGGCAAAAAGAATGAAAGTCCGTGATCATCATGTAGAAATAAGCAAACCATGCTGGGACGTGGTTAAGACTGCCGCATGCGTCTTGTAGCATTATTTTTTTAACTCAACCCAAATCTGATAAAAGCTGGGATCACTTTTTCTATTGTACACTCATTGTGTTATCGCATCCTGCCACCGGACACGGTCCGACCTCCCATCAAACTGTGAGCATTTTTCTTAAACATAGATGCAACTGTTGAGTTGCAATTGATGCCAAGAGTAGGAGAGTGAATCATGTCTGCCTTTCTTTGAATAACCAAGTGTAATGTATTATTATATATACGTGTTTGCTTTGCAGATAATTAGGATAAAAGATGAGAAGCCCTCTTTGTTCAGCAAGAAATACAGTAGCTTCTAAGTGTTCAGGGGATGCACCGGAGTCGTGTGCTGAACACGGTGGAATTTATGTGTTTGTTGGGTTTCATGTATAAAGTGTATTTTTTTAAAGGCGATATAGAGATAAGACATTTTATATTCACAATATATTGATGTCAAAGTCTGATACTTTTGTTGCTTGTTGTTACTTTTTGTTGCTGTTGATTATCGTGAATTGGCATTATGTCAGGAAGATGGGGTTTTATTGTTGTTAGCCTTTTGAATTTGTTGACACTTAGTGTCCGTTCTGCATATGTAATATTACAGTAGAGTTTTTCCTCACACTTTGTTTTTTTATTCCTTTTTATTATTCATAGTTATAGAACATCTATTGCGCCCACGATAGATACCTCTTACTCTACAGTCAGAAACCGACATCAACACACACAAACGCACATAAAACCTGATGCATATTTTTACATCACAGCATCACTCCACAGATTGAAGCACAAAGTACAGTGTTTGATTATTGCATCTTCTTTTTGCTAATGGCCTTTCTTTTAAGCGTAACCACCATCTTGTGGACTATTTTGTGACATTTAGTGTAATTTTAAGGTAAATATGCATCCATCCATTCAGCTTTACAGCCTGTTGTTTACTGTGTCCACGTCCACTTCATGGTTTCTGGTCGTGTTTTTACAGTCATCGTAGATCCCGTAGATCTCTGCACTCACAACAAAGTGCACCCTACCTCACAAGTACTATTCTCTGATTGTCATGTTGCTGCTCACTGTTGTCCTGGCAGCAGCAAGGCCACAGTTAATGATTATTTTCACCATCGATTAATCTACTGACTAGTGTCTTGATTAATCGGTTAATTGGTAAAACAAAATATCAGAAAATTGTGATGATATCTACCATAATTCTCTGTAGTGCATGAAGTAACAATGTATTCACATTGTTTTGTCTAACAAACTGTCCAAAACTGGAAAATATTGACTTTACTATCAAAGATAACTTAAAAAAAAATTTGAGTAGAATCAGAAAGCTTTGCTAATTTTTACTTTGTTCAATCATCACAATTGTTTGATTGTTTTTTTTGTTCGTCAACTAATTGGTTACTAGACCGTCTAAAGATGTTGTTCAGTATTCTCTGAACAGTAACACTATTAATTAAATGCCAACACAAATACAAAACTATACTATCAACTACATTCACAGGTTCTGTTGGTACGATGTTCAGAGTGATTTATTTCTGTGCACTAACTTAGCGCAGCATAAATTACAAGTACTGTGATGCTCTCACTTATATTTTAGTGTTCAGCTGATATTCTTTGTTTTTACAGTCTTGTGTTTTTTTGACACAGGACTTTTTCCTTTTCTAATTTTATGTCCGTTAATTTGTAGCCACATTATTGCCTGAAATGGATTGCCAGTGTTAAAGAAATCCAGATGCTTCTGATAAGGTTCATGTGTAATGTCTGAACATTGAAATAAAGCATGATTATTCACTAAACCTTTGTATTGTGTTAGACAAAACCTTTATTTACATTTACATAATGACCACATAGATTAAGCTTTTTACTTTTTGATACATAATTCAGATCATTACAATTGTAGGTTAAATGTCTTACTGCACACAATTAGCATATGTTGCTGGTTGAATTGTCTAAATGCATTTTAATTTACACTTCATTGCCAACAGATTTGATTACAGGATGACATTTGTGAACATGAGATAACGTACATATATATATTATTTGATACAATATGTAAAATAGGATCATTTTTAATGCCAAACAAGCCAATTACTGTTGCTTAATATTATCTGTCAGCTTACAGTATTTGACTGTTGGAGACTTGTTTAGGTCCATGTTCATTATCTGTTCTTCTCCCTTGATGGTCTCTCGTTGCATGCTGGTCCAGTTTAATTGGCCTACAGTGTTGAAACACAAAATAGTCAGAGCGGGTGTTTGTTTGTGTGATAATAAGAAATCTCCAGACAGTCAGTGGAGAAAAATAAAGATGCACCGTGCTCTGTCACTTACTGCCATGGTGGACTTGATGGCTTGTAACTGGTAGAAGACGCGGCCCCCTTCCTCTGGACACACGGCCTTCAGCTCCTCTCTGGTCATTCCCAGAAGCATCGAGCCGCTCAGCACACCCAGACAGCGCACAGTGCTGCAGGAGAGCGATGATCGTTAATCAGCTCTGTTGTTCACGTGTGTTGTTTGAATCCAGATTTTTTTAAGTTACCACTTGCAACTTAGTGATTTAGCTATTTTATTATCCTTCAGTGATTTTTTTTCACATGGTAAAAATCAGTATTAACAATCTAAACGCCACACCCAGCTTATGATACAGACTTTCTGTTCAAAGATTTAAGTCTCAAGTCCACGCCAAGATAAGATTAAATAATCCTGGTTATATAATGTTGGTTCTGGTATTTCTGGGGTTATGATATCATCGAGGTATTTTTATTGGGGTTTCCCAACTGAAGTTCAAATCAGCAGGATTCACCTTTTAAGTGCAAAAATAACATAAATAAACACACCGCAGCCTCACCCAGAACCACAAAACATGTTGTTAGTATGAATTAACATCGTCGACTGAAGGCAGATGGAAGTCTATAACTGTATCATATTGCTCACAAATATTCACATTCAGATATAATGAAATAAAAATAGAATAAACATATTATAAAGCACAATAGTTGATTAGCACAATGTTGATTTTAGCAGTTTTTTCTAATTAATTTGATCCTACATTTACTAACTGTACACACTTACATTTTGCTAAAGTCCTTGTCTTCAAGCCAGGCTTTCACCTCTGGAGCCTTGGACTTCTTTGTCAGGACAGGAGAACCATCGATTTGCTGGGAAAATAGAACAAAATGCACATTTCACTTAAAGATAAGGACAAAAGTTAGTGAGATTATTACACCAATGTTACCATCAGCCTTAACATGCAATGTTTCAGATGTTTCAGATGATTTGATTTGTGAATGATGTAGTAAGGCCTGCAGAGATATCCAGTGGGTCACATTTTGTACATTTTGAGTTCAGTGCAGCTTGACCTAGTAACTGGATTTCCACCAGTTTTTGGGAATAATTTGAGGCTGGCATCTTTTTATAGCCAGTGATGACTCTGTCCAGTGATTCTCCACTTGCTGAAGCTGCCTGTGATGCTGAGTTTAAGTCGACCTTCTGCGTTGGTGGTACCCACCTCGATGGGTTGCTCGTCAGGAGACTCCAGCATGTTATTTGGCACAAAGCCCTCCTCTCCTCTGCTGTTCCTCACCTTCCACCACTGCTTTGACATGTCCAGCAGCTGCGGACGGACAAAGCAAAGACCGCTCAGGGGCTTGAAGACAAAATGTTGGAAGCAGAAGGAGTAGCTCGGTCATATCGCCAACACTCACCTCAACTATTTCTCCTTTTCTGACGCTGAGCTCTCTGTGGTTTCTTGCAGTGAAGTCTTGCGTAACTCGCATGTCCCGGAGTTTCGGAGCACCTGAGCTGAAAATCACAGGAAACTGCATCAGAAACTTTGAGGCGTAAAACATTCACATGACACTAAATTCTACTTTATATTTGCGTACCGAGCGTTTTGTGGGGGACGTGACGGTGCCTTCTTGGCTGAAGCCTGCACAGAAAAGGTAGAGTCTTGTGAGTTTTTTTTTTTCTTTCTCCTCCTCCAAACCACCCGTCTGTCTGTGCTGGTGTTGCACTGGATGTCTGATGTGAAGGTTTACCTGGCTGGATGCAGCTGGTTGATTCCCCTGTTTGCTCACACTGAGTACGGGTGCATTCGACACTTCGGGGGGCTGCCAGCCATCAGAGAACTGCAGCGTGTATGTCGGGATGTCCTCGTCTTCCTCTGGCCATTTGGTGCTGAAATTATTGTCAAAATCAAAACTGATTACTGAAACTATTATTGGGACACCTTTCAGACAGACACACACCTGTCTGAAACACTATAAAGAAAACATAATGTGAGTGGTTAAAGAAATAATCAAATCCTGTTCTCAAGAAAAAGTGTCAGTGCAACACTGTAGAAATAAGTAGAAGTTATTCATTATTATGAAGATGTACATAACTATGTTAAGCAAAATAAAGTAATAATATCTAAAAGTAGAAGTACAAATTCCACAGAAATAAAAAGCATTCAATTGTTGTGAATGATTGTTGTTGTTTATATCCATCACCACTTCTTTATATATACTTTTAGTTTTAGTCCAGCACTTCCCCTGTGAGGGGGAAATCTTTGACGTTGTGAGATGATTGATTCAGAAACTAAAGATGAAAAAACCTGTCAGAAGTTAGAAAGCTTCAGTGTTGTCGTGGAGCTGCTAAAACCCATTGGTGGTTTAACCCCTAATAATATTTAGATATTTAGAATATTTTCAACTATATTTATAAATATATTTGTTATTGTTTTTTATATAAAACTAGAATCCACTCTGTGAAGTAACAAGTACAATAATTCTCCTGAAGTAAAGTGGAGTAAAAATATCAGTATCATTAAATGCCAAATCCTTCAAAGCTACTTGTGTGGCAGCAGTGAGATTTTGGATTTTTGTCTCATTCAGATAATAACAGCTTGTTGGATCCAGCAGTGTCACCTGGGGATGTTCCAGGCGTCTCCCAGCGACTGCCACAACTCGTCCTCATCTGCAGAGGCCTCTTCGCTCATGAGGCGGATACATAGAGGCTCCAGCAGCGGAGCCACAACCGTCTGTGGCAAATCTTCAGGACAGTGAGATACCACCTGGTGAGGAAAAGCACAACTCACTCTGTTGTCAAAAATGAAGCACAGTAGTCGTATGATAAGATAAGATTATGTTTGGTTTTGGATTTGGTTAGACGGCATTTGGACCCTGGATCACTGTTATCACAGTGTGTTGATGTAACAATGCAGACATGATGGTCAATCAATTAAGAACTTAAATAGAATAAATTTGTAGCATCATACATTTATGAAAAGCTGATTTTACAAACATAGACATCAAACATGTGAAACAGGTTCATTATGACGAGGAAATTATTGAGCAAATTGTAAAAATACAAAAATTATTGACACTTATTCATCAGCCAAAGAGTTCATAAAATATATGTCAAAGGTTGAGGTAATCGACATAACGAACCACAGTAATACACTAATCTATAAAACAGTATGTGATATAATAGGGTTTGAGTTCACTTGAGTTCAAACTTTCTAACATTCATTGTAAAATTCAATATTTAAGAGAAACGGTCACTTACAAATTTTAATATGGAGAATAAGGAGTGAACAAAATCAGGAGCACCAGGATTATGAATCTTCCCATTGAGTTCCCCCTGTCAAAATGAAAAAAAAAATCATATATACTATACAGCACAGTCCCGTTAGACTTACTGTATGTCATATGAAAACCATGAATAATGCTACCGTGGAAGACACTATATGTATGTGTTTAAGGAAACATACCAGAAGGTTGAAACCACATTTGATCTTCTGAAAACACACTATAAACTCTGCAGCAGTAGGCATGCCATCCATGACTGAAACAAAGAAATGAATGGGTGATGAGGCCCTCACAGCAAATTATATTTCTACGATTTAAAAAGAAAATCAACATTTTTTTAAACAAAATATTCCAGCACTGGCAGTAAGCCTTAATTTTCTACTCTACAGTACCTTTTCCTTTTTTCTTTTTCTTCTTCTTCTTTGCATTTTTTGCCTCAACTGCAGCTATTTGTCCCATGAAGATTTCTAGATCACCCAGAATATGATTCAAGATATCCTGGAAAGCAACAGGAGGAAAATAATTTCCACTTTCTTCTTCTCTTAAATGTTACCCTTTTAAACATGCAAAATACAAATTCTGATAGAGTTCACAGCTTTGAAGTGTTTGAAACATTTCCTGCATGTGAATACACAAAAGGACACTCACTACATTCCTGTCCAGCTCTGTGTACGGGCGCTGAGGAGGCAGAGGCTCCTCTTCAGGGATGAAAGACTGTGATGGTACCTCTCCTCTGGGAGGTGGAGCCTCCTCTTCTTCCTCTTCCTCCTCTTCCTCCTCTCTCTGAGGGGCAAACTGTTCGGGCTCCAGATCGTCGTCATCCTCTGAATGTACAAAGGGGACCGAAGGTTTGTTTTTATCTGTTATGAATAATCAGCACAGCGGTCGAGTGCCTCCTGTTAGAGACTCACCGTGGTCGAGATCTGTACACTGGGGCATTAAAATCACTGCAGGCTTCTTCTCTTTGGGTTCAGGCGTCTTTGCAGGTGGACGAAGGTTGTTTATTTTCTCATGTCCAGCGATAGGTCCTGCCTTGCTGCTTAAAAAAAGGTGTGAGAGGTATTTTCAAGAAAAAAGGGAAATAAAGGCAAGTAAAGTTTCAGGTTTTTGCTCTCAGTGACTTCAGGTTCTCACCTGATGCTTGGCTCTTCTTTCTTGCGTAACAGTGCTCGCGAGAGATCCCTCTTAACGTAGTCAGCCTTTAAACGAAAACAACAAAAATCTACCTTTACTCACACATTTCTTTCACTTAACAGCCACGATACGGACACTTCCACGGGTTTGTGCTCACCCTGACATCCTCACACTGAAACATGAAGACAGTGGTGGGTCGTCCCTTCCCCAGCTGCACTGACACTGTGAGCAGGGAGTTAAAGACTCCAGAGTCCAGCACGGCCTTTACCTCCAGGACGTCTGTCAGAGCCATGGACTCCAGCTCCTCCTGAGAAAACACAGCAGGTTTTTATAAACATAAACCGCTTGGTAGGCTTCTCCACACACACACACACACACACACACACACACACACACACACACACACACACACACAACTGAGTGCCAAATTGAAGGAAACACAAATATTGTAGGTGTCTATATGAATAATTAGATGCCTACAAGTATAATAAAACAAACTTTATTCAGATATCAAATTTTCAGCCAAGAAGAATGTGTTTGAATGTGTACAAAAATATACAAAATACATATGATTCGACAGATTACAGAAATATAAACATCAACATGGCAAACAGTATTTAAGAGACAAAGAGAAAACAATTAATTCAAAAGAGAAATATGTTTTTTTGTCTTAGCAGAAACAGAAATAAAGGGCACATTTTCCAATCTATCATCCCTATTGAAATGACAAACTCCTTGCCCTGGAAGAGATCAGATGTGTGTTTTAATGTGTCCCCTGCCTGTGAGTCTCGTACGTTACTTGCCTTGGTTTCACTGTCGGTGAGCAGCAGTTTGGTGCCGTTCACCTGAAGCAGCATGCTCTGACCCCACACCCGACCCATCCCATCCAGCAGCCTCAGCCGCTCCACGCAGTCAGTCACACTCCTCAGGTCCTTCCCGTCCAGGTCACAAGTGAACAAGTGCTGCAGCAGAGAGGCATCAGCACATTAAACAGGCCACGATTCAGAAAGGGACACATTTGTAATGATAATGCTGTGAATCATACCTCCACTCTGTACTGAATCTTGTTCATCATCTTGTTTATCGATGCTACATACTCCTTCCTCTGCACTGTTGAAACATAAACCACACTCTCTGTTATTTATGAGATTGAATTTAACAAATTTAAACAGATTGTGTGTGAGTGTAACAGCGTTAACTTACAGTAGATTGACTTTCCACTGAGCCTGGACGCACTTGATATCTGTGACGACGCCTCATCCATGGTGGAGTAACCGCTGTCACACGAAAAGCAAACAATTTACAACGTCGATCATCGGCTGATGAACAAAGTATCGAGTGAAACAATCAATCGGTTGATCGATCAACCACAGAAAACTGGTGACACACTTACTTAGACTGGATGGATCCCACGTAGCTGTTGGTGTCATTACCAAAGGGACTGTCTCTCCTTGACATCGTCAGCACTGAACTAACACACCTGCAATGTCGCACATTAAATGAATTACAAGCACCATAAATGTGTAATGTCAGAGGTATGAGCTGAATCAGCGATCTGCATCTGAAGGAAAGCTTTTATTTTGGGAGGTGCCTCTTTTCATTGACTCTCTATTCACTGCCAGCTGAAGCACACACATTTTCTTCTTTTATTAACAATAAATGAATAAATGCTTCTTGTTAATAATCAGCTAGTTATAGTGGCCTAAGAGCACAGCGGCCTGACGACAAGATCTTTATGGTGCTGTTAGAATATCTCAAGAGTTTTGCATATTTTAAACACAGATTTGTTGTCTGTCTCATACCACAAATGTAGATTCAGTCAGTTCAAAGGTAGATTATCTGTGTGAACATAATGAAACAGTCTCTGAGTATTTCAAACACAAATAGTGTTTGTTATTAGACTGATTTAGACAAGCTTTCTATCTGTTTTAATCAGACCTGTTCTCAAGTTGTTTTCTACACAAGAGGATGGTGATGTGGATTCAGTTTGATATGACGCACAATGAATTAAAAAACAGAAACACCTTCACTATAAATCGAACACAAAGACATCCAGATATCCAGTTTGTTGTGAGTATTAATCGTAATAAGGTTCTTACCTTTGTTGTCAGTCAGTTAAGTGTTGACTTCCCTCTGTATCACTCACTGTTTCGCACAAATACGACTCATATTTGAATCCTGTTCTTCAGTCAGCGACATACACCCAAGGCTTCCTCGTAAAAGAAGAACAAAGTCCACTCTTGGTAGCAAAACGATCTATGGGAGACAGAGTCGACTCTGTTGAGGGTGTGAGATCCTGAATGTGGCATCCCACCTGTGCAAAGGTTAATAGATAGGAGGGAATTCATCCCTTACCCTGGAAAAGTTTAAAGGTTTCCAGGTTTATGAAGGCGCACCCTATCAGTGTTTTTGTCATTTTTTCCGGTCTACAGTGTTGTGGGATTCCTGGTAACCACAACGGTTCAACCCTTCTTTTTTCTTCCTCCTCACAGAAAACAAAATGACAGCTTGAGCCGGAAAACGTGTGAATCTTATAGCAGATAACAAAAGACAGACGGTCCTTTCACAGCTGGAGAAGCACTGTGAGAGTCATGTTCTTGGAATCACACCTGTGTTGACCTGTACCTGTATATGACTTTGTGTTACCGTAACACCCAAATTTTCTGTCAGGGGATCAATACAGGATTATCTTATCTTAGATACATGGTACAATGAACTAAAAATAGATCTACAGGGAATGAAGGGATAAAAGTACAGAATTACCATATCTGGTTTAATTATTACCAGTGTTTGTTAAAACTACATTTTTCTGTTTGTTAATTTAATTCAAATTCAACCAGTCTGCTTCCTCTCTACCTCACATCCAGTTTGAATGCTTTCATGTG
This sequence comes from Amniataba percoides, assembly GCA_037176925.1. Classification (NCBI taxonomy): domain Eukaryota; kingdom Metazoa; phylum Chordata; class Actinopteri; order Centrarchiformes; family Terapontidae; genus Amniataba; species Amniataba percoides. The sequence goes on from JBAJHX010000096.1 coordinate 14,462,249, forward strand.
TCTTTATCATAAAGCCCCTTCCTCATTGTATATTAACCACTTAACCCTCGGGGCGATTTTATGTGATAAATTTATGCTAATGAAAATTGATAAAATATGATTTAAT
>JBAJHX010000096.1:14464589-14496351 GCA_037176925.1 Amniataba percoides
CACACACACACACACACACACACACACACACACACACACACACACACACACACACACACACACACACACAGCACATTTACACTAAAGGAAAGCTGGAGAGGCTATGAATCCTACAGTATACCGTGCACACTTCTAACCATGATTACACATAAGTACTTCTTTGCCAACAGTAGGTAACTCTCAGTAGCGGTGTGAAACATTAACAGTGATAGATGATACACATTAGCTCACAGTGCGTGCCGCCTCACTGTGTCTGCAGAGCCTGGGCGATGTTGAGGCCTGAGCCAGGAGGCAGCTGCCAGCCGTCCTGACCCTGGTGGGTCTGCAGCAGGCAGTACAGCTGCTTCAGGTGGGTCACAATGTTGTCTTTGATATCCGGGATTGAAATCTGCAGGCGAACGCTGCCGCTGTCGAAGGATCGCGTGTTGTCTCCAGAAAACATCTCGCTCAACATTCGGGCCACCACTGGAATGATCTGTGGGACAAAGGACCAGCGTGAGTCACACACAGAGACTCTGAAACATGAAAAATGTTTAAAGGGAACCGCTTTTGTTTGCCATTTTTACAGAGTGAACTCTGGAAGGAAGTGAAGAGACTGACCCCTGATTGCTAGCCTGGAGTCAGGAACACGAAGATTCACAACTTTATTTTAAACTCTTGTCAACTTGAGCGTTTCTCACCTGAACCATGATGAGTTTCCTCTCTCTGGGCCTTCCATCGGGCCACTCCTCTCCAAAACACAGGTTGATTTCAAACTGAGGGGGGTTTGGTGTCTGGCCGCGCTGGTGGGCTATCACCCCTTTAAACATTTAAAACACTTTTATTAGGATGTCTTTCTCACAATTTCTTAAAAATAAAGACCAGAAAATGAATAAAATCATATATATCAGACATATATCTCAAGTTATTTTACTTAACGTACCACTGAGAAACGACTCCAGACAAAAGAGTTTGACCTTCCGCTGACGCTCTATAAGATTTGGTGCAGCTGAATTTGGGGCGCAGGGTCCGGACCAGTACACTTTACACTGGCAGAGGCGGACCGCGTAGATATCGTGGCCGCTGATCTCCAGGATCAGGCCTCTGTCCATCACGTCCAGCAGGCGGCTGGTGAAAACCTTCTGCTTGTCGTTGGTGATGTGCTCTGTGGGCGGAAAGCGCAGCTGCTCGAGGTTCACCGGGCCGAACAGCTCCTCCTGGTTGACCATGGGCCCGAGGTCACCGTAGAACAACCGGCAGCCCTGCGGGTTACTGACAGTCATCATGGGACACATTTCCTTCCCTCTGTAGAGGAACTGCACCTCCAGGTCTGTCACTGCGTCGGAGACAAATTGAGCCAGGTTATGCTACAGTTTAAAGGAAGAACTTTGGTGACCTGAATTTCCTCCAAGGTTTAGAGATATAAAGTTTAATAAAAACACATGTAGTGGTATTCTATCATTTTCTAAAAAAAAAAAAATAAATAAAATCTACATTTTTTTTTAATTATTGCCTGTGTGAAAAAAAAAGAATTGATGAGCCACACAGTGGTTGACTTGTTCCGTCATATGATCAACATGGACACTACTTCTTTTTAAGTGTAGTTTACTAAAAACTATCCAGCTTTTAAGAAATGTCAAAGCCTTTAAAAGAAAAAACAACATTTTGATGTTTTGAGTTCAAATCAACTGACTTGACACTTGCACCACTGACAGGCAGGTCAGTCAGTACTGAGAAGCAAACAAACACATTTGCGGTCTTTTCCTTGGATTCGTTGACACCAACAGATGTAAAGAATATCTTGATACTTTTACTTGTTAACACAGCACTTTCCACCTCTGTGCAGAAATAAAATACTTCAACACAACAGTCTCTTTCAGTTTGGCAGAAACAAAAAATTTGAGCTTTTCAAATGTTACATTTGGTCAATTCGGGCTCACAAAATGTCACAGAGGTCCTCTAATGAGCAACTACCCTCGAAGCTGCGGCAGATGTCCACACCATGGCCTGTTGCCTTAAATCTTTCTCTATGTGCGGTCTGAGAAAACGCTTCTACACTCGCGCCTTTACTCACTCGGGAGGGAACTGATCCACGTCTCTGGAGAAGCGAACAAGGCGTCGGGCAGAGAAGGAGGCTGCAGGGAGTGATCAGGCAGAGGAGCGGGGGCCATGTCGCTCATGGCTGTGGGGTGCATCTCCACATCCACAGGCTCCTCTTTGGGCCAGATTTTAACGGGCTCCTCTTTGGGCCAGCCCTCGTTCGAAGGTGGACAACTGGGAGGCTGCATGGAGGACTCCGAGCTCATAGGAGACCACATGATGAGCGGAGAGGGACTGGTGCCTAAAAGACCAAAAGGAGGAAAAAAAAAAGTTTATCTTTGCCTTTTGATAAACTTATATGTTAAAAGATGGGTAGATATGACCCACCGTTGGATGGGTACGGTGGCAGAGACTCGGGTGTGTCTGGAACATCCTCCTCGACACCGTCGTCATCGTGCGGAGTCCAAGAACCGGCATCCGAAGAGCCTGCAGGATGAAAGACGGCGTTAGCGAACGATAAATATGAAAAGAAAGTTAAACAGGAGTGAAAATGAAGGTCGAAGGAAGTCGGTCAGCTCGTACTTACCCTGGTTGCTGAGCGGCTGCGGGATGTCGCACACATCGTATATCTTCAACGGATTCATGGGGACCTCCTTGGTGCCGTCGTAGACCAGGTTGAATTCTCGGCTTTTGTTCAGGGCACATCGGAGCTGAGCCTTCCACTTGGCCGGATCGGGTTCATCGACGCCCTCTTGGAACTTCCCGGTCTCCACGGCCCACGCCTGGAGGAGCATTTGAACACATTTCACCTGGTTTAAGTGTTGTTTTGCTTTCTGCAACCTGACACCGATTCTGCCTCTTTATTTTGTATTTCAAACTTCCTTTTCCATCTAGTTTGGCGGGTGTACGCGAGCTGGCAGCAAGCATAGAAAGAACATCTCGCAAAAAAAAGTGTCATCATGACGTTGCTGTCTTAGACTTTCAATATCACCACCAATATATCTCCTCTGCCCTTTATCTCTATGACCCATCTTTCCTAATGCCAGAAGTCAGAGAGGCCTCATATAACTGAGCTGCAAAACCAGTTGTTGGGTTTTTTTTAATAGTTTTTTTTTCTTTTTTGCTCCAAAAATGAGGCACTTGCAGGATGATGGACTACAAACACCTTCCTCCTGTCTGTCTCTGCGTAAACACACACTTTAACGATCAGGCACTCGTCTGTGCGGTGAGCTGCACAGTCTTCACCTTGAATATGGTGTCCTCGTCCTCGTGCTGGGGTGTGTGTCGCGTGGCGTGTTTCCACGGGATCCTGAAGCGCATGGCCTCCCGGTCCATCCACACCAGACCCGGGTACCGCCCGCTGTCCACCTGCGCGACCAGCCAGGGCTTCAGCCGGACACGTCGAGGGGTCACCGACATCCTGACACACACACACACACACACACACACACACACACACAGATCATGAATCCACCGGCTGCCACAGATCACAGGGTCCGGGCCTGCTGCTGATACGGGACGTGCTCCGGCCGAAAATCCTGCAAATCCGGATTTTCCATCGCGCCCTGTTTTCAGAGCTGAAGTCCACACACACCTCTGACAGGCGGATCTGCTGCTCGTGCTGCAGAAGTTGATCTGCACGCGGACTTTGTGTCTTCAAACGTGACGCTGTCAGCAGGTACAATCAATAATAAAAAAGAAAATAAAAAACAAGGAGGGAATAAACAAAGCGAGCGCACACGAAACTCGGAGCGCCTCACATACCTGTGCGGAAGCAGGAAGTTGGAGCTGGTCTGTGTCGTCGGCCTGCTGACCGGATTAAAAAAAAAAAAAAAAAAACTCCTGCAGCCTCCAAACTAAACACAACGACGGTCACCTCGACCACGGAGGACGAGAGGGCGACAAGGAGAGCCCGGATTGACCCGGAGAGCAGCGCGAGGCAGATGTTGCTCGGCTCTGCTCGGCTCGGCCCTTCCTCCTTTTTCCTCACCGAAACTCAGGTACGGGCGTGACGTCACGCCGGCGACACACCTTTCGCCGGGGGGCGTGATGGTGTGTGTGTGTGTGTGTGTGTGTGGTGGAGGGGGGGCAGGTTTGGACGAAGCACGTGGACGGACACCTTTAGTTTGAGGGAAGAGCCAACCTGATGAGTCCGACACAGAAATAATATAATCTAAAAAAAACGAACAAACAAACAAAAAAAACAGTCTGAAACTTTTATGGCTGTTTATTTAAAAAAAAAAAACATGACAGCATTTGCAACATTTCCATGATCGTTTTTCTTCTAAAGTCAGTCAGGTATTATTCATTTTTATGCAGAATTGCGAAATAACAATAATAATAATGATAATAAATCCACTAGAATTACTGACTCATCCATTTACAGGAAGTCTTGAAATGACTTTATTCTCTCTGTCACTTTCCTCCACTGGTCTTCTGCTCTGTCACACTTCAGTCCTTTCTGCGTGTTTGTTTTGAGGCGTGTGAGGAGAGGAAATATTTGCTGTCTTCAGGGTTTGCCTGTCTAGACTGAACATCCCTGAACTTGTGTGACTGACGGGACTTCGGCTCAGCTGGCAGCGGACGGGGAGTTTCCAGAGGAGAGAACAATGAGGCGGGACAGGAGCAGAGGATGAGGATGATGGTGATGAAGATGATCGTTAATAGTCACCAAAACAGTCCGACAAACAACAAGCCACTCCCTGAAACCACTCAGAGCTTTGAGAGCGTGTGTCCGCTGTCACCTCGACTCTTCTGGGTTTCCTGGTTTCGGTACAGTAGGCACAATGCCGTGTGTGTGTGTGTGTGTGTTGCTAATAGTGCATTTGCACGTGGAGGTGTTATTGGGGGCTTTAATGTTTTAATGCCAGCTGGCTGGAGCATCACAAAGGATGCTGATGTTTCCAAACAGGGAGGGTCCAGATCCCTCAAAGGGTCCCTTTGTTAAGGTAAACTGTAAAGCGGCCATTGGATCATTAAAGGGATTTTTAAAAAAGATTATTCCTCTTACACCGATGAGGTTTTTTTTGCCACCTCATTAAAAATCAAAGAAATGAAACAACCCAACTTTGATACCATAACCTGTGATTAGTAGATATTACTGTTTCTACATGATCAAAATCCAATCACTTGACATAAACAGACATAAAATAAAACAAACACTGAGGATTTTATTTTGTCAGTCCCTTTATGTGAGACAGGGCTAATTTACCATCAACACCGAAAGTACATCATCGTGCAAACACCTTAGATAGTCTGCTGAACATTTTATAACAAAATGTATTAAAGGTTCACTCTGCACCATCATTTAGCTTGAGCAATGAGCACATGTTAAAATGAAATCTTTTTATTTCTTTTTAAACATCAACTCTCTTTACAGCATCAGACTGTGAACAGCAGACTGCAGGTCCAGTGCTGCAGAACTGACAACTTTTCAGAGTTGTAATAAAGGTGCAACAGTTTTTAGGTCATTGTTTCTTTACTTTCAGTGATACAACAATTTGAAGAGCAACGTAAAGGAAAAAATTTCAAATGCACAATCCCTGATGGCCCTCCTAAAAACACAGTATAAATATATAAATGGCAATGGATTCCTTTGAGTTTAATTGTGCTTTTCCTGTGCAGGCAGAGGCCCTCTGATGAAGCAGACAAGGGGCTGACTAAAGAAGAAAATCACATGATAACATGACAAACACAGTTTATTTTAAAATATCCATTTCATCTACTGTCCAGCGCATCTACCTCAATGTACAGTGTCTTTTGCATCTAAGTCATTCAAAGTATAAAACAGCTTTTCTGCAAAGGCTTTACAAAAGCGGGCCTACATGTCTGTAATGTCTCAGAATAAGAGAAATCTCAGGAAGCTTCACCATCCAGCATATGAAATGCTACAAATAAGAGGTCTGTGGATTCTACTGTTATTGAGTATTTTACCTAAATACATAAAGTTCAATATGTATTTAAAGTGTGAGCAACGGCTAAAATTCATTGCAGTTATGGCACTTAAAGGACACTGGACAGAAATCACACAGTGTGTTTAATCTCAACTGGAGTCCAAAAGAGGAAAGATCTGAGCACCTGAATCATTTCAAGTAATTATTAAGAATTTGTGTTGGTTATTTCAGAAAGTGAAGCTGCTATAGACAAGAAGACATATTTACATCTGTAGGTATCTTGTAAATATGTGTTTTAGGGTTTTAGGTGCATCACTCTGCATTTCAAAGTTTGTGTCCTCTCATTGAAGAGAACTTTACTGATGGAAAGTCTTTGTATTTGGTGCACATCCATTGGTCCGGATGATGGTTTATCCTATGAATCATCACATATTCACCCATTCGACCGTGGCACAGGTTTTCAAGAAATGTACACTTGAAGGTTCATGAGGTTGGAGATATTAGGTATTGGCCCTAATTTCTCCTTGAATTTTTTGTACGATGTGTGTAAGGTCCAAGCTCTCTGTTAGTGTCTTCAGCAGCATTTCATCACCCTGAACGCCCTCCATGAACTCCTCGTAGGAAAGTTCACCTGGAAAACAGACACAACACACTGAATTCAAATCCTTAAACGCTGACCTACATTCAGTTTCAATGAATAATTTGCCACGGTTAAGATACTCGTTTATTTCCACCTAACCCAATAACTGAAGTTCTCACCATCTCCATTTATGTCAATCTTGTCAAACACCATGTTGGCAAAGTCCTCTGCTGACATCTCGCAGGGTATTCCATTGATTGCACGGATGGACTAAACATGACACAAAGAAAAGAGGCAAAAACTGACAAAATGTTGCTTACATTTCTCCCACCAGCAGGTGTCAGCTAAGTGTCATCAGTTTCCTCGGCATTACGACGGGAGGCCCCACACGCACTCTGGACCTTTTATCTCATTCACACTCAGGAGGTCTTAGCAGCTTGTTCCAGTAAAGCACTTGGGGTTTTCTTAGGTCTGTTACAAAGCCATGTGTCCTGCTTTAAGGTGATAAGATGACATTAATGCTCACCTTAATTATCAGAAGCAGCTCCTCACGGTCGATGCAGCCACTTCCATCCACATCATACAGTTTGAAGTACCAGCGGAGCTTCTGCTGCACTCCTCCTTTTAGCACGAGGCTCAGAGCGGCAACATACTCCATGAAATCAATGAAGCCATCCTACAAAACAAACACATGTATATTGTCATTAGCCGTTAACAGTGGGACATTCAAGGAGCACACATGAAAGGCAAAAGGTGGTTAGTTGTGGAATTAATGCCTGTTGTCCCAATTTATAATTACTTTTCTTATCATTTTAAATGTGATGTATTGATACGATGATGACCACCTCCAAAATGACCTGATAATACAGATATAACTGCTGAATAACTTTATCTGGATTGTCCACATGATAGCAGAGAGAGAGAGATTACACCTGCTTTAGGTTCACATGTATGTAACAAGAAGATGCACCTGTCCTATATGAGACTGTGGGTCAGTTGGGTAAGCAGCGTCGATGGGATAAGCCCCCTCTCTGACAGACTAAGTTCATCTCAAACAGATTTCTACAGCAGAAATAGCACAAACAACTTTCCTCTACTGAACACATTTGCTGTCACTGAAGCCAAACGCATGCACAGCTTTTAAACATTGCGATGAATATTGACTGGTTTCTTTACAGAGAATATATGTGAAATAGAAGTAACTGTGAAACAAAAGCACTTAAAAAACAAATCATTTTGTGTATTATCTGATGAGGATGATAATGATCATTATGATTCGTATTTGTATGCATAGACGCTTTACATATATATACACATATATGACACATACACAGTGTTATTGGTATATTATGAGTTTGATTTGGATTATTCATATTAGTAGCATTACCAAACAATATCTATGAAAATGAATTTATTCAATATGAACTAAACTTTCTTCATCTTTTTGTTCAAAAGATACAGTTAAAAAGCACTTCACTGTTTTTTAGAAAAGACATAAAGCAACTAATGATGAGTACATTCAGAGATAAATCTATACAGATACAGTAACATTAGATCAAATGTGTTAGTATCTTACATCATTCATATCAAACGTCGTAAACATAGTCTTGACGTAGGCATTAGACGTATCCGACAGATTCCTCAGGCCGAAGAACTGCTTGAATTCGTAAAATGTGAGAAGTCCAGATGGGCACTCGGTCATGAATTTTCTGTACCACTGGTGACTCTCACATGCTTGTAGTTCCTCCACTGTGGACCCAGTACTGTTCCCCATGTCTGTTTTTCAAAATAAAAATGGAAGAAATCCCTTCAAAAGCATAACAAGAATGTCCGTCATCCACCGAGCATCCTGGCACGTCCAGTGTGGAGACTAACAAATGTTTGCAAGCAGAAGGTTTCAGTGTGTGTTTGTGTGTTAGCCAATCATCTCTCTGTGCATCTGTGTGAAAGGATCAGAAGTTATAATCCACTTTACTTGCCAGCAAAGACTTAACTGGTTAAAGAGACCTAAGAGCAGAGATAGAACTGTGTCAAAACGATGGCACCAAATGACCAAAAAATAATATTCAGTGTTTGTGACTGGCCATAATAATAGAATATCATTACTGTTTATTTATGTGGGAAACATTATGCTCTACAAAACAAATGTCTTCATATAAACAATATGGTCACCTGACCAAAAGATAATGGGCTTCATGTTTATTCGTTTAGTTAGTGATAGAATCGTCTCTCCCTCGCACTTATTGAGGTTGTGAGTGGCTGGCAGTTAACTTACAAAGGATTAGTTTACTGTAACTGTGAAGGTGTATATAATATATTTATATGATATTCATCCCCATTGTTGCATTTTTGTGTGCTTCTTTTTGTTGCCTGTCTGTTTTGGATACACTTCCTTCAGGCTGAGACATGTGCATCTTTAAAGGAATTTGTGAACTTTAGGTGTTTATATGTATTTCAGTCTGATAACTTGTCCTGGTCTGTTTTTCATCATTAATGCGATGAGTCTACAGCCACTCTGGCAGCTCTGTGAGTCACATCAATTTGTGAACGTTACCATGCATGATGTAAATAAAATGTCTTCACCTGGTTGTTTTATGTTGTGTGTGTTAGCATGCTGAATTTTTTGCACCAAGTAAAGCTAAGGCTGGTGTAATTAGTTGTACAGGCATATCTGATAAACTTAAGTATTTGACAAAAGTACTTTATGACCCAGTGGTGGTGCCAGATGAAAAGTCAGATATCATACATCATCCTCTGGGGACGTTGAACATGATGGGCAGAATTTCACAGCAAACCATCGAATACTTTACTTTACAAATAAGAGGTTCATCAAAATCAGTAAGTAAGAGACCATGAAAATGTACAAACTTTGATCCCCCTCTGTCTGATAGTTGTGATATTTCAGTCTGGGCCAAAGTGGTGAATTGACTGACAGCTCAACACTGTCATCCTTTAAAAAAACAATCATAAACTGTAAATCATAAGGTATGACTGAATGACGATTGAATATTCACCTGCTTTACTATCTGATGTCATCTGGTCCCTTCCTTCATTTGTCTTAAACATAAATGTGCTGTTATTGTTTCACAGGTGAAATGGGGGCCACAGATGGGGTTTAATGCAACTCAGAGGATGTTTGGAAGTTGTCAGATGTCAGTCAGTCAACAGTGTGAAAATGTTACTCCACTGTTACCGGAGAGATTAACATGAACTCAAACACAGCAAGGGGGTCATCGACACCAAGGGGAAAAGGAAAAAGGTCAACTCAGGGGTACATATAGGTACATGAAAAAGAAGACCAACTACAAAAAGCAGTATTCTAATTGTTTTTGAAAAGGTGTACTGGCACAGTGTGAAAACTAACAAGTCTTTGTTATTAAGATACAGGATGACAGCACTTTGAGGCACACATCAGTTTGAAAATGTTTGGCCATATTCATAAAGCTCTTTTCCTTAGATCTTCTCACAGAGGTCCTACATGTTTGCGTCACAGCGTTTCTTTAGACCCTCTTAAAGCTCCTCCATCTGTTCTCATATCCACCACACTGGCCGCTAGACTCGACAGGCAATAAATGTCTGTTCATCCAAATGATAAAACAGTTCCTCTCTTGATAAGATCTAAGTCTGCATTTTTTATACCTTGGTTTGAATATTTCTGCCTCTACCAATGAGGATGAATGAAATTTTGATTTATTTATTAATTGTTTTAAAAAGGAATTGGAGAGTTAGCCACAAAAAGTTATGTTTGTTACATAGTCACCATGTAAAGTGATATAATATCTAAGTTAAAAATTAAAAATAAAGTTATTGAAATAAGTTTATAAACTTGCAGAGCAACAGTGAGGGATTAATATTAACATCAACAACAGTAAAAGTTTCATGCGGGCACAGAGCTCCCTGTCAAGAGTTTTCACGGGAACTACTCTCTACTGAAGAAATTCAACTAAAATGAAAATGAAAGGTCCGCTGTATAATCCTGAAATACTGCCCGCTGGAACTGCCCCTGTCATTTTAGAAACTGTACGCATTCCTCCACACAATAAATCAGGTTCAGCCATCGTCTGTAGTTTCATTTCCACTTACACCCCATTCATAACTACCTAATGGAATGCAAAATATTCAGTGTCCTTCAGCCTCAGTTTTCTTTGACTTCTCTGTAAATGCATAATCTCAGGTGTCTTTACAGTCATTTACGATGCTGTTGGTGCGTAGATCAGGGCCTGCGGGACTTGTGGCTAAAACATACAAGCAGAAGTTGATCAGAAAATGCTGAATATATTTCTACCTACATTAGCACTCTCTGAAATGTTCCATGTAAATGATGACTTTTTTAAAATTAACTCTATGTGATTTCATTAGTTTTATATGAAATTAATAACCTGCCATCATTGTGCCTCTTCATACTGAATGTGTATAATGTGATAATAAGTAAATGTGTTGTAAAGGCCCAGTAATTACATGAACTAATAGCCCAAAGACCTAAAGATGCCCCAAACTGTTGCGGCTCTTATGTTATGGCATCGTGGCCATCGCGTACAGTATGTTAAGCGCCGTGAAGCAGGTAAAGTGTTAAAAGCTCTTGCCAGCACATTCTTCACATTTCAGCCAGCATCAGTCGGCATGATGAATTCCCACCAAGGACAGAGAAACTGGATGGACCGGTCCAGTTTGTCTCCAGGACAACTGAGGTTTAGGTGTGACAGGCAGACTTGACAGAAACAATGTTACTGTAGCCAGGAAGGAAAAAAAAAAGAAAAACACTGACTGGCTTTCTGGGCAGTATGAGTGTTTGAAAAAATCCTCTGTTGTGTAATAAAAAGCATGATCTGCTCCCATTTAAAGTCACTCCACTGATTACAATGAAGATTGTTTTTATATTATTTTGTGCTGGATAGGACCGCTGAGGATGGAAGAGAGAGAGAGAGAAGACATGCAGTAAAGGGACCCCAGCCGGGAATCAAACCAGGGTCCACTGCAGAAAAGCCCATGGCCTCATATATGTGTATGTGCACTCTACTGACTGACACCCACACCACTTATAACCACTTACAATTTCATATCAATCTGATCCATAAAATCAGATCAAATGTCTATACAGGACTATTACTATGTTTGTAGTAAGTTAAGTAATCAGATCCTTTAATTAGGTAAATTAGTGATACTACAAAGTAAAAATATTATCAGCAAAATGTACTTAAAATATCCAAAACAAATGTTCTCACCATGCTGCTTGTAATTGTGATAATATGACATATTGTATTTTTAAATGCTTCTTCTTTTAACTAATATTTTTTTTATTTGGCTGTAAATACCAACAAATAGTTCCTGTCCCCCAAAATAAAGTATTTATATAAAGATATTTGCACCAAAGTTATCTTCATCATATTTTATAACCAGACTGCTGAGCTCAGCTGCGAGGACATGACGAAAGATCTCAAAGGTCACTGTCAGCTCGCTCAGAGCTTTAGAGGATTCTTGATCCTCTTTAGCCAAGGCTCCTCAACATCATATTTACATTCATCCTGCTTAGATCGGTCACATGCTTCACTGCACTGAGGTAAATGATGCCATGGGACTCAGGTAATGCCTAAGCGCTGTCACAGACCTGTAATGGAGACGAAAGGGCCTCCACCATTATTAATAAATAACTCAGCCCAGAGGGATAAATACCACAATGCTTACTGACTGCTGGGTGCATGTTTAAGAATCCAGTTTAAGATAGTTTTGATAGCATTTAATGTCCTCTACAGGCTCCTTCATATGGTTTTAATATTTTCTGACCAAATGGAGTCAGAGGTTCCACAGTCCAGGCTCAGGACAAAGGGCGATTACTGTTTTACCTCCAACACTGCAAACTCCTCTTCACTATCAGCTCAGCTGAGCCTGTGTCACGTCATAAAAACCTCCCTGTGTAGGCTTGTGTTTTTCATAACAAAGCCTGCAGTGCATTTAAGGCTTTCCAGGCATTTTGTTGTCTTCCATGTTTGACTATTTCCTGAGTTTCTTGTGTTTTGCGGTATTTTATGTACACCTGTAAATCAGTGATTGAAATCTTGTTCATTTCATTAAAGTAAGGCAAAAATTGCGACATCATCATTTTAAAAAATGTGACAAACAGAACACTTGTATTCAAAATCAGACTTAAGTAAAAATATGAAAGAAAGATCAATAAAAATGTACTTCATGTATAGAAGAAAAGCCTTTGCAACCAAAATGGGCTCTGTTATTGTTACATTATTGTATCTTATTCTTTCAGATTATTTTTATTGAAACATACAAGATGCATTTTAATGTTGCAGACCGTTGAATGGTTTGATTTACTGTCTGAAGATGCATTGTGTTGGGATTTTAAAACCTTCATGTGTGAACAACTACAGATACTAAATAAATGCAGTGGAGCAGAAAGTAGCATACAATTGGAAAAAAAAACCTCAAGTAAAGTGAAAGTAAAGTAAATTATTCTGTAGGTAAATACAGACCTTAGGTAGCTCTGTTTACACAGATACTTTCCTCTTCTGCCATCTTATCATTCTGCTTTTTTAAAATGTGCCACAGATAAAAATGTATAATAAAGTGGACTACATATGACTGCTTTATTGCGCGTTTATAACCACAGGAGCAAAACAGCCGGCTCTTTTTCCCATCAGCTCATTTCCTGTTGAAATGCCCAAACACTGGCCTGTGATCTCTCACACAAAAGCCCGTTTCACCTCCTGACTTCTGATGAAGATGTTGTAAAGTTAAACAGTCCTCAACGCGTTTACGGTGTCGATTAACCAAACGAGCCTGATGTTCCTCTTTGAGATGATGATGATGATGATGGTGACTGAAGGGAGGTGCCTTGAAATGAAGCAAAATTAAAGACAGGAGCGTCTCGTGCGTATAAACGCAGGTGAGTCTCGCGCTGGAATGTGAAGGAGAGTCGAGGCCTCACCTGTTGGGAGTGTATAGAGAAAAGAAAAAGAAAAAAAAAAAAAAACACAGACAGGCAGGCAGGCTCAGTGAAAGGAGAGGAGGCGGGGTCAGCTCCATTTTCTCCGGCTGTCCCGAAAACTTTTGCACCAAACCACTGGACTGACGCTCACCTGGCTGGCTCACCTGTCGCGGGAGGGGAAAAAAAGGGGAGAGAGAGAGAGAGAGAGAAAGAAAGCTCACCTGCTGCTCGGATTTACCTGTCGACCCCTCCAAAAAAAATGCGCCAATAGTCTTTCTACAGAGACGCCACCTGCACACTCACCGATCAGTCACCATGAAGAGGGGGACGCTGAATTTTCTGGGTCGGAAGAACCAGTCTCTGTTCGACACCAGCGTCAAAATGAAGGAAATGGGTGAGTCTGCCGGTCACTGGGGCTCATATGTGGGCTGTAATGGAGAACAGGCACTCAGATGAGGAGAAACACAACCCTTTTTTTTAAGACATAAAAATCTGTAGCACTCTTTATCCTGTCAGTGTGTGAAAAGTTGAACAGGTGCCATCAGGAGGGGGGAAGGGAGGTCCATCCGTGAAAAACCTGCTCTCAAATGTGAGAAGTCCCTTCTTGGTAAATCTGGGTGACCTTGCATGTTGCTGACTTGGTGTGCTGCTTTAAGGAAATAAGGGACTGTGACAGGCAAATGCAGAAACTCCAGCCAAGTGAGACGATTGGCGTAACTGAATATCTCCCAGAATTCAAAACAATGTTGGACTTAAAAACATCTGATTTTCAGTGTGTCCTCAGGTTTTGACCCGTTCAGGACACGGTGCGAAGGGTAGTTTATGTAAATGTGAGTCGACTGTGATCTCAGATATGCAACCAAATGATATCTGGTGCTGATTGTGGTATCATCTAGACTCGTTACAGGTGACGCCTAATAAAGAGAAATGTGATGATGATGATGAAGCTTCAGATCAAAACTCACGTTCAGTGTAAACACACTGATATTAATACGCTATGCAGAGATTGGAAAATTGGAAATAAGAACATACAGTATAACCGCATATATACTCACTATTACAACCAGGCAAGCTGAGGAAGACCATGAGGTGCAGTTGAGAGCTCTGGAAAAAGCAAAACTATTGAGACAAAGTGTGAAAATGACAGCTTTGCACTCACTGGTCATTTCGCTCAGTATTGCTTGAACATTAAATCAGCCTCTAACAGCAGGCACAGAACTGAAGAGCCGACAGCACGTTATCATGATAACACAAATCCCTGACATCTCTACGCTGGTGGTTTCACTGATATCACTTTAAACCATCTCAACTATCGACTGCCCGGCTCTGGGACATTGGTGCCATTTGACTGGCGAGAGCAGGAAACAAGAGCTATGCAAAGCCAAAACATGAGAGGGAGCATTTGTCTATTTAAATCAGGCGTTTGTACAATACAATAGGGAAACTAATCATTTGGTTAGACTGGTTTAACACCACAGGCGATTCTCTCTGTAGACGTTCACACTGAGTTGAAAATACTTTGCTGTCCTTCATGACGTCGAGCTCTTCGGCGGCTCATCGGTCATCCCCGTCTCTGCAGACTAAGTGCCTCTCTGTGACATGTGTCTGTCATCGGCCACTTACGGGCCGAACAAGATGACTGACATGGCAGTGAACTGCAGAGGAATTTCTGCTCTCCAACCAATCTCAGTGACCTCTGATATTATCAGTGTGTTTGTCAGCAGAGTTTTTTCCAGCTCGTCTGTGATTGTTTGTGCGTCTACATCTTAAAGACAGATGGACATATGTTTACTAACTGGATCTTTGTACGTCTCAACACTTAGTTTGAACTGAAAACAAATGTGACATAAGGAGCATTAGGCCTTTTTTAAATCACTGTCATTGAAGGGTTGTATAAATATCGCTTTTCAACATTCAGGATCATTGTGGGTCTCTGTTTGCAGAAGATTCAGTATATACGTAAAGAACACATAAACCTGAAGAACTAATTCATTCACGTGTAGCTGACCGTTCTTTAGTTAAAAAAAACACGTGATTAACTTCAAGCTGTGTTGTAATTACCTTCAGTCATCACCACGACTGAGCTTTCACTTTCACTGCAGTGGTGAAATATAAATAAACACTACAATCATCTGTTTAGTCGCCCATAACTATCTAGTTGTCAACAACAAAACTACCCAGAAGAGCACACATGGGATCACACAGTGGATAATGAGACTGAGTGACAACTAACTAATAGAGCACTTTGGTGCGAACAGTATCTCATTACCTGTACAATGACCAGTGTGCTAATCTTGCTCTGAAAGGCGAACAATGGGGTTGGAGTCGCTCAAGGTGCAGGTTTAGACGATGAAATGTGCTCAAGAGCCTTTTGACATTTTATAAACTGAACTGAAAACCCAGACTTGACAGAATCATCAGCTGAAACTTGCTTTGCTTACAAAGGACTACCTGGTTTATTTAAATCTTCTGCTTTTTATCTTTTTCTTTCCTCAGACAATGTGGAGCTGGTGCTGGAGTCATCAGCGATCCCTGAATCAGGAACTGCCAGTGTGCGGGCCAGACCCACCGTCAAGCATCACGCTGTGAGTATCTCAGCAAAGCTTCATAATGGATGTATGATTGTAAATAAATAAATACATATTTATATATAATCTGTCCATACATACCTTACCTGAAACTAAAGGATTACTTCGTCATGAATGCTGCATCTGAACAGCTGCACAGATGCAAATGAACTGTTTAAGGACAATTTAGCATTTAACTGCCTAAGTAAATGAAGTGTGGTTGAATCTGGGTCAGTTTAAAGAAGCACAGATCTGGACATGTATGAATCTGAAAAAATGGCCCATGTTTGGTGATGGACATTACCAAATATTTGGCATCAGATAAGCCGGGAGATGTTTGTGTCTGTTTGGTAAAAGTCACCTTCCCCTTTGATTCTCCAATGTGGGACTGATAACTGCAGAAGATAGTGTAACAATATGATGACAATATGATCACACAATGCCCACAACAAAAATCTCTTGCTGTCTGTATATATATCTGGGTTCCTGACCCGACATGCTGCAAATCAGCAAATGACTAATTACTTATGCTATAAAATCAAGAGTAAGTTTTGTGCTAATAGGTATGTATTACATTCAGAAGTGCCTCCTGTCTGTGAAACAACAAAATTGAAATGACTAAGTCAGTGTAAAAAAGGGCATATTACAATGTATACTACATTTCAGTTTCTTAAAACAGTGACTCCTACCTTTTTGGCTTATTTGGCAGCATAAATTGCATCTTTCCTTTATATAATAGAAGACATTCATTTTTTACGTGTGGTACCAATACTTTTACTTCAGTAAGTAGTTTTCATTTTCACGTACTATGGGAGGATTCGACGTTACCCTTATCACTACATAAGCAGTCTGCAGTGACTACCAGGCCTCCCATTACATCGCCATGGTGCATATATAAATAAAACACTCATCTCTGCTCTGGTTCACACACCTCAGTGTTTGGGAGTGTTCTGTGAATGCGTCTGTGGCATGTGTTGGTTGTGGCACACCCAGCAGCACATGGGCAGGACAGCTCAGGCTAGATGAAAGTGAGTCACAGTGCAGGGAACAAACAGATGAAATCAAACTGGATCGTACACTGTCTTTACTGACACGCCCTCCACCTGTGGTGCAGAGCTCATACCTTTCTAAGAAGCTTCATAAGTGTCCTGTAATTATTAGTGAGAGGGAAGTGTCACTCAAGGTGCGATATCAGGCAGATATCCAACTGAGTTAATTTTTAATGCATTTCCTTGTATTACATGTATATAAAGAGACATTCAAGGTGCTGAAAAAACAGAATCCAGCAATATCTAGATCTTATTTGCTAACAAATCTAATTAATGGGACTCTTGGTAAGAAGTAATATTGGTGTGAGCTTTTTGCTTTGTAGCATTAACAAATTATTTACAAAGCCTGCAGCACAACACATCAAAGAGGCATGATAGTCTAAAAAGGTTTTGTGTTGGCATGATTTTTTTTTTTTGCCCTTTCGAAGGGCATATACCTCGTTAATCTCATGGACTTATATTGTGTCAACACAGTCTGTGTTTATTTTTGGTGCCATTTTGGCCGTGAAGACAAAAGCAAATTTCTCTCCCTCTGTGTTGCTCTCTTTCTTTGCTCTCTCTGACATATACAAACACACTGGTCTCTAAGTGACAGCATGCAATTTTCTCAGCCAGGCCCACTTTAACACGAGGCAATGTGATGAATAATAGGTGGATCCTCTGATTCACTGAGTGCTCCTCATGAGGGAAGTATGTGAAAGTGTGATGTAAGAAATTGATCCTTAAAAACCTCCACCCGCAGTTTAGTCATGACAAAACCAAGAATACTTTGAGAGTTCAGAATTTAAATTTCTTTCAGAATACATGATTATATTGCAGATTTAAGTTATAATCATCACCAAATAAGGCATTTTGTGAACTTAAAATATCAAGTCCTGAGAGACAGTGAAATGTTTTGGCAGAGATTTTTGTTCTTTCAATGATCATAGTGAAACAAGTATTGGACATGCCAACCTCTTTTCAGGGACAGCTGCCATAGTTGAGAACTGGTTTGTTCACTCCAAAAGTGAATACTTGGCGCCTCCAGAATAGGATGTAAAGTTTATCTTGTGTTTACTGCTGCTCTGGAGCCGTCCTTTGTATCTTGTGTCTCACGTTTTCAAATATCAGCAGCCTGATGGCTTTTCTGTTTTTCCCTCACAGTCCTCATCTGAGAGTTTTCAAGGGTTTGCTGTCCCGACGCCCAAAGTCCCGCTCCTCCCCCCTTCCAATGGTTCAAAGATCAACGGTTCAAGTGAGCATCTACCCACTTCAAATATGTGCTTTAAGTTTAACATGGCAAACGCTGGAATTCCATTACTTGCTCTCTGAAGGACCCGATCATTTGCAGTACCTTTAGCCAGACTCAGTTGATGGATCACAGCAATCAACAATCATGTCTCTGTACAGGGTTAAAAATGCAGGGCAGGTAAATGTTTGTCCAGGATATTTCTCAATAACCCTCCCGAGTGTGTCCAAACAGCCGTGCCAGATGGGAAACATATTTATAGAAAGGGAGTGTTTGCATTTATAGAAAGAAGTGGATATTACTCTAAAATCTATGTGAGATTATAATATATAATTGATTATGAGAAATCAGGAAGCTTTAGCATGAAACTTCTTTATGACTCAGCAAATTATGTCTCCTTTTTTAAGATATGTGTGGCCAGGTACACATACATGTGACATTTCTGTACCTGGTTACATATAATAGATACATCCATGATTAATTTAGGAATTTCATCTTATTGAAATATTTAACATTTCTCAATTGTTCTGAATATTTCTACATTAAATGTGTACATGTGTGTAACATTGTGCCTAATGAAGGATAATTGTACTAACAATTACATTTTCTTTTTTCATAGTTGGTGGTGATCATTTGTCCAATGGATCTGTCATATCTGTGCCTGAAATATTTGTTCCTCCTCCTCCCACCATGTCACCACCACCCCCTCCAGCGAATTTCATCCCTCCCCCACCAGACTTCATGGGTGACCTGAACACTCTTGGCATTCAGCCTCCTTCCATGCCCGCTCCAAAACCCACTTCAGGTGCACTTTCTACTGGGGAGGAAGACTTCACCTTCTTACAGCCACCACCGATGGCTCCACCAAAGCCTCCATCTACTTGCTCTAGTGGCTCTGCATCCTCTGTACCCATTTCTAGTCCCCCACCTGTCAAAGTTCCTGAGCGTCCAAAGTTCGCCCCACCACAGCCCCCAAATGAAAGACTAGAGAAGACTTCTAAGACACCACCTCCAAAACCTATAAGACTGTCCTCTATCTCCAACCTTGACTCCCCACCACAGACTCCTGCCCCACCTCCCCCTGTGCAAACCCCCACGCTGTCCACCTTCAATCCCCAAAACACTGCAAAGCTTTACAGTGTTCCCACAAATTCAGTTCTCAGGTATGAGGAGCGCGACACGAGACCCAAGCAGATGTTGCTCTTGGAAGATTCTGGGTCGGTCAAATCTACCCCAGTGTTTGTCCAGGTGGATGGAAAAACTCCCAAAGTGGCCACACCAACTAAACCAGTTTCCAAAGATGTACAAGAGCCAAAGGAAAACTCAGTAATTACCCAGCCTCCTCAAGTACCCCCACCTCCTCAAGTACCCCCACCTGAGCCAAACAAGGAGGTTAAAATAGGGACCGTTTCAGCCCCACCAGAAATAGAGAAACCTCCCCGGATCGCATATCAGGCGTCGCCGCAGCTTCCAAAACTTAACAAAACTTCGGTGAATTCAGAGCCCAGCAAGGACAAACCTGAAGGGTCTCCGAGTCAAAGTCGCAGATTCAGTCCGTTATTAGATCGTAAACTACGCAACTTGAAGAGTGAAACCAACCACCGAGAGGGACCAGCCGCTTCGCCCCTCGCTCTTTTAATGGCTGCTAAAGAAAGAGAGAAACACAGACCAACTCATTCTCTGTCACGGGAAAACAGTGCCAAAAACAATCAACAGCCTAGTGCGAGCATTCACCCGAGTGACTCGAATCCCAATTCCTTTGTTGTCACCCCAAAATCCAGCTTGTCCTCCTCTCTGACATCTCAGGACAGAATACAGGAGAGTCCAAAGTCCGTCAGTCCTGTGGCCCAAACAGTTCAGACTCCTGAAAAATCAAGCAGTCCTGCGCTAGTTAAGGATCAAATCACATCTTCTAGTCCAGCTTTCGGCACAACGGCTACATCCCGGAGTGTGTCCAACCTGGTTGAGCAGAAACGAAATGCAGAGCAAAGCCCCTCAGAGCCTGAGGAGAATAAAGAGGAGTTAAATATTCCACTACTCCCTCCACCGCCAGAGTTTGATGATTTTGATGATGTTGTCGGGCCCCCTCCTTCCATGCCTCCACCTGACCCTCCCATGAAAAAGGCACCAACACCAACTGTGTGCCCTCCCCCTCCACCGCCGGCTCACATTCCACCACCTCCACCAAAACCGAAACCCCCAGCAGCTCCAAAACTCCCGCCTCCTGACACTGATGTCAAACCAAAGATGCAAGTCCAGACAAAAGCCCCGGTGGCCCCTTCACAGCTACCAGCCAATCTGTCACCCAGTCAGGCCACACTCTTGAGCATCTTACAAAAGAAGATGTTGGAAATGGACCACAAAATGGCACCAGTGAAGGAAACCGAGTCCAGTTCTGATGACTGGGGTAGTCCGTTGTCTGACGAGGAAAATAAAATTCCTGTTCTCCCCAAAGCCACACCACAGAGCAAGAATTACCCTGTGGTGGCCAACAAAGCAACAACCCTGGACATGCGGGAGCTGGAGGGTAAAGTGGCCAAAAAATATCAGGAGACCTCCTCAGTCAAACTTCCTACCAGGTAAGACTTCCACTTCTCAGATAAGACACCTTCGTGTTTTGAGGCACTAAGTGGATACAGAATTCACCCATAATCAGCATCATAATCACTAACGATTGTGTTCTTCTTTTCAGCAATGGAGTGCAGTCTAAACATCAGTATGGCATGACCTTCACAGTTCGACCTGGAACCAAAAATCCCATCACTCTCGTTAGCAAAGGGGAGCCTTGATGAGATGTGTGATTGAGATGGACGTTCTTTTGCTTAGCATACATAGCATGTGATTTTGCATCAGAGGGGATTTGTAAACTCGGGGTAAAAAGCACTTTGAACAAACAGGTTACACAAATGTGGTTTTCAGATATGTTACGACCATCTCAGCAGTGGTCTTCTCAGTTCTGAAAGATGTTATTTTGAATGTATTTGCTCAGTCTCTGGAAAACAGGCCATTAGTGTCTAATACTGTTTTGTGTTTTTCTATTTTATTTTTCATGAGTCACAGCCAGGGGAACCATTTTTAAAGTTTTTTTTTTTAGCTGCTGCTGTTTATTCAGTGTAGAGGTACAGTTTATGTGCCATTTGTTGCCTAATAAACCAGCCTTTTAGTCAGCCTCAGTGTCAGATGGGTAGTATTAATATATAATAAGCAAATTCTATCATGTTTTAAGTTACTCATACTCAAAGTGTATGCTGAGTGCATCTTCATAATTCAGTCATGTGTAGTGTCTTTCAACAGATAGATCTGTAATTTATAGCACATAAATGATGTACAATATAATTATTGTGGTTCATGATGTAATGACATGTCCCATAACTGAAATACTCCTTCACTGTTACATGTACACTATGTAGGTTTATTGGAACGAAGCCAACATTTGATTCAAACAAGTGCCTGAGCATGTTTATCACTGTAGGATTATTTCTCATATTTATTGATCTACGACATATTTTGCCACCTGTATAATAGTTAGTCTTCTGCAGTAAATATGTGTCAATGTAGCTACAATCATGTTATTATGCTGTACATAAGTTTGTACAAGAGTAAAATGAAATTTAGTTGTTGTAATATGTAGTTTTATGTACGTGTTAAGCTTATATAATCAAACTATTTAAAATGCTGGTGATAAAGTTTCTGTAAGCAGAGTTGTTAATCTACACCAACAATTGCAGTAATTGCATGTTTTTGTAAATGTCCTAGATTTTTTTTGCACAGTATCAATCATTTGTGTTCAAGATGTCCAAGTGAAGAAAATACAAGCTAACATTACACTCTACAGTGTGCATTTGAAAAACATCTTAAATGGCAGGACAGCTGCACAAGTTTGTGTGATAAACTGGAAGTATTGTGGAAGCACCAACATAGACATTTTAATCGGCAACATTTCGAACATCTTTTCTCTGATTCTTCTTCAGGAGCATTGCAGATCCCATTCTCAGTATTAAACCCTTGGAGCAATTAATTACATCTAGTCAGTCATTATCTAACAATATGGATTTTTCTTAAGTAATACACCTGTTGCCTCTCATCATACTAAACACCGGAGTACTGCTAATGAAGTCATAACTTAGTTTGTGGATTATGGAACTCAAAATACATCTTTTAATAAATACATTAAAATGTTATTCATATTTTGGCTCATTCAAGTACCCACTTTGTGCTAATTGCACAGCTGGACGATACATTTGAGATAAAGACAATTTCCCTTTCTTTAACATTGCTGGTAATTAAAATACTGAAAGTCATTTAGAAAATTATGAAATGCATTATAGTGCATTGCATTACTTCCAGTGTGACTGCTGTTGTTGGACAATCTGCTTTGTCTGAAACTCACAGATAATGGCATCCCATAACAACCACGGTAGAGTTAAAGTGTGTTATATTAGCCACAACAAATTGTACCTGTGCCATGCTAAAATGATTATCTACATCGACATCCAGTCGACGTCAGACCACAGATTAACAAACGGCATAGCTCCCACTGACTGCAAATCACGTGTAATCTCGTTAACCTCTGAGCTGACCTCCCACACTGGTCTCACAGAAGCACGTAACACACTACCCTCATTTGACCCAGTGGTGGATAAACAGGGTCTTCCTCAGTCACTCAGTAAATACATTGTGCATTTCTTCTCATCCCCAGTACTTTCAAACTGCTGTAGTTTTGTAGTTGCATTTAACAGATTCCAGAAAAATCAAAGAAATATCAAATTCCTCTTACTATCACAACATTAAGTTACCTTTAATGTAAAATTATGCAATACAAATGTGTTACCTCTAGTGCAGCTGACATGGAAATGCTATACAGTATGAAAGAAGTGGACAGAGAGAGATCATATTGCAGGTTAACATAGTAATGCGCTGAGGCCAGGAGAACAAAAGTCCAGATGATTGTGCACTAAGTAGTAGATGACAACAACACTTTAATCCATATTTCCTGACTGACACATTGGGTTGTACTTAGTAAATGCGCATGGACACCCCTAAAAAACGGGGGAAAGGTAGTTATTTTAAACCATGCTCTTCCAAGGTGCATGAGCATCTGCTGGGTCTAAGAGGAGCAGTTTGGAGCTCCAGCAGCCGGATCCACCGTGTGGTGAAGCACGAGGTGATCCCAGGCTACGGTTGTGAGAGTGTTGGAGCCACCGTGAAGCCAGCACACACCTTTGACAAAGTCCTGGTGTCGCCGATCTCTTAGTCTACAGAGGAAGAAGAATAAATGTTTAACTAATTTAAAATGGTACTGGAGTTTAACCGGGTGTTTTAGTACAAAGTACAAAGACTCACATTTCTCGCAGTTCAGAATTCAAAACAGCAAGGGAACAATCATCACTTATGGAGGCTAGCAGGGGGGCACTGGGACAGAAAGAAAACAAAAAAGTTAATTTATTGAAGACGAGCAATGTAGGAGCTACTGATACAATGCCAGGATTTGCATTTACCTATGTGTAGAGAAGGCGAGCCCATTAACTCTGCAGCTGTGGACGCTCTCCACCTGGGCCGGCTGTGTTCCCAGGAAATCCTTCACAGTCACCCTGCCCAGCTCATCGCCTGAGGGACAATCACACAATAAAAAAAAAAAAAAACACAAAACCTGCCAACTGAATGGCTTTGTCAATCAATAACCTGATTCTGGGCCTTACCGAAAGCAATGGTGCTTCTGTGGTGAGGGTGCCAAGCTACAGTGGTGGGGGCGCAGAGAGGGGACTCTACATCTGAGACAGAAACAAACAGACTATGCTTCATCAAAAAAGATCATGGTCTTC
Organism: Amniataba percoides; assembly: GCA_037176925.1. Lineage (NCBI taxonomy): Eukaryota > Metazoa > Chordata > Actinopteri > Centrarchiformes > Terapontidae > Amniataba > Amniataba percoides. The sequence goes on from JBAJHX010000096.1 coordinate 14,488,682, forward strand.
ACAAGATGTAATCACTGTGACTTAGATTCTGGGATAAACACAAGTGGGTCACAAGATCAAGCCAACCTGGTGAAACAGTCTGAACGTGGTAGTTTAAACCGTGGCATGTTGCTCACCTATTCTAGTGGCCGGTTTGTTTGGCTTCCTCCTGTCCCACATCAGCACACGACCGTCCTGAGGGATGGACGGTAACAACAGGTTAGGACAGGACAGTGTGTTGATACACAGCTTTTATTGGAGCTGAAAATCAAATGAAGTGTCTTACTTGACCACAGGAGATGAAGAGAGACTCGTCTGTAGGACTGCAGGCAACACAATTGATGGCCTGTGTGTGCGCTGGATCAAGAGAGGAGTTAAAAGGTTTAAGTGGTGAGCGGTAATATTTTTTTTTCTTTTTTTGTTTTTACTGTTGCAGACATGACAAAACCGCATACATCCAATAGCACTTTAAATAAACACATGGTGTATTTTTTTTACGTGTCTTCAGCTACCTCACTTCTCTTTAACATGTTTGGATAGAGCAAACATGATAAAAAAGAAGGAAAATAAAACATAGCTGCTTGTATGTGCAGAATCACTTTTGAGGCCCTTCAACAAGCTTTGTGTAATCGCAGCCTTTTTCTAACTCAGTCTTTTGTTTTTCTGCCACTCTTATGCACCTAGTTCACTAGCCCACTTCAGTGGCTGGTGGAAGATTCCTGTCAGGCAATGAGCGCTCTGGCAGAAGATGTGACCTTACCATTGTATGTAGTGACGGCTGTCTCCTGGCTGAGGTCCCAGACTTTAATTCTGTAGTTGGGGAAAAGGGAGAAAGATGTATTGCAATGAAAAAGTAGAGGAAAAAAACACATTGACAAATTTGAAAATATGAATCAGCAATCAGCACGCCTCTGCTCTGCAGTAACATCTCAGATAAATGTGAGTGTGAAACTGATTCTGACCGACAGTCCATGCTGCCGGTGACGGCACCGCTCGCTCCAGCAGCCGGGCTCACTGTGGTGACAATGTGGTCATGTTCGTGTTTGGTGAAGCGATTCACCAGCAGGCGCTCGTCCTCTCCCAGCTCCCAGAGCTCCAAGGCACCTGTGCAGGAGACCCGTCAAACAAAACCCAGTTTGACGATCAAGCTTCAAGACCAGAGCTCGACACACAACTTGCTGCAAATCTGCCCCTTACCTGAGTCTGACGCGACAACGACACCCTTTTCTGAAATCCATTTAATGTCTGTGACTCCGGCCTCAGTCTGCACACCGGCCTTGCAGAGTCCCTCGTTGGGGGCCTGTGCAGGGTCACTGTAGATCCACACAGATCCCTGCCAGCTCCTGCCACTGAGGCTGGAGGCACCGAGCAGCAGGGTGCCATCTGTGGAGACATCAAACAACACAGAAACAAGGTTAGGACAGGACTATGTGCTGATGCTTTTACATTTATCTGAAATAAACTGGTAGGAGCCAATCCTTAATTCGGCTGCCATCCAGCCCTCTAGAAGATCATAATTAAGCTATTTTACATGATGGCACATTATTAAACTACATGCATCCGAACAGAGACCTTATCTGGGCTGCTGAGCATGCGCACAACTTTTCTAAGAAAAAAAAAATCTGTTTTTACGCAGATTGTTTGGCGGGTTCGTACCCAAGTCAAACTACCAGAGGCCATTTGCACATCAGTCCTGACACAAACAGATGAATATCACGCCAACACGTGTTTTCCTGTGTAACCTTCACCCACCGGCTCTGTACTGCGCCGCGCACAGATGCTTCTCCATGCAGGCTGGAGCATTGGGGGGGATGTTCCACCTGTTTTCCTTGATCATGCTGGTGTCCACCGCACTTTTCATCCAGGCAGCGCGCCCCACGCAGCTTTAGCAGGATTCCCACGTTAGCTAACGAGCTAAGTCGCCGCTCGCCCGCAGAGACACGCCGGGTTCGGTCTTTGGTTTGTTTGGGAGGTAATGTTTTTATTACACCGAAAAGCGCGACGAAGTCCGAGCTCCGAGAGAAATAAAGTGTAATGTGGGTGAAGCTGTGTGTGCAGGAATGAATGGAGGATAAGCAGCAACACATGGGACAGGCGAGCAAACACTTCCTGCTCCGGGTCTCTTCTTCTGCTCTGATTGGTTCACTGAGGCGCTTCACTGCCATCTGCTGGAGAGACCGAAGCTACTGCATGTTGTTTTCAATGACTTCATTCGAACCTTGTGGAGTAAAAATAAAACTCTCGGTTGCACTGAGAGTTAATTCAGATAAATTCTCTGTTGGCTGCTGTCAGTGCCTTCAGTTCATTTTTTTAGTTTGAGCATCTGTTATTGTAGTGATGTCAGTCTTCAGTATAGATAAAGACGGACAGCAGAAACAGAGTTGTATCTCTGCTGAGACAAAATATCCTTGTTTAGTTCCAACGATTTGTGTTGGCTCTGTAAAATATCAACATTTATGACCACAGGAACACGAGACAACTCTGGTTTTAAAACACCTCTTAAGTGCAAGTTACAACTTGACCTTAAATGTTGCCCAACGACACATTAATCTGTCCTTTTCAACATATGTCATCCTGTTAGACAAACTGTAACAATCCGTTTGGTTAATAGTTTTCGTTGGCTTGACTCCAGACATTTTCGTGATGTCAGCTTGTACTCCCATTAATTCCTCTCTTGCTTGTTCATTCTGATGTTTTGACACTTGATAAACTTCATTCTAGGCTATATATTTCTTTTCATTCATACAGTTGGTCATATTAAAAAAATGTGGTATAACTAGCTCAAGTGTGTGGGAGTGGCAATCATGAATCTTCTTTAAATGTGCATGAACTTTATGAACACTTTGGAGATGAATATCGCTGTCATTTCATATGTGAAAAAGCCTAATTACAGTTTTCTGTCTTTTGCACTGTTGATAATTCATTGCAGCAACCTCCATAATTTAACAAAAGGATGTTTTTGTCCTTGATATAATTAACTGAATTCTAGAAGTCGATGGACCATAAAACCATCCACAAATCCAAAATAGCTGCAGTGATCAAAAATTGAAGCAAAAAATAACAAAACAACTGGTCCTACCACTACCTGAATACTTTGCACATATATATGTATATATATGTAAAAATATATTTATATTTATATACGTATAACTAGAGATGTAAATAATGTAAAGAGTGTAAATGAGGTTTGATCAAAGTGATGCTGAGTAAAGTTTAATTCAACTAACAGGAACTCTGCCAGAGAGCTCGTAGCTTAAACATTTTATTTGTTTAATTCAGCCACTGCTGTGGTGTCTAGAAACGAAATCGCTCATCATTATGCAACCTGGTTATTAAAAATATCGCTCATGAAAGTGAAGCGAGGACAAAAAGTCATTATTATCAAATTAAATTTATCTATTAAACAGTCGACGTCATGTACGCTTTTATTCTGAAAGCGTTCAAAGGGAAGTGACCGTGGAGTTGCGGTTAACTTCACACTCCGGTCCCGCTGCCTAAAATCGATAAGTGATTGGCTTTTTTTTTCATGGATTAGACTCTGCGGGTCCGGTAACGCGTCACACAAGGTAAGCACGGAGCTACCGTCAGGTGGGCTGCAGTGTGTGTGTGAGTGTGTGTGTGTGATATTTGTCACACATCGTCGGCCGCTGAATGGTCGCCCCGCAGCGTTACAGTCGTTGCCACAGTGACGCCTTTGTCTCGGCTCTGATGTCGGTTAGCCGTTAACGGCGGCTAACGTCATTAGCTGACCGGCGGCGCTCCCGCTGCTAACTCGACTAGCCGCTGTGAGCTCAGCCGGCTGTCCGGCGGCGCAGGGAGGCGTTAACGTGTGCAGAGCGCTGACCGTGTGTTTCTGTCGCCATTTGAGAGCAGATTTTTATCAGAAGTGCTGCGTCTGATCAGGGGTCGTTTGAGGTGACGTGAACGTGACATGTGAGCGTCCTGATTTCAGCACACACACCGAACGTGAGCGTTTCAGCGGAGACTTCAAATAAAGTCAAACATGCACTGTGATTGATATACAGCATATTTTCTACCATTTTGGCAAATCTCGTCATGTCTCTCCTGAGGTAACCCTCCCTTTTCTATCTTACTACGCAGCATGAAGTGGAAGTGAAGCTACCTCTTTCTTTTTCTGCTTCTCCAAACGTGTCCTTAATTTCTTTTGAATGTACACTGGATGTGGTTATGAACTGTGTAGGCCGTAACTCTCTGCTTGAATAAAGGCAGAGAAAGAAACAGTATTAATCCAGTGGAGCACTTTCTGACACGTCACACTTCAGGAAAAACACAAAATACACAGATGTACAAAATAAAATGAACATGGTTAAACCCTCTTCAGCAGGCTTCAGTTTCAGGGTCTCTCAGGTGCTCGCGAGGACACATGCTCCTGATTCACAATAAGAAAAGAGGAGCCCGCTCCACATTGCCAACTGCAAACCACTGACAAGCGGACGTCTTAAATATTGATTTGCTGCCCATCTCTGCCTCTTGTCCCCGCTCTCTGCCTTCTAGCAAACAGTGCAACAAGTAGCACGAGGCCCCGCCAACTATAAAAGTATCTCTGTAGTCATATTTTACAATCAAAATGTATGTTTTATGAAATAATGTTTGTCAGAGGACTTGTTAAAGAATGGCACTACTTTTCAGAAGCAAATGTTTAGAGTTATGTGGCATCGATGTCCACAAGTGTAAGTGAACGCTGCAGACCTCGAGCAGTGTCCTATTAAGATTATTTTCCTCGTAGTGTCTGTAGTTTTTACGCTGTTTTGATACTATGTGCCATGTTTTCTTCTCTAACTGAGGACTGTCTCCGTGTCCTGACACCTGTCACTTTGCTGTCTCTTTACTGCAGGGGTTCATCATGGCCTTGAAAAGGAGGAGGGCGACATCCCCCTCTAGCAGTGTGAGTGGAGGAGATTTTGACGATAGCCAGACTTCATCGTTAGTGTCTTCAATTGGGAGAAAGAGGAGAAGGACCTCAAACATACCAACTGTGGATCCTGTAATTTTTTACAAATTTACAGTCACTGTTTTTCTTGTAACATACTGTCAGAATTATACTACCTACCCAGATTAGGTAGTTGACGTGTCAAAGGATGTGGATATTTTTCAGTGTTTGTAATCCCTGCCTTGCAGATTGCAGTATGTCACGAACTGTACAACACAATCAGAGATTACAAGGATGACCAGGGCAGGATGTTGTGCGAGCTGTTCATCAGAGCGCCCAAACGAAGGTGAGGAAAGGGAAGAGTGGTCATTTGATGTGTGCATATAGTTACATTTTTTAATGTCAGTGAAGTCATTTAAGACACACTTCTTTCAGGAATCAACCAGATTATTACCATGTGGTGTCTCAGCCTATTGACATGATGAAGATCCAGCAGAAATTAAAGATGGAGGAGTATGATGATGTTGAACAACTCACCAGTGACTTTCAGCTGTTATTCAACAATGCAAAAACATATTACAAGGTATCCAATAAATATTGTCATTTATAAAGTGTGCATATGTCTGTGCAAGGCTCTGGACATGCACCTACATGAATAAATTTTTTTGCTTGTGTCTGTCCAGTCTGACAGTCCTGAGTACAGAGCAGCCTGTAAACTTTGGGACCTTTACCTGCGAACCAAGAATGAATTTGTTCAGCGTGCAGAATATGATGAGGATGATGAAGATGGATATGATGCACAAGACAACCCTGGAGGGTCCACCGAGGATGAGGTGACGCTCTCACACAGTGCTGATAACAGAGATATGATTCCTCATTCAGCACATTTTGCTTGTGATCATTTTGAGCTTCAAATCAATGTTACTAATCTGTTAATCAGTTCACAGTATCTCACTGAACATGTATACCATTGTGGTGTTTTGAGACTTGATACCTCTGACACAGATCAGCTCACCATCTGATTATTTCTTTTCACATTATACAGACTTACCAAACCGTCATGACAGTGCCTTACAATAATTTCCCAGCTATGTTGCCTTTATAAATGCATGATTGTTGATGTTTTCATGAGCTCCATTGCATATTTTGTTATTTTCTTATATACCTTTTTGATTTTAAGGGCACTTTATTCAACCCAAGTAAATAGCCCACACAAGATATTGTTGGTGGTATCAAGAAAAATATTAAAAAAAAAGCCCAAACTAAAAGCAGATTTATAGTTTAAATGCAATTCAGGCCCCTTTAAAGATTTAAATTTCAAATGATATCTTATATACATTGTCCAAATCCAATAGTTATTTTATACTTGCCATATTTTAGTTGTTTTTCAGTAGGATGATGCAGGATTTTCTTTTGCCTAAACTTTATGACCGCTTGTGTGTGACAGAGTGCACCTACCTGCTTGAAAGAGGTGCTCGAGCAGCTCCTCGATGCTGTGGTGTCTTACACTGAGCCCACCGGCCGCCTGGTCAGCGAACTCTTCCAGAAGCTTCCCTCCAAAATGGTATGAGCCATCAGTAAAAGTTTATCTGTCTTGTATCTAATTGACTTTGCTTTGATGCAGAGTTTGTTTGTCTTTTTTCATTTAGCAATACCCAGATTATTATGCCATCATTAAGGAACCGATTGACCTGAAAATCATTGCTCAAAAGATTCAGGTATTCTAATTGTTTTCTCTGTTGAATATTGATTTTGGTTATTTACAACATTTTGTTGATAAAATATCAGATAAACATATTTGCTTTCAGTTGAGCCACTACAGGAGTGTCAGTGCCATGGCTAAAGATATAGATTTGCTGGTCAAAAATGCCAAAACGTACAATGAACCTGGATCACAAGTGTTTAAGGTGAGTGTGTAATTGAGAATCTGATTTATGCAGGATGTCATTAGCAAAGTTTGATAGACAAACCTTAGACTTACTTGTGTGTTCACAGGATGCAAACACCATCAAAAAGATTTTTGCACAGAAGAAGTCTGAGATAGAACATGGAGAACCAATCAAGTCCAGCATTCGTATTAGGTACAAAGGAGACAGCACCGGGAATAATGTGTGATAAAGCCATGATAACTTTTGATTTTAAATCTTGCTCTTTTTCTTCTTCTGGCTGTCTCTGTAAGGAATAGGAGGTCTGCTCAAGGAGACCGCCTGTCAGCTATCACTATGGCTCTACAGTATGAAAGTGATGAGGAAGGCATTCTCGCTGGTACATCGTCACTTCATTATCTGATCACCATCAAACACAGATGTGCATCCACCGTGCACCAAAGAAGATGCTCTGCACAGTAAATCATCATGATTGAAAGATTCATCATCATTAACGTATCTCTTTCTGTGTTTCTCAGGTTCAGTCCACTATGATGAGGGGGAATCTGAGGCGGAGAGCATGACCTCTAACATCGACATGAGCAATCCCATCTTCCAGCTGTACGAGGCTGTGCGAGGTGCCAGGAACAGCCAGGGCCAGCTGATTTCTGAGCCTTTCCTGCAGCTGCCCTCCAGGAAGGACTACCCGGACTATTTCCACCAGATCAGTCAACCCATCTGTCTCCATCAGATCAAGTATGACACAACTAATACTGATGTTACTCTGTGCGTGTTTACAAGTCAGAGAATACAGATTTAATACTGTACTATTGAAAAGACTCTGCTGATGAATCTGCTGAGGTAAACATGGAGGCTACCTGTCACCTGACAGGGTGAGGGGGGCGGAGGCTATAAATTGTTTGTTCACCCTCACT
>JBAJHX010000096.1:14496379-14517848 GCA_037176925.1 Amniataba percoides
AAGTATGACACAACTAATACTGATGTTACTCTGTGCGTGTTTACAAGTCAGAGAATACAGATTTAATACTGTACTATACTACTAAAACAATATTGAAATATCTTTTATTTTGCTTCAATGGTGTTACCATCTGAATTCAGCATTTAATGTCTTGACATATTTTTTACATCAAAGTTGATTTTTAATTAAAATCCATCCAGAGTTTATTCAAACTGGAAAGCAAATTGAAAAAAACCTCTGAGAAGAAGTATTTTGTATTGCTTTTGGGGGTTTAATACCAATTCAATATATTGTATATTTCTGTAATTAATTTGTGATTAATGTGAGGAAAAGCACATTTTTGATGATTATACATCTCTTTATCTGTCAATTGATTTGTAGGTAACCTTTTAAAACAAATGAAATGCAAAAGCTTTTTTATTAACTAATTCAAAGCATCTAAATAAATATTGTTCATAAATATTGTTCATTTTATGAACAATACTGGGATGGAAGCCCCATCTTTTTTCTTCATTTCTTTCTGATTTGTTCATATTTTCATCATTGATTTGTTTTATTTTGTTTCACCAACATTCTCTCTCTTTTTTTTTTATTTTCTACCCCTACGGCATCACACACACTCACTGTACAGTACAGTATTTCTGTGCCCTCCTTCCCAAATGTGAGAGCCCGTAATTCCCCACAGGAACAAGATGAAGAACAACGAATATGAGAACGTCGAGCACATCGACTCTGATCTGACGCTGATGTTTGAGAACGCCAAACGCTACAATGTTCCTCACTCATCCATCTACAAGCGTGCACTCAAGCTCCAACACATTCAGCAGGTCGGTACCAAACTGCACTTGTTGTAGTTGTTCATCTGCATTTGATTATTTTCTGTGTTTTTTAAGACCAAAGATGCCAAAGATGTTTGACCTTTTTCTCTGCTGTGTGTTATTTTGAGGCAACGTTAACCATTATATATCCATTATATAAAGCATATTTCTTACCTGTTATCTGTGTAGATGAAGAGAAAGGAGCTTTTGCAGAGAGATGACGATGATGGAGACAGCATGCTCTCCTCTGCCACGTCTGACACCAGCAGCACAAAAAGAAAAAGGTTTGCACTTTGTCCTATTTTACTATCTCACCTCTATGTAGGTTTGCATGTGTGCGTGGAGGTAGAATGACCGTTACATTTTGTTTCCAGTCACAAGAAGAACACAAAGAAAAATCGAATGAAAGCCCTCTTGGCTGCGGTGACTGAGGCACGAGAAGCTGGCACTGGTCGGAGGCTGTGCGACCTCTTCATGGTCAAGCCCTCCAAGAAGGACTATCCCGACTACTACAAGGTCATCCTGGAGCCAATGGACCTCAGGACCATTGAGCACAACATCCGCGCGGACAAGTACATGATTGAAGATGCAATGGTGGAGGATATGAAGCTGATGTTCCGCAATGCTCGACACTACAACGAAGAAGGCTCCCAGGTAAAATCAGTGTGCTATTTTTTATATTATTTTAATCTAATGTGTTTAGCACAAATGTTGGAATTAACTGCTATGAGCTATTTTGTTGCGTTAAAGGTCTACAATGATGCTGACATCCTAGAAAAGATTATGAAGGACAGACGCAGGGATCTTGGGCCAATGACAGACGAAGATGACATGATGTCCCCAAAGTTGAAAATAAGTATGTCAGCCAGATTTACTTCACCTGATGAGATCAAATCAAGCAACTGTGTGACACTGGTTGTCGCTAATATAGGCTTATTTGATTGCAGGAAAGAATAGCATCACTCTGAAGAAGTCCAAGTATTTGACACCCTTACAACAGAAGCTGAATGAGCTTTATGAAGCTGTCAAGAACTACACAGATAAGCGGGGCCGTCGTCTGAGCACAATCTTTCTGCGGCTGCCGTCTCGCGCTGAGCTGCCCGATTATTACATCGCCATCAAGAAACCTGTGGACATGGAGAAGATCAAGAGCCACATGTTGGCTAATAAGTACCAAGATGTGGATGCGCTGGTGGAGGATTTGGTGCTCATGTTCAACAACGCCTGCACTTACAACGAGCCAGAGTCTCTGATTTACCGCGACGCTCTCGTGCTGCACAGGGTGCTGCTGGAAACGAGGCGGGACCTGGAAGGGGGAGATGACGCCCACGTGCCCGACGTGCCCCGCCTCATCCAGGAACTCATCCGCAGCCTCTTTGTCTCTGTGCTCGGTCACCAAGACGATGAGGGCCGGTGCTACAGTGATTCACTTGCCGAGATCCCTGCCCAAGATCCTGCAAACCCTGAGAAGCCTCGACTCAATTTCGAGATCATCAGGCATAATGTAGATCGAGGACGTTACAAGAGATTGGATGTGTTTCAGGACCACATGTTTGAAGTTCTGGAAAAGGCCAGGCGACTGAACAGGTGAGTTAATGTTGACCATCCTTTGCAAAATCAAATGAGTTGTCTCCTCAGCTTGTTGTGCACCGATGTTGTAGGATTACTGTTAAAACACGGCTGAAGTTTTGTTACACCATGTGTACATTACAGGACAGATTCAGAGATCTTTGAAGATGCCGTGGAACTGCAACAGTTCCTCATCCGGATCAGAGACGAGCTGTGCAAGAACGGAGAGATCTTAATGTCTCCTGCTCTCAGCTACACCTCCAAACATCTGCACAGTGATGTGGAAAAGGAGAAGAAAGAGAAGCTTCCCAAGGAGTTTGAGGAGGACAAAATCAAGAGGGAGGAGGAAAAAAGAGGTATTTTGTTAACATTATCACAGCACATAGAAGTCCCATCATGCATTATCTTGGTTTGTACTGTGGCTTTGTTTTACTGAGTCAGTTGTGAATTCCCAGAAGCCGAGAAGAGAGAGGACTCTGTGGGAGGATCGTGGCAGTCTAGCCTGCAACGCACATACAGTCAGGACTGCAGCTTCAAAGACAGTATGTACCACGTGGGAGACTATGTGTATGTGGAGCCCGCAGAGCCAAACCTCCAACCTCACATCATCTATATTGAGCGCCTTTGGCAAGAGGACACTGGTTAGTCTAATTGCTGCACTAATCAGCCCTAGTATTTCTGTTACAAAGGCACATTTTTGGCTAACTTTTGTGTTATTACATACGATATCTCCAGTTCGGTATATTTTTATTGAGATCTGTTGTAATTCATTCAGTTTTTTTTTCCAACCTCTAATAAATGCAGGTGAGAAGTGGCTGTATGGCTGCTGGTTCTACAGGCCAAACGAGACGTTTCATCTCGCCACAAGGAAGTTCTTGGAGAAGGAAGTTTTTAAGAGTGACTATTACAACAAAGCTCCTGTCAGCAAGATTCTGGGCAAATGTGTAGTCATGTTTGTAAAGGTGAATGATCTAAGTGTCTTTTTACGATATAGTTGGCCAGGTAAAGTTTTGTTGGCTTTTTAATGTGTATTGAATGTTGACCAAATATTTATGGTGTGTGGGGTTTAAGGAGTACTTCAAACTTCACCCAGAAGGCTTCAGAGCTGAGGATGTCTTTGTCTGTGAGTCACGCTACTCTGCCAAGTCCAAGTCCTTCAAGAAGATCAAGTTGTGGGCCATGCCGTTGAGCTCTGTCCGGTTTCTTCCCAGAGAGGTACCGTTACCTGTTGTCCGTGTGGCATCCATGTTTGCCCCCAAACAAGAGGAGAAACCACCGGAGGTGGCTGATGAAAGCAAAATGACAGATGTCATTGTAGACAAGGTAATGTTTTTTTCCCATTAAAAACTGTCACAGTACATGTAAAATTTCACAGGCTGCTGTCAGGAAAACTATTTGTGTCTGTAGGAGAGAGAGGATGTTACAATGGACATGACCAATGGGGAGCCGGGGTGTCAATACTACGAGCAGCTCTGCTATAATAACCTGTGGCTGAAAGTGGGAGACTGTGTTTACATTGGTTCACATGGACTAGTGCGCCACCGAGTGGGCAGGTAGAGTAAATATCGTATACTCTGTGAATGGGTGCGTATTCTCTGTAGCTGTTGAAAGCATTTGAGTTTGAACATTTCAAATGTTAATATTTTGTTTAAAGCATTTTCTAATTTAAGGCACACATGCAAATTAATACAAAAGGGCTCAGTGCTCACCATGGGACATGTCAACTCTTTCCCATCAGTCATGAACTCAGAAAGTGCATTGTCCTCTAAGGTTAGAAAATATCACATGGACTTGGTGCAATAACGTGGAAATGTGTTGGTAGTATTTTGTAAATATATGGAGGTTGTCTGATTCTCCATGCATCTAACACAGCTAACTTTTTAAATTCTGTTGAACAGGATTGAGAAAATGTGGATGCGAGATGGAGCAGGGTACTTCTTTGGTCCAATCTTTATCCACCCAGAGGAAACTGAGCATGAGCCCACTAAAATGTTCTACAAGAAGGAAGTGTTCCTTAGCAACCTTGAGGAGGCCTGTCCCATGACCTGTATCATAGGTACCCTCTGGGCTCAACTGAATACAAATTTTTGTTTTCACAAATACTGCCATGTGTAACATTTGATGCCCTCACTGAATCTGTTTTCTTTGTTTCACAGGGAAATGTGTAGTGTCGTCCTTCAAAGACTACTTGTCGTGTCGGCCGACTGAAGTGCCTGAAGAGAACGTTCTGCTCTGTGAGAGCCGCTACATCGAGAGCGAGAAGCAGATGAAGAAGTTCAAGGGTCTTAAACGCTTTTCGCTCTCTGGGAAGGTGGTGGAGGATGAAATCTACTATTTTAGGTGAAAAATCATGCATGCTTTAAACTAACAGTTAATGTCACTGTTTATGGTGGAAACAGAAAGACAAATGTCTTTAAGAACTACAAAGTAAATATACACTGATCCTGACTACAGAGACTTATCCTCCTGTGCAGGCTGCTTTAAATGTTTGGTTGTGCCTTGTGTATGTCTCTTTACCTGTTTAAGGAAAGATTAACTTAAAATGTGGAAGTAATTTCTTCCTAAATGAAGGATTTATTTGAAAGGTGGATATATTGCATTGTTTTTATACAGGAAGCTCATAGTTCCACAGAAGGAGCCATCCCCTCTGCTGGACAGAAAAATTGAGGAACTGGAGGCAAAGTTTGCTGATATGACAGATGAGGAGCTGGAGGATCTTGGGGATGATGATGGCGAGCTTGGAGACCAGTCTCTTCCTCAGATGCAGTCTTCCATGTCTAGTGACATGGATATTATGCCTTACACTCCTCCGCAGGTCAGAGTGAAATATTTGATTACAAATGTAAATATTCCTCTGCAAACTCACATGTGATTTTGTGGCTTGTAGCATTGAGTGCTTCTCCTTTATTTGGTTGCAGTCTACGCCGAAATCCATAAAGGGCCTTTCAAAGAAGGAGGGCTCAAAGAGAAAGATCAATATGAGCGGCTACATCCTGTTCAGCAGTGAGATGCGAGCTGTCATCAAAGCCCAGCACCCGGACTTCTCCTTTGGGGAGCTGAGCCGCCTCGTTGGCACAGAGTGGAGGAACCTGGAGAGCTCCAAGAAAGCAGAATATGAAGGTGAGCAGACCCTTTTTCAATTCTAGCCTTAATCCAGATATTTGTGCTTGAATAATTGGGAATCACATAAAGTTAACATCACATGTCTTGTGCTTCGCAGAGCGAGCAGCTAAAGTGGCCGAACAGCAGGAGCGTGAGAGGGCCCAGCATCAGACGTCCCCTAGAGCAGGTACCCCAGTAGGGGCACTGATGGGGGTGGTGCCTCCCCCAACCCCCATGGGGATGCTAAATCCCAGCATGACGCCTGTGTCAGGTAACCCCTCATAGATGCAGATGGATCCCAGGTAGTACTAGAAGGCTGGATTAAGAAGCTTAACTGCTAGATTCACATTGTTTGCTAAGCACACCCATGTCAGCATGTTTGTAACATTGCAGTGTTGTGATTTCATTTTATGTTACCTCTAACATCATTTGAAAAGCCCAATCCTCGATTGTTGTACAGGACTATTTATTCCTCCATCCTCACATCATTGTAGACTCTGCAAGTACGTGTTTGGATATAAACAAAGTTGAAAGGTTGCTGTACACCATTTGAATATTGGGACTTAAAATGACCTAGTGCTTGACAGTAGTGCTTGTTCACTAAAGTGTTTTAAGTTTTCGTGGCTTTTATTTCCATTCATTTCCATCTTAACAATTTGGTGATTAAATGAAAGGGCATATATTAACATATCTCTGCATGTGTGGTAGTGAAGTAGTTGATGCATGTTTGACTGATGCATGTTGCTGTCTTGTGTTACTACTGTTCCCTCTTAACAAGGTATGATGGGTGCGTATAGGTCAGCTATGATGCCACAGGGGCACGCTGCAGGCATGGTTAGTATGACTGGCATACCACCACATCACATTGGGGTGCCTGTCTTTCCCCAACATCTCCTGCCCATTATGCCTGGGTTTCCTGGAATGCCGTACTTTGGTAAGAGTGCCATCATAGCCACCTCACCTGCCACGCAGTTGCTTCCTGTCTACCAGTCTGACTCGCTGGAGGGGCTACCTGTACCAATAGGCCGAGGTCCTTGAGTTGATGACTTGTTAGTTGAGAGCATATAGCCTCAGCTGAGGCTTTGCTGTTTGTCCTGCTCATCACCAGTAGGTTTGTTGGACACTGATAAATTCAGTATCTCCATTTAGGGAAAAAAATCATAATTGGCACACCAGGTGTTTTGATGTAGAATTGATGCAGGTTGACTTTTGGACTTTCAGTGCAGAAATATTAACCAATATCAAGTTGCATGCTGCACATTTTGACAATGTCTTGGTGTTGAATTTGCTCACAGGTGTTAGTGGCATGGGACCTGGAGCGGGAAACATTCATGGATCCCAGGTAATCTATACAGCTCTGTAAGAAAAGTAATCATTGCAAACCATATCTAATTCAAGAGTTTAAAAGCATGTTGCTGCCTTTATCCAGATTTATGGTTTCAGAGAAGAGTACAAGACTTCTTGATAAGTTATTATAAAACATTTTCAAAAAGATTTAAAATCAAAATTTCAAAAGGGCCCTAACCAAAGAACTGAACTCTATTAATAAGCAAGATTTTACTCAATAAAACTAGCAATAAAAAGTAAGATACCCATAGTATGACTAAAGTCAATAGCATTTCTGGCTTATCCTTTGTGGTAAACAATGTGCATTCACAAATCATCCATACTGAAGTGTTTCCTCTGTTACGGTCGAACTTGCAAATAGACACACTCGCCCACATGAATGTATCTTTTGTTTTTGAATGACAGCTGATGGGCCCAGGCCAGCAGGCTCCACCACCGTACCCAGGCCAAAGCCAGATAGGACAACCTGCCCTCCAGCAGCCCTCCACCCCGGTGTTTGTGACTCCACCAGCCAAGTCCCAGCGGCTGCTCCACTCTGAGGCTTACCTCAGATACATTGAGGGTCTTAATGCTGAGTCCTCAACCATTAGCAAGTGGGACCAAGCTCTCTCAGGTTCGCTTTATTTTTTAGATAGCTATTAAGTCATTAAGTGTACATCTAAAATAACGGTCACGCTGGCTGTCAAAGCTTGGGAGAGATGTTCTTCTGGGTCTTGTTTGACTAGCTTTGAACAGTAACCCCAGATTTCAGTATTAATTCATATTGCTGGCTTTGAAACGCACCTGCACTAAAATATTTACTATTCATCAGCACTAATCAGAGTCTTTAAATGAATACCATATTAACATGACAGTCGCTAAGCTTAATCAGTTATTTACAAATCCAAGTAAAATTGTGTAAATACCCAGACATGTCATTTATTTTTACACTTTCAGTTCAAAAACAAGATGTGCGCCTAACAAAAGAGCAAGAGAGCAGACTACCATCCCACTGGCTGAAGAGTAAGGGGGCCCACAAGACAATGGCAGATGCACTTTGGCGACTCCGTGATCTGATGCTGCGAGACACCTTAAACATCCGTCACACGCACAACCTGTAGCATGCTCTCATCCTGAGCCTCTGTTCCCTCTGAGCCTGTGAGACAGGAGGAGGGTTACGCTCACTAAAAATGTTAACTTTGTGTTGTCAGTTAAGAAAATGTGTTTGTAGTCATGAAAGCTTCTTTCTGTGTTGAAGCAGTTTTTTGTTTGTTTTACAAGTTAAACATACTGTTCTAAGTGCATTATTGTTAATGACTGTCATTCTGTGATGATTGCCTTCATGCTTTCACGATTAAATTGTGGAAAGTTCAGGTTGGCTTTTCTTGATTTACTAGGCACTGCATGCTGATGTTGCCTAGTAAAATTTGCAGCGTTAAAACAGCAAAGGAGGAAGTTGGCTTGTAAACATGTTTTACAGGAAAAATCAATCAATGAAGTATATACAAACTGTAAATAGTCGAGGACTCATTGAGGTTAAATAGTTCTTCTGTGTTGTTAGAGTGGATAGAAACCATTAACTGTACATTATTAATTTAAACTTATGCCAATACCCACTTAGACTGTATATTTATTTATATCATGGACTGTATATGAAAATCTATACATACTTTACATACACTCTATGAGATATATATTTATAACAGGCTGATATAATAATATATATATATAATATTACATGATGATAGGCTGAATATAAAGATCCATATATATCAATAAAAGATCTTCTACATACAGACTGACAGTGACGAAGGGGGCGTGTCTTGCAGCCTTCTCCGGTCATGTGCGCCTGCGCAGTGAACAGACCGCGCAGTTGCTCCTGCTCCGGAGGTTTGAAAGCGGCTGAGCGGTCCGGAGCGGCTCTCCATCCCACCACGACTGAAACACGCTGACACGGTAAGACCGCCCAGCGCTTCAGCAGCTGCCGCAGCCACGAAGACGGCGTTCAAACATGTAAACTGAACCACGGTCCGGTATATTTAGAGCAAACGCGCGGTGTCGGTAAATTAGCTAACTTTGTGTGTTAGCGCATAAACACACTAGCAGGCTAGCGCTAACATTAGCAGGCTGCGGAACCTGCTGCTGCTGGATCAGTCTATTCACTGGGATGTCGCCGTCCATGCCGCTTCAGACAGTGCACTACTTTATGCTATTAGCTGAAAGTGGAGCAGCAGGTCCTCTCTGTTCAAAAATACTTGCTATGAGATGCGAGATGAGAAGTACGTGCGACATCCCGATCTCCATGTGCTCATATTTGAACTTGTGGGCGACCAGACTACAGCTAGCTTAGAGAGCAGACAGCACCAACAGATCTGGAGTCAGCGGGGCCAAGTGAGCTAATGTAGCGGGCTAAGTTAGCTTGTAGCATGCTAACGTCAAAACCTGACTGGATGCATCTATGACTGAGACCAGCAGAAGAGATGGAAACTCCGTAATGCCTTTTACTTGTCACGTAGAACAGCCAGAAAAATATGTTAATCACAAAGCGGGTTATTTCAGTAATTGAGCTTGGCACATATTTGGGTAACTTTTTAATGTGAGCTTACAGGGCTCAGTGCACACTGCTAAGATTTGTGCAGGATTACTCAGCATTTAGATAAACTCTGTGCACATGTGTTAAGGAATAAAACATGTTTATCTGTTTTTATTTGTTCACTCACTTGTTTTTTTTGCCTTTATAGTTTCCAATATGGAATTGAATGATGGCAACCTACAAACCCTCACTGAGTTCCTCAGGAAAACCCTGGACCCAGACCCGGCAGTCAGACGTCCAGGTAATACACGCATGGCATTAACTTGTTTTTGTACAGTTTCTTAGAAATATTTTTCTTATTGTCATACTTTTCTTTCCATTTAATTGAGTGTCTTCTTATTGTTCATCTTTCTTTCATAGCGGAAAAGTTTCTTGAATCTGTGGAAGGAAATCAGAATTACCCCTTATTACTGCTCACTTTGCTGGAGAAGTCCCAGGACAACGTGATCCGCGTCTGTGCTGCTGTTACATTCAAGAATTACATCAAGAGAAACTGGCGCATTGTGAGTCTTGATAAGTTACCTGCTTATACCCAGTAGTATCTTGTGTGTTAGTGCAGCCAGTCTAGACTGTTCATATCCAGTTGTAATGGACCACACTTCACATCTTTAAACTGTTTGGGACACGCTGTAACATTTGGCAGCAAGTCTGATGAGGACCATTGCTGTATTAATCTTATTGACTTGTGCATCGGTTTGATTATTGTGATGTGTTTTTTCCAAAGGTTGAAGATGAACCAAACAAAGTTTCTGATGCAGACCGAACAGCGATCAAAGCAAACATAGTCAATTTGATGCTGAGCAGCCCAGAACAGATTCAAAAACAGGTACGTTCTCACAAGCCGCTGTGCCTTTTTAAAGTGTCTGATTTTAATGGGTAACAAAAGATGCTCAACAAAGGCATCTGTTTATCTTTATTTGTCTCCACAGCTGAGTGATGCCATCAGTATCATTGGAAGGGAGGATTTCCCTCAAAAGTGGCCTGACCTGCTAACAGAGATGGTGACCCGCTTCAGAAGTGGGGACTTCCACATCATCAATGGAGTACTTCGTACTGCACATTCCCTCTTCAAGAGGTAGAGCTCACCTCAGAAAAATGTATAATGTTTTTATAATAAACATCCAACAGAAATCAGCTAATCTTTTCTGCCCCCTTTTTTTTTCTTTCAGGTACCGCCATGAGTTCAAGTCAAACGAGCTTTGGACAGAGATCAAACTAGTGCTGGACACTTTTGCCCTCCCGCTCACAGAGCTGTTTAAGGTTTGTGATGACCCACAGTTCAGTTACCACAACACTTACAAGTCAACTTGTTCTTCTGCAGCAAAGTAGTTTTGATGACATTACAACATGAAGAAGTATTTATAATTGGATTCTCCCTCTTCTTTGCTGTAGGCCACTATTGAGTTATGCCAGACTCATGCTACAGACGTCAACGCCCTGAAGGTCCTCTTCTCCTCTCTCACGCTCATCTCCAAGCTCTTCTACAGTCTCAACTTCCAGGTAAGTTCAATTTGTTTTGTACTTGGAGGACTTTCTACTGTTTTGGATAGTTGCATCATCTCTTTGACGTTGCCTGTTTTTTTGTGTAGTATGGTACCCTGTAAATAGTTAATCATTAAATTATAGGAAACTGAGAATCAGTGTGACCATGCGCTGTTGCTTCCACTGAAGTCTACGTTATTCATCTTCATGCACTTTGTTTTGGGATGTGATATATTTAGCTTCAGCTGTACTTGTATTATTACTCAGGATCTTCCAGAGTTTTTTGAAGACAACATGGAAACCTGGATGACCAATTTCCACGGCCTGCTCACTTTGGATAATAAACTTTTACAAACAGATGTAAGTTTTTCTTTTTTTTTTTTTCTTTTACTCACGCAATACATTTTCAACTCTGCTGTGCGCAAAGTGGTTTTTAACATTTGTGTCTCTGACGGCACCTCTGTAGGATGAAGAGGAAGCGGGTCTCCTGGAGCTTCTGAAATCTCAGATCTGTGACAATGCTGCTCTGTACGCTCAGAAGTACGATGAAGAATTCCAGCCGTATCTCCCCCGCTTTGTCACAGCTATCTGGAACCTTTTAGTTTCTACTGGTCAAGAAGTCAAGTATGACCTGGTGAGAGTGCCGATCCATGACTGTTTCTGTGTTCAGTTTTAAAGTTTGCTCTCCCCCGCACTAATGATTCACCTTGTTTTTGTTGCAGCTGGTAAGCAATGCTATTCAGTTTTTGGCATCCGTCTGTGAAAGGCCACACTACAAGCATCTATTTGAGGACCAGAATACACTCACCAGCATTTGTGAGAAGGTCATTGTGCCAAACATGGAGTTCAGAAGTAAGTAAATGCTTTGTTCTGAGTCACCGAGTTGCATGCAAATGTTATGTTACTGGCCGATTAAGGACTTGGCTTGCTTGGATACAAACATGTATGGGCATACTGTGCGATACTGACCTGTAATGTCTAATTAGGTGCAGACGAAGAGGCCTTTGAAGATAACTCTGAAGAATACATCCGAAGGGACCTTGAAGGATCTGGTAAGACATTATTGATTATTACTTTTCCTAATTATTCACATAAATAAATGAATGAAAGTAAATTCTTATATTTTGAATTTAACTGTTGTTTGGGATGCCAGCAAAGAGTGACATCTTCTGGTATATAATGTTGTCAGGCTCTATATACACACCTAGTTTATTACTTGGAATACATTCAGAGTCTCAGTGGGTTTTAACATACACCATGGAAAATAATGTATGAAATCATGCCTTTCATTTCCCAGTCCCATTGTTCACCCTTTTCCCATCGTTCCTCAGACATTGACACTCGTCGTAGGGCAGCATGTGACTTGGTCAGAGGCCTTTGTAAATTTTTTGAGGGCCCAGTCACAGCGATCTTCTCTGGCTACGTAAACTCGATGCTGGCAGAGTATGCGAAGAATCCCAGAGAGAACTGGAAACATAAAGATGCTGCCATCTATTTGGTCACATCTCTGGCATCAAAAGCACAGACACAGAAGGTACTGATGACTTTCATTTTCAGAGGATTATTGAATACAACTAACATTTTAGAGTTTGGTATGAGCACAATAATATACTCTTTATGTCCTTATGTTGTCTTTTCTTTCCCCCACCAGCATGGAATAACACAAGCCAATGAATTGGTGAATCTCAGTGAATTCTTTGTGAATCACATTCTCTCAGACTTAAAATCCCCCAATGGTAAGAAAGCTTCTAAATATGCTGTAGAATTACAAAATGTGTCACAACAGTTGGCTCACTTTGGCTGATGATTTGATATAAATACTGGCATTAACATGTAGCATTCATTGTCATTATAGTTAATGAGTTCCCAGTGCTGAAGGCTGATGCCATCAAGTATGTCATGATCTTCAGAAGCCAGGTACGAATTGTGTTTTTTTTCTTCGCAACTTGTGACATTTTAAAGCTGAAACAAATGCATCACACAGAGCTTCTTGTTCTTCTGTCCTTTTCCTGCAGCTTCCTAAAGAGCAACTGCTGCAGGCTGTTCCTCTGCTCATAAGTCACCTGCAGGCAGAAAGCACAGTGGAGCACACGTACGCTGCCCATGCTTTGGAGAGGCTGTTCACTATGAGAGGCCCCAACAACACCACACTGTAAGTATCCAGAAGTATAGTGAAATGTACTGATATTTGAATTAAACTGAAGAGTTATTGAGTATTTACCAGTCTGTTTTTGAACAAGGCAATTGTCTCCTTTATTTAAAACAATTCTGACTGGATGCACAGTCACATTATTTAATAGGATTTGTAATGACTGTAGATTGAAAATATGTGCACTTTCCAACTTTGGGATAGATAAGTAGTCACGCTGTTAAACAGTTAATAAATGAACTTATGAACTAATCCATACCCAACATTAGTAAGACTGCCTGTTTGCCTTTTCTGCAGGGATCAGTTGTGTACTTCATTCACCCACAGTTTTGCAAGACTAGGAGTACACACGAATCCATCTCTATAGCTACTAACCCATTATTTATAGCCAATAATCCTCCCTGTATGTTTTCCAGTATCACTCCTACAGAGATGGCACCTTTTACTGAACAGCTGCTCAACAACTTGTTCAAGGCACTGGCTCTTCCTGGCTCTGCAGAAAATGAATACATCATGAAAGGTAAACCTGAATGTCCTCTGTTGTTTAAAGGGTCCCCATTAGTATTCCCCAGTCAGCTTCTGACCAATAGTTATTTTAAGTAGCCTCATCTTGTCGTTTCTTTTCTGTTTTTAATTTTTAAAGCCATCATGCGCAGCTTCTCCCTGCTGCAGGAGGCCATTGTTCCCTACATTCCCACTCTGATCGGTCAGCTCACTCATAAGCTCCTCTTAGTCAGCAAGGTAACCCACACTTACTATTTACAGATACAGATGGATTCACCAAGATGCTGTTTTATTTAAAGGAAGACGACTAATCTGAGATCTGTGTCCTGTTTTCAGAATCCCAGCAAGCCTCACTTCAACCACTACCTGTTTGAGTCGCTGTGCCTGTCTGTTCGCATCACCTGCAAGGCCAACCCTGCCACTGTCAGCAGCTTTGAGGAAGCCCTCTTTCCTGTCTTCACTGAAATCCTTCAGAATGATGTCCAGGGTGTGTCCATTGACTTTAGAGTTGATGTATCAACACCCTATGACCTGCTGATAAACACAGTTTGTGGCTTATAGAGGCAACTCCTCTCATCACCCTTTTTTGTTCTGTTGCAGAGTTTCTTCCATATGTGTTCCAGGTGATGTCTCTTCTCCTAGAGATCCACTCCAGTTCAATTCCCTCTTCGTACATGGCTTTATTTCCCCACCTGCTGCAGCCTGCGCTATGGGAGCGGACAGGAAACATCCCTCCTCTGGTGCGCCTGCTTCAGGCTTACCTGGAGAAGGGAGGTGCCACTATTGCCGGCTCAGCTGCAGATAAGATAGTAAGTGATGGTGATGGCTTTGTTGATAGCTGATTCTATGTCTTTATTCTCAAAGGTGAAACTGACTGCTGTTGCTGTGCTTTAAGTGGTTCCCAGTTTGTTGCACAACGTGCATATTTTATGGTGGAGTGTAGTGAAAATGACACTGTCATTTCACGTGATGAATCCTCCATGGTAGACTAATGAATTCATTTTAAACCACTGGTGCTTGTGTGAATCTATGTTGTGCACATTGATCCCTGGTCACCCTGGTCTTGCTCTGTTTTGTTGGTGAGCCCTTGGGCCTGCACTGGACACTTACTGTCAAACTTGATGCTTTCAAGTTTTCCACACTTTTTTTGACCCATCACAATTTTAAAATGATTAATTCACAATCATAATATTATACTTATATTACTTATTTATATATACTTTTATTCTATACCATGTAAAAGCTGTTTATTCATCAACATACAAATGCTATCAATAACAGCTTTAACATTGTTAGATTGCATGATTAATTAATTGTTTGACCCTTGTGTTGATTCCTCTCTTCTTTCCCTCTCAGCCTGGCTTGCTTGGAGTTTTCCAAAAGCTTATTGCGTCTAAGGCCAATGACCACCAAGGCTTTTACCTTCTCAACAGCATCATAGAGCACATGCCTCCGTAAGTGTATTATCTCTAGTGTCCTCTGCGGATCATCTTTAAAATGCTGTTCCTGGTGAAAGTGGTTTATTTATTACTGTGATATGTCATGTTGACTTGGTGTGTATTTGTTTTTCTTTCACTAGAGAATCTATCACTCAGTACAGGAAACAGATCTTCATTTTGCTGTTCCAGAGGCTCCAAAGCTCCAAAACCACCAAGTTCATCAAGAGTTAGTATAACTATCTCATTACCAGCGTTATGTTCAGAGCAGTTCAACTTATGAGATGACAGCAGGGGTGTGATATCAGCCAGTGAAGTGTAAATTCTCACCAGTTCTATTATTAACTACTGTCTCACAGTACTGAGTCTAAAGTGTTAAATGAGTTTCTGTCTTTCTCATAGGTTTCTTAGTTTTTGTCAACTTGTATTGTGTCAAATATGGAGCGATTGCACTTCAGGAGATTTTTGACAGCATCCAGCCAAAGTAAGTGTATTTTCAATAGAAACTTGAGTATGTTGACAGAAGGTCCATCAATGTCTGACTGCTGTTTATTTAGTGGGTTCATCCATCACTTTAATGTTTTTGGTAGCAGGAACATGACAAGTTCTATTAACCTGACCGTCACAGACGATTTTAAGCCGGCTGTCCCTTCTGAATTTGACAGCCGGTCCCCTCCAACCTGTCATCACTGCAGAGCACCATTTTCTAGAAAGAGGACAGAAAATCCTACAACCAAAACCTCATTAAACACACTTTAAAAGATCTGAAGGTGGCTCATTTTGAATTCTAATGGTGAAAAAGGTGTTTCTAACCTGCATCCTTGTCCTCAGCTGCAATTATTAACCAACAATGGATCAGGTTGAATTTGACATTTGATGGCAGTCTCGTATGCTAAAACCTAATGTATGTAACGATCATTGCAGTTATGTGCATGATTATAATGGGCTACAGGTGGCTGAAATGTCACCATGTGACAGTGATTCTAATCTCACTTCTGCATGCTGGATAGTAAATTAAATATTACCTAATCCTAAATCTGGTGCAAGGGTAGGTGTGCTTATCTGTGTGTCATCTAATGTAATTGCAGAGGACCAGTGTATAGCATCAGTCCTGTTTGTTCTCTTGCGTTGCAGAATGTTCGGCATGGTGTTGGAGAAAATAATTATTCCAGAGGTTCAGAAGGTGTCTGGCACAGTTGAAAAGAAGATCTGCGCTGTCGGCATCACAAAAATCCTTACTGAGTGTCCTGCGATGATGGATACAGAGTACACTAAACTCTGGTAAGAAATCTGAAGGAAATGCAAACAGCACAATGCCCGTTTTCATTCAGTTATCTGGATAAAGCCGCTCCACACCCAATAGCCACACATAAGACAGGACTGTGTGTGTGTGTATGCACAGATTGTGTTTGATGGTTCCCTTTCTGTTGATGTTATGTAGAGAAAAGTAATAAATGAACTTTACTGCTTCAATTGATAATTACAATTGGTAATACAATGGCATGATTATTTTAAGTAGGGAACACTGAATAAAGTTGGATGTGAAACCTTTTATTAAGTGTAAAAATGAAACACTGCTTGTAGATTTAAATACTTTATGATACCACTGAAACACTCACACTCCTAAACTAAATGTTACAACAACAAAAGAAAATCTTGATCAATCTGACCTCACTGTCAAAATCTGTGGAGGTCTAATTGAAAGTATTAAACAAACATTTTTATATTTTAGTTACTTTTGCAAAGAGTCTTTATGGCAGAAACACTCTCCCGCTGCATACTGAGACGTTTGTTTAATCATTTTGATTTTAATGTTTGTGTTCAGGACCCCTCTGCTACAGTCGCTCATTGGCCTATTTGAGTTGCCAGAAGACGACAGCATCCCAGATGACGAGCACTTCATCGACATAGAGGACACACCGGGCTACCAGACGGCGTTTTCACAGCTGGCCTTCGCCGGGAAGAAGGAACACGACCCGATCGGAGACGCTGTTGGCAATCCAAAGATCCTGCTAGCTCAGTCGCTTCACAAACTTTCTACTGCCTGTCCAGGAAGGGTAAGTTTTAAATACTCGCAATTAAGTGGTTTTGTTGGGAATAAAAGAAATAATAAGATAATTGCCTATTTTAGTGGAGCTGTCCTTTCTTACAGACAGTTGGATATTAAAGCAAATGGCTGATTCATGTCATTTCTCGGTGCAGGTTCCCTCGATGCTCAGCACCAGTCTGAACGCAGAAGCCCTCCAGTACCTGCAGGGGTACCTACAGGCTGCGACTGTGCAGCTGGTTTGAGTCTGATGTGATGCTGTTCACTTATAACAGAGACCACAGTACGCTGCAGGAGTAGCCACGGTGGCCCCCGGTCACACGCCAAACCTGCCTCCGCTGAACTTTAGTCTTTACAGATTTGGTTTGACTTGACAAGTTTCTTATGAAATTGCCAGAGAAAAGATCATTTCGCCTGGGTTCTCTGACAGACGTTTTTTTAGGGGTTTTTAAAGACATGACCAAAAGTTGATGTTAACTGAAAAACTGTTTTTGAGTTCAGGGCCCTTTTGTTTGCTGTGTGGTAAAGACTAACAATGATTTGGATATGGAGCTCTGATACAGTTGTCAGTTTATTTCAGTAACAGCAGCAGGGGTACATTTCAACAGTATTGTGGAGCGCTGAACATCGGCATCACATGGGAGGGATTTCTTTAGTGCTTCTTTTGTATGCTTGAATTCCTTTTCACGGTTATGGAAACTTTAGTCTGTGGCTCAAAAATTATGCTTCATATTTTTGTTTTCTGTGGCATGTTTCCTGTAGATTTGTTTGTGTCCCGTCTTTGTTTCCGCACTGTTTATGTGAATAAAAAGAGGCACTTGTATAAATCCGCCCTCATATTTGTGAGTCTTTAGCCTCCAGTATAGGCTTAATCAATAACTTTATTTTACTTTAAATTCATATGCTTTACATCAAGCAATCCCCAGCTGCACTTAAGATTAAGTTATGGTGATTTTTAATCAGAAATAATCCAACATGTAAGCAACATAACATGACTGTGAATGAAGTTCACCTTCAAGTGCAGTCTGAAAAATAAAAATTGGGCTCTCCCTTCAGGTGACAAATTCATGTATACAGAAAACACAGTATGAGGCTTTGGTGTGTGTATCGGTCTGTGAGGTTGTAAGACAGACTGACGGAGAGGTCTTAGGAGGATTTGACGTGGCCGTTGGAGGTCTTCTTTTCCACATTCTTGATGAAGGGCAGCATGCATTTGTCGCCTCCCATGAAGCGATACGTTGCCACGTTTGCGTCCCAAGGTAGCAATCTAGAGGAGGGAAGGAAGGAGAATGAGTCCCACATTCACTCATTCCCTTTGAGGTCCCTCTGCAGCTGTACACGCTCGATAAATAACATGGTCGATACTCACGCTCGGGTGAGGAAGGGGATGTACATAAGGCGAGGAATGCAGATCATCTGCTGCTCGGCTAAAATGGCTTTCATGGACTGCTGAACGGTGTAGAGGGGCTCCAGAGGTGGAATCAGGCTCCGAAGCTCCTTCCTGGGAAATATCAAACAAAAAAAGAAGGAGAATATAGTATCATTACAGCGGTTCTTCAGTATTTTCTTCCAGTGTTAAAAAGTAAAAAATGTTGAAATGGTGAACGGTGGCATCATACCTGATCTCACAGCCTGCAAACATCCCTGTGTCTACAATATACGGGCAGACTAACGTGGTTTTGATGCCACTGTGGTCCTCTGCAATCAACTCGTGTGTCAGTGACTCGTGGAAACCGACAGCTCCAAACTTACTGGCACAGTAATCCTGGAGGAAGACAAACAGAAAATACCAGTGAAGGGTGGCCTGCATCGAAGCGCTCCGTATGAATGATTGACCTGCTGCCTGTCTGCTCAGTTTGCGGTGGAGGGAGTCAGTAATCACAAGTCTCACCTCCACACATGCGGTGCTGAACAGCCCGAGAGCGCTGGCAATGGTCACGATGTGGCCGTGGTTCTTTGTTTTCATCTGCGGCAGGAAGGCCTTGGTCATCTGTTGGAGGGGTTAGACACGTGATTCAACAGAGAGGCTGTCCTGATTATCCCATCAGCCCCTGGGGCTGCACTGTTCTCAGTGCTGTGTCATTTAATTGACTGGTCTGACATATGAAACATTTTGCAGGATGAGAATCGGATGGGAAAATACCCAGATGTTTATATGGTGGTCTGGAAAGCAAATATGTGGTTTATCTGGGTGAACCTGCATAGACGTGTGTTTGTTGTTCCCTCTGTTAACCTCGTTGACAGTTAGTTTGCTTTGATTAGTTTAAGAAATGACTGTTGAAGAACATGCAGAACTTAATGGGCCTCTCTCTCTGTTGCACAGATATTCAGCACCACCACACAGCAGGCTCCTTGTCATGTCAGTGATGTTGTACTCCGAGTCAGTGTGTATTTACAGGGTTCATATTCTCGAACAAACAGTCTGTCACTGCATGCAGCGGGTAACTCCCCAAGGGCCCCTGAGTCTTTAGGGGCCTCTAAAGTCTCAGTTTAAATGTTTGGAATCTGTTCTGTAGTAATCAGTAAGTGCATATGGAACATTGTGCGTGATAAACATCACATCATAGAGGCCTTACTTCTTTTGAAGTGGACCCAGTGCTCATATGGAGCACTTTTCTACATTTCCCTACAGTGGTGTCATTTTTCATTTAATGTACTATACTTGATTCTAGTGTCGAACATTCTTGGTCATGAATGTTTTACTTTTCTCTTCTTCCTTTCTAATTTTCTTCCTGCATGCTTGTGAGCATAGTTAGATGGAGCCAGTGACTCAAGAGTGTCATTGACCTGACAACTCTTCATGCACAGTGAGCGGAAACAAGGGGGGGTCATTTTAAGCCCTGCAGCTCTCACACATGGCAGCTGCAGGAGAAGTTCCCGCAGGTCTGACCCAAAGAGCATCTTTGATAGTTGCTGCTAATGTGCTTAGACCCCTTTGTGGGGCGGGCGTGAGAGACTTTAAGAGGATCAGGAGCAGCGTCACGTGCTGTCCTAACCGGTGGGCCGCTCGTGACCTCACGTAACCTCGGAGAGAGGATAGGCCGCGCGGAGGTCTGATCCCTTCACGCGTCAGCGCGCAAACACGGCCGGGAGTTACATAACTCCTGTCAGATGTCACGCCGGAGGATGCAGCAGGTCTGAAGTTGTATCATCTGTCTATCTGTGCGTGAATAAAAACACAAAAACGGACAAATGAAATAAACCACAGACTCACCCAGAAGAGCGCGTGGCAGTTGACCAGCAGCGTCCTCTCCAGCAGCTCGTCCGGACAGTCCAGCAGCCGCCGCCCCGCCACCACGCCCGCGTTGTTGATCAGCATGGACACCTCCCCGACCTCCGCCCGCACCCTGTCCGCCGCCTCGTAGATGCTCGCGCGCTGCGACAGGTCCACCGTGTACGCGTGCGCCTCGGCGCCCAGCTCGCGTGCCAGCTCGGCGGTGCGCTCGTTGGCGGCCTGGTTGCAGTCCCACAGCACCACGCGCGCCCCCTCCTTGGCGAACTCCAGCGCGAAGAGGCGGCCCAGCGCGCCGCCGGCCCCCGTGATCAGGCACAGCTCCCCGTCCACGCTCTTCAGCCGCGGCCGCAGGAACGTCTGCACGACGGCCGCCGCGATGGAGCACGTCAGGTCGATGAGCATCAGCAGCAGGTCCACGATGAAGATCATGTTGCTGTGCGGGTCCGGGTCCGAGAGGGGTCAGAGAGCCGCGCCTGAAGCGGTGGATGCTGCTGTGTGCGCGGCGCGGGGGGCTGGATGGGCATTTTATATAACTTCTGTGTGTGTGTGCGCCGGATTAGGACGCCGACTGACTGTGGCCGCCAATAGAAGGGCCCATTCAGAACAGTGGCTGAGTGCGACCGAGGCCCGGATTAAGATCACAGCCCGGAGCCAGCAGCAAACAGCACTCCAGCATCAAGATGACAGAGATCCTTTTTTATTTAACTGTCAATAAGCTTAATATTAGTGAGTCAGTTTGGCACAAAAGTCCTTCAGCACAAACATCCTGCAGCTGCGCTCTTCTCAGTACAACCTCATGTTTTCTTTTGTTTAAATATGAATTATATAGAAAAGAACAAACAAACAAACACCTGCATCATCTGCACAAGCTTCCATGTGAAATTTGAGGCCTTTTCTTGTTTGAAGTCTGTACACTAAAGTTGAAAAACACACACTTGAGCTGTGTTCTGTCACACTGCTGCTCTTATTAGTGTTTCTGTGGGTTTTAGTCTCCAATCACTGAGTGAATACAGTGACTAGAAAACTGTCACTGTCATACATGAGCATGTTAGTAGTAGTACCATACTGTTATGGTCTTTTTTACCATTCCACTCATTATTTAAACTGTAATTTCCTATCTGCTATTTATCAATATGCACCTGTGCAATAACACCTCACCACTGCACATCAAACTGGGTGAGGCTGTGTGTATATAAATACTGTTTCTT
>JBAJHX010000096.1:14517948-14566118 GCA_037176925.1 Amniataba percoides
TCTTTATGTGCTATTTTGTCTATTATTTAATGTCTTTTTCTTTACTGTGTGTTTTTTGAGCTACTGTAACAGTGAAAATTCCCCACTGTGGGATCAATAAAAGATGTTAAATCTTAAATCTTAAATCTTAAAAAAATGAATTTTAAAAATTTGAAGTTCGAAGCACTGTGGCTTTGGTGAGTGTGATCAGAGGTATGCAGTGCTTCTAGTTTTTTTTTCACTTTCTCAGGGTTTTGCTGACTCCTTTTACATCAAAATGTTCTGAGACAGCACTTATTTGCCTCTAACTATTGTGAATTACTGCGTTCTTTTAGTGTGTTTGAGAGGGAAGAAATAACACAGGGCGTCAGCTGGTATTTCCAGAATTAAGGGTCACTTGAAGGTGGGTGTAAATCAAAATAGCTGTCGTCGCTGCAGCGGCTTCTTTTGTCTGTGGCCGAGAATGCGAACGTGTCAGTCATGTTTAAGTAAAGGCTTTTCATCTTTTCCCTCACTCTTTACGTCTTCTCCACCTCAAACTATTGGATGCAAAGTGCACACCCGTATTCTTTACTGTCCTCACAGGCTGTGGAGCAAACACATCCCCCTCCCCTTTTTTAAACAATGAATGAACAGACAACAGTATCGTTGAATGTATTTTCATTTAGGCAGTGCTTCCTTCACAGCTGGGAGGAGAGTTTATTCTTATTTGCACTTTAAAGGATGTTTAAACACTGTTACTTTATGTTGTCTTACAAATTACAACTTTGACTCGTAGCTTTCTTTGGCTTTTACGTAAGGTCCACAACAGACGAGACAGTAAACAACTTTTATACAACTATGATATTTTTAGTGTGACTGGTCACTTCTTACGTCGACATTCCTTTCATCTGTTATAGAAAGTTATTCCTGATCCATGATGTGAGGCGGATTATCCAACTCTGAGTAAAATGTTAAGGTGCTAAACTCCGTAGCACGTGTGCACAAATCCATAATATGAGGCATTTTTCTCAAATGCTTGTTTTAGGATAAGTGCTGTTTTTGTTCTATACATTTCTCAGCTAATTTCACTGTGTTAAAACGTTTTGCTGTGCTGCTGCCATACTTGTGATGGAGGCTTTACTGCTTTTTTTTTTACTGCAGAGATTTTTCCTGGTGGAAGTTAAGGCTGTTTTCCTTTTGTCTTGTGGAAAGCTGAAAGGTGTGACTTGTATTGATTATGATGTAATCCTCTTCAGAGCTTTGGTCATAATGTAGCATGATGTAACACAACAGATGAAAACCTGTAGGCTGCTTTTGGGGAGAATTTCACTAAATAGATTACTAGATTGATCAGTCAGTTGATGAACAAAAGATTTAGCAACGATTTGATAACTGATGACTAATCAGGATTGGAAAAATGCCAACTTTGCCAGTTCTCTCTGTTTTATATCATTGTACACGAATATCTTTGGGGTTATTGACTGCTGGTCAAACTAAATAAGACGTCACCTTTCAGTGATTAACCAGGACATTATTCAATGAAAATGCTGAAAGTTTTTTGTTTTTATTTTCAGCACTGAAATGAAACGCAGTACTGATCAGATTGAACTATTCCTCATTTTGCTGCATCACTCAGTTCCAGCGAATGAAATTCTGTAGAAGAACTACATTTGTCAACTCTTAATCCAATCTTTAAGGTCATAATACTTTCATCTTTTACTTTGTTAAATCAAAACAACGCGTGTTAGTATGGATGTTACCTGTTGTGTTGAGTGAGTGTTTAAACGTGTTTATTGAATACAGAAACAACACTAGAGGGTACTGTTGCATAAGATTTGCAGTTTCCATGCGCAGACTAACAAGTCAAGTCATTGCACAATCTCACAGAGTGCTCACGTGTTTGTCACTTCTGCATACACTGCTTTTGTGGAAACACAGTTAACAAAGTGAGGCACCAAACACTGGATTATTGTCTTTTATTAAGCATCAGTCAGTAAAAGGAGAAAATTGCTTCAAAATTGCTGATCATAGACATTTTCCTATAGCTTCTTAGATGATATTTACAAGTTTGTTGTGTCAGAGTTTAATAGCGCTACATGCGTTGAACAACAGGGAACAACAAAGATCATATTCTACAAAGTCAACTGGTACAAAGTATGAAACCTTACAAAACAAACATTTCCCCAGACACAGTAAGGGCAGCAAAGGGACCTGTGTGAGCTGAACAGACGTGATTAATTCCCTGAAGAGGGGGTAAGATTCTGAAAATTAAACGTTGTTGTCTGTATTTGGCTTGAACCTCTAGTGTGCCACATTGTGCTTAAAGAAAAAGACATTTACACTTATTGACATTACATCTTGTGCTTTTGGAAGTTGTGTTTGAACCCATACCTACTTTTGTGTGCTGACATTTTTACTTACATGGTCACCAGATGGCAGAGAAATCAATAAAGTGCAGTTCATAAAACAAGAAAACAAAAGATATAAAAAGCAATAAGGGCATTGTTAACATTCATCCAACGGAGGAAAGAGGTGTAACCATTTTAATAGACTATGGCTTGTTTGGAAGAAGGTCCACTGATCCAAAGATTTGTCTGTATTTAGTGTATGTCTGTTGTGTGATGAATGAATCTTCACTCTTCACTGTGTAGGGCACCCTTCTCTTTCTCAACTATCTTGTCTTTTCTTCTCTTTCTAACGCCTTCAGTAGTGAAAGTCATATGATCATTTGTCAGTTTGACATTTTTATCCCATTACCATGCAGCGTTAAGGGCTGGGCTGCCGCAAATCCCACACACCAGTGACTGTCTATGTTTTTCTAAGCCTCGGTGGTCCCGCTTTTTCCCAGACACTGCTGTTACAAAGTTTGTTCTTCAGAACTCCATGACACCGTCTGACCAAAGACATTACTGTAACTGAGCCTTTCCCACTGGCCCGGACTCTCCCTTCGCATGCACAGGATGATATTTATAGAATCACAGAAAATCCTCAAAAGGATGCTTCAACCTGACTGCCTTGTTTTTGCACCGTCATTCTGCACAAAAGGCTCAATGGAAAAACACACGACGCACAATCTGGTTGCGTAGCTTAGTTTCTAAATGACAGATTATGACAGCAATTGTCCTGTCTGAGGGAATGCTTTGCTTTGTGAGACAAAGGCTGAGAGGACTCACTGATTGTGTTTTGAATGATCTTTTCCATGTTATTTAGGCTGAAGTTTGACATGCGGTGAAGGAGCAGGGTGCTCCAGCCATCATTAGGGCCGACAGCTCTGCAGCACAGCTCTCTCTGTCACAGACCGCTTGTTTCTATTCCATTCACATTTCACACTCACTCCCTGCACGGGTGAACGTAGCTAGAGAGAACCTGCTCATCATACTGTGGCAGCAGAGCCTTACGTTTCAGGCACATGCTGCTGTGGTCCCGTTCTGTTTTGCCGAGATGGCTGTGTGTTTCTATGAAAGAGAGAGAGTGAGATACAGGGCGATGGTTTGACTGAGAGGCCCAGAATAAAGTTTTATGTTTATTATTACTTCAGTAATTCAGGCTACGGGTGAGGAAGGGAAGTGTAGAGGAATGATAGAATTAAAGCATGAACAGAATATAAATGCTGTATATGTTTGCTGTGTGTTATTTGAGTCTTTGAGGACTCTATCTCTACAATTTGGGCTTGTTGCTTATATTCAGAGTGAGCCATCCAGTCATCTCAACTATTGCCATGGAAACAGTGGTTGTTCACTCTGCTGAGTCCATACCTGTTTGTTTTTTGTGGACTGGGCCTTTTTCATGTAAATGTCCTGCGCATTTAATTATTAAGTGCACAGGAAAGACATTAGTTATGGATATCTATCTAATACATCAGCCTGACGGCCTGATGACCCTTTCCTCCATGTGTTTACTTGCTGTGCAGTTTGTTTAATTGTCATTCTGGCTCCATTAGACAGGACACAGCAACAGATTCGGCAAGCGGGGCAGGCGTTAAAAGCAAAGGCACAGAAATATCTAACTCATTATGTCTAATGGTTTGCACAGCCACACGCATTAAATACTTCTATTTTTTTAAAGCATAAAAACTACTAAAAACAGATGCATGTCAGCATGCATGATATGTTGTAAAGTTAATAATGTTATAAAACCATGCTTGTTTGATTAATATAACAAAGAGCATGAGAGCACCAGATGATCAACACCCAGATTGGTCATGTGAGGAGTCAGGTGCATTCAGAAAAGCAGGATGCAGGATATTTGGTTGAACTAAAGTGGCCTACAGACACACAAGGTACATCCATGCTGTTTGCCTGAGAGGCGAGCTGTGTATCGCTGCAAGGTGGCCTCATGTTCATAAGAGATGTCATGTGAACTCATATGAGCATAATGTTTTGGATTTCTGGAAGCGAACCATTTGCCAAGAACCACAGTGTGTAAGTAATCAAATTAGCTTTTTCGAGATGGATGTAAAATAAAGTGCTGTGTGTGTTGTTCCCTGTCTTTCCTCTCTTTTCATTCCCCATTGACAGCTTTCCTCTTCTGAGGCCAGTCCTCTCATATGTGCATTCTCCATGTTTGTAACAAATGAGCAAGTATGGCTCCCTGAAATACGTCGGATTCTCTAGAAAAAGGAATGCTTCAATTTCAAACACTTTGAGATAAAACAGTTAAAACTCGCTATCATTTGTATGAGTCGTCAGACAGAACAATTCTTTGGTTCGTCACTTTGCAACATTGCACAAAGGATAGAGGGACCAACATTTACAGAAAGACAGTAGCAAACAATACAAATTTATCTACTACAGTATATTGTCTAATAAATGCATCTCCATCAAAATAATGCAATACGTATATTGAAATGCAAAACTATGAGAATAGCACAATATATTTGTCTAAGAGTCCATTCTTTTAGAAAATATCTTAAAAATATAAATTATTTTGATTCTTTACCTTGTACAATAAATGTGTTTCTCTTGTTTTATTCTACTTTTGTAGTTATACATGAACAATATTCACACTCCTACAAAGCTGGAGTTTCAACATGGAAAATCTCTGTTCATTTCCATTGCTGTCTTTCCAGCTATAGTGATGCTCAAAAGCACTGCCTTTTTACATGAAGTTCAGATTATCAGCTACAATAGGAACGCCGACTCCGAAGAAACACCTTAGTAAGTTTTGAAACAACAAGACTTTTTTTTCCGGATTTAAAGTGAAGTCTGATTACATCAATCTGAGGGACACACACAGACATTTAGAAACAATCAAAATGAGTAGACAAACAAATTATTTTTTTTCGGTGTTCATAATAAAAATAATTATCATGTTAATGTGCTCCCTGTTGCCAGCAGTCGGGCACAATGGGAACAAGAAGGAAATCGATGGATGCAGCCTCACAGTGTCTCTCTGTGTTGTCAAATGTATTCTGTGCAGTAAAAAATCATTGACAAGCAAAACATTAAACTCCCACTGAACAGAAACAAACTGAAACACTTGATTCTCCTCAAGTTCACACTTAAGACAAGAGATCAAGAACGCTACATAACAATAAATATACTGTACATGAAAGATCATCATTACACACATTTATGTATGAATGTGCTGTCTCTGTCTGTCTTTCTCACTCATATGAACAAACACAAAACATGGGTGACAACATAAACTAAGGCCAGTTATGAGGAAGGAAGTTAGAGGAAGCAAACGATACATTTCCCCAACACACTGTTGCCTTTATAATGCCATAATTATACACCGTATAACCATAACATTGAGAGAAATATCTCCCTTACGTGATCTATCTCAGCTGAATAAGTTTCCCAGTTTGCAGTGCCATGTTTGAATGCCC
Organism: Amniataba percoides; assembly: GCA_037176925.1. Classification (NCBI taxonomy): domain Eukaryota; kingdom Metazoa; phylum Chordata; class Actinopteri; order Centrarchiformes; family Terapontidae; genus Amniataba; species Amniataba percoides. The sequence goes on from JBAJHX010000096.1 coordinate 14,523,740, forward strand.
TCTACGGCTTGCTACTGATTGGACAGCTTTTGCTATATTGGCTTTAAAGTGGTACTCAGGGATGTCAGAAAAATATTTTTTGCTTATAAAAACCATATTCTGTACTCTCACATCTAGGCTGTAATTATTAGATTATAATGTGGGCTCAAACAAATATATAAATAGTAAAAATGATCAAACGGGTTCCTTGCCATTTTTAAAACCTCTTAGATCAGAGTCCTCTGCTAAATGAATTCATTTAGGAGTCCTAGGTAGGAAAAAGTTTGAGACTATAACACAAAAAGCTTTCCCATTGTCCACCACCATGTATTTTCACAGGAGAAGCCTTTTTTATGTTATTCTTTAAATTCTCCTGCAAATGTTTTTAGTGCCTTTCATATTTTTGAGAAGTTCTGTTCACTCTGCTTCTTATTTCCCTTTGTGCTCCCTCCTCTCCTGTATGTTTCCTCCGTGTTCTCGCACATCTTGTGACTTTAAGTGTTGGACTGACTTTCTTCTCCCTGAAGTGGCTGTAGCTCCTGAGCTACGTGGTTCTCCTGCCCCTCTAGTGGCAGTGTGCTGTTGCCCAGCTTCTTCTGCAGGCCCTCCGTGTGGTTGGACCCTTGCTGGAAGCTGGTGTGATGGGCAAACCTGGGGCTGGCTCTTTCAAGGAGTCTTTGGGATGGGTTGGTGCCCGAACCATCATGCACGTGCTCCTCCTCATCTGTGTCGGCGTCAATGAATTTATTGATGGTTGCATCATGGAATGTGAAGATGCCGGGCAGTAAATTCTCCGGGCTCTTGTTCGGCGTCCAGCTGCTGGCAGTTGTGTAGACGGACACTTCGGGGCTTTGGACTGACGAGCTGTCTGAGAGAGCCCCTGTCCCTGAATCCTCCCCGCTTCTGAAGTTGACTTTGAGCGAACGGCTTTTGAGAGGATTTTTGAAGCGCAGACCACTGGGGCTGTCAGAATACGTGTCGGGCTTTTCTCTTTGCCCTGTCAGGGGTGTATTGGTGCCCTGGGATCCTTCGTTCTCGTTTTCCAAGGTGGGCTCCAGACTTGGGTTGGTGCTGACCCTCCCTGGCATGTTGCTGACAGGACTGTGGGAAAAGCGAGAGCTCTCAGGGAAGTCAGTGGCGCAGCTGATGAAGCTGTCAATGCTGGACATGCTCCTCATGTCTGTAACTGGCTCTGCCGTGCTTGAGACAGTTTCAGTGGGGATGGTCCCCATCTCAAATTCTGCTTTCTGCTTAACTGCTTTGGACAGCTGCCCTTTCTCTTTGCTGTTGAGGTCAGACTGTGACTGGGTCTGAGCCATCTTGTTGTACATTTCCTCCAGTTTCTGTGCACTGAGATGCTGAGGGCTGCTAGAGGGCTTGGCCTGCTCTTGGAAGCTTGGTTCGAGGGTCCGGGCTGGGCTGCCTGGGCTCCTCTGTGACTTGAGTCTGGGTGTCCATTTAAGCTGACTTGGAGACACATGATTGTCATGCATCTTCTCCTTCTTCTCCCCAGCATTTTCCACCATTACATCCATTAGCTCCACGCTGCGGCCAAATGCATCTTTAATGTTCATCGAGACAATGCTACCATTTCTCTTAGCCCTCTCTAGAGCTTCCCGTCTCTTGATGGCTTTCTCCTGCCTCTTTTGCTCTTTGTAGAACTCAGAGAAGTTATTCACAATGATGGGAATAGGCAGGGCTATCACCAGTACTCCAGCAATGCAGCACAAACCTCCAACAATCTTTCCCAGCAGAGTTTTTGGGTAGATATCTCCATAGCCTACTGTTGTCATAGTAATGGTAGCCCACCAGAAGGAAGCTGGGATGCTTTTGAACTTGGTGTCCTCTTCATCCTTCTCTGCAAAGAATACCAGACTGGAGAATATCATGATGCCCATGGCTAAGAAAAGGATGAGCAGGCCCAGTTCGTTATAGCTCCTCCTAAGAGTGAAGCCCAGAGACTGGAGCCCTGTGGAGTGACGAGCAAGCTTCAAGATACGCAAGATACGCATGATCCGGAAAATCTGAACCACTCGACGGACGTTCTGAAACTGCAGCACACTCTTGTTGGATTCTGTCAGAAAGATGGTGACGTAATAGGGCAGGATGGCCAACAGGTCGATGACATTCAGGGGACCCTTGAAGAACTTCCACTTGTTGGGGGAGGAGAGGAAGCGAAGTAAGTACTCCATGGTAAACCAGGCAATACACACAGCTTCAACATGGGCCAGTTGCGGGTTGTCTGAGGACTGGCCAAATTCATCTGTGTCCTGCAGCTCCGGGAGGGTGTTCAGAGACAAGGCAATGGTAGACAACACAATGAAGAGGATTGAGACAATTGCCAAGATCTGGAAAAAAGAGAGGAAAAGAGCAGTGAAAACACTGAGAAATATGCTTTCGTGTAGGGGAATATACCCCGGTGCTGTATGGTATGCCCATTTTGTGCCATTATTGATTACAGTGTCAGTTGGTCCAACATTGAAATGGACTCGGACTGAAATACTGATATTTTGAGACACTCAAGGTCTCACTTTGATGATACCCATCACAAGGTTAACCACTGAGATAATTTTAAGCGAAATGTCTTGACGACAATTGGATGGATTGCAAGTTTTGATAAACTTTGATACAGGCATTCATGTTTCCCTCAGAATGTATCATACTCATATTGTCAATCCATTTCATATAATGCATCATCTTTTCACATTTTCAATTTTCTGACACAACTCTGCTTTGATTATACTGTGTTTAATATACATATATGTTTGTGTTTTGTGCAAATTAGCAAAAGCGTGCTAACGGGCTAAATCAAGATGGGGAACATGCCATAACACTGTTAGTATTTTAGCATGGCCATGTTATTAATTTAGCCCAATGCACCTCTAAATAAAAACAGTCAGCTTCAGAGAAACGCACTTTTGAATGCTTTTAGTCTTGTTGTCTGTAATTCACCAAATTTACCCCCTTGAATAAATGAAGTATTCTGATTCTGATTCTATTCTGATAGTTTATAAAGTTCTCTCGAAATTCCCTTTGAAACTAACTCATTTTCTAAAGTTTGAGGGTGTGTTGATCAGGTGACAAGACCAATGCAAAATACTGATCAGGATGTGCACACTAAAAAACATAATGATGGCTTCAGACTAATTGCCTGTTCAAGCCAGCCTTCTAATCTTTGTGAAACAGGCTGCAAACGTTTGATCATCAGGACATCACTGCAGTGATGATGGTCGCCCAGACTGAAACGATTAAAAGACTTAAAGATTAAAAGACTTCACTGAATATGCAATAACTCTGAGGCCATCTGTCTCCTGTTTGTGCGGGTGTCCTTCTCGTTACCTTGAACCTGTGGTTGGCATCACACTTAAAGCTGTCATTTTGAAAATGATCCCAAATATACTCACGACAACAACACAGTGAGGAAAAAGTACATCCAGGCAGCATTTCTACAACTCGTACATTTCAGTAATTTTGCTATTCTCATTGCTGAAATGTATGTATGCTGAATGTGACATTGAATGGCCAGTGGAGCTAAAGTTAGCAGCTGACTGCCGCTGAACTACATGCTGAAAGTTAAAACACTCCACCAAAGTGAAATAGTGCTTTAACGATGTCAGAGGAAGAGGGTCAGTCCCATGAGAAACTCTGTCTCTGTGTGTCAAACTGTGAGCTTTCATTTGTGACACTAAATTGCTTTTCAGAACTGGCTAAAATATCCCAACTAGTGATGGCCTTTTCTGATGATATAAGTTCACGGCCCATTTAACTTTCCGGCTACTTTCTCCAAAGTATTTGTGAAATGTCATGTCAGCATTTCAAACGAAATAGGGTCAGAGCTAATGTGATCTCTGGGGTGGGTGTATTTTTTTCACTTCATCTCTTGATATATGAATTACTGAGAGAGACAGGGAAGAGGGAAGAAAAGAAAGAGCTGAGATCATATTGATACATTTTTTAAAACCCCTACCGCACTTGTTCTTCACTGCCCTCCTCACTGTTAAGTCTGCTTTGATCCCTCAGTGCTCAAGACTACAAGAAAACCACAATGTATTTCTTGTTTTACAAAGCACACCATGTATGGTCTGTTGTGAGACTGCTGGAGACCTCTGAAGCATTGAGCCGCCTACTAATGATATAATCTGATGAGTACAATAGGGTTTGGTCATAGTGCTGGGGATTAAGAAGGCTGCACAAATGTGAGTGTATAGGTGTGCCACACCTATTATTCCTGTCCCTCAGTCAGAGTGAAATCCAACACAAGGTCACTGTGGAAGCTGTGTCCCAGGCCGGTGGCGAGCAGGATTATTCGCTGGCACAAATCAGCGGCCATAAGCTTTAATTAATCTTGACAGGTGACTGCTTGTGCACCTACCTTGGCCTTTGAGGAGAGAGGGACTAAAAGCAGAGAAGCCTAGCTGGGGTGGAGGTGAATGTGGGCAGGAGAACAACTGGAGTAAAGGCATTTCAACTTTGGCAGCCAAATCGTTCAGCTAAGAGAGTGAATTAAAGGGCAGACAAAAAAAATTTAAACTCTCTCAGTGCCTTTCCTGAAATAGCCTGCCTCCTGGTATGGATCCCTCGAGACCCAAGTGATGGATGGAAACTCTCAAATACGACCCATTAAAGGCAGATTTCTTGTTGCTGAGTAATCACACCTATGAGAATAAAAGGTAATAACAACACTAAACATGAGCAGTCACAGGCACAATTTCATTTCAGTGTTTTTGGGGTGGCATGGAGGTCAGGCGGGTCATAAGGAAAGTCCAAAGGCGAGGCTGGAAAGTGTGTCATATGTGCATTCACTTAGACAGACAGCTGAGCGACTGAGCCGCTATTCTAAAATGGACCGTCCAGTGGAAACCGCACTCATCAGATCAAGACTAATCTAGCTTGACGCACTGACCAGGCCTGAGCATTGCTAATGAATCACACTGAATACAAAAGACACCGGCCCGAGGTGTGTTGTGTGCTCGGCTCCAACCCTCCCTCAAATTCTCTGTCTTACTCACTTTTTCCCCTCACCCACCCTGGTGGTACGCTTACAGAGGTTAGCCACAGAGGAGACTGCTGGGATGTGATCTCACCACAGCAGTGCAGAAAGAGTGAGAGAAACAAAGTGTGTCTGCCCGGGACACTCAGCACAGTGACAAATCTGTGACACAGAGGGAATGAGACAAACCCAGCCTGTGCTCTGCAACAAAAACCTGTGAGTTTCCCTGGTTAGGCAATGTGATGTGAGTGTGTATGTATGATTCTGTGGGGGTGACAGCGTTTCACACATGAGGAAACTGAATATGAATATCTTTATGTAGCTGCCAGACAGAGCAGGGCAGAAGGAGAGGAACAGACAATTAGAGAAAAAGTCTTCTCACAGTGCGTATAAAAGGCACTAAATGCAGAAATGCAGTCGGGTGAATACATTTTAATATGCAGCAGTAACTTTGAGACACAGATGTTAAAGAGGGTTATGGGTGGTGTTGTGTTACCTCATTAGCTCTAATGACAAGCACTTAGGTCATAAGGAAAGCTCATCCTGCTTCTTGTTTGCATAAATGAAAGATGAATCTGATCGAAATTTCTGCTGCTTCCACATAACCCTGATGCACACTCATATAAATATATAACACACGCATATTCTCTCCCAATCCGTAATTAGCCCCAAACCTCCGTTCCCTACAGGCTAGGAGGCAGGAGACTGAATATTTAATATCCTCCCGAAGTGCAAGCTATCCTGTCCTGGAAAAGGTGTGTGTGAGTGGGCGCTCACTGGGCCATGACGGACTGCAGAGCCAGGGAGCTAGCCTAGTTTTCACACTGCCTCCACCTCACAAGGTTAGCTTCATGCTTGATCAAAGGGGGAATGGACAGGAAAGGAGAGTTTCTATTAACACACAGCAGGGGGGTCCTCAGAGAGGGAGCGTCCCATCAGGACTGGGAGCTGAACATGTACCTGCTGTGTAGTCAGGTTATGCTCGTTTCCCAGCAGTGAAAAACAAACAATTTATTACTTCTGATCAACAGCCTCTGGTTCACTATTTTTTATGTTGTATTATTCTTTTCACACACACAGAATGTAACAAAAGATGTATGTATGTAAAATATGTCTTTTCATCATAACAGAAGTGAATTTGGCTTCAAAGGTGGTTATAAAAAGTTTGTAGCTTTCTTCGTCATGGAGAACAGAGGCTGTGGTCAGCTTGGATTTATGATGGTGGATTTATAGTGGATTAAAGGAGTGTTACCTTCTCACAATAGAAAAAAGTCAAGATATTCTTGGAAGCATTTTGCATCATCTTCCACATCCATCCATTTGCTATGTATGTACTAAAGCTAATTTCAGCATGCCAATGACAGTACAAACATACTGATGTTAAATACATGTTAAATGTCCACTATCTTTCATAAGCATGTTAGCAAGCTAACATGAGCTATTTATTCATCAGACAAAATAGTGGACAAACTGAAATTTTGATACAACTACATACAAGTCTTGTGTAAAGGATCACAATTTGTTCTGAGAAAAACACAAATGTCTGTACTAAATTTCAAGGCAATCCATCATAATAGATGAGACATTACAGATAAATGTTAACCTGCTGGTAGTGCTAAAGGAAAAGGAAAAGATTGCCAATGTTAGTCCAATTCAATGTCTGTGGATCATGAACACAACAAACTTTTGAGATATTTCTGTCTGGACTAAAGTGGTGGACTAACAGTGCCACATTGTGAAAATCACTCTCTCACCTACCAAAAACTAGTCGAAATATGACTAAAAAGCCAGTATTCTGTGTTTGACCTCAGCCATGACCCTCTCAGGCTCACAACAGATGTGTGTTCAGTAGCATTAAAGCATCATTAGTCAAAGCCAATCTAACTTAGCTCACTCATTGGCTTATCTTTATACTATTTAATGCTTCGCCTCCAGCGCGGTCAGGGCAACATAATCTCTCTCAAAATAAATCAAAATCAATAACTAAAAATAGCTCGCCAGTGAGTGATCAGGATACGCTGATATTATTAATGTCTAGCGTTCTGCTTGATAAAATTACTACTCCTGCCAAAATACAATGAAGGTAGTGTCATATTTTTATCACTGAGGTAGTTAATAGTCAACTGATTCGCAGAGATATTGACACGCAGCACACTATCACTAAAGTGATAAAAGCCACATCTTTGGGGAGATTTCGAATTATTGGTGAATCATAGAGATTTACATATTGAGATATTCAGTGACAAGGCAGAAGAGATAAGAGAGAGAGAGAGAGAGAGAGAGAGAGAGAGAGAGAGAGAGAGAGAGAGACAGCTGCCAGGAAAAAGAGGGGAGAGTCAGATAAAGACTGGAGGCGTGTCAGGAGTGAATAAAAACAGAAATACGAGACACACAGCTGACATTTAGGCATGAGAACAGACGACATGATGAACAAAGTGGCGTTGTATTTGCCAGAAGATACGTGTATTTAGGGCTCTCCCACACATCATGCTGTGGGAAATGTTGATTCACTAGTTTGTCTTCATCGTAACTGGATTTGCCCTTTTCACCACATGAGCTGAATCAATTGAGGGATTAGGTCACATAGTGACTCACTCACTTTATTTTCTGTGAGCATGTTCGGTGCAAGGTGGCATCTCTAATCCTCTTATTGTACTACTTCTTCTGCGGTTTGCCAATAAATGTTTTTTCTGGCCGTGTGCGCTGACAGCTGACCTTCCTCCTAAAGCGTCTGTTGTGGTTCTGCTGTAGTTTCCTCTGTGGGATACAGTGTCACTGTTTTTGTTTTTAGTTAAGACTTCAATGGAAAAAATGGATGGAATTACGCTGGCGGCAAACAAAGTGGTGAATCCTCTCCTCGCCATAGAAAATGGTAGAAGCCCTCTGCAGAGATAAACACTTCCTCCCCTGGGTTACAATCACCTTCTTGGAAATTTCCACATAGGGACTGTGCTGCCCTCTTATATAAACTAATGACTATTAACATCTTAATGTACAGTTCCTCCCTTTGTTTCCACGCACATTGTCTTAAGGTTGCTAAGGTAAAGAATGGCAATATATGTGTTTTCAATTGTTTTTGGAATACAATGGATGTGTATAGCACAAAGATATAAGCAATATTTCTACTGTACAATGCTGGCTGACAGGATCAATTTATTTCTGGTCATAAACTTTTTTCATATGATTGGTTCACAATGAGAAAAAACTTTGAATTTCAACAGGTTCTGTTGAAGAAATCTAAAAATATATGCAATTTTGCGACTAAACCATTCCATGACATGGTGATGCTATGCATCACGTTCTACACATTTGCCCAAAGTTCAGCCTGACATGAATCGTATTTTTGTATTTTTTCCACCACTATTAAAAGTTGTATAGTTTTGAACACTGTTCTAATCAGCATGCATTTGTAATGACTTACTGACCTGCAGGTTGCTGCTTGTTGATGGAGTTTAACCCCCTGAAAATACTATACTATTACATACTACTATAATATAAGTAATGGCCTTTTCTATTAATACTGCAATTGTAGACAGCAAAAGAGACTGAACAGAGCAGATAAAGAAGGAGCAGACTTTTTTAAGGAGTGTGCAGACAAGCATGAACTCCACCAGAAGGAGATCTTTGAGGTCAGCTGCCATTCACTGAATCTTCCTTTACACAGCGTTCATTTCTATGGTCCATATTTCTGCCAGTTTATACATATATATATACACATTTATACACATGGTTTTGGTAAGAGGTTTTTATTTTAGTTCAGTTCAGCTTTACTTTAGTTATGTATGTAATTGTATTACTTATCTATCAAATCTTGTAATTGTTATTACTTCACATGGTAATGCGGTTAAAAAGCAGTGACCAGTTTATAATTACATAAGTGCCCCGAGTCTAATTTTCCCATCTGTTTCTAAACCAGATTGGGAAAGACATTAAGCATCTCCCAAATTGACAAGACCTCCTGTGTACTGCACAGATGTGCCCTCTGCCTCATCTGCCTCATTTCACCTTGCCTGGCAACCTTTTCTATCCCACCTTTATAGCGGGGAGCCTGTGCCTATCCCATGCCGTGTGCTAAGGAGCGGACAGGGAGATGGATTGCTGTGCTTTCGGCTACGAACAGGATGTGTCCTTTCCGAAGTGTGAAGGTGGTGCTAAAATGATGAGGCGTTTAGGCGCAGGGCATCCTGAGTTCACTGATGAACTGATGATTTGTGATTTGTCTTTTTTCGTCTTATGGGAAGATTTTTTCTTAATGTTTCTGTTAAGATTTGGGGGACAAATATAATCAAATTAAATCTGCAACATATATAGTAACATAAAAATGCTTTGGTATGTGTAAGTTTTAACTAGCTTCTCATCACTTTCCACCTCAAGCTAATTATCGGGTGTTGGCGGGTGTCCACTGTATTTTTGGAGGACATAGATGCCTTTTCCTGGCGCGAACGACAGAGCAAAGGTGAGAGGATGAGAAAAGGAACATAGGTGACACTGTGAGAACTAACGACAAAAGCCAAGAGTGAGAAAGTGGGATGAGAGATTGCTCCCTTGTGGCTCCTGTACAAGCCCGGGGCTGCCCCCCCAAGTGTCGGTCCCCCCTGATGAAACATCTGTGCTGTTGTCACTGGCCTTTCACCTGGGACAGAAAACCTTGCCTGTGAAACATCTGGAACACCTGTGTTATCAGGGGTACACCAAAAGAGACGTGCCAAGAATAAAAGAAGAGAACTCTGTGTGTCCAAGATTTAGAAAAATATCTCAGCGAATTAAAGAACAAAACAATTTCATAAATGCCTTAATAGGCTGCTGCAGAGCTCTCCCTTACGCCAACGGAGTAATTTTCAAGGCATATAAATCAGTTTAAGCATGAAATGAAAGACTAATATCCAAGATTATTAAGTGATAAAATACCAGACACGAGCTTCTCTGCTGGCAGAGTAAAGGAGGCTTGTAGATCCACCTTCATGATGTATGACTGCTGATTTCAAACATAGTTACAGCAACTTAGGTCAGTATTTGTTGTTGACACAAATCTGTTTTTATCAAATAGGTTATTAATCCTTTATTTATTTATTTTTTGTCTACTTCAATTTTTTGTTTTATTTTATTCTATAAATTACAGGACTGCTGTTTGCTGTTCAGACAGCCTCTAAAAAAATAGTTTGCTTTGAGAACTTTCCGTATGCTAATATACATGTGGTATTCTGAATCTAGTTTATATGAATTTGCCGTGTTAAGTAAGACTCATTTTATACTATACACTTAAATATACAGTACATACTTCTTTTTAAAATATGTGTGTTTTGTTTGCATCTGAAATGTTTCAGATGAGGTGAAATGAGCTGAACCGTCCCCGTCCCCCTCTGCTGAGTGAGAGAGACAGCCAGGTCTTCCTGGGGGGGGGGTCTCCAGGCAGCAGAAGAATCAAGAAACACACAGCCTGCATAGCTGAGCATCGCTAATGGAATAAGTATGGTTTCTGTGATCCTGACATGTAAAATCCTGATATATGGTGGGCGTTTTTGTGTGGGCCTGAAATGTAGCACACCGGCAAGACTCATGGCTCACAGCACAATCACATCTCCACTCATCGAAGACACATCACACCCAGCTGAAAATGACAAGTACTCAGAATCTGGCTTTGTTCTTGATACTTGTTTTTTGCAGGCTGGGGCTCCAGCTGTCTCTTGTTGCTATGGTCTTTGCTCACTCTGAAACTGGCAGCAGTGTTGGCAGGCGAACGCGGAAAAAAAAAAGAACAGAATATATCGTGCTGAATCACCACCGACTCTGTGAAGATGGACCATTTGGCAGCACAGCGCACAATAAAATCATTGTTTCTTTGTCATCTTTTAACACGGGTGTGGCGGAGTGCTTGTTGCATAAGAGGATAAACACCACTAGAGACTGCTGCCAGGTTTTGGTGGCGGAATTAAAATGTCAGTCAGTCAAGTCAAGACAGGTTTAATTGCAATTAGAGCAAGTAATCAACATCAGGAGACAGGCAGGCGGCGTGACAAGAGGCCATAAGACACTACTAGCTTTAATGCAGATTATGACCGGGATGCAGAGGTCAGGAGATTACATCTGACCAGGAAGTTCATGACCTGTGTCGGAGAAAGTGATTTCTGAAGAAGAATGAATGAAAGGAAGTGACTGGGTCGCTTCCAGTGAAAGCTTTTGTGGGTCCAGTAACTTTAGACTGGACATTATCACACCATTCTGATGAATATCTCTTTTCTGTCATCAAGCTCTGCTATTTACTCACCGGCCATCTCCATGGATACAAATCCTCTTCACATGGTAGGATCTCGGGCCTGAAGCCTGATATGAGCCTGTGCCAAACAGCGGATACGGAGGCCCGATAAGGTGCCTTTACTGATCTGGTGTCTGCTGACAGCTAAGTAACGTTCACTAATTTTCTCGTATCCGGTGACCTGCCTCTCTGGTGCAGCGGCCCTGTTCGGTGTTTACCATAAAGAGCAGATGTCACTGGGTTCCTGTGACACGATTGGGTGTCAGCACCGAGCGGAGAGAGTTACCTGGGCTGCTTACTGTGAACACCACCTGAAACAGGAGAGGCTTGGTCGCTACTCATAATCCTACATGACGTCATCCGTTCTCCTACAGTTTCAGCGTGGGACATGTGACAGCATCTAAAACAGATAAGTCTGATGCTCATATGTAATCAAAAGGTACTGACAGTATGTTACAGGAAAACAATAAAATAAAACAAAATAAAAGTGACATTTAGGGAAAAGGGCCTATATTCTGTGTGTGTGTGAGATGAGGAAATATACAGCGCTGTCATGTCTATCCTTTAAATATGAAATTACACCTGGGATAACACTTGAGACTCACTCTATCCAATCATAAAGATAAATTATCTTTAGACAAGGAAAATGATAGTTGTGGGAAAATGCTTATTGACTTGATTTAATGGAACCAACTTTTTTCTTTCAACTTTTTCTGGCAAACAAAAAGCAGAAAGCTTCTGTGCATTTTATCACCTGTAGTAAACTTGAATACTGACAATTGGACTGAATGAACTCTGACTGATGTGCAAATCCTGTTTTGTTTTAAAGGAAAAACATAAAGGAAACATGCTCATTAACTTTTTTAGATTATTAGATTGACCCCACTCTGATGTTGGTACAGCAAATGAAAAAAGCCACAGCCTGGATTCAGTTAGTTTAGCATCAACATAGGAAATAAGGAGAAACAGCTAACATAGCTCTGTCAAAGGTAACAAATCTGTCCATGTGAACCTCTAAAAGTATTGTGGTTTGCAGTATTTCTTGTTCTGTTTTCTTTTTCCTGTTTCCTGGTTTTGAGTATTTTCTTGTGCCTTGTTTCTTGTTTTATTTTGTATTCCTTCCTTTCCTCACGTCTGCACTTGACTTCCTGTCCTTGTGTTTTCCTGCCTCTGATTTCTCTGCTCTTCCTTTATTAGTTTCACCTGTCCCCTGTTTGTCTCCTCACCTGTTCCCACTTTCCTCTCCCTCACAGTGTATATATACCGGTCCCTTGCCTTTGTTCTTTGTCGTGTCATCTGTGTAGCGACCTGTCCTGTGCTCTCTTTGCTCCTGCCTGTTCCTGTTTCCCCATGTACCTGAAATTAAAGAGTCTCTACAGCTACTCAGCCTACTTCATCTGCGTTCCTGGGTCCCAGCCTCATTTCGCCCTGCACTTATCCCAGCGAAAAGAGGACATTTGCTTTATTTGTACATAAAACTTAATGTTGAAAGGACATGGGAGATGAAACACAGGAGATACAGCGTGTTCATCTCTAAAGCTTTAGAGGTGTTTGTAGGCTGATTTTGTGACCTTTAGACAGAGACGAGTTAATTATCTCCATTCTTTATGCTACGCTTTAATTTCTTTATGCAATCTTCCCATTTGACTCTTAACAAGAAATCAAAGTTCCCCAAATGTCAAACTACGTTTGAGAGCTGAACTTCCCTTTATTGACAAGAGCAGCACTGGCTTGTTACAACTCACCTCTCTGTAAGAGAGAGTAAGAGAAAGAGCTAATGCATCGAAACTAAAATTATCTTAACTGGTCCCAGTGTGCCAGGCCAACCAGTCGGTGTAGCCATGACAACACATTCACCAGGTTACAATTATAGAAAGCGCTGCGCCACCGGATGCCTGGCAGAGTCTCCCTCTGTACCACTTCCTTCTCAATCGCTGCTACTTTACGTCTCGCTCTGCGCGCACGGCGGTCATTTCCTTCTCTGTCAGAAGAGGAGAGATATTTCTTTTTAAGCGATGGATGATAACAAGACAGCGCTTGCATGGTGCCCCATTCATCACCCCCAGCTTCCTGCGAAAGATGTGCAACGAGAGAACAGAATGCAGTGAGACAGAAATGGCCCAGCAGAGTTGTTTTAAAAGCACTTGCGCCTCAGCGTCTCCCGCAGAGAACTGAGCATCCAGCTGACACAGCACTAAATATACAAACTTGGTCTGACTGTGTGGTGGATCCCAACTTTTGATTCTGTCCTTGAAGATCTGTTTTTTCCCCTGTGTGTGTTTGTGCATGAGATGATGCTCTCCAAAAGGGGATAAATGGGATGAAAATATCCTTTGATACACATCACTTTTCTTCAGCAACACCACGTCGAATACTGAAGTTAGAAAATCAAATCTAAGAATGTTCCTCTTCCACTTAATGTGGACGCTAAGAGTAACACAACACCATCTATTTTTCATTCTGTAGAAGTGAAACACCTGCTGTGCACCAGAGTCCCCTCTTAAATGATTCAGTAGGAGTGGAAAGGGCAGACGAAGGAACTTCTTGCCTGACCACGATCGACGCAGCTCTGTCTGTCTGTCTGTCTGTACATACAGTATGTCACCTACATCAGTGTCAAACAACTACATTTTGCCCTGCTCTTCTCTCTCCTGTCCAGCTGCTCTACACTCTGGGGGCCACTGCACTCAGAAACGCCCACTCCTCCTCAGTGGCGGAGCGAGGTCAGAGATACATAATGTAGAAAGAAGCCAAAGAGAAAAAAGATGTTTGAAGTGCGGCGTATGGTGTATAATGTATGCAGCTGAGACGTACAGGAACTAAAAGGCCCCGAGGCAACAGGCAGGAAAGAAACTTTAGAAGTGACCTATTTTCTTAAACACCTCAATGAAATGTTAAAATATAGTTGTGTAATAATGATCAATGCCTGAAATAGAGCCGGAAAAGACAATTATTTTTCTGTCCTGCGAGTCTGCCAAGTAGGAAAGAAAGACACTGAGAGTCTGACATTTACAACAACAACAAGTTTAGGGATCTAACCTTTAAAAGATGAGCATTCTCTCTGAGCTTAGAGGCCTGAGATACAAAAATAAAACATTAATTACAACTGACTTTGAGATGAAGCCTTTCATCGCAGGCTTAAAGGGACAGGCTGGCAGAATGGGAACATACTATACTTGCTGGAAACTATACATCGCATTGTGTGTTCAGAGTGAAATGTGAGCACATTTTTTTGTCGTGTGCAGGGGCCACAGGGCCTTTCAGTTGTTCTGCAATAAGAGTGGACAGAGGTTGTAATGAGACAGAGAAATGTGCCCAGCTGTCTGTGACAACATATGGTGATTGCAAACAATGGCGGGCAGCTGCATGCGATCTGTGTGAATGAGCAGACCAGGATTTGCACACTGTTGATCAAAGGCAGGGCAGCGCAGAATGCAGAGGGATTACACGTTGTGGCGTAATGATGGAGGAGGAAAGAAAACTCAGGCTTACCCCTCTCCATCTCCTTCCCCCTCTCTTTTGCACACATGCACTATAGTTGTTCTTGATCACACACACATGAAAGTGGACAAACACACACAAAAACTGGCCAATGGCAGCACCGAGTGCACGCAAATCTCTTTGTGGGGAGACTGCGGTACATTGGCGTGCTGCTCAGCTGATAGTTTCCATGGTGACGTGAGGCTTTTTAGCATTTGCATAACAGATGCAGCAAGGCGTTCACAAACAGGACAGGAAACAGAGGCCAGCAGTGATCATACTGAAGCACAAACACAGTTGGTTGCTATCAGTGTTGATCACCTGTTGCAGCTCTGAAACATGAGTTTAGTAAACTTGGGCTTCAGTAAGCCAGTACAGCTCTCTGATTTATAGAGATCAATGCATGAGTAGTAAATAACGCCCAGTGTTTATTTGACACATTCAATCTCTCCCTCATTAACAGAGGAAAAACTTCTTTTGGATTTGAGCCCTGACAGTAATGCTCTGTAGTTGTACTGGGAAAACTTTGAGCTCCAGCAACTCAGCTGCAAAAGCAGCTAAGACAACTATACATGCTGGAATTGAAATGCTTAGTTGATTAATTGATTAGGAGATTGACAGAGAAAGAAGCGATTCATTGTTTTGGACATTTTTTCAAGCAAAAATGCCAAAACATTACTGAGTTCAAGAGTCTCAAATGTCATGATTTGTCAGTTTTTTGTCAGGAAACTGTTATTACTTTTTTAGTACTTTTTATTTGCATTTTCTAAAATATATCAGCAGATTAATCAACAATAAAATATAACAATAACAATAAATTGTTAGTTGCAGGCCTAAACTACACACACACACACACACACGCACACAAACACAGCTAAACATTCACACAGAAATTAGTATTCATCAGCATAGATGCCGCATGAGGATTTATGCTTTTTTCGGTTAGCAAGGACATTCCCACCACAACTCTTCTACAATTTCTACGACTGCAACTACCAGAGGCCAAATGCCAGTGCACAGTGACAAATGGCTTCATAATGCCACAGAAGAGAAAAATGAAAAGTTAAAGTTAAGAAAACTAACATCAAGCTCAGAGCTTTAATTAAAAAAGGTGAAAAAACAATCATCTCTAGGAAAAAGAAGATGAACTGAACCTTGAAAAGAGCCTCGTGGAGTTAAGCTTCCAGGATGGCGCTTTTGGGTTTAAATAAAAACGGCACTAATATCTACATAATACAATGTTGGCATTGCATCAGAATGTTTGTATGCTCCTTGCAGCACAGACAGATTTGAGATTTTATTCCACACAATAATTATTTAATCCCCTCTAGTTCAGTGAGCTGACTAGCTGCCAAAATCGTACAGTCAATGTAAAGATATCAAATATGTTGTATATATGGCTAAGTAGTGATAATTGGGTAATTATTTGCTTCCTCTGTCCAGGCTGAATTTTGCCATCATAATGCTGTTGGTATGAGAAATGCAGATTGTTAACTAGCTGGCACACAGCCAGCATCGACCGTAGCACGCTGCTGATTTCGAGTCTGGAACGTCCGAGCGTCTCAGTTGTATAAAGTGGGAGCGACAGTGACGATGATTTGCAAGTGGAACAAAACCCTAAATTATGGAGGGATGTGTTTAGTGCTGCTGCCATCCCCAGGATCTCAGAGCTGAGACATTAGGCAGAGAGAAAGACAAAGAAGTCAGATTGAAGTAGGTGCAATTCAACTGTGCCAGACAAAATCATGAGTAAAAAAACACTTTTGTCCCATAATTCAGTGCTCTCACTTTAGTCTCTCAGGCATGAGACTCAAGTGGAGAGCTTACACTCCCTGAAAAAAAAGGCTAAACACATGTCAGACTGGTGCTTGATGCTCCACACACTACCTATATCCATCCAGTCTGCTGTAAACTGGCCGACAGTCAAGCATGCTGCCCTGGCCAATCGCTGCCATACATGGAGATTCAGACCCCAGATTAAAACACACTTAACAATTCTCCCTCAGCTCGTCCTGACTGCCACTATGCTCACACTGAGACAACAGTTGTTTGTTTAATTACAAATGATCTATTTTATCTCCATCACCACTTATTTAAGATTATCCCTGATTCTCATCTGGTCTCTCGCCACACGCAGCCCCCATTACGGATCAAACCTTACTATATGTTGAGTAAACAGCACTTTATTGCCTCTCCAGTGGGCAGTCATAAAGCTTCCCTTTATGAAAGAAATCAGTCAGGGTGCTGTTTTAATTTGCAGCTGTTATCCTTCCCACTGCTAATCTGTCTCTTTCTGCTGCTGGTGCAGCTGGTGACCTGCCCACAAGCTACTGTATTGGCTGATGTATGAAAGAGAAGTACTGGTCATGACCATCTTTGCCTTCTTTCAGTGTCACAAGCATTTCAACATGCGCCCACCCTGCTGCAGTGTTGCTCTGTTGCCGTGACCCCACTCTTCGATTTCACTGAGAGGTACGAGTGAAAAGATAATTCAGCAGAGATCAATAAAGTGACTTTCACATGTTGAACGTCTCGAGACATCGATTCATAGTTAAGTTAGATTTCTTCTTAAACAAAGTCCCCTGACAACCATTCAGCCATTTACTTCTCTATGGCATTTTAAGCAGCCATCTTTCCATTCATTTCCAGTTGTTATCTTCTTTCATCTTCTGCTCTTAAATGACAACTTCCAAGCCATTTGAATCCAATTACTTCTAATTTTGTGTCATTTTAAACTCCCTGTGTAATGTATAAGCTGTAAACACCATAAGCTCATCTTCCTCCTTCAGTGCTCCGTCTCCTCACTACAATCATCCAGGACCCCCGCTGTCTCTTCTTGCTTACACCAAATCATCTGCATCATCTTTTAACCAGCTGACTTAAACAGTTAATGTCTGTGTAGCAGTACAAGTAACCTAATTAATTAATAGCACAGTGTGTAGGATGTAGTGGTATCTAGTAGTAAGGTTGGAGATTGTAACCCACAAAATACCCCTCTCCTCAGTCCTCTCTCTCCAATAATATCCAATAATTATGAATATTATATTCTGTTTCTGCCAATATGTGCCCCTAAATCCTACACATGGTTTGAGTGAACGATATGTACTTTTGTATGATCTCAGTCAAATATGATTAATTTTATTCCATTTATAAACTATTCTGTCCCTTGTAATATGCATATTATTATACAGAAGACAAAAAGTTCAGTTTAACATTTTCTAATGCAATATACCTATTTATCAAATCTCTTTCTCTTTGAGAAAATCTCTTTGTGTGTTTCACAACAAGAATTGCAAGTATTTCTTTAATCCCTTCTTGGCATTAGACCCTGAGAGTGAGAGATCACACTAAGATTAGAAAGCAAATCCTTGGAGATTTGGCAACGCTGTTGTTGGCATTATCCACAGAGCCAAGGTTTCCATGGGATAGCCCCTGGGATTTCCGTTTAATACAGATTTTGATCTGGGCAGAGGGTTGATGAGGATGCTCTAATGAACAGCCGTCTCGTCTCATTTTCTCAAAGCTCCATCCTGCTGCAAACACATTGTGCTGACCAAAAGAGGAAACTGTATTAGATAAAGCCATGATAAGATAAAAGTGACTTGGACATGCTGTTCTCAACATAACTGTGTCTATTATGGAGAAGACAAATGGGAGGTTTCTGTACGGGAAGCATGACTCAGAATCTTCATAGATATACTTCTGTTGTAGTTTTAAGATTTACGATCATGTGGGTATCTCTACAAACTGAGGCGGTGTGCATGGGGCTGTAGTAATGGTAATACTGTGGTGTCTTTTTTAGATTAAGATTATTCTTTATTGGATTTGAGAAAGTTGGCTCTCTAGAGTCCTGTTAACTCAGTTGTTTAAAATGATATGATGATAGCTAGCCGTCAGGTTCATATGTAAGAAAGCTTTGACTGAATTCCCTCTTCGAGAAGAGCTGAAAACAAGTCGGCTGGAAACAGCTCTTTCATCGAGCCAACCTAAGCTAAGTTAGATACCCAGCCACAGCTAATAAAACCTGACAGGGACAGTTTTCTTTTCAGCTGAGCTAAGCTTTTCATCATTGACAGGTGTAAATGTGAGTGAGAGAGCAGGCCTCAGTGAACGATTGATTAATCAGTCAGTTCATCCATCCATTCATCCATTCATCAGTGTAACCGTCCTTTCTTCTTCCCCTCAGCCTCACACACCGAGACTCCCCAAACTGTTCTGGTTCAGTCTGTGTTTTTTTACCTCGGAGAGCTGCATCTGGAACCATAAGCATGTTAATGTAACAACGAGGGAGTCGAGTTTCCCACAGATTACTAACCCTTTCAATTTACATCACGCTGCTCGGTTTACACATCGACTCTCGGCCTCTGCTCCCATGGGAGATCAAGCTTGACGTGGCTTGAGAGATGGAAATCACAGGATGAACCAGCCAGACGTCAAATTTCCAACAACTGTGAACCCGCCGACCTCGGATGCACATCCCTCCTGGTATCACCCCAGGAGGGTCTGGTACCATGTAAGCAAACTTAAAGTGCATAGGAGAGAAAGCCTTTTGCACCTCTGGTCTCTACGGCCACTCACCTTCTATAATTTCCTGACCTTCAACCTGCGACACACATCCTCTCCTTCTCTCTTCTTCTTGTCCCACTTAAGACCAACATGCCTATACATCTGTGTGGCCTATATCCCACACCAGACAGAGTTAAGGTGAGGCGATGTGCTCGTGTCTGGTAGGCGGAGGGGAGAGCGAGGGAAATGAGAGCAGCGAGTAGGCTGAGGCTCTGGCAGCAGACTGGGGAGAACAGGCACTCCTGGGACTGCTGCCTGGAGATTAGTGGGATAGTGATTGAAACTCACACAATCCACCCACTCTGCACTGCCAGACTAGTGGTTACACTAGCTCTTAGTGTAAGGCAGTGCAGGAAGGACAGTATTAAAATTCAGGCAAACACCGGGATCCTTTTAATGAGAAACACCCGCGTACGTCGGTCATTCGATGTGCTGAGTGGCCATGAGGTCTCAGGTGAGCCACCTGAGGAGGTGTACTGCTTTCGACTGTTCCTAAGGGACTTCCTCTGTGGTGTCATCCTGGCAAACAGGTGATCTCCCGAGTCTCATGTGGCCCGTACTCAGTAATCTACTAACCAAAGCTCTATGCCTGAAAGTAATTACAGCAAATGAACATTAGATCCTCCTCTGTTAGCACACCACAGGAGTCTCACATAATTACCAACAATATAAGCATATAAATACTGGAAATACGTGGCCTTTGATAGTCTCTCATGTCACCATATGTTCACACTAGATTGTAAATATTTTATCTCTCACTGAGATGTCTCCACATCTCTGTATGTGTGACTGACAGGCCTGGCAGTGTGTCTGTCTTATTTGCATCCCTGGATGAGAACTTACAGTAAACTTTGTAACCTGACGGCTGATTGGCACCCAGACCTGCTCTACTACACCTCTGCAACAGAAACATTTTGAAAGAGACAGAAATGATGTCCTTATACTCAGTTTTAAATAGAAGCAAAATCAGCTGCAATTCTTTGCTATGTTGACCTAGAAAAGCTTTTCTTTCCCACACCATGTCTCTCTCCTACTTGCACTCACTCAGACAAGCATGATAAATACACACACCCACGTACAGTGTGTGGTACTGTAAACACAGTCACACAGTGCAGTGGATCATGCAAACAGGTGTTGAAATCTGTGTATTTCTATTATAGCACAGTAGGCATAAGTAGGTATGGAATAATAAATCATGTTAGGAATTTATTATTCTGAAAAGTATTTTTGCACATAGAAAAATCATCCTCTTTATGCTTGTCCACTATTGTTTGTTGGCTGTTTCTGTTGGTTACCGTGTCCTCTTTGATAACATTTTCTTTTTGTGGATTTGTTCCGGGGTTTCTGAGATTCTTCAGTAGTCTATTTGTTCTGGGCCATCAAGTACAAATGAAACATCCATTAGGCATCAATTACAACAGCACTTAGGTAACAAGTACAAGCAAGCATCTGTACTTTTGGACAAAGTGCAGAAAGGACTCCATTAGCTAAACCGTATTTAAAGAAATAGTTTGGGGATTGTGGTTATTTGCTCTCTTGTTATTTCCAGTACTACTCACAGCTGGCCCATTCAGTATGAAGCTCATTAGACAGACTGAAAATTGGGGCTGACCACTGGCAAAGGTAACAAAATCCACTTATCAGCACCTCCAGAGCTTACTGAACAACACATTTGTGTAATGAAAGAGAGCTTACTGATTAAAATTTGCTTAATGAATGGTCTTGTGGTGGACTATTTCTCGGCCCGGGACTTCCTGGAGTCAGTGAAGTCACCAGCGGAGACTTAATAAAAAATGTAAATAAACAAGCATTTAAAAATGTTGTTTATCAGACACATCCAGGCTAGCTTTTTCTCTGTTTGTTTTTGTCTGTCTGTCTCTCTGCCTGTACTTACATATTTACTGCACGGACTCGAGAGTGGTATCAATCTTTTCGTCTAGCCCTCAATGAAGAGGAGTCTGAGAATTTCAATGAAAAGCAAATGAGATGGCTTTAATTGCATTTCTGTGCTCCTCTTTACAAGTGAATATTAAATTACGAGACAGCACTTCCAGCTACACTGAGGAGCCCAGAGTGCACTGTAAAACCACATCCTGACCATCTCCATCAGCACAAAACACTCAGCTCTCACACCAATGACACTCTTTCTCACTCACTCCCTCTGCCTGTCTCCCTCTGTACGAAAGAACACCTCTGCCGTAGCCTTTGATGATTTAGAAAAGAAACACACTTGTGAACCTGACAGTCTGCTGTTGTAGACGACTGCCAAACAGTTCTGACGTTGTCCAGTGAAAAGGCTCCAGCCCATCACAAACAATTAACTAAATTACAACATCAATGTGTCTATTTAGGTATACATGTGTGTTGGTTTCACGGGGAGAATGAGTGGGAAAACAACCGGCTGAAAAGAAAACGTGTTTGAGAGAGAGCCAAAGAAACACTGGGCAAGTTAGTGGGCGCATATGTGTGTATATGTGTGAGTGTGACAGCGTATTTATTTATAGAAGCCCCTTGGGAAAGCGGTGCCATTACTGTGCGAAGGTAGAAAATCTGGTGGGGCTGCGCTAGGTGTCACACTGAGGTGGCTTCATCACTCCTCACAGGCTGTGCCTCATTAGGATGAGCAACACCCTGTATAATATTCACAACCACACCTCTTCTGCATTGTCCTTCCACATCTCCTTCTGCAAACGAAAGAGAAAAACACCACAACCTTTCTGAAAAGTAGTGGAAAGAGATTTCAAGCTGGGATCTTTGTTTTTCAGACAAAATGCATTAAATGCTAAAAAGAGATATCTTGAGGTTTTTCATGCTCTCTGTCATTATAGATCGCCTTGGTTTGGGCGAGTCACACTGTTCCATAAGAAAGGAAGAGAGTAGGCGGACACATCGATCCAGAAATCGAACTGAACTCCCTGCGACCGTTTCTCTCTCAGTAGACAGACACACAGCCTAAGTTCTGTTAACACACAGGCCAATCCCTAATGCACGGGATGCTCTTCTCAGGTCCACACAGGTGAGCAGAGAGGCGAGAGGATTGCATCAAAGCAAAGGCAAGATCTTAACTGTCCAACTCCTCCCCGTGCTGGCTTAATCTGTGACCATCATTAGAGGTGGGGGGGGGGGGGAAACCTCTCACCTCACACCCACTCAAACAACCCGACCTCAAGAGCTGCATTATCTCTGCAAACCACAGTGAGACTTCCCTCAGAAACCAAAGTACTGCACGCTTGTGTATGTGGGGCGAGGTGGGGGTGGGGTGATGAACTCAACCACCTTACATTCATTTGTGAGGTACATTCTGAAATGTGCACCAGTACTCTCTACACTTGGTGCATCTCACTCTGCAATAAAACCAGAGCTGCAGATGATGGGATTTAGATGTAGCTCTTGTGTTTGATTTTCGCTCTCACTCTGTTTGCTAAAGAGCAGACGCTACTGAGTGAGACGTGTCTGGAGAACAACTGGAGATATCTCTCACCCATCTGCCTGTATTCCTGCTGACATTTTACCTCAGTCGCAAAAACTGGATGAAAGATAGGTGTAGCCATTAGAAATGAAAAAGTCCACTTTGTTTACTACCTAGATGTGTCACAGTGCCATCAACCAAACGATGCAAGGCGATATGCTTGCCACGAGAGTAACCTGACACTTTGTTTAATTCAGCCTGTCTACCATGGCAGACGAGATGCCCAAGAGTGAGAGACTGGAGGTGATCTTGTGTTAATTGAACCCTGTTGTTGACTGTTCGTCCATGTAGCTTTCAGGTGTTGGGTTCTGTATCAAGTTCAAGTAATTACTGTTCCTCAGTCTGGCAGCCGCTCTAAACTAGTGTTTGCTGGCATTTGAATCTCTACATGCTGTCACAAAGCGCCTGATTCATATTTGTAGATGCACTTGAGGTACACCCTGCTTCTCTGTAAAAAGGACAACAAACAACATCAGAAACATCAGCTCACATACCGCCATCATTTTAGAACAGTTTCTTTTCTATTTTTGTTTAATGGAGCACCCTTTTGCAATAACACAGACACACAACAACTAGATAATGGACATAGAAAGTAGAAACAAGCAGATTGGAATATGTTTACTGAACCATATCTCCTTTTATGTGAACAGTCCCATCTAAAATAAGAAGCCTACAGGATACAGCCGTCATTCACAAGACGCACTCTGCTCATCGTCAAAACATCAAAGATGAATAGTAATTACATTTTTTTGGCTATATTTGCTGTCCCTGAGAATAAAGATAAACCGCAGTCGTTCGGAAATACCCTTTTGGAGAAATTCAGAGAAATTCTTTGCAAGAGAGCAGAGCTGCTCTCCAAGAGACATTTCTTTAGTATAACCTGTGCTCCAATTTGTGGCACCACAATCTTTTCTCCCAGACTCGCGTACCCAGCTACCTCTGACTGTGACTGAGCTTTCTCCTTCAACCACCTGAAAAGACCAGAGGATATCACGGCTGAGGAGTGGATGTTAAGTATAGCATCTAGCAAAAGCAGTTGAGCTCCTGCGCTGTAGTCAGACAAAAGGAGAGAAGCTCTAAGCCTCCTCGGTGACAATGTCATGGCATTGTGCTTGTTCTGCCATTTGCCCGACAGCTGAGAGACCCTGGATGAGGTGTACATGACGAAGGCGGCCAGTTAAAAATATATGAGCCGTCTGTTTGTTCTGTCGTTACCAGCTGATGACAAGCGGGACAAAGCACATGCAGCTCTTGAGTTTAGCCAAGAAGCCAAAAGAAGCAAAGTGTCATGTAAAGGTGGGATCAGTGAAAGCTGAGAGATGGATTACCGGCTCCACATAAAATATATCTGCTGTCAGAAAATGTATTGGACTGACTACAGAATTTCATTGCATTATTCAGTCATGCCTGTCATTCCTGTACGGGTGGCTGCAATCTGACCTTTTCAGTCTCAGCCTGCTGAATGAGCGATGAAAACCTTGGCGTGGTGCACGACTGTACTTCCAGAAGTAGTTCAACACGCAATGGTTCTAATGTCTTAAGTCTCTGGAAACTTGTGTGTTTTACTCTGCGGGTGACCACTTGGCCTCACACCACTCCAGATCTCCTTGAGTGATGTTCTCTCTCTGACAGGGCCGTCTAAATAATGAATGAAGGTCTGCGGCAAAGTAGTCATGTCCGTGCCCTCGTGCTTGACCTCTCACCTTTTAAAATGTCAGCCTCCGTGAAGACCTCCGCAGCCCGGTTGAGCCGATGTGTGAGGAATATAAGGGAAGCCAGTAAGGCATTGTACCAAAAATAAAGCATGGATTTTGTAGGTCTGTCAAACAGAGATACTATGCAGTGGGAGTCTGTGTGTGTCTGTGCAGCACACTGTGTTGCCTCAGCTGGCTTGTGTGAAAAGCTAATGTAGCGTACTAGATCACCTCTCTCCATGGAAACTGTGGGGCAATGAAAGGACTACAGTTGAGTACCTCTTCCTGAAACCATATGCTCCAAACTGCAACTAGTAGAAAGACGTCATCTGTACTCTAGTAAAATGGATTGGTATATTAATTATGTATCATTTGTTATTTCCATTTCCAACCCATTGCCGGTATTATGCACAGTCAAATGAATGATCTGATATACTGAATATGTGTAGATGTAATCCTTACTATACTTTACCTTTACGGTTACTTTAATGTGTTTCTAAGCCAAACCTTAAACATCCCTAGCTTGTGTTTTTTTTTGGCAACTTGGTGGTACAGAGCAGCTGTACATACAGCAAAATTAAGTTATGGTGAACAGTTGTTTTCTTACATATCCAGCTGATACGGTGAAATATTATCATTGTTTTGGAGCTTTGTTTCTGTCCCCATAATTTTTTCTGTCCCCTTGCTCCCCTTTAACTTTGCTTTTAGTCTTGACCAACTCCTGGACTAAATATCTGGCTCTTTAGCTGCTAAACGCTCCACTATCTTTACCAGCCAGTCAAACTAACTGTGTCTGTCACTGTTGGGTGCTCAGCAGGTAGCATACGGTTGGTTTATCAGAGCTTTTAGCTGAAAACAGCTACTGCTGTAGCCTGAAAAGGCAGTGAGACTGAATTATGGGCCAGAAATCAGAGCTGAAAGTTGCTGAAAGAAATCTATAGAACTGAGGGGAATTGGATTCATCAGTGGATTCATCAACTACAGTAGTAGCAACTATTAGAAACAGCCAATCCTTTTGATCCAGTCCGCCTTGAAGTTGATCTTTTCTATTTATTTATGTTATATCGCATTGGTATTAAATGAGTGTGAGTGTTTCATAACTAGTTAAAAATGCCATAGAGTGCTTTAAGAGAGCGCATTTTATTTAAACATTTTAAAAAATGCAGAATCAGATTGCTATTTTCAAGTGAAAATCCTGAAATTCTGTGATTTCCATTTTGAAACCCCTAAGATGGAGAATTTCATGCTCTTATACAACCCTTAATCCTATATAAACCTCTCCCCATGCATTGGTAGTCCTAAAGACATTAAGGCTGTTTAAACATACATGAATACATTCATACACCAGTCTCTAGTGTTCAAAATATGTGAACCAATGTGCAGCCACACAGGGGAAAGGAAATAATGTATAGCCAGCCCATGTACTAGGTCGGTTATGTAGTCACATAATCAGTCAAACACAAAAGAGGTCCAGAGGGACAAGACAATAGCTTTCAGGCAAAGCAAGCACTCTGTCCATGTTAGTATCATCAATGAAGGCAGTCATTTATAGGCTACAGGAGCAGAACACTGTTCCTCGAAACAGTATTCATTGGTAATTTCTGAGGAAATGGAGGGAACGGTGTCTTGGTAAAACTTCAGCTCCAACCCATTAGTGCAAAAAAAGAAAAGAAGCATGTATAGGAAATAAGCCCCGATGCAATGTGGAAGCTCTGATTGCAACAGCAGTCTTTGAAGTCTCGGAGAAATCATTTTGACTTAGCAAATAAGATGCATGTGGAGCACGCACTGGCCAATACACAAACAATTTAATCCTCATCTCTGCGGCTCACAGATGGGTGGATTTTCCTTATCGATCCCCAGTCACTCTGGTGAGACACATTACCTCCTTAGCTGAGTTTCCATTCATGTGTTTCTGATCAAACGGCATCAAAGGCATGTTTTAAATCAATAATGCTAATGGCTCCCTCAGTTTAGAGCAGGGCCTTGTTAGAGTCTGTTTGGCCTCCACGCTCAGCCCAAAAATGCAGATGAAGCTAAACATAGATATCATGAAATAATGCTTTGCTATTCTAACCAAAGCCTCTCTCTGTGCAAAGCTTTACATCTGTGGCTGCGACTGTTGTCAAGAGACTCCACAGTATATACATAAAAAAAGAGTACATAATGTCTGCAGGCATTGAAAGCGGTTGGTTGCATTAGTAAAAGGATGTACCTGTCAGTATGGATGATCTGTGTGTAGTTTATGTAGATCAAACCTCTAAATATTAATTTTTTCTTGAGGATGCCAACTAAATATTAATTTTCCCACCATGGTTGCACAGGAAAGTGTTGGTCTTAGAGCTGACTATTAAGACCCTGGAAATGAATTTTTCTTTCCTTATGGAATATGTGGGGATAGCTGTTACCTCAATGCATTTAGATGAATAAGAGAAATATATTTATAGACTTCTTTTATCTTTAATTGGAATATGCATGGCAATGAGTGGTTATATGCTGATTAGGTTACTTGGAATAATGAGGGGAGGGGGCACAATAGAAGAAAACAGGCACGGGCAGATGAAATGATAAGAAAAAGAGAATAAGAGACTTTGGTTCAATCTGCCCCTATCAGCCCTGGTGAGTCTGTGTGAGTCCACTTGGTGCTGTACGGCACTGCAGTCAGTCTGGCAGCTGGGAAACTGTGTGCCATTGATTTATGGCTATTCAAAGCTCACCCAAGCATCCACAGAAGAGTTGCTGTCACCCAGCAACAACCCTTGAAAACAACTTATAAAATACACTCTGTTGGAGAGCCCCATGCCTGGCTATTAGCACACACACATAAATACGTAAGAGAAAGGTGGAGGGGAAAGGAGTGACAGAAACACAAAGAGACAGAGGAAACTTTTACTTCCATCATTAGAAGCCACTGAGGAAAATAACAACAGAGACCATGAAATCATAGTGACTGTACGGCCGCATCTCCTCTGCTCCCACCACACTCCTTGTGACACTGCGCTGGAGGTTAGCATGAGTGACTGCACTCCCTCGTGCAGCACTATCAGCAGGCAGTGGTCCGTGGGAAGTCGCACGTCTTAGTCCCTCTCTAATGGCTGGTCAAGGTGTGTCCTCACTCAACCCATCTTGCCTTACATCTTAATGTCTTTGCTATTGATTTCCTCCCGTTCTTACAAAAAGTGTCTGCCAGGCCGTATGAGGGGAGCGTGCAGCAGGTAACAGAACACGGTGGGTATTGGCACACAGGGCCGGGGCGTGCAGAGTAATCCCAGACTTCACAAACAACAAAGCAAAGTGCTTACAGTGAAGTCAATCGGGCATATCTGATTGTGCGGTAAAAAAGTGCAGTTAACTGCCTCTAGTCATGGCTGTCTCTGGCTCACCGAGAGGAGAAGTTTCCATGCAATTAGTTCAAACAGCCTCTGCCAAGGCAAAACAACCGAGTGTCAGTTTTTATCGCTCAGTCTCCTATTCTGGACCAAAGCTTCAGCGGGTAGGGAGAGCGCTGTGAGGCTTTTAGGAGACGGGAATTCAAATTCCCAGAGTGTAGAAGTGTCAAAAAAGTCTGTCAAGTGAAAGCTGTGTGTGTCAACATTATGTCTTTTAGACTCTGTAAAACTTAAAAGGAACTTAAGAGCCAGATCCTGCTCATACTCAGTATGCAAGTTATTATAATGTTCAACTTACCATTAAACTGCACTGTCAACATGATATCCACCGTATCTATTATTCATAAGCTTCGTAGTTGGCTTTACTATTTGAATTTTGCAGTGGAGTAATTTGTGTTTTCAATATCTCACAACATCCCTCATCCCATCCCATGCCAGCAATGGACTGTCAATTGGTTTCTCATCTTTCTGAGCCCAGAGATGAGCTTTACTTACAATGTTAAAACAAAATGAGAACAAATAGGACAATCATACTATCTAACAGATTTTAACTGTGCAAAACACATGTCAAGCATGACATGATAGACTGCAAATGGTCATATTCAAGTATTCAAATACAATATAAAAATACAACACATCAAATATTTGTGATCAAAATGAAAATATTTCAGCTTTAATAATACGATATATAATATAATATAAATATATTTATTCATATCACGTGTGATTGATCGTGGCCTATCAATGTGACCCCACAACTTCACATAGGTTACATCTAGTTGAATCCTGATTGGTGCATGGAAGTATGTGACATCACGATTGTCCTGCCCCTCTGCAAAACCTGATAGAGGAGCTTAGACAAAGCTGTACAGGCAGAGCCCTCTTGTGAAATAACCAATACTTTTATTTGCTTTCCACGTAGAATCACTTATAGTAAAGTGAAGTGAAGAAAACAGGTTTTCAGGGCATTTAAATAAAGCCACTTTTGGAGTTTACAACAGTGACCACTCCAATGCCAAACCCTGGAGAGTTTGATTTATAGGGCGACTATGATCCCTCTGAGACTGATCTGCACCTTGGGAGAAGCGAGCAACAGAGGCATGCTGAGACACGCTGCATCACATAGGTTGGTTTCATTCACATCCCACTTGCCCTTTCCTCCCACTGGGCCACACTAAAAATGACGACACAGGCATTCAGCACACACTGTTCTGTATCAACAAGAGCTTATTTCTTATTGATGAAATGATTACTTGCAAGTTTTCAAGTGTTGCAAAGAGTCCATATTGTCTTGATTAGTTATTTAGTGGGCAGAACTATGGTAGAAATGTAGACTCAAGTGTGTCTAAAACTACTCAGTAACACTTCATCAATCCCAAGAAGAAAGACAGACCGGCTGCCCACATACATGGTGTCCTTCACTACTGCTCTGATGTGAAAAATGGCTTGTTCAAGAGCAAGCGCTGGTGCCGATGTGTATTTTTGGGGAGGTTATAACTCCAAAAGGTCCAGGCTGAGGTGACATCTGGCGCTATAGATATTCCAGATCACACCTTCTCTCTACAGCATTTAGTCAAGTGTTATTAATGTGCAATTAAAATTTCATCAGCACTGAAAATAAATGAGGCAGAATATGTGTTTGGGAACAAGTCATTTCACCGATGCAAGTCTTCAGTTAAGCTTCTGAAACAAGACTGCATTTAATGGCTGCCATTTAACCTCAACTTGACATTTTTACTGTATATGGAAAACCGAACCACAAGGAAATAGCCCTCTTTGTCAAACAATGCCTGCCTCCCTATCGTTCCTTTCATTCAAAAGTTTCTAAGCTACTTAATTGTAAAGCATGGGGTGAAAACTATGCTTGTTTTCTTTTAAGCTAATGTGTAATAATTTGATTCAATACTGCATAAATGTGAAATGAATTTGATTCATTAAAGACTGCACCATGGACCTTGAGGCCATTATGAATCTGCAAAGTAAACATTTTTACTTCAAAAACTTGTATTATTCATCAACTATTATTTGGTCACGCTCTTGACCTTTACTTGACAATTTCTAATCTTGTGAACTCAGTGAACAGCAGCAGAAGTGATTAAATCCTCATATTCGAACATGCACTTGCTCATGAAATCGGGTTAAAGGAAAGTGAAATGAACGGTGACTTTCAACCACAGACTGCAGTGTTAGCATTCAAGAACCAAGTGCCATTGAATAAGTCAGCAAATCATCCGACAAGACATAATATCATACAATAATCTACTTTCATAGCTTTTGTAATTAGTTCCATTCATAAGAAACACAATGCTGCCAGGTGGCTTGTGTCCTGTATCCATTCAGTATCTAAGGATAGCCAGCTCAGTTAAGTGGTGCAACGCCAAACTGCTTTTAAAAGCAATTAAAGGAAGGAGTAATAGTGTCACAGAGAAAAGCCTAAAAGGTATGTAAATAGTTAAGTTCTTCAGTTTGAGAAACAGGACATTCTTCATTTCTGTTCTGTCTCTCACACAAATGTTGTATCTGTATATGTCTCTGTATAATGTCCGTTATTTTAGTTATTTTAGGACATTTGGGATATTTAAAACATGTTGTCTATTAATTCCTGGTGAGCAAAAGATGGTGTCATCTCCCTGGCAATCCATCTGTACTGGAAAAGGTCATCATGAATATGCACTGGCATTAACAGAAGACCCAGAATAGAGCCATGAAGAACACCATTGTCAGTTTTAAGGGGCATTAATATCATATAGTTAGCAATACTGTTATTCGATGCAACATATCTTATCAAAATCACTTCCATCTTAAATATGTGGAAATACGTAGACTCATGAAATGATTAATACCTTCAGCTCCAGTCGTGTCCTAGGAGACAGGAGTTGTTTAGTTGTTTTGTAGACAAAACAACACATTGATTTCTCTGATGCCAAAGACGTCTGACAGTCAGCATGAATACTAGAGGACTTGTTCTGTTTGGTTCATAGTTTCAACCTTAGCGAGAACTAAGTGGCACTGAGTATCATAAATTGAGCATGTCTTAAAGCAATGTGGTTAAATAATTAAGAAATATAATTAAGGGCTTCAGTAATCCAAGGTCAGAGATGGAGCAGGCATAATGAATTATGCAGGAACCCTCATTCAAAGAGGTGTTTGAAATTTCTTGCTGTAATGATTTGGCCATGATATCGCCTGTGGCCGCCATGCCAGACATGCCTGGAGGTCTCATGTCTTTCAAACACATTTTTGCATACATAAATGTGACTGATACACCTACGGCACATGGTGAAGATACTTTAAAGTGCACCTGGGGAAAAAAAAAAACTTGCCGCACTCACCGGAAGCATAGTGCATCATTTGTTCAGCTTGTCTGTTTCAGCTTCTCTGCCACATTTAGAGTGACTGAAAAGGGCAACTCCTCTAAATGTGCAGATTGTGCAAACACTTGTTGTATTGGTAGTACTCAACTAGGTGGCTATTTAACATTTTTAATTGAATATTGACCCAGTCACATCCTTTGCGATGCCGGTTCACTTAAAAATGCTGTTAACATGACTATATGCATCGATCCAGCAAAGTGAAGCAAAGCTCTTGTTCCTGGGGTGTGAGCTATGAGCCTTTTAATGAGCTGGATGATTGAATACTGGACTGGAAATGAGGCAGGGGTGGCTAATGAAGTCAAGAAGGGGGGGTGACTGTTGAAAGGAGGAGTGTCTGTGTCTGTGGCCTTATGTGATGTCTAAAAATATAGATTTTGGGCAGAGCAGCTTCCTTCAGCCCTGACATGGATTAAACTCCAACGTTAAGCGTCACTCTTGTCATCCTCTCCAGTGCTTCCAATGAAAAACAAACATTCAGTAATTACCTCAAGAGACCAGCACCCAGACAATAGTGGCTCGGGGACAAGTTATCTGACTGAAGCCAATAAAAGGAGACAATGAAGGCTGTCATGCACAAACAAAAAAATAAAGAAAAATAATTTAAAATTTTGATTCAAGTGAAACAGCAGAATGAGTTTCCAAAGTCATGCTATTCAAAATGCAGGCGAAACTTTGCTGACAGCTTTGATGCACAGCATCTTTCTATCTCTCCCCCCCCCTCCTGCACTGCAGCTGCTGAAAGTGACAGATTAAAAGCACTGGTTGAGGTTAAAAGAAAGTCAGACATCAGATCAAACCAGCCTGGATGAGAGATTTCCGCTCGCCTCTGGATGCTAAACTGCACCTCTCATGCCCCCAACCCCACCCAGCCCTTTCTGTCTTTAACTACTCCTCCAAATTTAAACCCTCATCATTAAGACCAAACTTTCCTGATGGAGCAATCATTTCAAACTGGAGCATGAAGCCTGAAGCTGGCATGCCTCAGGCCCTCGGGGTGACCTGCTGGGTGCTGTGGCAGTAAGAAAAGCAGAGCTACCTTGGCCGCAAACGAGGAGCTGGGCTTCTCCAGGAGGTCCCACAGCTTCTTCCTCTTCTCGGAGCAACACGTGGTGGTGAACTCCTCTCCTTCCCTCTCCCGCATGTTCTCCGCCTCCCGCTTGAGCTCCTCGTTCATCTGCTCCTTCTTCTGGTGGTACCTCGCCTGGCAGCAGGACTCCAGGTAGATCTCGTCGATGCCCCAGAAGTCCAGCTCTTGGCTGAAGGAGAGGGCGCACATCTCCTCCATCATGTGCAGCTTCCCGGTGCGGTAGAAGTTGAGGATGGAGGTGAAGGCGCCCGGGTGCCTGTCGAAGAAGTACTCGTTGCTGTCCAGGCTGTAGTCGTCGCAGATCTCCATGATGGAGTCGTGGGTGTTGCAGTCCCGCAGCTTGCCCAGTCGGGTGCGGGGCAGCCGGTCCAGCGTCCTCCACAGCACCTCGTGGAGGAGGCCGCCCACGTTCAGCCTCACCCGGCGGGTGTGGGTCTTGCTGCGGATGATGTCCATCGTGTCCGGCGGCAGCGAGGTGGCCGACCGAGAGCCCGATTTGATCATCTTCGCTCAAAGTCGCTCGGTCACTTGGAAAGAGTGCGCGGGGTTAGGAGGACATGGTCCCGCGTGGAAGACCGCATCGGGGTCCCTCCTCGTGTCTTCTTGTGGCTGTGATACAAACAAAAAGAAAAAAAAGGAAAAGATAAAATAAAATAAAGAA
Organism: Amniataba percoides; assembly: GCA_037176925.1. Taxonomy (NCBI): domain Eukaryota; kingdom Metazoa; phylum Chordata; class Actinopteri; order Centrarchiformes; family Terapontidae; genus Amniataba; species Amniataba percoides. The sequence goes on from JBAJHX010000096.1 coordinate 14,556,682, forward strand.
AGAAACAAAAGGAAAGGAAGTGTTATTTGGCGCGCCGTGGAGCAGCCGGTGTCCTACAGCAGCAATGTCAGGTGGTTTATCCACTCATCAGAGGACCAAATAGATATTTTAATCAGCTTTGTGAGAGGCACAGCCGCTTTTCTTGCTGACAAGGGTGGCGGTAGAGGGGTGAGGAGGGAGGGGGGAGAGAGGGAGAGAGAGAGATGGAGGGCCAATGATAAACTGGACTCCACGTGTGAGCGCTGTCCGGTGCTGAACTGTCACCCTGCAGACCGGGACCCGGAGCTGTCCGCGGTGCTGAAAACGACCGAGCCTGGGACGGGACGGGACCGACCCGGGACACGGGGGAGGGAGGGGGTGTGTGAGCGGGACCGGATCCAGAGCGCTGCTGGACTCGGGTCTCTGGAGGGACGCTAAGCTGGACTAATACTAACAACCGATTATCAAGTTTGATTAAAAGCCCCGCAGCGCGGAAAGTTCGTCCCGCAGTTTCTCAGTAAAACAGCGCCTGTCACCTACAGATACAGACGCGCGTCGCCTCCGTGAGCCGGCTGCAAAAGAGTCGTCTTTATCTTTATTTACTCGAAGATACCAAAGTGAGCGCATGTGAGCTGCAGCCCATGAGCGAGGTGAGATACGTACGCGTCCGCCTCGTTTCCCGGTTCAGCAGCAGCATTTCAGGAGGAAACGCGAGCAAACTTGTCTCGTCCGTCCAGCTGTGGGAGCCGATGGAGACATCACGAGCTGCCTGGCGACATGTTGGAAAAGCAGGACTGTTTCTACAAAACCACCACCACCACCCCTACACACACACACACACACACATGCGCACACACTCCACCTCCTCACGTCTCAATCAACAGGAATCAACAAGTAAGAGGCTGCTGTGGGCTCGGGAGGTGGCCTCTCCTCCTCCACCTGCTCGGCTGTGACTGTGAGCGGGATCCTGCAGGGGGGCTGACTCCGCTCAGGCTCCTGCAGCCTGTGCGAGTTTAACCCTCGCAGAGCCGCTTTGCTTTTGTGCAGCAGTAGCAGCAGCAGCAGCAGCGTGGCAGGCAGGCAAACGCTGCTGCAGACACCCACACCCTCAGCCAGAACAACAAATCTATCAGTTCATCAGGGAGCCAGAGGCCCAACAGGACTTTTAGGGATCAAGTTTAAAGGAAGAGTTCAGGCTCCACCAAACAGCGCCTATACTCCTGTGAGAACAGTACTATCACACATTCAAGCTGCTATTTAAGACACAAACAGTACTGTGAGGCCTTCCAGGAATATCATTTAGATTTTAGTTTACTCACTTTTTCTGTTTTTCCCTGGATGGCTGCGTGTGGATGTGCATTAAAATATATGAATTAAGTCTGTGCAACAGTGAAATGTACTCATTAATCCTCATGAAAAGGCTAAACACTTCAACACCAATTAAACTGAGGCCAAATGTATCGTGAGGGACCTGATTTTGATCCACAGCTTTGTATCTTTTAATCAAAACGTTCAAGGCCCAGACATGATATGAGCTGGCAGACGGGCTGAAATGTGAGCACAGGAATAAAAGCATGTTCTTTGTTGGTCCCCTCCAGTCTGCAGCCTGCGGTGGATCTGCTCCTGCTGGTGAGCGATCGGTTGCTCCCCACTCGACATGTAAATCTAAACTTTCCACTCAGCCTCGCTCCGCAAACAGCGGGCATGTGCGCGTGTGACAGATGTGTGGCCTGCTCTGTTTACAGTACAGGCAGTCCCCTCATTACGCTCGCACTCTCTATTTAACCTACACAAGCACACGTGTTCCTGGGCTCGACTTCATTACAGATGCTGAGCACAAATTTCAGCATTTTATGGTTTTACCTTTACCCACAGAATAAAAATGCGGTTCAAATGTGTGCGACTGTCATTAACAGATCATTTTACTCAAAAATGAAAAGAAAATTTGACAAGACAACTATACACAGTGCATGATTTACATTTATTGATAAATAACAAAATAATTACATATAGTGTAACATAAATATAGGAGGTAAAAAAAGTACAAAGGGCATAGTGACATTATAAACAAAGTGCTGAAATGTGTATAAAACATAATGTGCTCTGCTTGCTATTAACATCCTAGTGTGTATTCCTTGGTTTGAAGCGCACAAGTAAGTCCCCCTCTGGTTGCAGCATCCCAAACCCATAACGATTGGCATTTACCTCCGGCAGCTGAGCATCTGGGTCACAGAGCTCTAAATCATAGTTAGTCAGCACCATGTAAACAAACCTGGAGAATAAACAGAGATGAAAGACAACATTAGAGCATTCGAGCAGAAATGAAAGGTAACAAACTCTTAAATAACTGTGACACTGCGTTGCACTAATTCTAGGATACTCACTGTCTGAGGGTATTGATGGCAAACTGCTTTCCCACACAGCCGTTGGTCCCTGCCCCCCATGGCATGGAGTAATATTTCAGCCGCCTGCCTCCTTTATAAAAATCTCTCTTCACTGATCCATCTGCATTCAGGAAGCGATCGTACTTGTATTTCTGGAAAGGGAACACATTTTTTTGTCTTTTAGCAGCAGACACTAGATGCAAACAGTTAGAAAGGACACATTTATCTCTGAGATTTAGCTGGAAGAAAACTAATGTGTCTTTAATGTCTGTTTGTTTGTCTAGTTTCTGCTGGACAGAGTTTCTTAATGCCTCCTAGCTGCAATGTCCTTCCCACGCCTATTAGCTGTGTTTCTGTTCCCGTGCTCGGCTTATCCCTCAATGGGCAACAGCTCTGGCTTTGACCTCTCGCCGGGCAGTACAGGGTCAGCTTTGTGTAGGCGTTGAAACCACCATACAAAAACAACTACACTAATTACGCACTTAAGGCTGCCTCCAACTAGTCCCAGAGACAATTACTACCACTCCTGTTGGCACCACAGGAAGACGTTGATACAGGTCAGTTTCTTTAAAACGACAGCACAACAAACCTGCGGCTCTTGGTGGATATCAGGGTCCATCTGAGGGCTGCTGAAGGGGAACAAGCACACCCTGTCTCCTTTCCTTAGCAGGTATTCTTGGCCATCTGCCATGTGGAGGGTCTTTTCCTGCACCACCTCTCTGGTGATGAAGGGGGCAGCAGAGAGTCTAAGTGTCTCCTCCAAGGCACTGTCTGGGAAGGGGAAGTAAGCAGTGTTGTTAAAGACAAAGAGGAACAGCTTTTTTTCAAATTAATATATTTCTCTTCTTTTTCTGTAAGTTTTCCCACAGCATATTCTCTTAAATATTCTTAATGATCTTGTGCCCTATACATAAAATAAGTAAAAAAAAAAGTGAATCCACACTTTTGTTTCTGCCTCATCTCTCTGACAACAATAATGACCTCCGACCAATAAATGCATTTCTATTGATACAAGCTGGGATGAAGCCCTCACCAAAGACGGGGGTGTTCGCTGGTCTGTCCAGGAGGGAGGCCTCCGAGGTTTCCATCTCCCTCTTCACTGCTGCCATAGCGTCAGGATTTGTCAACAAGTAGCCCAACAACCAAAACCCAGCAGGACCAACATTACCCTGGAAACAAACACAAAGACTGATAAGGTCGTCTCTCTCGCTGTGGCGTCGCGTGGTGACGGCACAGGTTCTTATTTGATAATAGCAAATAAGAACATCACATGACACCCATAGTGCTCGTGTCTGTCTTTTGTTAAGAGCTGATACACATTTAATTTAAAGTTCAGTTCAGTTAAATTAAAAAGGATGAACCTTCAGCGCTGACGAGAGATAAAGAGGGGCGGCTTCCTTTCATGTGTCTGGGATGTGAGGAGCCGGGCTCTGGATAGTCTCACTGCTGGCAAAGCACAGCACGGTAATGGTTTACTTAAAAAGGAAAGCCATTGGAAACCTGAGGTCCCCTGCCATCTGCCTGCATCCAAGGACAGGACATCTAAGCTATTTAGTTTTACGGAAAATCACAGCGCTGTCTGCCAGGACGAGACACTTAGAATTGTAAACACCATGGAGATGTAAGATAGCAAATAAATTACAGAAAAATTGCCACTTAAGTCACTGCAAATACACAACCAAGTGAAATTAATATGTTGGTTTATTTTACAAAACATAAACACTGCAGATGAAAGAACTCCATTACAAAATGCGTCAAGACAACATGACATCATCTAAACTTTTGGCAGATGAACGATGGACTTGAGAGTGAACCTTCCTGAGACACAGAAGTATTTTACTGTTTGTGTGGACAATATTATTACATCACTGTGGTTACAGTTACTGTTTGTCGGTATTATATTAGCTGTCTTAAAAAAGACCATTTCCTCCAACAAAATTTTAGGGAAATTCAAAATGTGACACACAGGGAACTAAAAGTTGTGACTCAAGTGTCGTAATCAAACGGAAATAAACCATGGCGACAAGTGCAAACTGCTTGGTAAGGCAAATGTCGACGCAACAGGCCTCTGCAGCAGGACTTTAGGCAAAACTGGATGAGTCAATTTTGAGCCAGTTTATTTGAGATGGATGTCAAGACCATTTACTTTGTAAATCTGACACCATTTAGCAGTAGTCTCAAGACCATGTTCAATTACAATCTCACATTCCTGAATCTTTCAGTGGAGAACTGCTTTGAACACAGAGGTGAACAGCGCACTCATGTGCCAGATAAGAGTATTGCTGCTGCACCTCTGAAGTTGTGTCTCAGCCTCATTGAATTAAAGTCTCCTTGGAGACATGTAGCACAGAGCCAAAGTGGAATCAAGTTCACCTGACTGATCAGACAAGTTCTCTAGTCTTAGGAGGAGATCACCAAACTGAAATGCCCTTCTCGTGATCCCCGACTCACCTGAGTGACCCAGAGTTGCATTAGCATGGCCTTCTGTTGCGTGTCCTCATCAGCTCCCTCCTCCTGCAGAAGTCTCCTGTAGGCGTGGAGCCAGGGGCTCGCCCCTGAGTCCTCAGTCAGACCTGCTGGAGCCAGAAGTTCCCAGAGCCTCTGCCGAACACTCTGGGCCATTCTCTTCTCCTCTGTCACACAGATAAACATCACAGTGTGAGTGAGGCAGTGAGTGAGTCACTGACAAAAAACATCTCAAACTGAAATCAGTAAATGAAATGGCTGATACATAAACAGATATGATTGATGTGATGTGTTATTGTGCTTAAGAGGTGGGAAAAGAACATTCAGGTACAACAGGCGCGACCAGATGAGAATAATTATGTTTTAACTGGCCAACTTTCCTGTGCGGTAAGGGTGTAACACTTACAATTATAAACAACAATGATGAGACCTGCGGAAATTAGGCGTCAGCGAAGTGATCTACCTGCACAAGTTGGGTTACACTCAATAACTGTGAAAAGTCTAGAAAAACTCTCAAAGGCTTCTAGACATTATGTAAGCAGATGACTAAGTGAAACTCGTCATGGTAACCACAGAACTAATCCATTGATGATGTCAAACCACAGAGAGACACAGTAACAAAATGTAAACAGTGATGACACAGTCTCCTGACTCATAGCCTGTGAATGGCTTGTAATGACTATGACCTCCATCCGACATACATCATGACTGATTTCATGAACTTCGTTCCAGTGCTCCCATTTAACAGTGGCCTCTCAGACTCAAGCTTTCTGTCAACCGCTGATGAGGAGATGTGCAAACGTTTTGAGGCAGTTTGGAGTGTCTTCAGTGTCGTTACCTGGCTTCAGCGTCCCTCTTGCCATTTTAGTTAGGAGGCCATCCAACTTCTTGTACTCCCCGTAGACACTCGAGGGATCCACGCCGTTGTTGTTCTGCTCCCCCCCAAACAATGTCAGGTACCCTGCCCTGTAGAAAAATCAGAGACACGCAGCATGAGAATGTGCCAGTGATTGATGGATGGTGGCCATTTTTGTCCTGATGGAAAGATAAACGGCCCACGCTGTTTCCACTCTTGAAAGCACCCATTACGCACACATGGGAGTGAACCCCTGGTATTTTTCCACTAGGCCCTCAGTGTATAAAGATCTCCTCGTGGCGGATGTTACCTTGTCACACAAAGAGTATACTGTTTCATATTTCAGATAACCTCTGGTATGAGCCTTTGCTTGCTAAATGACACTTGACGTCACAAGCGATGGCTACATTTTGATTCACATCCACTCAAACACTCAGCCGTGACCTCCAACATTTGAATGTGGTCACCCTACATTTTTCATGCAGTGTTTACAAACAGAGCAGCATGGGACTGACTGGTGTGTAAATTGTTTAGCTGAAGTGTTGCGTGATTGCATGCTGCTTTCGACATGGTTAAGAGCAAATATATGCGTGTGGGAGGACGGGGGCTGCCTTACTTGAAGAGTAAGCTGTATGAGAAGTTGAACAGTCCCTCCTCTTTCTGGTCTTTCTGGTTCTGAGGCATCTCAGCTTTCAGCAAAGCCTGCAGGTGTCTGCTCATGGTGCCGTTCAGTGCAGCCAAATTGGTTCCCACAAAGTGCCTGAGGACACAAGAGGACACAGCGATGAGCACAGAAAATGTTAACTGCGGCAGCATTGGAGGGATTCTTGTAAATCAAGTCACTCTGATTGATGGCGTTGAGAAAACAGTGCATTTACCCAGTGACATACATTATCACAGCTTCTGTTGACTTAGCCCTACCTGTTTTCCTTGAGGTACCTTAACTTGAGTTTATTATTTAGCAAACTTGTTTAAGTGTCAACAGAATGAGCAAAGAAAGGATGGTAAAGCTTGCGGTGTGCCTGAACAATGATCTTTTAAACCTTAAAGATAACAAAGATTGACACCCATTCAGTGTTTGCCTTTCCTCTCCTTTTTTGGATGTCTGCCTGAGAGTCACTTTTTCATTGGTGTGGGTTTTCTTAAAATTCCACATGACAAACAAAGGGAGTGACAACTGAGCAATAACAAAACTGGAAGCCCTATAAAAAGACTTCCAATAAGGAAGAGCATTAAACAGAAACATCCACAGTGGTGCTATTCATGAAACCTGAGAGGGAGGTAATACCAAAAACAAATTTGACTTCTACATTCAAATGAAATGAAAATGAAAATATGCAGCTCAAGCTTTCAGTGTGGGGCTGCAGGTGATCGTACTTTTTCATCATTGCTTTTGCTTTAGCCATCTGGTGATGTGGGAGCCACAGGCTGAAGATCCTCTCCATGAGCACCTGCGCATAGCGGGTGAAGTCCAAGGAATCCGTGTCATTGATGACCGCGTCGTACGAGTGTGGGTCAAGCAGCACCGTCACATAACGCCCAGCGGCACGCACCTGCAGATCACCAAACCCGAGAAGTGACAATGTGTCAGGCACATACAGGTTTAATGCAGCAAACTGCATTTATGAGCATTTTATGGGAAGCAGTAAACAATGTAATATCCACTAAAAGTGTATAATGTTATGTGAAAGCTTCACTGTTATCCGTCTCATAGCTTAATCATTTTGAATTTTTCAAACAAACCGATTAGTTTATTTTTAAATCAGTTGATTTTAAAAGATGAAGATATTCCACAACAGACTCAATAAAGGACTTCTCTTTTCTCCTGATGCAGTCTAAATTTGGCATCAGTCAAGTCATGTTTATCTATAGCCCAATTTTAGAAACGACTAGCAAACATCAGTGTTAAACATGTATTGAAAATATGCAGTGCATAGTAAAGTTCATAAACAAAAACCTCCTTTATTGCCTTTGGAAACAGCAGCTGACACAACAGTCTCACTGCACACTCCTCTTAGTAACTTTTCGTGAATAGTAAAGGTTTAAATTAAAATTAAAAACAATTTCTGAGAAGTGTAAAGATATTGAAGTTGAACTTTTTATCAACCACTGTACTAAATGCACATCAACCTTAAGGTTTCCTCTACTCACTGTGAAAATGTTGCCATGCTTCAGCTTCATTCGATTCAAAAACTTTGAAGCATCTTTTCCAAATTCAAGTGCGTGCCCTAACCACGGGATGACGCCTTTGTCCAGCGGCGGCTCGCTCTTAGATCTAAAGAAAACATCACAACGAAAAAGTGAAATTGGTCCTGTGGTACTTTTAACAGGCTTAACTGTACATCTGCCACTTTATTCTAATAACAGGACTGTGGCGAAGGAGGGGGCACTGATGAACACACAGGACAATAAACAACACTGTGTTTTTCTTTTTACAAAAGCATAGTCTGATGTGACATTTGCTCTCCCATCTTCTCTCAGAGGAGCGCACACACACACACACACACACACACACACACACACACACACACACACACACACTTGTCATGACTAAACAAATACCAGAGATTACTAACAGAGGTCAACAGCAGAATGACAGGGAGCAACAGAAAAAAAAAGATCATTATATAACAGACACATCACATGATTTCTTAAATCAAAAAGAAAAAGAAAAAGAAAAAAAATAGTGAGGTGCAAAGAAGTTTAACACTGCTGTAGTTTGGCCACATTATTCAGGCTGGGAACTAGTTCACCTGCTGTATTATCACCTGTACAGTGTTGTTACCATCCAACAGCTCCTTAGCGTAGAAACATCAACATCAGGATTCAGAGTAAAACACACACACACACACACAGACTTGACAGCGCTCACGTGAGCAGCAGGCAGACTGAATGAAGTGAAATAAAGCGCGGGACTCACCTGGTTCTGTGCGTGAGGATGAAATAAAGCAGGGCGGCCTGGACGAGCAGGAAAACGGTCCAGATCATCTCGCGTCGCTCAGTCCTCCGATTCAATGGAGGCTGAGAGTCCGCGAGGCACTTATAACTCTGCAGCCTCCCTTTCACAACACTGTCACACACACACGTCCACACCCACTATGTGTGTGACATCATCACGGAAGCTGCTTCTCTGTATAAAGTTAAGAGACACATCATGCCACCCCCCTCCTTTTTTTCAATCTGTCTTTGATTTTCATTTCCTGCTGATAAATGTGTTTTAGGTCCCCGTCAATAATACAGCAGTCCTTTACTGTTTGGAGAATACCCTCGTAGAGTTGAGTCTGATCCTTTCATGCTCAAGTTCACGCACACTGCGGTCTGTTATCCCGTCACTCACTGACTCACTCACTCACTCACACACACTTGACTTAATATCAGATGATATTGGCTTCATGAGTCTCCTTCTGTCAGTCTGCACTTGTCGGCACGTTCACTGTGGAGGATATGAAGACAACACACACACACACACACACACACACACACACACACACCTGTTGTCAGTACTGACAGGTCGACATCAGCAAGGACATCCTGACTGTGCAGCTTTCCCTTACTTATCTACTGCTACTTCTTATCCAGCTGGTCACACATGAAATGTTAATTTAAATCATAGTAATGAAAAATGTAATATTACATCATTATAATAATAATAACAATAATAATAATAATAATAATAATAACAATAATAATAATAACAATAATAATAATAATAATAATAATAATAATAATAATAATAATAATAATAATAATAA
>JBAJHX010000096.1:14576244-14609128 GCA_037176925.1 Amniataba percoides
TATACGCACATATATTATACACATATAAACATATATATAATATATATATATGTATGTACACACACACACACACACACACATAATTATTAACAGAAATAGAGACACTCAAGAAGAAGAAATAAAAGAAATAGGTTAAGCAAAAATTAAATAATCTAGAGTATTATGCTAAAATAAAGGCTGTAAAAATAAATAAATTATACGGCAAAATAAATATACACTCTAAATAAGAGCTAAGTAAGAATAAGAATACAAAGATAAAATTGCAGCAATAGTTAAGAGTAAAATTTAGTCCACAGTCTCTTATTTCATAATTGTTTGCCTCCACTGTTCTGTTACCTTCATTTAGTGTCCATGGTGTTTGAATCAAATGTTCATTCTTAAAACTATACGAATTTGTTTTATTTTGAAAGTCACACAGTAAAAACAGGAAATTTGTTTGGCGTCCACTGCGCGTCTCTTGATCATATGTTTTCATTCGTTTTCATTCACCGGCTGCTGCTTCCGGATTCAGCTCCTCCACGTGTTACCGACAGAGGGCGCCATGATATAATGTTTGAACTGAGTGGGCAAACACTGAACAACACCTCCTTGTAAACAACAAACAACAAAGAGGCAGGATAAGAAAGATCGCACGTGAAAATCCAGCGTGGAGGATCCCTCAAATACCTCTCAACCCCAAACTTAACTGTGGGATGTAGTGATACAGAGTTTACAGAAATTATAGAGGAACAAGAATGTCTTTTTCTTTATATTTCTGCCTGTAATTGTGCTGCTCATCACATTTAGTCTCTGTGCTTCTTTGTAATGCACATGCACAAGTATCTCCTAATGTGTGTGTAAAATGAAATTACTGATTCACTATGCATTTATGTGATACAAAGTGTAGTTAAATATGTTGTCACTGGTTCTTTGAATGAAAAATGACAGTCTCTCTCATGGCCAGTCAGCTTAGACAAAGTCCTTCACCCACAAACTTCTTTTCCAGTTCTCTCCTGTCCTTTCTCATTTGTCACAAATGACGTTTATGTGCAGAGTGGTGATAAGAATAAGCGTCGTCTCCTCTGTGTCACGTTTCCTTTGAGTGATTAATTGAACCTCGGGGCCGCTGAAGTAACAGATTTACTTTACCTGAGAGCTGAAGATAATTTGGAAAACGGAAAATAAAGAGAAGTCGCTTTCATATTTAGCAGCTTTCATATTCCCTTTGTACACATTTTAAAAGTCTTGATTAAAAAAACATGCATCATTTTAAATGACATTTTTATCTACAGCACTTCCTTTGACAGAGAAAACAGTCATATCACAGCTTGCTTCAGGTCTCTCCACACTGTGCGCAGTGGGTTTATTGAAAATGTTTTGTTGCTTTTTTAAGTGTTTGTTTCAGGTCAGCTTCATTCTTTCCAACTGATTAGTAAGTGTGAACTCTGAGAGACAAGTAGGCGTTGTGTTCATGTCAGGGAACAAAAAGTCCCGCACAGCAGATGGCTAGTGTTGCACAGTCAGTACAGGCAAACACTAATAAAACTTTAGCCAACTCGATATTATCTTTTCGACACATTTGCAGAGGCAACTTTTTGCAAACAGAATAAGCAAAGAGTGGTCGACAGTGAGGAGAAGCTCAGTGTACGGTGCAGTGAAGCTCCAGCTTTGCTGCTTTGACAGAAGATCAAACAGACACAGCCGTGGTCCCGTTTGATCTGCGTGTAACTCAGGCGTTATTCATGCAGGAAGACCTGGTGAGGTGTTTCTCTCCTCACAGACATAACTCAACTTCAGCTGCAGCAACGCGCAGGGTGGAGAAAAGACAAGCATGCCAGAATGAGAGAATATCCTCAAAGGTTTGGTAAACCCTGTGGGATTATGCTTCAGATCCCTCTCTCAGTGTGGTGTTACTTGGTAGGATAAAAGTGACAGTTATGGAGATATGAGCCCACCTCTTAGGGCAGAAAATACAGAATATCAAGGGGACATCTGCCTCAGCATGGGTGCCTGATGATTGATTGATGACAGTGTAAATCAGCATCAGGGAATCAGTATCAAAGACTATGATAGAGGTCGTCAGTGGTTTGCATTTGATTGCATCCCAGTGAGTTCTAACAAAAGACACGAGTCAGAGCCTCCGCAGACTTTAACTAATTGGAGAGAAAATATAACAGTGAATACAAGCTGAAATCAATTTCAACTTCATGTTTTCCTGGAGGGATGTAACACATGGATTATATAAAAAAAGGGCATTTTATGATGCTGCATATACAAAAACAGTACATGACAGTTGACAGCAGCGTGGCAACTGATTTCTCAAACACACACCTGTTCTGCCTTGTCTGCAGTTCACGCTATCAATTTTTAGAATAGATCAGAAAATGTGAGAAATCATAAATGCATGTCATATTTTGCTTTTTTATTTTAGTGATTTGATGGGTTCTACCTCTGTGTGGAGTTTTGGCCCAAGACAGATGCAGGTTGTTCCTTAAATGAATTGTGATGCATTTACAACACATTTTCTCGTGTGTATGTATGAACGTATGTATGTAAAATTGTATTAAATATTGTAAGCACAATGGAAATACACTGAGAAACTGTGGCATTGAGGACATGATGAGTTACAGAAGCCACACTCTACTTTACATGCTTAATAAATTCAGATTGTTTTATTATAACAAATTACTCAGCAAACAACACACCTGCACTTGCACTCCCCACGCTGCAACTTTTATTGTAGATAATTTACTTAAGAACCTGAGCTGTGTGTTTGGCAGTGCAGTTACATCACATGGTGACTTTTTGATTCCTGGGAGTCTCACAGGTCAAAGATCTTTTAAAATAAAAGAGGTAAACTTATAAGTGATAAGAGCTCCACACAGGTCCGTACAAAGCTCCCTCTGGATGATGAAGAAGAGGAAATATTATAAGGGAGCAGCCTTAAAGGCTTATCTGCTGTCTTTTTTCCAGGAGTGCTGATAATCTCTCTGACTCTTTACTAAGTCTCAGTACTAATTTCTATTCTGAACATAACGTGTGAACTATTGTTTCGACATTTTCAGAGTGATGCAAGTGCCGATTTAGAATAAAAAGATATACTGTAGATTTGAGAGAGAAGAGGTGTCTGTTTGCTCATGCCCTTTTATCTGACCTTCAGCACACGTTAGTATTTGGTGGCCGTCTACAATTGGATGTCCTGGTGATTGAGTGATCTGTTGGTGATGATCTGTAACCATGACAACCCTGGTTTGGGTAACCTAGTGACCTCTGTGGCAAATCACCTTTTAAGTTTTCTGCCACTTTCCACTGTCACATTACCCAAATAGTGTAAAAGAAATAATCCTTAAAAATCAATTAGCCAATGAAATTTACCTAAAACCAACAGTGGCTGAGCATTAACTGATACACTGAGACTTTTAGCTGCCAAAAACTATTTGCAAAGCTTAACACTTACACAGTATCACCTATCACATGCATTCAGACCCAGATTGTATCCTGGGGTGGCATTTTTTCACATGTTGGCTGGCAGGAGCAGTTCCCACTCTTGTTCTATAGAAAGGAATAGTAAAAGAATCCCACAATGGATCTTTGTGCCATCAAAACAGTGAAGTCATCGTTTCCCAGGCTTCCCCCCTGAGGTGCCCGATGAGGGAGGTGTAAGGGTGAGGAACAGCGGGATGGTGGGAGGGAAGAAAGGACTGCGGAAAAGGTTACCTCTGCTGACTTCTCTGCGGTAAACACAAACAAACAAACAAAAGCAGAGTCGGCCCCCCTGTCACTCTGGCCCCTCCAGCAGGCCCCTCTGTCACAGCCGGCGTGTCATGAAGTGAAGTGTCTGCTCTCTCATGGCTTCACCCCTCAGATGGCGTGCAGGTGATACACAAGGCCCGACAAATGACTCTGACTCACCACCGGAACCGCAAAGGCACAAAAAACGTTGTGATGCAGTGAGACGTGCAGCAAGACACTTCCACGCTCTCTCGTATCCAGGCTCACTGAACACACACAGACATACATATACACACACACACACTGCCACTGGCCTTTTAAAATCCCTCAGGACCTTTCACTCCTCTGACGAGGTCTGTGCGTCCTGTATTCAACGGCCAGAAAATAAGTTTGGACACCTCAAGGCTGGTGAAGAATTCAAACCTGATTTCTGAAGTCATTAGTGGAAACAAGAGGGCAGACACACGCCTGCATTTGAATGAGTGAGCAAGTGAAACACCGCCGAGGTCTCCCTCATCTCTGTAATTGTTCAATTAGACTCTCTTGGGTGACTAGCTAATTGTTCCACCTCATTTGTGGATGTAATATCTTCATATTTCATATTACGTTGCCTTTTAGGTTGGTGTTGCAGGCTAATCGGAGCTGAAAAGTCGTTTAGTTAGCTGTATGCTGAAAATCTTTCATGTTGTCTCCATGTTAAAGTCAACCTGTAACCATTATGTGATGTGTAAGTGGCCCCATTTTGTTGTTGTTGTTTGTTTTTTTTAATCTGGCTTGCCAAATTTGGCAGAATGTGGATCTGAAATGTGTTTCAAAACACCCTCCTACCTGTCAGCCTGAAATATCCATTGGCGCCTGTAATGTGCAGATGGAGACGAAGCGCAGAGGGCCTCTGCAGCGCGGCAGTTTGCAGGTTTGCGTCACCTCATCGTGAGTCAACAGCCTGCTCTCTCCTGAACTGAGAATAGAGAAGGTGACAGGCGACAAACAGAGGCCCGTGGACGCTTAAAAGCGCGGCGATGCGCTCAGATGACAGTATCTGTCACACTCGGCCCCTATCACTACCAAGCTTTGAAAAGCTGCTTTTCTTCACAATATGAATTCAGTCATTCTGTTTTTACAGGAAAGAAACACGTGGCTCCCATCACAGGTGTAAAAATCATTATTCAGTCACTAGTTTTGACCAAATCTGAGACATTTTCATTGCATTATGACCATACTGCACATGCTCCTGCTTCCACAGGTCAGACAACAGGCACAACGAAGATCACAACAACGCACCTGTCCATAACAAAGGAGGGCGGTGCAAAAGGACACTGTTTTGTCCTTTTAAAAGATAATGGGTTTGTCTGCCTTGGTGATCAGCACCCTCAGAGGCGCTGCTGTCATGTTTAACCAGCAGGCCTCTCACTTTGCACACACTCTCCTCAGTGTGTGTGTTTGTGTGTGTTTGTGCATGAGAGATTATCCCTCACAACCTCTGCTGAGACGTGCCACACACTCAGTGAAAGTAATGGGGGGGGTAAAAGTGTGGGGTTTCCATGGTGACGGGAGAGATTTTCCTCAGATCCACACTGTCTATTTTTATTTTTATTTTTTTGTTGTTGTTGAAAAAATGAATATGACTGTTAGCGAACAGGTGAGACCTACAGGTAGAGAGTGTGGAGGTGATTGTTTGAATAATTTTAAAATCATGGGTGGGGGGGCCCTCAGAGACCAGCAGGGCCCAGCTGGTTGACAATACGAGCAGGCTCACGTGACGGTCTTTTAAATTCCTGTTTCTCTGCAGCGCAATTTGTCAGAGGGCTGACTGAGTCCGCCTGCCTCGCTGCTCGTACGCATGTCCGCACACACACACACACACACACACACACACAGCAGCCTCCTTCATCATGTCGCTGTCGGACTTTTGAGCTCGCTCGTGTCTTTCTGCTGTTTTTCTTTTTCTTTTTTTGTGCTGAAGAACCTCTGAGCTGACTGGTACCAGGAGGGAGGGGGGATCCTCACACACACACACACACACACAGGACACACACACACACACACACAGAAAAAGGAGAAGAATGCAACACCGCTCTTATTTCTGCACCGATTTCCAAGCGGAGCTGATTTCAGAGAGCCGGGCTACACGTTCAGTCTCCGCTCGGTGCGCCTGAAGAAGAAGAACAAGAAGAAAAGAGGAGAAGAGGAGAAGAAAAAAACACGGAGGAGGAAAAAGGCGCTGCAGCCTTCAGAGTCGGAGATCATCACCTGAGACCGGAGAGGAGGAGAAAAAAACAAACACAAGAACACAACAAACAAACAAACCAACCATGTCGTCCACCAAATTCAAGAAGGACAAGGAGATCATAGCGGAGTACGAGACCCAAGTGAAAGGTGAGGTGTGTGTGTGAGTGTGTGTGTGCATTGTCTCTGCAGGACCGACCGAGGGAGGCTGCTCATCAGCATGCATGTCTGTCTCTAACACACTGCAGCCCGTCTGTGCTGTGTGTGTGTGTGTGTGAGAGAGAGAGACAGTCAGTCCAATGACAAGAGCATCAGAGTGTTTTCATTCATTTTAACTAAGCTGCACACACAGAGAAGAGACAGGGGGGTTCAGTGATCTGTCCCAGGGTCCTGGTCTGTGCAGGGTGGAGGACCGTGGCCCTGTCAGCTCCTCAGTCTCCCACATTTCTGGGGCTTGTGTGCATCATGTGGCCGGCTGTGGTCTGATAGGTGGGTGCGTTTGGTGGGAAGACCGATGAGACACAGTGTCCTGTGTCCTCTGATCTCTTGCGTGGCGTCAAGGCGGTTTCAGCTCTAATCCACAGACCTGCCTGATCACACTCCCCGCTCACGTTTTTCGTTCTTCGCTACCCTCCCTTCTTCCTCCTTTGATTCATTGTCAGTGATTGGCTGTTTTCTCTCACCTGGCAACATGGATTAATCCCTCCATGGCTTGACGTCTCCATGGACTCCCTTTTTCCCCACAGCCCCTCCACCTGTAACATGATTTCATATACTCTGCATATAAATACTGTATTTCAGGAGGTGGGTAGCGATGTGATTCAGGTCTGACAAAGACTTACTAGTAAATGGTGAAGCTGCAGATGCAGAGCTTGCTTGGATGCCTGTGGATGTTTATCACTGTGCTGTGTTTGACAGCGGGTCAGCTTGACTGTGTTCGTTATGGGCAGACATGTCAGGCTTGTCAGGCTTCCCTTTCGCCACTTCATCCCTTTATACCAGTGCTTGTACGTGCATGCGATGAACTGTGGAGCCACGTTCTGGTAACATTGTGGGAAGAAAAAAACAGGAGGATTGATAAGTTATTCCCAGTCAATGCACGCACCAACCCGGTGGTTCAAGCTGTATAAATAACCAATCCCAAGACGCTTTTAAGTGACCGCTCATTCCTGCGCGTTGTGTAAAAATGAAGGGGCGTGCCCTGCGCATACAAACAGAGTAGGCTAGGTAAGAGCAGACATTTCCCTAAGTGGATCTGGGGTTCACTTTCAAGGCCCTGGAGCCATTACAAGCACTCTCACTCTCTGTGGTTTCATGGATGTTACGCCTCAGGGGCTTCAGCTGATCGTCCTGCAGGTCGTGCACCGGTCCCGGTCTTGGGATGTTCAGGGGGAGAGCGGCTGGATTTGTCTGATCGATCTACACACACATTGTTCTTTGTGTGCACAGTGTTTTCAGCTTTGTGATTTGACACTGTCACGGGAGAATTGTTGTTCCACAAAGCACCAGGCCCTGTCCGCTCCTCTTTGCATTAAATGGGGAAAGGATTTTAATTTATGGAGAACGTCGCTTGTTTCTCATTCACAGCTGGTGTGTTGCATTGCCCCGCAGACACGGAGGGCCCTGCTCCTGACATCCGCCGCCTTTCGCACAAACAATGGCAATGTTAAGTTGAGGCAGGCGAGGAGCGAGCTATAATGAAATTCAGATTGGAAATTGCACCTGTCTCTCTCTTGAGTTATTGCTTTATGGTTAATGTGTACATGGCAGAAGGGGCCAAATCATCAGCGGGTCATTGATTGGGTCATAACAAGATCGCAGGGTTGTTTTATTATGTATGAGGGCTAATAATAAAAAGAAAAAAATCACTTGGTTTCAGCAGTGGTTTGACAACAAAGGAAAAAAAACACTGCCAGTTCCTTTGCTGTGGCTAAATATTGGGTTTGCAGTGGCTGCAGGTATGAAATAACAATATGTGTAACTCCTCTGGTACAGTGTAGCAAATCACTCTGCAGAAATCTTAACCCATGGGCCATTAATGAATTCTTGACGAATCTCTAGGCTGCTTGCCAGAGCCGAGGTCTCTGAAGGACCTTAGGAGATGGTGTTCACTTCATTCAAGCTGTTCAGCTGGCAGGCCCCGCATTAGCATGTCAATAGAGCCGGGGTCGTGCTCAACAGAGGAGATACCGGCTGAGGAGCTCGGACTCTATTTTGCAGCTAACCACCATGCCGTTTGCCAGAATGCAGCTCTGCCTCCTCCTGTTTGCCGGTTTTACAGGCAGCTCGTGAAGTGTCGCTTTCGGCCTC
Organism: Amniataba percoides; assembly: GCA_037176925.1. NCBI lineage: Eukaryota > Metazoa > Chordata > Actinopteri > Centrarchiformes > Terapontidae > Amniataba > Amniataba percoides. The sequence goes on from JBAJHX010000096.1 coordinate 14,584,492, forward strand.
AGACGCCGGCAGCTGCGTGACATTTTACCCTCGAGCGTCTGAGAGTAATATACGGCTGGTAACGGCGCATGAGCATGAACTGAACTTCCGGCCTGTCAGATGTACACATCCGGCCATTATGAGTTAACTAGCCGGGCTTAACAGAGAAAGGGAGGATGAAACTCGCTGATGGCAACAGAGAGAGGTGGTGATGAGACAGGGCATACACATGACAGAGCTTTGAAACCAAACCTGAGCGGTGAATGATATTAGTGTCGAGACATGAGTGTACCCAGACTGGACTTGGCTGTTTTCAGTACACCTCAGTTTTGTTATCGTTTGAAACTTTTTGCTGTACTGCGCTTTGACTCGAGGGACAGCAGGTTGCCTGTTCTGTTGGCTGCCTTCCCTGAATCCCCCTCTGCAATGACTGTCTGATTCACTGTACTTGGCGTGCAGCACAGTTTTACCCCACTCTCACTTTCTGGCGCACTGGACTCTTTGTAATAGTCATTCTTCTAGCAGTGCTTTTCACATGAAGGTCTGTGCGATTAATGCTTTATCTTGATAGTTTCTGTTCAAAGGCACACACAGGAGACTAGTTTTACATTTGAACCCCTCTGCGCCGCTCTGCCCTTCACACAGAGGCCTGCAACGGTAGTCATTTCCTAGATGTAACAACTGTCTAACTCTGTCATTACCCACACCAGTCATTACCCACGCTCACACCAACACACCCGCACACAAAGACGGGTGTGCGTGCGTGCGTGCAGATAGGCCAACACAACACATGGAGCTGAATCGTGTCTGAAAGGAGGCCCAGTTTCTGACGTGATGAAAATGACACAAGACTTCATTTATTTTTCCTCCAGGCTGCAAACTGCTGCTCTGATCAGGGAAATTAATGCAGGCGACCGCTCATGGAAATTGTTCAGTATCCTCCAGATGTGCACATTCATGTCCACCCATGCCTGCCACACACACACACACGCACACACACACTCGAGGTGATACTGAAAAGGAAGCGTGGTTTTTACACCCGGGGTTCAGGTTTCTTTCTGTTGTTCGCTGCTAGTCTCTGCTGGTTCCTTTCTGCCAGACCAAATGCAAACAAGTTTAACCTCCTCAGCAGACCTGATGAAAACCTGAGAGAAATTTAATCTGTATGCATTCATAACGGTACTGTGTGGGTGTGTGTGTATATATATTCACATGTACCTGCAGGTATATAAATATGTATATGAAGTTCTGTGCCTTGCATTATATTATCATACACATTAAATGATTAAATGATATCATTTTATGTTTTTTGCAGCTTTTTAATACATGTCAGTCTTGAGCTCGCAGTGTGTGTGGCAACAGTGGTCTGAGCACAACAGGTTGTCATAAACCACACTTCTCGCTGCTGCTATGAAAATAAAAAATACAGTATAATGATCCTTTTAATAACCCTAAAAAGTGTTTGGTTAAACACTGATGAGAGTTACGTGTGACTCTAGTTGTGTCTCTGTTGTTACTCCAGGCTACAGGCGGCCCTGTTGAGGGAGATAAAGGCTGAAAGTGTTTCACGGTGTATGGTGTTTCTTTCATTCTTTCTTTCTTTTTTTTTTTAGTGACACTTTCCGTGTGCAGCCTGTGGTCTCTTTGCACTCAGAGATACCTGCGATTGGTGATGTCAGCTCAGTCCTTGCTGTGACAGAATGCATTGCTCGGTCGATGCTGCACACGCGTCTCGGGATCAAAGCTCGTTACTGTCGTGGTGCGATTTGGTGAGGTGGCCATTAACACCCTGCTGGGCAGCACGAAGCTGGCTTTGTGGAGACTGACATGTTGGGAGTTTAAGAAATGGTCACACTGACTCAGCGGCTGCGGATCCTCCAGCTGACAGCTTGTTTGGCAAACCTGCTGCTGCCTGAGAGAACATTTGCGAAGAGAAAAAAAAATCTAACTAGCTATTTAGGCAGAATAATATTTAGCGGGACAGCTTGTTTATCATTGCGGTCCAATAAATTTTGGCCTTCATTCAAGGATGGGATGTTTGTGTGGCGCGGCAGTCAAACTTACAGGCGGCTCGAGGCGCTCTGTTGCTGACTCAGTTATGATTGCATGATTCAATTCTATCAATACACAAAAGAAGCTTATTGCTGTCCTGTAGAGAGTTCGATGAGATGATCACTGCCGCTCTCGTGTACACATGCAAAGTATAAAGGGGTCGGTTAGCTTAACTGCTAGCTTTGCTCTCTCCAACGGTGACGATATCCACTGAGCAACACCTCTGAATCTAAGTTAAGTCTGAGACTCTTTTCATCAGAGATTTATATTCAGCATGTGTGACTAGAAATGCACTTGTGGCTGTAACCCTTTAAAAAAAGCAATATATTCACGTCATGCTGAGCTATCATAATGCCCTCTGCCATCATTAATCAAATAGTTTTTCTTCAGAGTTCTCTCAACTTTGCTCACGGTGCTCTCGCCTCTGTAAACGCGATGTGATTAATGCAGCTGCCGCTTGATAAATTGAGAGTTTGTTCTGTCCGTTTCACAAGGCTTCGCGAGATAATCAGTCTTTCATGAGACGGGTGATGTGCCAGGCGTTGATGATCATTTCACACAGACTCTGAATAGTTTATTTTATTTTTTTATTTTGTGGCTTGTGTGCTGTCATTGACAAAGTAGACAGAGGTCCATTTAAACAGAAAAACAGTTTCATTTTCTCGGTCATTTCGGTGCCAGTCAGTACATGATTTGCTTCTCATTTCATTCAGTTGTCTGTGCTGAAAGAATTGTAATCGGCACTGTCTGGAGAAGTGCAGCTTTCAACGCCATGATTGTATTACATGTGCAGTAATGCACCGCTGCTTGCTGGCGGGACTTAAACCTTGTTACAGGGCTGATACTCTTAAATTAAATTTAAATTAGACTAATCAGACATAACAAACATACTTCTCTGCAGTGAAAAAAAATGGACATTTTTCAACATTTAAATCATATATGCTTAACCAAGCCTGCTCAAATATCTAACAAATGTGAGAGAATTTCTATATTAACAGGAATCTTAACGATTTATGTTGGCTCGAGCTGTGAAGGTACACCTGTACCATTTGTATTTTACCATATGAGATTCTCACTAATGTCAGGAAAAGCTCAGATCCTGTGTGGATCGTCTCTGTTTGGGTTAAATTCTCTGTAACTTCGTAACCTGCCATTATGTGAGTAAAGTGTTTAAATGGTTTCAGACGCTATATTTGGAGCCAAATATTGTGGGATAACCTTCAGGAAGCCAGAGATTAAAATCGCTATTTAGTTTATGAGGATTCAAACAAAAGTTTTACTTCTCAAAACATTCACTGAGAGTCGAATGCAGTTGAGTTGAGAGCCTCATTACCTAACAGCTGTCCATAGTGAAATGCAACAATAGTTGATGCAAGAAAAATCATAAAAATAGCGAACTTCCTGCTGATAGACAGTAACCTTAGAAACAGAGTAAAGAGGGCAAGTGTGCAAAAATAACTCCGTGCTGAGAGTTTGAGTCACTATTTGAAGAAGTAATTTGTTAAGTTCTTGTAGTATAGGCATGGGACCTGCTAGATTAACTTTATTATGTACCCTTGAATCACACGTCCCACTATAGACTTTAGATAATTGAGGAGTGCAACTATTTGCAGCTCACAAATCCCACTCACCCTCCACTGATGGTGGAAATAGAAGCATATGTAGCACAGGCTCATTAGTCATTAGGAGCACAAAACTCTGTCGTTTTGTTATGCGTGTTTCAGTGAACTGAACTGTGAATTGCATACCTGTAGTTAATGATTACTTTCTGTATGGATCAAATCGACTCCATTGATAGTTATTGATAATCCTCACATCCTCAATCCTCACAATAGAGACACTGTAACTGTATTGCATTTTTATCTTAACATCTCAAAATTTCTCCAAAATAATTTAACTTCAATCTGAATTCTGTAGAAAGCGATGGTCTCCTTTGGCTGTGACTAACCAGAGGCTACGTGAGAGTCATGTCTCTCCTCTCTCTGTGTCTCAGTCTATTTTTCAGCGGAACTCTACTTTCAGTTTCACCCACTTTGAGCTGGTGGAGAGCAGTCCTTGTGTTGGGTTCGCGTTGGGTTCAATGAAGCTGCTGTTTCAGAGGTGCTCTACTTTAAAAAAAGAAATTGCTGTATAAATTGAATAATTTTAAATATTATATTATTATATTTTAAATATCCTGTGCGCCTCTTTTTATTTGATGCAATTGGTTTTTGGAAGGAAACAGTAAAACGGGCCTCACAGCTCTGATCAGATGCTGCTGCACGGCGGTGAGCTTATCAGCCTCACAGACAAATTTACACCACCACCACGTCTCAGCGCTTACATCCGCACGTGCCTCCTCACTCAAGTCTGCCACCTATCCACATCTATCAGACTCCACCTCTCCTCCAATAAGCTGCTCCTTGGGGACTGGTGCATGCCTTTGTTGCCATGGTGACACCTCTCAGCCTGGTCCTGCAGAGCCGGATCTTGGATGCAGCAGTGACGGACAGCAAGACACTGAAAGGGCGTGTTTCCGGTTGTAGCTCATACTCGGGCTTCCCTGAAGCATCAGCCTCGCATAACGTGCTGACGCGATGGCGACACGGGCACCGGAGAGGAAATCGATGTCAGAGAGCAGTGAGGAAGTCTGGGATGATTTTCTCCCCTTGCACTCTGAGACGGAGTGGCGATTGAGTGTTAGTGCTTATTTTATTGCTTGAATGAGAGGTGTGTCTGTTATCATCAGGCTTATTGTCACAGATCATTTTAGATAAGAAGAAGCAGAAGTCTATTGGTTTTATTGACAATGAGAAGAGAGTGGTACCTTCACAAAGCTACAAGTTAGTGACAGTAATGCTCAAGAAAAGCTCGTGTCACAAGCATTTCTACAGTCTGGATTGATTTTTAGTTTGATGGAACAAAATCCAATAAACCAGCAGATAATTAGGAGGGAGGATTAAGATTGAGGGACGACCGAGAGACTGACAGCTGACATGTTGCTGTAGGACGCTCCATCAGCTCACCTCTGCTCCAGCCATTGATTGGTCTCATCTCCCATTGTCTTATCTTTGAGTACACGTGCTGCAGCAGTCGGGGCTAATGAGGGAACAGGCGAGATAGAGACGCGTGGAGAGAAACCTGTGCTGACATTGGGGGCATGCCCTCGTGAATCCAAAATTGCATTAATCATCAGGGGATTTATGGAAGAAAAAAAAAAAAAAAAGAACAGAGAAGTGTTGGGGATTAGTTCAACGACTGGAACTTGTATTATGAGACTCAGTGCGAGGGACAGAGAGAGTGAATTAAGGTCCGGATAAGGGTTGCGTTTGTCTGTGCGTCTGCTTTTCATGTGATTTTGGCTCTGCAGTGTAGAGCCCAGATACTGCAGAGCTGAGTTGGGGATTAGGTTAGTGAAATTTGGCTCTGAGTGGCTTTTGTCTGGTGTGTGTGTGTGTCTACGTACTGTGTTCATCGTACCACATGGCTATGTAAATGCCCAAGGATGTTATTTTCAAAGTGTTTAATACCTACTGAGGCTGGTTATGATTTATAATTCATCCCCATTACACGGAGACATGTACTTCTTCCTCACCGCACTCACTGCACCACTATACAGCGTTGCAAAGAAAAAAACACACACACAAAGTGGAATCCATGCTTCTTATTGATTCATTGAAACACTTTGATGTATACTAAACGTGGCTGTAATTATCAGTAGAGAGGGTACGTACACTGTACTTGAGGTGATATGTCAGCATTATTAACCTGCAGTGAAGTGATCCATCTCTCCTGCTCCTCCTCGGGCTGCCTGCTGTCCTGTGCAGCCCGACTTCCCCTGCTGCCCCCAGGATGCTCTGCAGAAAATCCCTCTCATTCGCTGCGCTCCAATTTGATCTTGACTCCATTGCGTCAAGACGTCACGTGGCCCTCTTAAACAGCAGACTTGCAGTAAAATGCTGCGCCGGTGCATCCCTGCTGGTGTCCTGAATTGACTTCAGGAGGAAAAGTATCAAAGATCCATAGAAACCACTCAAGCTATGCCTGCAGCATGATCCATTTCTCTGATGTCCAGTTGTTTCCTACAAACATAATAGTTATATTTGGCAAAAAATGACATGCTGCCTTCGTACAGCCCTGTTTTAGCCATGTTTGTTTGCATGCATAAGAAGTGGCCCTCTGCTCCACCAGATCAAAATCAATGTCCTCTGTTCCCTCTTTCTTCACTCTGAATTACCAACTCAGTAAACAAAACAGTAAACTCGAGGCCAGTTGTCCTGACTAATGGAAAAAAAAAGTGGGCAGTTTAACTTGCAAAAGAGGACAAACCAAAAGAGGACAAAAGGAACAGTACTGGGCTGTGAGGTGATGCTGGCGAAGAGGCCACAGTCGGTATTGCAGGTCATGTGATGCTCACTGGCCCAAAATGACTTTTTCCCCACACTGAGTTATTACAGAAAAGAAATGCAAATGGCAGTGCAGGTCCAATAGAGCTGAACTATATCATTCATTTGAGCAGAAGTCAGGAAGTCAGCCTGCTCAGCCAAAGGAAATCTCTAACCAGCTGTACTGGAGATGCTCTGTGGGCCCAAAAACACAAAATCCTGTGGAAGCCTAAAAACCAGTTCGGGCGTATTCATCCTGTATCCTGAAATTTTTATATATCCATTTTGCTACCCAAAGCACACGTCCCCTAACGAGCTCAACAGGCATGAGGATTAAGATGGAAGGATGGATGTCATTTGATAAATTTCCTTTATTCAAACTTTTTTCCGGCACATCACAAAAGGTTAAGGTTTTCATTCTATTCAGCCTAAACTTTGTTCCCAAATTAATTTAGTATTTATTTTGTACACCAGCCGCAATGATTATTAGAAACATCGGCATAGTATACTGTGGCACAGCTGCCTATACAGGGTTTTGTCTTTGAGGGTCAAAGTTCAAGGATCTCCAGCATCCTACTATTGTTCTCAGAGGTTTCCGGTGCTATGAGGAGACAAGTATCCACTACGCTTTCAATTCCTGTCCCTTAATGGTGCAGGAGAAATAATAATGTGGAGCAGGTGTCCAGTGGAAAGGGTAGGGCTCTTATAAAAATAATCTATGGGCTTGAGGTCAGGAATGCAAAGTGTTATGAATGTATAGTGTCTGCTCTCATAATATTCTGCACACAGTACAGAGCCAGAGTCATAATCATTCACATAGCAGCAGTAATGAATCAGCCCACAGCACATAAAAACACGGCTGCTGACCTCAAATAGATATTTAGACCTGCTGGAGATCTAAAACTGAGGTCTACTTTGCAAACACTCTGGATGCACTATTCATAAATATATATGCATGCATGTGCACACCAACATATTCTCCTCTGTCTCATCCTACTTTCATCCTAATGAATTGCTGTTACAAACAGACTGCATTTTAATACACATTGACTAAATCCCAGTTGTCTGCGGACGGCTCCAGTTCAAAAGAAAAAAAAGCTTTTGATTCCGCTGGATCTGAGACGTGCAAAGATACTTCTTCATCATTAGTTTAGTGTTACAGAAAACCACTGACTAGAAATGTTCACGGATGAATGCAGCTTTTGGGATTTATTTTTGCATTTGCTAAACATTATTGGGAGGTTTAGAGGGAAATGTATTAGACTTTATAATATAGTCGACATATCAAACAGTGCAGAAGCAGTGTTTAGTAATGGGAAACAACTAACTGAAAGAAACAGACAAACAAGGTTTCCAGAAAGGCTGTTTTCATTACATGTGACTGAACCATTACCAGAAGGTCCATGTTAAGATCAATTACACAAGCAGAAATCTAATTTTAGTGTATTGTTACATATTTTTCTAACGATAGGCTCTTAGAAAGATTAAAGTGACAGAAAAATATCCTTCATAAAGTATTCTGGCCTTCATATGTATTGTGAGTTGAACATATTTCAGCTGCTCCAGTCTCACCCCCCCTTTCCTCTTTCTCCATCAGGCTTTTTGTCTGAAGATAACCCCCACCTCCTCTCCAAAAAAAAAAAAAAAAAAAAGGCAGATGGCTCCATCTCTAAATAGAAAGACATGGAGGCAACTCACAGTAGGTCTGCCACAGATAATAGCTGCATGCTTTATCAAGCAGCAGCATTAAGGGTTTAAGGTTTAACTTGCTCACTTTGAATCAGAGGAGTTGGGAGGTTGCCCAGATAGTCCCACTTGCACTGGGCGTTCTTGCTTATCCCTAAAATCCAGTCACAGTGTAATCAGAAACACAGTTTGAAAGTAAAAGTCAACAGATTTTAATGAGCCAAATTTTATAATATCTTTGCTGTTGAACAATGGGCATGCTAATAGTTAAAGACTAAATTGGCTGCTAAAAGTCCTTTTTCATTCCATAAACTCAGTGATGTTTATTAATTTCCCAGATCACTGCACATGCAGTTTTATTGAGGGACCCATCTGGAAAACAGTGCTTTGTCTGTGCTCAGTGATATTCCAGCTGCAAAGCAATTAGCTTTGTTTTGAAAGCAAGAAAACCGGAGCATCTATTCTGAAAGTGGGGCATCCGTGTTTAGCATGTTTATACAGAAATGTGTGGGTTCAAAGCCTTGTTACATACATGTCAGAGAGGTGGGGAGGTGATGGCTGTTGTTCAGAATTACTCAGATAATGATAAGAAGAGAGATCTCGTCTATTGAACATGACTTTTTGAGCAGCTTTAAAAACACTTGATTTTTTGGGGGTCTGACTCGGTGGTCATTCTTGAAAGCAGTAAAGGCTTGTTGTGTGTGTCGAACTGCTCACTGAGTGTTTTATTTATGCTATAAATGCTGGTCTTTTTATGTCTTAACCTGTTAGCAAATCAGAGCGGAGACAATTATGGATGTCGGGGGGATTTACTTATGTGAGGAGCGTAATGATGCACAGGACTCGTTTTTGGTGGTGTTCAAAAACACAAACAATCATCTTCACTTTTACTGCAAGCCTACATTCACAGAATTCCTCCTCCTTATTGCAGTTTTAAAAGGACCGCGGAGGGGTCGTTCACTTTGAACAAGCCACAGCCAGTGAAGCCGCTCAAAGAACTGGGAGTACTTAGGGAATAATTCTCCAATTGCTCATGGTTTCTCAGAGGGAAGGGCACACTTCTGGTGTGCGTGACCTATTTTTCCACACTCATCTGTCAAATGCAGAGCTGCAGCTGGTGGTTTAGAGTTCCCTATTTGTGAAAGACTGTTTTCAAAAGTCCTCCCTGTCACTCATGCGAGTTGGTGTCACATTTTCCTGGGGCATTTCTCTTGGCTCGCCTGCTTTGGCACTGTTTTTCTCTTTTTAAAGAAAAAAAATCTCAAACATTGCAAACAGGGAACAGAGCTGCACGTCTGGGAGGGCAAGACATTCCTGACAGCATTGAGGCAGGAGTGGTCGTATCTCTCGCTGAGCTCCGGTTCAGGGCTCCCACTAAAAACGGAGCATTTAAGCCCTCAGAGCTGGCAGGGAGAGGGAGGCCCCTGCATAAAGGGGAGGGCAGGGACAATGGTTAACCACAGAGTGAGGCATGCCGCTCCAGGCTGAGGCCAGGCGGCACGACATCACAGGGAGAGAGAAGGCTCGGCCGCACAACATCACTGTTGCAGTTCAAATGGCAAGCTTCCCCTGCAGTGAGAGCCTGCATATATCCACAAGGAGGGCTTGGCTGACCAAATTACACCCTCAACAGCACGAAAACACAGTCTGTGTCACTGCTGCGGTTTCGCCATTCAGTCAGCAGTTCATCTGCCCGGCAGCGTGTCACTACAGTGGCTCAGATATGAATAAAATTCACCCTCAGTCCTTATTTTTAGGGTTATAACTCACAGTGACTCATGTTGTAACTCAAGGATGTTACAACATGCAGAGACTTACATTTAGGAAGTTCATTTTTCAGTTGCTGCTTTCGGGTGCATTTCCATGCAGACCTTTGGAAGACTGAAATTAACGCAAAAATACAAGATGTTGTACATGGGAACCAGAAGATAATGTAATAGAGTTTTTATTCCTGTTAGACTTTAGCCCTTAAGAGAAAAGAAATAAACATTTTCCAAAGAACACTGCCTTTATTTTGTCACCACAGAGGTTCGTTTGAAGCGGTCATAAGGACGACAAGGAAAACCTGAAAGCACACAAACACCTGATGTTTAATTCTGCTGCTATTCTACTTGACCCAGGAACTGCGCTGTGTGTTTGTGGTCTTTTTTTATGTGACAATAAAGCCTCTTTAATGTCAGATGATCAAAAAACATTCATGTTCCCAATAAAGGACGCTCATTAGCTTGAGAGGGTTTCTTTCTCTTGAGAAGTGACACCACTCATCCTGTTTACTGCAGCTCCTTCCATGGGGTCGTGTTTTCGTTCTGCAAAATAGGCCTTTCTCTGTTCCTGGGTCGAGACATCATTGCTGCTGATGACAGCACTACAAAGCGGAATCGGGTTTCTCTCGTGGGTTCCCGCTACCATGAAGGATCTGTAGTCTGCCTGGAAGCGTCAGGTTGCTCTTGAGGAGAAATGTTACTCGGTCCAAGTCGGGGGGTTGCATTAGCTTCTCATTAAATCAGTCTGATCTCACAGCGTAGACACTTACGAGAGGTCATGCACACAGGTTATCTCGCAGGCTTGGCACGAAGCCTCACTGGTTATTCTCACTCTCAGCTGTAGGCTTTGTGATTGCTCCCGGTCTGAAGGTGTGTAATGAATGATTCCTTTTGTGCATCACAACTGCGATCTGCTTTAAGGTTATTGATGTTTAATTTAGCCGTCCTGCTTGGCTTGTGTTTGGGAATATGTGACTGTGACAGCCTTAGCATTTTCTGTTTTTCTTAGATAAAGCAGGAAGCTCTTTGCATTTTGGGGAGAAAATGATTCCTAAAGAATCTCAAAGGTGCTATAAATAATGTATTTTTTTCAATCAATTATTACCGTATTAGTTCATCTCATTCATTTCTCCCCAGACTGCTCAGAGGTAATTACACAGCATTTTTATTGTATGCTGAGTCACCGTGTTCGAGGAAAACCTGCTGGAACAGCTTCACAGCAGTCCTGTAAATGTTTGAGTGATCTTCTTTCCATTTTTGTCTCTTGCAGTGGCTGATTAATCACTAACATATTTGTCCTGAGTCAGTCAATGTCAGACATCTTTGACTGAAAAGAAAATTCCCACACTAAAAATATGTACATGAAATAAAGCTAATCTTAACCTCAGATTGTTTGTTTGGTGCAACAGTACAGAAGTATCACCATTTTATAATGATTTAGCTGTTTCCTCCAGCTTCATATGTCAACTAATAACTTAATACACGCCATAATAATGCATTGTTTGACATTTCTGTGACGTGTCTGGCATTTTGGACCGGGGCATGTTGTGCACTGTTGTGACAGCAGAATAAACAGTTGACTCATGCCATTTTTGTCTGGTGTTTTGATGGACAGAGATCCGTAACCAGCTGGTGGAGCAGTTCAAATGCTTGGAGCAACAGTCTGAGTCTCGGATCCAGCTGCTGCAGGACCTGCAGGAGTTCTTCCGCCGCAAGGCTGAGATTGAGCTGGAGTACTCCCGCAGCTTAGAAAAACTGGCCGAGAGGTTCTCCTCCAAGATCCGCAGCTCCAGGGAACACCAACAGTTCAAGTAAGTGTGCTTGATGAATGATGTTTTACATACTAAGTATATTTATGCTTTCTGATTAAAAAAGGAGAGTATGTTGACCTAAGTCATACTTCATGAAAGATAAACATTACATGTGCATCTTCACTAAAAAGAGCAGTGTCCTTTACTCCTCTACCAAATATTATATCATTATTAATGTTCAATTGTAGCACATTAAGAGAGTAGTGTCTGTAGTCTTCCTGTAACACTGAAGGTACAACATCAGCCTCTGACAGGGATGGAGTGAGAGTCTGTATTTAACCTAGGAGGCAAAACCCAGGGGAAAAAACACAAATGATTATTTGCTGCTCATGAGTCTTATTGCTATTTGCACACTGTAATATTTGGTAGTGACGCAGCAGCATTTCAACATATTTCATTTATCTGAATCGACAGCTGGACAGTAGGAGGACATTGTTTAGAGAGATTCAAATGAGTAAATCCAACTGAAACAATAAAAGTTGGGGGTGGACAAAAATTGGATTTTTGAAATGAGGCGCCCTTCTCCCTCATCCACAGTGGAAACTACGCCGTTGTTTGTGTGTCCTCATTTGAAGTAAATTTTTCAGATTTTCTCTCCTCGGTGTCATTTACTATAACCCAAATGCCTTTTGTTCAGTTTAAATGTGTTTTCATGAAGTAACTGTCACTTCTACCTCTGTGCATGCAGACCACAGAAGTCTGTGTGCCAAGCAACTTTATCCCCTCTAACACTTCACTATTTATAACCTGACTGTAAGACCCAGCCTTGCTGCTAATCACAGTGCCTTGTTTGATTACAGTGCAGAACTATGCAACAAAATACTCCATTATGTTTATGCGCTGTGAGGCAACTTCCATTATTACAGTCAGGATCCTTAAGATGCCTTCAAAGGTCAGCTGGTTCTGGCGTGGCGATGAGGACGCGGTTCATTAAAGGCTGTTGAGCGTTGGATATAACATATTCGGTGCACTTGTGGAGCTGTAATTTAGCACTTAACTTTATAGACGAAGGCTTTGAGTAAAGATTAATGCTTCATTATGCATTAAATTGCATCCATTATGCATAAACATGGCAGACTTTCCACACGCTCTACGTCAGGCAGAAAGCTGCATTAGTACCCATGAACGTGGAGGTTAATGTGAAATTAAAAAACATGAAATTTATCTTAGATAGTAACTTCTTAGCAAAACTAGTCCAGGTAACATACAGTGTTATTGGTACTGCACGTATTGATTTTTGGTTAGATCAAGATGGAGAGCTAACACATCGCTGTATCATTGAATAACAGAGTTAAAGGCCGTTGAATGTCATCAGATCAAAATCAGCTCACCCGTAGCTTTGACCCATTTGCAGCTCTGCAAACACTGAAATGTACCCTGGAGAAAAAAAAAAAGAAACAAAGAGGGCTCGTCTGCACAGAAACCACTAACACTTTGGTACATGACTCACGCAGGGCATGAAATTAGGTGCTGCCGCTCCCAAAATCAAGCACCTCAGGGTGAGCAGGCAGGCTCAGTTCAGTCTGGAAATGGGACACTATCCCAGCTGTGATCTGGCAGCAGATCTCAGACATGAATCTACACCAACATCATATATGTGAGTCCAGATCACGTATGGCTCTGATTCTTGCAAATGGAAACAGCAGGACTGAATTCCTGACATCTTCAGATTGACTCTGTGTGATGTGAAGAGGTCTGTCTAACTCTCTGATGCTGACTGATCTACTGGATGACAGTGTTATTACTGGCCTGCTCAAATGAATTAAAGCCCAAAACCCAAATAGACATTCCCAAGCTCCTGCTTAGGTGTGAAAAGACTTCTGTTAATCCAGGAGACACTATAAATCCTACAATAATGTAAAACAAAAACAATAAAATCCACAAATTCGGAAACCACAATTAATACATTTTAATGAGCAGCAATGCTGACCACTGCATGTGCATATATAGCATTGTGTAGTAGCACAGTTTAGCATACAGTACTGCCCTAATTTTGACAGTTTGGTTAACATCAGCAGCTTCAGCTTCCCTCTTTGTCAGACAGTGGTTATTGACAACATGATGCTCAAAAACAGACATATCTGTTCTGCCTGCCTTTCTGAACCATTGCAGTCCATGTACAGGAGGCCACTTCATATCAATATTGAATGTTTTCCATATGGATGTGTGATACAGTTATTTTACAAACCACGTTTAAAGTTTGGGGTCATGACAGTGATTTCCTTGTTAGAAATTAACAGTGAAACTAGACACAAATCACGAGTAGATGCACTCGTGATTTGCTGACTGTCGTACTTTTGGCATTCTTGACACTTTCAGAATAAGATTAAGTAGATCAAGTGTGTGCATATGCACCATATGCAGGAGAGCTGTGTGTGTGCGTGCGTGTGTGTGCGCAAAGTGGAAGACTGGATAATTGAATCCAGCTGTGTTAGAGGAGGTGTGCTTCACTCTGGCTTCTAAAACTTGGCTGACAGTAGACAGAACTGTGCTGCCGCTGCTGCGACACCGTGGCTTAACCTTTGGACCACACAGTTGATCTTATCCGCGCAGTGAGGGTCAGGTGAAATAAAAACACCTAATCCTTTAGACACATGTTCTAATGATATTACACTTCACACTGCCAAGAAGCGTCCTGACCAAGGCCACACACAGTGACGCGCAGTGCACTGATACTGAAATGAACAGCCATGAATTGTGGCATTTTTAAAGGATTCCTTTGAACTCCATTTACTCTGCAAAATGTGTACAAATGTGAAAGGATTAAACAATAGGAGGTAAAGAACAGAAGCGGTGACAGACCACAGAGGAAGTGTGGGTGGTTCGCAGGCAGGCTCCCGCCCAGGCTTAACTTGTATAGAGGATGTAATATTCTGTCATACCGAAAGTTTGCGTTACCCGACAGTCACACCGCACACTCATTCTCGTGTATTACAAAAGAGTGAAAACAGTTTGTCTTCTCTCCATACTTGAACGATATACAGCGTATGTTGAATTCAAACTGACCACTGTATATCACCCAGAGTGAGATTTTTCTAAGCTTTTGGTGGAGCCACAGGCAGGCTCACAACATGATTGCACCTTGGGCTTTGCGCTCCTGGTCTGAGCAGGCAGGCAACCACAAATCCCGGTAATCAGCTGTGGCACGCCCTGCACAGCGCCTTTCCCCCCCAGCTCAGTGTAGTTAAGTTCATGGCGAGCCACCAAAACACCAAATGGGTTTAGGCAAGAAAAACACTCCAGTTTGTCCAATAAAAACACTTTGGCATAAAGCCCCATGACGCAGCATCAAAAACACAGGAAAAAACATTTTATGCCCTCAAGCCTCTTTGTTTTTTGTGCAAAGTAAGTTTTGTGTTTATTACCTTTGTCTTGGTATTTCATCTGATAAAACAAATCTGAGCTATCCTTTTCCAAACATCTTTCAACATGCCCATGACCGTCTTTCATTGCGGAACGAGCTGTGTAGAGCGCTTCTAGTATCTCGCGCCTCATCACACCTTTATGCTTTTGGGGGACATCAGAACAGAGCGGTTAGAAATCGAGTAATCTTGACCAAGACAGACATCCATATGTGCTGGATCACACACATGGTCTGTTGGCTGAACTCTTCCAGTGCAGATTCATTAGCGAGCTGAATGCCACTGTGATTTACAGCTACTGCAGCTACAGCTACACCGCAGCAACCCAACCGAGGATCATTTTGCCCTTCCACTTTACCTCATTTGCTACAGCGGAGAGACACACTGAAGGATTACTTAGCTGCTCCATCCTGCAGATAGTGCACTGCTTCATTTTTTTTTAACTTACTGGTTCACAATTCCTGAGAGACAACAGCTAACTTGATTTTAATTATGGCGCAGACATATCAGGGTATATCATGAGTGCAATATATAATGTAGCCCATCGAATTAGAGTGGATTGTATCGTCTGTCTGTCATACGCACAGATTCAGATGTAACGTAGCACCATTAGAAAAGCAACTCATGCAATATTGATTTGGAGAATAACCTGTCTGGGAGAGATAAGACAGGGCTCGTAGCGGTGTCCAAATTGGTGTACGAGTGTGTGTGTGTGTGTGTGTGTGTGTGTGTTAATCTCTTGGTGTGTGTATCCAAGCAATTGGAACTGGGGGAGAGAGAGTGTTTGGTATCTTTACATTGCCAGATCTTTGTACAGTATATGTGAGTTATTTCCGCTTTTGAAGCGGCTTTTGCTCATTCCCAAGTGAATCGTCCGCTCATTTCATGGTCAGCAGGGCACAGCTTTGAAAATGTATCAATGGATATTTCTTTTGCAAGTTAAGTGTGGTGCCGCCTGTGTCCAGAAAAAACGTTTGTCTTTAAAGAGCCACGATGAAAAAGTGCAATGCAGTGCTTTAGTCATGACAAATTATAAAGAATTATGCCTCCTCAGATGGCACACAGAGCTTTAATGGCACTTTAGCTTTAGTCCCATTTCGTGCGAGCATGTCGTCTCTCAGGAGCTGTGAGCAAAGGGAAAACTACATCTCTCTAGGTTTGGTTTGTTTGAACACAGCAGTCGGTTCCCTGGCCTTGTCAGTCTGACAGATCCAGCTGGTGGCAGTCGGCATGTACGACATCAATAGATTGAACTGGTTTGCAGTTTGTTTTTCAGATCTTGTCAAACCATCTCTCCTCTTCATCTATGCTGCACTGGGCTCTGCTCTGCTCTGGCCCCAGTCTCTGTGCAGCTGTGCATTATCAAGGGATGGCAGTGAAAAAAAAGAGGCTAAATGATGTGCAAATCAGTAATGTAGCATATTGAAGCCTTGCTTGAAAACGGGGGCAAGACGAATTTGAATGGCAAAGCTGGCGGCATGTGCCCACGTGCTCCTTGTCTTTTGAAACTGTCTCTGGCTCCGTCTCCTTTTCCTTGGCTGTTTCATTGATAAGCAGCAGGCAGGCAGTGTGGAGGGGATTAAAGGCCTTCACAGAGCCGAGTCCTGGTTTGATAAATACACACTTCCTTCTGGAAATCCTGGCTCAGACACATCATAGGCTCTAGGTGATTAGATGCTTGCATCCAGTGCAGCCATGACTAAAGCACGTACACTGTTCTGCACAACGCTTGCTTGTTGAGGGTAGGCACGTTGTGAGGACGGCCTGCCATCAGTTTATCCTTAAATCAAAGGATTATCGCAATATTTTGCAACCATACACTCTTTCTTTGTCTCGTCCACTGTCTCCACGTCTCATCTACCTCACGCTCCTCCATGCAGTCACAGACTATACTGCATGTATGTATCACATGCCTCACAGGGAGAGCGAGGCAGTGCAGGCCTTGTAACAAAACATGGAGACAGTCAGGCAGTGCTTTACAGGATGAGACAGATGTAATAGGATGCCAGCTGCACTCGTCTCTCCAGCTCCTCTTCCTTCTCACTTCCCTAGAGACTCTCAGAGCTTATCGTTTGCCTTCTGCATGTTAATGATATCCTGTGTATAAATACCGAGGGCATAGAGCCATCCAAAACCAACCCCTTTCTGAAGCCCTCCAGATTAATTGACCCGCAGGCCCTCGACTGATACTCAGCATTTTACGGGAAATCAGCGAAGAGAAGTGGGCACAGAGTGGAGATGGCAGATTGGGTTTTGCTGCATGCTGAAGTCGAGTCTTTGTGATAGATGGGCCTCTGTATAAGAGCCGGTATAGGAAAAGCAGTGTCTCTGTCCCATAAAATAAATCCAGGAGCTACATTTATTGCTGTGTTAAAATACTGCCAGAGATCCGGCTAGCACACAGGCCTAATTACCGACCTCCTGCTCCTGATTCCTGCAAAATGAGGACAGCAACCAGGAGAAAAATAGATCTTTGTGGCTGTTTCTCTCCTCAAGGCTTCAACCCTGAGCATTAAGAATATCTTGGGCCCCTTTCAGACACACTTATTTCTCCATATTGTTGAGTTTCATCTATAAATTATTGTCCTTAAGCTGTCAAATTCAGTAGTTGATAGAAGAATAAGTAGTGATACCGCTATGGACTATGTAAGCGATTGCAGTGCAAGTTTGTGTGGACATTTATGGTCCCTAGAGAGTGAAGCCTAATGGCTTTGAGGATCCACTGACTTACACTCCCTTTACCAGATGGTTTGCTACAAACTTTGATGCACGTGGAATGAGACAGGATGAATCCTACTGCCTGTAGTGATTCACTGACTCCTTCTTTAGTGTTCCCATGAGGTGGGCATTTGCAATTTTTAATTAAATGTACCTACAACTGTGGGATGCATTGCCATTAAGTTTGATACATTCATGCTTACCTCAGGATGAATTTGAACAATTTTAGTAACTTTTCAGTCAGGGCTCTTGTTGGGTCCAAATTTTTTATTTGTCCTTTACCTCTGCAGTTCACCATATGATCAGGTGCCTGCCAAACTAATGACATTGCCAACACCCTCAGCTGCACTTTGAGTTTAATGCAAATGAGAAAATCTAAGATGCTAACCAACATCCTAATGTCAACATTTAGCTGCCAACCAAAGGCGATAGCATGCTTATAGACTCAATTATGTTTTGTTCACTATGAACATCATTTGATTTTTTGTGCATATTCCTGCAGATCAGACCATAAGATACACAAATTACAAAATGATAGGTTACATTCTGTTATCAATGTTGGAAGAGGGGTAAATAACATGGCATTCCAGTCAAGTTAAACACTTAATAATCAAAAAGGAAAAAGTGACCTTAAGAATTATCAGATTGGGGATCACGGGTCCACAAGCACCTCAGAGGAGGGCCGAGGATTTACTTCTAATGTACAGACAGCGGTGTGTTTGATGGAAAGCTGAAGAGGAGGAAATAGGGGCCAAAATTATAGACTGCTTGTGCTTAGGGATGTGATGAAGCATCTCTAACCACTTTTAGGGATTAGCAGAGAGTAGAGGTGCTTGTTCCCTGAACCTCTCAACCACAAACAGCAATTATACACAGAGGAGCTGCGTCCCTTACAGGCAGATAGGTCAGTGAAGCAGAACTGGTACAAAATGAGGGATGGTGAGACAGTAGAAATAGGCCATCCCAGAGGAGTCAAGGAGGATATGGTCCACATTAGGTCCTCTATTGTTAGAAAAACTACCCATCCTACCCTACCCATCCTTTCTTTGCATAGCCTGTCAGTCTCAGCAAATGAACCTCCAATTTAATCATTTCATTATTACTTCATTATTACTTACTTACTTGATTGCGAGACTGAAATGTGGCTCAGATTGATGGCTGGTTTTTCTCAGCTCTTTCAAACCACCATTACATTTCTGTAATCGCAAATTAATTGACTCGCCTCTCAGGCACAGTGCATCCCGGGACACTGATCTCAATCTGACGGTGGAGAAACAGGCCCAGTAATAAATCGCTGGATGGGGTTTGCTGTACGTGCCACCCTGTTTTCTGTTGCACGCGGGTGTCATGAAAACGACGCGTTAGTGCGGCCTGATGTACGCGCATTTGGGGGCAGAGTTAAGTGAAGGAATAATGGGGAAAGCACTCTGGAGTAGCTAGATATCAACTTCATTAGATGTGATTAGCATTATGGAGGCTCTCTGAAGAGGGGGGGCTCTTTGATGTTGGTGCTGCTCATCCCTTTATTTCTGTTCCAATGTGAAACCCTATCCCCCACCCTGCTCTGGCTCTTTCCCTCCTTTGCTCTCATTTCCCTCTCTCTCTCTCTTTGTCTCCTTGGGGTTGGTTGATTGATTAATACTCAGATAGGACCCAGACAGGGGTTAGGGTTTGAAGGGATTGTGTCTGTGTGTCTGTGTCTCTGTGTGTGTGTGTGTGTGTGCCCAGTTCAATGTCTCTGTGCCTTTCTGTTTGAAAGCGCTCGAGGCGGAGATGGTTTAAACTGATTATGCTGCAATCAGGGCCCGTAGCTCTCCGGATCATTATGGTCACCAGCATTATACGTATAACATGTTGATGCCTTACTTGAGCGCAGCATCATTTGGAGTGAGAGACGAGAGAGGAAATGATGGAGCGAGGGAGGAAGACATTCACTGAGGCAGAAATCGAGAGAGAAAAGATTGAAGGAAACATCGTGGTATTTTATGCCACGAGTGGTTGACCATGCCTGTAGCTGTACCGTTAACAATCAACATTAATAGCTTTATCTTTAGCCTAACAATATTATTCCTGCCTCTAACTATGTACTATGATATACACAATACTTTATGATGGTTTATACATACACAAACACAACATATGGGAACCTCACTCTCAGCCCGCTAATGAACAAAGATTACAATTTTTAATAATGTTAATACTGATATAATCATAATCATAATATCATAACTAATATACCTCATGATCAGTTTAAGTAAACATTGTTGCATGAGCGTTATGAGAAGAAAATGACCAAAGCACATGATTACCTCGCCATATTATCAAGATTTGGTTTTCTTCTGAGAGACATTTTAACAGACCTGCATTCCTCCTGTTCTTATTTACTCAGGAAAGACCAGCACCTCCTGTCCTCAGTGAACTGCTGGTACCTGGTGCTGAACCAGACGAGGCGAGAGAGCCGTGACCATGCCACCCTCAGTGACCTCTACACCAACAACGTCATCGTCCGCCTGGCCCAGATCAGCGAGGACGTCATCCGCCTGTTCAAGAAGGTGAGTGGGAATACCGCCCTTCCTTTTTTGTTCCCTGCTACTCTCAGACCACCAGTCCATGAGTCCAGGAAAGATACAAATACCAAGCATATTAGCTTTAGGCTTGTGTTGGATGGGGCTCAGTGCTTTGCCTGTGTGTTACTATAAAGTTGGACTCGCAAGGTACGAGTTGCTGCTGCTGGAATGAAAGCAGCTTCAATAACTTTTGGCTTCAGTTTGGCCACAGGATACTAGCTGAAGGTAGCCCAAAGAAATGTAATGTTTTGAGCTCTGCCTTCCACTAACACAGAGTTCGCGGGAGTCGATGAGTTCTGTCTGGCCTGCGGAACAATCAAAATAGCAATGGGGAAAAGTCAAGCTGAGACCCTGCAGCCCCGCAACGAGTGTGAGCAGCGTTTGGCTCACTGTCAGCACATAGCGGAGATGACTGAGGTCTTATCCAAACATCAGTACCCTGTTTTCACCTTGCAGGCTTTCCTGTAGGTGAGCTGCACTCTGCTTACTAGGCTCCATTCAGATATTACTGTGTGTGTGTGTGTGTGTGTATGTGTGTGTGTGTGTGTGTGTGTGTGTGTGTGTGTGTGTGCGCACGTGTGTATTTGTGTATGTGAATTTGTTGACAGGTGTCTGTATGTATTTTTTTTTTGTTTTATTTTTTAGGTGCTCTCAGGTAGCTTTTTCTATATATGAAAGTATGAATGGGTGGCTGTGCTGCTGCTGCTACTTGCCGGCAGACGTGCCGGAGAGCAATAAATAATGGATCAAAAACGTCACAGAGCTCTGGAGAAAAATAAAAATTGAAATGAATGAATTCGCTTTGGATGACTGCTGGACATGACAAGGTGATCAAGGACACAAAGTTCAGCTGTTCCCAGACACTTGATCAAGGGATTGTTTGACATATAAACTGCTCTGACTTATAGTGGGGATATTTATAATATATCATATTTTCTCATATCTCATTTATGATGTTCCATACGATGCCACATATGTACAGTTGGTGTGCGATATTCTGTGCAGCTACCTGCTTTGATTGAACCTAAATAGACCAGTCATAAACCAGAGCTGAACACTTCCAAAGAACTGAAAATAACCAGAAAATCTCTCAGATTTTCTTGCCTACTGTGCTGAAAGGCTGCTGATCATGTTGGGAGGCCGTGTTCAGAACAACAAGGAAAACAATCTCAAATCATTTTGTGGGAGTGGTAACTGTGAACGTCTACATGGCTGCGTGTTTCCCTGCTGTCTGCTTGATGCTCCACGACTCTCATCATAAATTAATTACAAGGGGAATGAATGAATAAAACACAGCAGGTGCAGCCGTGCTACGTTTTTTTTGGGGATGATTTTTCTGAATGCTTGTTCACAGGCGTTACTACTGCAAGGGCTGCGAGATGACCCGCTACAGCTCTTACACTGTGTTGCATCACAGCCGTTCACTCGCCGGTTGAACCCTCTCTGTGCCCCCCCACCACTCCCCACCCCCGAGTCTCTGCAGTACATGCTGCAGTCTGTCTCGCTTCGGAGCCACTCATGCATGCAGATGCCATTCACCAGCTGCTGGAGCGCCTCTGAGGATTTTCTCCACTTATCACATTCGGTCCAATGCTTGCCTGAGTATGACTTAATGCCTGTACTCCAGATGAAAACAAAGTAACAACAACAAATCCCGCCTGTTTTCCTACGGTTATTTAGTTTGATCTCCTGTGGGTGCATTTCATAAGCTAGTTTAGTGAAGAGCTGTTTTTTTTTTCTTTCTTTTTTTCCCTGTCTCTCTTGTTTATGATCAGTTGAGTTTCTGACTCACCAGTAGCAAGTTCAAGCACAGTTATTATAGCTGAGCAGGGTGTGGACAAAAATGGGAACTTTCATCTGTCTATGAATCCTCTGAATGGTGGGAATGTGTGGCCTGGTTGTTTGTGTGTGTGTGTGTCTGTGTGTGTGGGTGGGCGGGTGTGTGCATGAAAGTATTGCAGGACTACTTGTCTGCACTCTGTCTGTTCAGTTAGTCATTCACTGTACATTGTAGGTGCAGTGAAGATTTCTTTCAGCACAGCTCCTCCTTGTTGTATTGATCTGGCAGAAAAACAGTTCTTCTCATAATGACGTGTAATGGACATTATGTATCTTGCTGAGTCACCACGTTGCACCAGAATAAATGAGTCAGCTGTTGACACTGATAAAAAGAAGAGTCTAAAAAAGGCGGCGAGTGCAGTTTTTTTTTCACAGAACATTTTTGTCCAGTTTTAAATGTTAATGCCATATTTGACAGCAAACCACATGCTGTGCTCTTTAGCATGCAACGAGCAGGCTAGCGACTATTGTTTTCTGCACACCGACAGCCCACCTGTCTCACCTCATTAGCTGTACGCTGCATGCATCAGCGTCCAACTGACTAATGTCATTGTTTCAATCTTGACCACAGCCTTCATTTTATTGACCTTTTCCCTCAACAGTTCCCCTTCCCGTCCATCACCTTTAAATACTCGAGAATCTGACTGGCACATTGAATTTGTTTTGATGTATTAGCATTTTCAGTTCAGTTTTTGTTCATTTTCTTCCCTAAAAGTCACTGTTCATATTTCTCTTCCCTCTACAGCTGATGATCACCATGATCTCATTAACTACATTACAAATTCTTAAAGAAGTAAGAGCATTATTAATTCATAATATTAGTTTCTTTCTTTAGTTTATTTCAGTGGTATGGGATATTGTAAAAGCATAATTTGCAGCTTACACAAAAATGAACTTGTACAAGCTTCATTTGGTCCCTCAAAACACACCATAAACTATAATGCCCGTGTGTCATGTGCCATTGTGAATATCCTGTATACTGACCAAAATGTTCTCATGCACTCAAAGCTGTGGGGACACCTTCAGGCAGGCAGAAGAAAACAAAAACCCAACATCAGAGCATGCGATTAGATGGTGGAATTAAACTGGGCTGCTACATTTGGCTGGAGAAGCATTGCACATATGGTAGACATTACATCTACTGTATGACTCATACAATAGGTTGAAATTTGGCAAAAAGTAAAGTCTGATTTCATCTTAAATTTTTTTCGTTTCATAGAAGTGTTCATTTTGTGCCAAAACCTACTGAAAATCCATTAAATCAAATGTACCCAAACAAAGTGAAACAGAGATCGTGATGTAACTCAGCCTATGTGTTTTATGAGTGCAGGGCCAATTGGTAACATCATAGACTGGCTATTAATGGCAGCAGATATTAATGTAGTGGAACAACCACTGTAGAGAAATTAACTGGAAGATTGTAGTCTTCTGTTTGTGATTGTATTGAGGAGTTTTTTGCATCACCCTCTCTCAAACATAACAGTGTCTTCTAACTGTGTGAAGAGAGAAGAGGTGTTGCTTCTGTTATATTTTATTTATTTGTTTTACGTGTCAGACCGTCACACTGAGATACGTCGGGGCTGTTGGTTTCTCACCTCGAAGTCTTCAAATAAAGGCTTCGCGGGACTCTCGCCCACACATTACATTCACTCTGTCACTTATTTCTCCTCTCAGTCCAGGTGTGCGCTGTGTTTTTGATCGCAATGTGAGCTGTGCGGTGTGATGACTGTGAAAAAGTTAAAGTGCACAGATATCAGAAGCTGTGTAAAGACTTGTGTGTGGATTTTCACATGGTTTCACCAACAGTCTGTTCAGGAAAAAAAATTATAAAGTGCAATCTCTTCACCATTGACATGATATACTGGAAATGGGACTTGTTCCTCTTAATACATTATATTATATTTTTATTTTTCTCTGTAGAGCAGTGAGACGTTAAAAGATGTTTTCTTAGTCAGAGGATGTCACACATTGTCACAGCTCTTGGTGAATCTCACACACGCGCACACGCGCGCACACACACACGCGCACACACACACACTCACACACACACACACACACAGGTAGTGGACGAAAATGCATCCTTTCAAAAGTGTAAATGCGAAGTGCAATATTCACAGGAAATGAAATGTGTGTGTGGCACTGCTCACAGTTACATGTCTTCTCTGTTCAACAACAAGTACAATTGAAGAGTGAGTAAGTGTGTGTAATTGAAACGTGTTATCTTGCATATTTGAACTGCACAAAGACATTGCAAGCCCGGTAATGCTGCTTATATGGTTTAATTGATAAGATGGGCCTCAGTAGTAATTCAGCAAACACATTTTCAGTGTCATATTTTCATTTCTTTCCCCATGCAGTCTGCTTCATGTTTGATTGGAAGGAAGATGGAGGAAATGGGGGAAATGACTTTTGCTTGTATATTGTGACTGTGAAAAGTTTGCAATGAGCACGAAAGTCACAGACCACCTGCTGTGAGAATAAATAGAACGACGTACA
>JBAJHX010000096.1:14609228-14645558 GCA_037176925.1 Amniataba percoides
TGTGAATAAACTCTGCCGTGTCAAACTCAGCAACGATTGGCTCATCTCTTTATCTCAACGAAGCTCATCATCAGAATCAGATCCCCAGTAACATATATTTTGAAACTTTTATTTCTAAAATGTCACAAGTCACAGTTTGCCTCAAAGTTCTCTACAGTCTGTACCGTGTATGCACACCCTCTCTCCTAGTCCTTGACTTAGCTCATGTAAACTTCCTTACTATTACTTATGGATATTCTGTGAGGCTGTAATAGCATAACACACCAGAAATTCTAATTATATTGGGTGACTAATGCAAGAACAAAGACCCGTTTACGGTATGGTTATTTATTGGTGAGTGTTTGACAAGTTGAAATTCTCACTCCCCTAGTGGATGAGATGTAAAGTCAGTACGATTCATCCTTTTATGTCCTTGAATGTCTCCACCAAATTCTCTGGCAATCCATCCAATCGTCTGTGAGATATTTCTCTGTGGCTCACCGGATTCACG
Source organism: Amniataba percoides (assembly GCA_037176925.1). NCBI lineage: Eukaryota > Metazoa > Chordata > Actinopteri > Centrarchiformes > Terapontidae > Amniataba > Amniataba percoides. The sequence goes on from JBAJHX010000096.1 coordinate 14,609,719, forward strand.
GTGTCAGCACAACTGAGCAAGTTTGTTCCGACAGGTCATACCTGAAGGATCAAACATTATTTTCTTCCTCACCCCTGTTCTTCCCGCTCGCTGTGTTTCAGAGCAAGGACATCGGGATCCAGATGCACGAGGAGCTGGTGAAGGTGACGAATGAACTCTACACAGTAAGTAATACACTGCGTCTGCCACAGATCAATCCCTCACACCTTATCTTGTCACGGAGCTCATCCCCTTCTTTTTGCTCTCTCTGTCTTCCTGTAATTTTATGTCACGTTGTCTCTTTTATATTCTCTTCCATCCACTTTCTTTTCTTTTTTGTACACTCTGACTTTCTTTCCTTGATACTCTTTTTTTAAGGGTCTACTGGCAAATTGTTTTAGTCTATAAATGAAAGCGTCCTTTTCTTTCGAACCATCAAGACTTTGGCTAAGTGTACAATTAAAAACAAATCCCACTGTTAGGTTGAAATTTGGAAGCAAGAAGAGTAATTTTGACCTTTGTTCAAATACGAAAGCCAATGTGTGCCTGTTATACACTCCAGTTTATTTGGTACATGTAGTTAAAACCGAAGCAGTCATGAAATAAATACTACCTTGAAAGGTTGGAGAGGTGTTGGTTCGCTTTGGAGGCTGTAATTTAAACTGAAATTGAACTGTATTGCATTATACAGGGAGGCACTCTTATTATTTACTCATTTATAAAAACGATTCAGGCGTAATATAATAAACACCTTTGATGCAGCGTAATTCAGCTGCACAACAAACTTCAGGCCTCCAAACAAAAAAACAGAGCATTATAACCTTCATGGAGGGAGGATTTATCGCAGGCATGCTGTATTTGGCTGCATTACTTTCAGCCAGGTGTACCTAATGTACAACGTAGATCAGTTTTTTTTTTTGTTTGGTTATGAGGTCAAGTTGGGAAAATATTCAGGCTCTCCTTTTAAATCACGCATCAGATTTGTTTAAATTGTTGTTATTTAATTCCTCAACCTTTTATTTATCGTAGGCCTGCTTTTAGCTCAAATGGGATCGCAATGATGGTGATGGATGACGAGCGAGGGAAAGAGCGCAGCAGTTGTAAATGATGGAGCGGAACGGTGCATTTCTCTCTCAAGTCGGACAGTTTCTGGGCTCAGATCGCTTTCACATCTGGTGGCTCGGGGGGTCACATCGTCTCCGAGGAGGACTGTAAAATACCTGCCCGTCTTGGCACGCGGCTCTGTCACCCGTTAGACTAGTGTTTGCCTAATCTTTGTGGAGAGAGCCTTTGAGGGGAAACAATGAGCCAGTTATGTAATGTGCATCTTGTTTCCATAACAATGGATGCACTCATTCATTTTGGGTCACCTGTTCCAGCTCAGTTGCTTTGCCGTATCTGATGTCACCACTTCACTACTGCTACAATACAACACTCATTGTCTCTGTCGTTGTTGTAATGAAACCATTCTCCGTTTCATTTTAATGTCTGTAGCTTTTACACACTCCAAGTTTTTTCCCTTTTTGTGTGAGCTGCTCTAAGGCGTCCTGCAGCTGCTTTCCATATGTTTTAATTTAAGAAAGATGCTAAATGGAAGTATGGATGGAGGTTTCCTGTGGTGGTTTACAGACAAAATGTTTGCTTTTAGCCCAGAATAATCTGACATAATTAATTTTTCATTGTATTTATGAATTCTATTTAGACTTTACTGTCAGCAGAGTTTTTGTAGTCCAAAATCAGTATAACATAATTAGAGGGCAGAATTAATGAAGGCAGGATGTTTCCTAAGCCCACATTTTCCACTGTTGTACTTTTAAATTGGCTGTCAGTATATCAGACTGTGTTGTTATAACAATGTCAGATAACATGCGCAGTCATGTTTTTTTTTTTTACAAGTTATGATAAATGTTTCTAATTAATGTCTTTGTATCTGCAGGATTGTATTTATTCTACAATAATTGGTCAGAGCTGAAGAACTGAATTGTTAATAATAGGATTCCCTGCAGGAAACCCTGCAGACAGATGAGCGTATGTCAGGGATAAGGACATGCTGTACTGGTGCTGCACTGTTACAGAGATGGGCACTTACTGAGGGAGGCTTAGTGCCCCAAACTGGACGAGCTCCAGGCGACTTCAGCAATCCTCTGCCCCCCGAGGTGAAACAGAAGAGATGGCAGAGCTGCTTTATATGACTTATTCATCTCTGCAATGTGATGAGAGTCAAACTACCAAAGGGCAGAGCTGGCAACTCTTCCTGATCCTGCCATCTGTACATTTGGACACTGAAACAGTGCTATTGGGAGCATGTGATAACCAAAACTGCACATACGTTAGTAACCTCCATGTGCATTTTAAAATGACTGTTACCGGTCAAGAACCTTTAAAGACTTACCGAGACTGCTACATCCTAACTAATTTGCTCATATTGATAAATTTAAAGGCGATCATTATCTGTCTTCAGATTTTTATGCCTGCCAGCCATTTCCAGTCTGGTGTCCAGTGTCAGGATGTATTTCAGGTTCACTGCAGAGTTCAGGAACACACGGAAACAGATCATTTATTCGATACTTTTTATTATATATCTGTTTCAGGCATTTTCCGCTCTCCAGCTGCTCTATAATAAAACTCAGATGGTCCATTTTCTCATGCTCTACTTGGCCTCAGCTGCAGTCTGGCTGAAAAATTAAAACTCCAAATGTTGACGTATAGCCATGTTCTTCCTCTTCCATGAGAAGAGGATTGTGGGAGTTGTGTGAAACTTGGCAGCTAAGGCGCAAAATGTATTGCTGACGTGATGCAAACCATGAGGATGATAATTTCGTGCAAGCCAATAAAGCACAGTACATTTTCATGATCCACTTGAATGAGCTGAGTTTTGGAAGGCTTTGGAGGGTTTAAGGTTTTTGGGCCCAAATATAATTAAGGATAGCACAAATGAAGCTGACTTGGCATAATCTTTGAAGAAATGTCCAAAGTCATAACCTGTGGAATAATTTAAAACCACCCAAACTTGAAGTTTGAAGTACTTCACAATTGACTGATCTGATGCTCACACATCAGTAACGCAGCCTGTTGAAGGAAAGTAAAGTATTGTTTTTCATGGCTGCACACTTGTTAGTTTGTGATTGTACAGAAATAGCTAAATCAATAGTGTGGCCACATGGTGATTGCCTTGTGGTATTTTCTAACAGTTTTCACTGGCTGCCAACAAAACAAATTTTGCTGAAAGAAAACTGTGAAATCCCAATTGGATCCCTGGCTGCTCAGTGAGAGGTAAGGGAGAGACGCAAGACTGTGGGCTGAATCTGTTGTTCAAATATTGTTTTAAGTGTGACGCTGCAGCAAGAGGATTCTGTTGTCTGAGACTCGTCATTAAAACCAAACCTGAAATGAGAAATAGGAGCTGAAGCCAGAATGTAAGAAGTCATTCGCTTCCAGTTCAGGGCTTCTTTGCTTGTACCTGTTTTAATTTCCTGCAACACAGACTTAATATCCCCACTGGGATCAATAAAGCTCCAGCTTATCTTATCTTTCTGATCCACCACCTTGTCTCTGATGTCTCGCACGCGGTTGTTCTTTTGTCAACAACAACACTGAAAATCTCTGTCTCATTCATTTCATTCATTCATTCATTTGTTGTTGTTCACTTGTTGCCATTCATTCATTGTTTTCTGAGAGTATTTATTTACTGCATGTTAGGGCAAAAACAGAAATATCAAACTATCATTGCTGCGGCATATTTGGAGCAAATGATCAGCATAAATTAATTAGATTTTTATATTTTTCAAATAACAAAAATCAGATTTATTTTGTAGAATTTGTCTATTTTAACCTAGTAGAATATATCTATAACTTTATTTGGTCTATATAAATATCTTCATAACAAACAAGTTGCATTTAAAATTAATTGCCATTTATAATCTACTCTTATAAATAAAGATTTAGCTCTTTGCCGTCGTGTTTTTTTTCTCCCCACTCTTGTTTTATTTCCTTGTTGTGTATCACTCATCATATATAGAAATTATGAAATGTAATGTTTGAATAGGACCCTCTTGACAGCAAGTTGTTGCATCTTACGGTCTTTTTCTGCAAACAGTCAACTTAATGTTTTGGTTAGACTTTTGCCCCACATATATTATATGATGAGATCCTTATGTGACCTTGCTGATGTACAGTATGGCAATTTATTGGGGTCCGAGAAGAGAACATTTTAAGAACAGACCATAAAGGGTGGGAATTAAATGCATCAAAGGTCCCCCAGTGGAGTAGACAGAGGGATGATTATTCAGGGGGTTAAATTGCTCAAATATTTCAAGTTATGTTGAACGAAAGTATTTAGTTTTGGTCGTGCCTTCATTATGAAAAACTCCAGCCATTCATTCGCTGTTGGATTTCGTTCACCAGCTCAGGAGTTGGATAGCCTTAGGCTGTCGTCAGAGGGCTCGACTATACACACACCTCCTGTAGACACAGCTGAAGCTCAGTCTTCCTGCAAATTATTTTGTGTCTTTAGCTGCAGGTCCTGTAGTCATATGGTTCAAAGTTGGCTGCAAATCTAGCACATTTTCAGAGGAATTAGAAAGAAATGGTTTGACAGCCTGGGGAGGAACAGAGTGTTAGCCTAGTTTCTCTCTTTGTGGAGGAGCTGCATCGACGTTGAGCTTTGTCACTCTGAGAATAGACCCGTGGCTTTTTATACGATGTATTTATTTTACTCTCAGGTGTTTGCCTCACAGCTCTTTGTCACTTTGTTGTTCTAGTTGTTCTAAGAGTTCCTGCGCCGCCTGGGGTGGAATCGTATTTATTCCAGCACAGAGAGGGAAATAAACAGAGCCTCTTAAAGTGGCAGCACCGCTAAATACTGCTATAACAGGGTCGGAGGTCAGTGGAAGATTATAGTTGCGAGTGTCCCACCGGCAAACATGTGATTTTGATGACTGGCTCTCGTGGAGATAAAAGGAACCCCACTGCTCAAGTTCAGCACCAAGTGAGCATCACTTACTTGGCCACAGGAAACAAATAAACGACTGTTTATGTTGACTGTCCAACATCCTGAGGTGTTCATAAAAAATCCTGAATGCCCGAGACGCTGCTCACATGTGGGCGTCTCTTTACGAGGCTTCAAAGTGGGCTTCCGAGAGGAGAGCCTCTCTGTGAACATCTGGGGCGGGTTAAGAGCAGTTCAGGGTGCTTCTGTCTTGTCTAACGAGGGTTTTCTGTCACTGCGCTCTTGTCATCGCCGTGCCGGAGCGGGGTGTGTGGTGTCTGACTGTCTAAGTAGAGATCAAAGTGAGGAGGTAACTGCAGAGAATGCAGAAAACAATGCTGTCACTCTGCTGCACAAAAGGGCTGAAAATGAACAAGCCCGGGGTGATGAAGGGCTGCTGTAGAAATGATATGGAGGCCGGGAAAGCCACAGTGAGGAGGAGATGAGGGGGCGAGTCCAAGGTTTGACAGCCAAGACTAAACCACAGACAACCCCGGGCCTCTGGATTCACTTAAAATATTCCACATGCAGTGACATCTGTGTTACCGCTGTATTGACGCCCAAATTGATCCACCAGGCCACCACGAGGAAGCTCAAATCAAACCAGATTTCTTGACACAGAGGAGCGTGACAGATGTGATCTTTCCTGGCTGTCTTCTTATAGTTAGTATTTTTTGAGGTAATGGTACAGTGAACTCAACAGTGGTGCTTTTGTAAGTCAGTGTACAGGTGTAGCTTGTTGTGGGAATGTATATACGAGAAAAGCACAACGGTATCTCAGTGGTTTCCTTTTTTTTGGCATTTGGCCTAAAAAGAAGCTTTTCATATACTCTCTATACTCTGTATGACATTAGTGGAGTAATAACAACAATACTCCCCTCTCAAACTGATCCATCTTAAAAGGTTCTGTAAATTCAAGCAGAACTTGTTTACGTGTTCTCTTACAATTCCCAGCAGTGGCCACTGCTACATATTTATTTCCAGCTGACTCTTGATAAAAACACTAATGATGTCTTTCTATTGCAGAAAGCACAAGTCTCTTCATGATATTTTTATATAGGACTACAATGATTTTAATTATTGATTAATCAGATGATTTTCTTGATTAACTAAACAATCATTTAATGTACAAAGTGTTTGAAAAAACAGTGGGAAAATTCCTTTAGCAATTTCTCAGAAACCAATGTGACATCTTTTGTCTTTCTAATGATTTAAAACTTAAAGATATTCAATTTACTCTCGTACATGCCACAGAAAAACAAGGAATCCTATTTGAGAAGCTGAAATATGAGAATACTTGAAATACTTGAAAAGTATTTGCCTTTCCCTCAGCTATTGAAAATACTGATAAAACCAGGGTACCTTGTGATTGTCACTTTTTCTAACATTGGTTGACAGCGTCTAGCCTATAAAAACCGGTATTGTAAAATGTGATGATGATAAGCCCCACCAAAGGTCAATCTGTCGTCATTCTCTTTGTGCAGGTGATGAAAACATACCACATGTACCACACTGAGAGCATCAGCGCAGAGAGCAAACTGAAGGATGCTGAGAAACAAGAGGAGAAGCAGTTCAGCAAGTCTGGAGATCTCAACGTGAACCTCCTGCGCCACGAGGACCGCCAACCAAGACGCAGCTTCGTCAGGAAAATTGAAAAGATGAAGGAGAAGGTGAGTTGGTATTTGATTTACTGGAGATCCTGAGTTTGGTATTTAGGCTAGCAGAAACATTTAACGCTACAATAAGCAATATTTTACAAAAACAACCCATTTAATTACTATGCGCAATGCAAAAGGAAGTGGCTGTCACTGTCAGCAGATAGAATCAGATACTTTCCTCCAGAGTCAGTGACAACCAAAAGCCGAGCCAAAATGAGAGTAATATGGTGGACTTGCAAATGAATGCTAATGTTCCTCCGTGTCCTCTGAATATGGAGAGTATGTTAACAAGTTCACCAACTTTTATCACAACTTGAAAGATGATGATGTAACCAAAAAAATAAGTTATTGCAGGTTAAGCAGCTTCTGATCAGAGCTGAACGAGGATGATGGACGAGTCTAATTCTGTAAATGGAGAGGAACTAGCTTTTGGAGAGTGAGAGGGATAGACCAGCAGACAGCTATAATGTCAGAAACTCTCAGGAGCAAACTCGAGGTCTGCTGCCAGATGCACACTGAGCAAAAAGCAGAACTCCCGGCCAAACTCTCTTTCCATCGTATGCAGATTTCTAGTTTGTGTAAAGTCTTCTCTGCCAGCAGTGTAGGGCTGGTGGTCTCGGGAGCACACTGTACTTCAGATGCACCCATGCATTTTTTTATTCTGGATCTTCTTCTTCATGCAAATGAAACTCTCATTATCTCTCAGGTGCAGGAAATCAAAAGGCTGTCAGGACGACAGCGTTAACCCTCCTCAGGCTGGTTCCCTCAGAGATGCTGCTTGGCTTGGGAAGCGAACCCTATTTATAACACAGCGTGGAGATGAATATTCTTATTTTTTTCTCCCATTTTGTTTCTAAGCATTTGTCTCCTTACTTTGCCTGCAAACACGTTGGGAGAGGAAGAGGAAGAAATAAAAGTTAATCTTTCCCTCTAACCCACTGCTGAAATTTGCATCATAATGGCTTTGTGAAATTGCAAGTAAAATGTCGATGTCTGGTGAAGTGTACAAACAAACAATTCAAATAATGGGCAAAATGTGTCTGCCTCAGAATTATGATGGCTTTGTTGTATTTCAAACAGCAGTTATTCTTTTGAGTCGTCTGAATCATTGTGCTACTAAAGTGAAACTACCTTGTCAATCTTGCTAAGTGCAAAAATCAAAGGGCTGTGTTTTTTCAGGATAACTATCATTTAATGGAAAATGTAGTAATTCTGTTGATATTTTAGCGTGCTAATTGCACTACAAGTAATACAATTGCATAGTGTAAGTAATTATTCTAAAGGAATATTTCAGGAAATACACTTATTCCTATTCCTATAGTTAGATGAGAGAGTCGATACCATGTCTGAATGTTAAACACATAGCTGCAGTCTTAGCTTAGCATAAATGGGGGGAAACAGCTAACCTGGCTCTGCCCAAAGGCAACAATAGCCCTTTTTTTTTGTTTACCCTTGTTTCCAATCTTTATGCAAAGGTACGCTGGCCTGCTGCTTGCTCCAGCTTTATATTTATTTTATGGACAGGACAGTGGTATCCTCTCATCAAAGTAGCTCACAATGCTCTCCAAAGTGTAAAACTTTTCTTTATACCAATGCATACGACTAAATCCAGAGCCAGCTCAAGTGCTTGTTTTGTCAGCATCCACATTTTGTAGCCTCTGGTCCTTAAGTGTTGAGAGATATAAAAACACCATACGCTTGGCTGTGGTATTGAACACGTTACTATCTAGAAGCAGCTTCTCTAGAGCCCGTTTCTCCAGAGCTTCCCAGCCATCTCTACCTATCTGATGTTCCCAAAGCTGCAGCTGCCTGAACACACACTCCAAACACTCCCCTCTGCTTGATTTTCCTGCACTGATGGTTTTTCCCCTCATCTGCTTTGTCCCATCCGACCTGCAGAGACAAGCCAAGTACTCGGAGAATAAGCTGAAATGCACCAAAGCCCGGAACGACTATTTGTTGAACCTGGCGGCGACAAATGCAGTTGTGGCAAAATATTACATCCATGACGTCTCCGATATGATCGATGTAAGTATGCGGCAGGCACGTGTTTGTTTACATGTCTCAGCTGGGATTTCTTGATGTTGATTTAACTCTGCAGCACTGTCGCTTCTCTCACCATCTGCTCCTGTGTCTCATTCACTCGCAGCCTGTTAGCTGTTTGTTTTCAAGCTGCTCCGTTGGCCCCAACGAATGTATTTGCCATCATTTTTTCATAATTCATTGCTGCGCAACAAACTTAACACTGATATGCTGGTGACTGACTGCTGTTGTCACGGATCTTAGCTCAGCAGTCTGTGGTAACGCGCAGCTACAGAGAGGTATCTGACTGATGATTTCAAGGGACCGCGTCAGTGTTGACAGAATGATTTCTGCTCGGTCTCTTCTTCCTCTGCCTCGATCGTTTGTTTTTGTTTATGCTGTTTTTGGGGGCTTTTGGGACGAACACAGCGCGTCCTTGTGATGCTCTGCCTCTAACTGTCGCAGAGTAAAAAACACAACCCGGGACACACGCACACTCTCTATTGTCTGATGTCTATCCCTTTGTGGTCTCTCACAGGCCAGAGGAGGGGGGATACGCTCACTGACACTGAAGCTGTAGGTGTGTTGCCATGAAGGGAAACTCGAGCTCTGTTTAAAATATGCCCTTCATTATTACTAAGACAATCCCTATTTTGTATGAGCAGAGTACCTACATTTAAATGTTAAATACGAAGTCACTTTTATTCACATGACGAGTGAGAAGCGCTGCTGGAAAGTCTTATTAGCAGTGTTTAAAAGGATTACTGTGTTCAGCAAACCACTAATGGTTGGAAGTCGGTCAAAGTCAGCTGGTGAGCAGAGGCTCTGTTCATGCAGGCATGAATGCGGTTAATGTGGTTGGCACTGGGTTCTCAGCCCCGGGTGACCTGCTACCATTCACCCTGCAGATAAACAGATGAACATTAAGATGAGGATGTCTTTATTTATTATTTTTTTAAGATTAGATTATTGTCTAAAATATATCTCTAGATTGAATTTATTCTAGACATTAACACATACAGCTTCCTATTCAGGGGAGTGAGACGTTTTGTGATATTATTTGCTTTCTAATCTCATTGGCATTTGACATTTTATTGTCTATTTTCTTCCAATTCCACTATTACGTAGTACAAAACCAAAGGTCACCTACTTTGAAAAGCTGAATTAAAATCTTTTTTTCCCTCTCTTAAAAGGAGGTTTTGGGTCACTATGAAGATTAAGTAGATGTGCTCAAAGTCATATTTTGTGAGTCATGTTTTTTTTTTCTTGTGTCTTACAATGTTGCGTCCTGTATTCGATCATGTTGTTTTGTCACTGACTGCCAGTGAGTAACAACCAAGGTCGAATGGTTCTCTGTGAAGTCACACTTTGTTACCGAAGGCCTGTGTCGCAGTTCACTTGAAGGATTGCTGTGAACGTGGGCTTTTCTGGCTGTTAACACCAAAACAAAAAATGTCGACATTATGGTCAGATTTTTGTCAGCATGAGCATTTTTTCCCTTTCCTGTGTGCTAATGGCGCAGTTGTCACATTTTTGCTTGAGGCCACACCACCATACGGCAGTACATTAGCCACAGTGATACATGCACATTTTCCAGGTCAGGCATAAGATGTGATTTCAGTGTGATTTCTAAAATATAAGGAACATCATTAGATATTTTAAAAGCACTGCAGTAAAATAGTAGGAACAGTTTGATGGTAATATATTGGTGGTAACTGGATACGCTGAGAGCCTGATTCATGGCTACCCCCGCCTCTTCGCCGAGCAGCTTTGATGGATCCAGTGTCTTGAAACTGAAAGGTCCATGTCATCCCAAATCCTGCTGAGCTGCCGGGAATGGGATTGTGAGCATGACTGGTTAGGCATCCACAAGTGGGGCAGAGGAGGGAGGACGTCAGAGGGACTGCACACCGCACATCAAACCGGCCGTTCACGCAGCGAGAAGCCAGCTCTGTCAGTCAGCATTGCTTTAAACTGTTGAAGTGTAATTACAAACAACATGTTGAGTTTATTCAACCACTGCACTGTGTTGAGCTGACAAATACTGTGATATGTGAGCCTGGTCAGTGGTGTCATGATAAAATATTTAAGCTTATATTATGAAATAAGCTTGATATGCTTTAGCTTTAATTTCCTCCATTGAGAAATGTATTTTTTGCAGCAGCAAATAGTTATAGTACAGAGGAATTCAACTAAAATCCAGTATGTGGTGGTTATTACATCCACTTACATGCAACTGAACAAAAATGAGAACATTTTAAACTTAATGTATGAGGTACTATTGCTGGGGGGAAATAATTGAAGTAGACCTTAATAGAAAATGCTAAACAATATGCAAATGTGAACATGTTTAATATTAAATGAATGGCATATGAAATGCGTGAGAAATATTTGCCAATGTTAATATACTCTGTGCAGCGTGTATACACCAGCACTTGTTTGCACAGCTCTAATGAGAGAGATGATAAAAAGCAAAGTGGTCATGTATCTAATCTTCCTTCCCTGCTGCTCCGGGCTGCTGCTGCAGATATGCATGTGTTCTCGCTCAGTTTGCGTGTTTATAAAGAGGGTAATTTTCTCCCTTTAGGTCTTTAGTCTACTGAGCCACTTTGACTGAGTGGTGCAATGAGGCTTGTGCACCAAAGTAGAGAAACTACTTCCCCAGTGCTAAAGAGCGCTAAAGAGCATTTATTTAGTGATCCACAGAGCTGTCATTCGCCTCAAGCTCCCTCTAAACCTCCTCACTACCATCCTCTGCCTAATTAGGTTACTTCATACCGCTCTGTGTGATAAGGCTCTGTAATTATCCCTGGTGTCCTACTGTGCTAGCTCCTGTAATTCTGTGAACTCTACTTCTATTTTTGAAAGGTAATCTGTAACAGGACATAATTTGGGATTTAGACCATTAAATGGGTCTGAACATGAAGGAAGGTGCTCAGACTGACTTTACAACTGAAGTGTGCACTTTTCATTTCCTCCACTTTCGCTGATGAAAAATTATACAGATTTGTCAAATTAAAGAGCAATTTATCACCAGTTGAAAATCTTTTTCTACTTTATACTGGCTCCCAGTGATGTAGCACTGTTTTCTGGGCACTGCTCCGTACACCGTGACATCATTGTTAGTTACAGGTGTCACACGTGTGACTATGCCCATCCACAAAACTGAGAAAAAAACTGAGAGTCTTTTTTCATCCATGAATTAATGTTTCCACAAAGTCTTTTCCTTTTTGTTAGTAAAACATTTTCTCTCCACAGTGCTGTGACCTCGGCTACCACGCCAGCTTGGCACGGACCTTCAGGACTTATTTATCTGCCGAGTACAACTTGGAGACGTCCCGCCACGAGGGACTGGATATCATCGAGAATGCAGTGGACAACCTGGACTCCCGCAGCGACAAGCACAAGATCATGGATATGCATAACCAGGTGTTCTGCCCCCCGATGCGCTTTGAGTACCTGCCACACATGGGGGACGAGGTGAGATGCTCCAAGTGCTGCAGCTCTAATGCAGCATTTGTTAATCACTTCATTCTGATATCATTGACTGAAGAATGTTTTTTACAGTGTAACACAGGTCTGTTTTTGTCTGTTCTCACCTGTGGATTCTCCCCAGGTCTGCCAGGTGAGCGCCCAGCAGCCCGTCCAGACTGAACTCCTGATGCGCTACCACCAACTGCAGTCTCGCTTAGCTACGTTAAAGATTGAGAATGAGGAGGTGAGGATTTTTGATGGCTCTGCGTCTGTCCAGGCCACCACCCCCTCTGCTCGCCACCACCACCACCACCTTCAGCCCCACCCCCCAAAAGGCAGAAAGCCATTTCTCATTTTCCCCAGAGCCAAGTAGGAGGGCCACATCACCATCTGTTCTCACTGCAATTACTCTCCAATGACCCCTGCTCTGTGGGGGCCGGGAATATATTTAGATTGTCACAGAGCCAATGTTTGTGTTTTCTGTGAAGTTATATATGAAATTGTCTGTTGTGTGATGAAGAGAAGAGAGGGCCTTCTCATTAAGACACAAAGGTGCAAATGGAGGTGATAATAACCAGGGCCTGTTCCGCTCTCCTGTGCCAATGGGCTCTGCCTCTTCTTTCTCTCGCTGTGTCTTGTGCTCCGAGGATAATAGACGAGCCGTGCCATTACGGGAAATGAGCTTTATCAATCTCAGCCCCAAACAGCACTTCAGTAATTTCAGGACCAATTTGTATCTTTGCCAGACACTCCTCGTTTTCATGTCTTAGTCTGATGTATGCCTGACCCGCGGGTTTCTCTGGACAGACATCCGGATGCTGCTTGCTGTCGTTTTGGTGCAATCCAAGGTTGTTTATTGTTCGGTGGTCAATTTGTCTTTGATATTACTATGCTAGTGGTGTAAATCACTCACTCGTGCCCTTGAAAATGTCATAAATTACTTTGGATCCATCAAGGCTCAGGGAAAAAAAAATTGCCTCTTCTCTTATGAAAAAGGAAAACACGATGAAGACCGAGTAAGATATGGTGACTCATTCGTCATCTTCTCTTCTTTCTGCATTTCCCCCATCTGTGCAGGTGAGAAAGACCTTGGATGCCACCATGCAGACGCTGCAGGACATGCTGACGGTAGAGGACTTTGACGTGTCGGATGCCTTCCAACACAGCCGCTCCACTGAATCCATTAAGTCTGTGGCCTCCGAGTCCTACATGAGCAAGATGAATGTAGCCAAGAGGAGGGCGAACCAACAAGAGACTGAAATGTTCTACTTCTCAGTGAGTTCGCATCGATTTTGATCTGCTTCTCGGTCCAAACTGCTGATGGCTATCGGACTGCAGTGAACAGCAGATTTGCACTGCTGTTCAAAATCAAGCCGTCATTTGTCAGCTCCACATGCTCTGAAAATAGAAATTGAATTAAAACTAGAACTGATTGAATTTATGCAGATTTGAGCGACACTGAATTGTTTGACTGGGCTCGTGTTACGCTGGATTGTTACACCGGATTAGAGCTGCTCCTCGCTCATTGTGGCCTTCATCTCTCTGTCTAGAAATTCAAGGAGTACCTGAACGGCAGTAACCTCATCATTAAGTTGCAGGCCAAGCACGACTTACTGAAGCAGACTCTGGGTGAAGGTAAGGAGCCGTTTCTCTTCATCTTTCTTGGGCGTCTGTCTTTTATTGGTGTGCGCCTGACCTCATGTTTCGTCCTGTCATTATGATCCACAGAAAACCACTGCTGCTCCATAAAATCACTGCCCTCAGGGTCATAGTGATGCAGGTCTTATCTAATAAACAGTAGGAAAAAGAGCTGTAAGAGACTACAAAGACAGATTATTTGGCAGGGAGCAGGAAGGAAAGAGGAAATGAGAATTCATATTCAAATAGAAAACTATCGCAACAAAAGCAGACCACATCTTCTTTGAGGTATCCATTCCCCTTTCTGCCTATCCCCACTGGTGAAGGTATTATCCGGTTAGCCTCTGTATGGTGTAGCCGCAGGGACGGTTTCCATTTCCAGGCTGTAACAGAAAGGCTTCCCTCAGCCCCTCCCTTCCCCAGGGGTCCCCTTGTCACCTCAGCCGTGAACAGTTTACGCCCAATCAATCAGCAGGACCAGACCCAGGCCCATTCCTGCAGCTGCTCCTGCACCAGGGGTTCACCTAATAGAAAAGGGGCGTCAGGCATGGACAGCTGAGGCTTTGCGTACTGCATGCATATTTCCAGATCACACACTCTGGATTGTGCAAGTCTTACTTAATAATTTACTTTTTTTGCTCTGTGGAGCTTTCAGGATGTCAAAAATCCTTGTGAATCCCTGTGAGCTCAGTGGCAAACTTCTAGCGCATGCTTTTGCACCCATAAACACTTTTAGTTCACATCAATCTCCGGACAGGCCGAACAGATCTGTTTACATATTCACAGTGGAGCAGCTGAGAGAGTTTATGAACGTGGCATATGGCATCTCCAGGTACCACCCATGTTTAATTATTCAGGTGATCAATCAGGGCTGAGTCGTGCTCATTAGCTCGTTGCTTCACACCCAAAATAGCGTGTTTGTGTATGTGCGTGGTTGTTTGTGAGCATAACAGAGGGAACAAGATGAGACTGGCGGGTGCCACATGGCATTTACGTCTTGCTGGGTGTATTAATAAAAACATAATGTCGTGTGTTGGCTCCAGACAAGACTCCGCTGAGATATCTGCCAGCTCTGGTTTCCCAGATAAGGAGTCCCCAATTCTCTTGTTCAGTGAATTTGATTTGTGCTTGTCACCTCTTACGTGAATAGAACACACATCTCTCTATCACTGAGGGACTCTGGCATTTTGGGATATGAAATTAGGGTAAAATCAGCGCCGACATTTTTCTGTACTCATGCTTGAGAAACTCAGAGCAATTTTGAGGTTGGTTGGCCAGAGGTAGACAGTGCCATCACTCAGAGGAATGATCTCTGGGAAATGTGCTGTTGTTTCTTCACATGAATGCTTCAGAGACCTTGTCCCATCTGCCAGAATGATGTGTTGAGAGATGGGTTAGCCTTTGCTCTCTCTGTCCATTGTTAGGTGGAGTTGAGGAAAAAATGATGGAATGCTTTGGTGCCATTGTTGCTTTTTTTTTCTACAACGACTCTATCATAGTTGATAATGAAGTCACCGGAATAAAAACACGGCCCCCCTTTATTCTCAGTTTATAAAGAAAAGCTCTGTCTGAGCTGCAGTCACAAAAACTTAATTACTTAACTTAAATGAGTCAAAAAAGAGCATAGCGGAGTTTGATGATGACTTTGTTTTCTTTAAAAAAAGCCCAATGTATGTGCCTTTAAACATGTGCGTGTGTTGTTGGAAGCCCATAACAAAAGGCTCAGTGAGCCAGCACAGACATTGCTCAGTGTCACCCCTGATGGACCCCTCCCTCCCCAACGTATACACACTGCAGCCGCCACCCCCTTTTTATTTACTCTGAGAGGAGGTCTATAACCCCACAGGGTCCTCTGGCTCCCCTGAGGTTTCAGCGGCAACTGCTCAAAAGCTTTGTCCAATGAATGGTGTTAGCGCTGCTCCATTCATCGCTCCCTCAATAGTCATGTTGTCTCCTATCAAACCCTTCAGTGACGATGCACACTGGAGTCTGTATAATACACACCACAAAGATGTAACATGTCCCTCTTGTGTTTTGTTGTTTCCACAGGGGAAAGGGCAGAGTGTGGAACTACAAGGTATGACGCCCTTTGAGATTCCTGTCTTTCAGCTCTTGAAACATCTGCTCACTTCATTTTTCATATCGTTTAATTCTCTTGTCAAAGAGGAAGGGAGACAAATGCATGTAAAAATATGTTAAATCACAATTAAAAGATTAGTTGTTTATATGCTATATTTGGTTTTCAAATACTGTTGTCTGTGTATGTCAAGCAGTGTATAAGTTTGTTGTACAGACATGAAACTAATATTACACCTATTGAAACTGACACGAGTTGGGTTAGCAGTTTATATTGCTGCTTCCAAAAATGACACATCTGCTTGCACATACAGGATACTGCTCTTGTGGTTTCTTTCATGATGAATTGTCATAAACATTATGACTTGCTTGCTGAACTATAAGTTGTATGTGCATGTTTCTTTGTGGCGTATTCATATGAATGCATGATTTTATGATGCTGGATAAAACATTTACAGCATTTTTTCTTTTGCACTTTGGTATCTGTTATTAAGAGAATCTTATAGGAAGTGCAAAATAATCAGAGGCAGACAGGAAGACAAGTGGCAGACATGTGAGGAGAGGAGGGGATACAAAATAAAACAGGAAGTGAGCAGAACTAGAGAGACTAAATACAAGGACAGAAGACCAGAATCGAATAACACAGAACGCAGGGAAACGAGAGAACAGGGGGATTCAAGGAACACCAGACTGTGGAAACACAAGGGGCCAAGAAACATAAGGCAGAGGAAACAACAGGGCATAAAGCGAACCATAACAGACACATCAACTGGCAGGCTTGATTTTATTGGCCTTGTTGAAAATGTTCATTAATCTGTACTTTGTTTTTAGTGAGTCACTGAGTGTTTTGTTTAAGATCTGCACCTAAAGTCTTGCTCATCCCAACCCCCTCAGCAGTAATTAGAGGGATGAGTGTTATCAGGCTTTAATGACAAAAGACCTCTTTAATGAGACACCCTACTTTGGGTTTTTCTCAACTTTTAAATAAAGACTCTTCTCTTCTTACTTTAGTTAAACAGAGAATATATTACTCCTCTGTTTTAGCAACAGTTTTTCAAACCTGCTTTCGAACCTGCATGTTTGGTTCAACACTTTTCACAGAATATGTTTTTATTCCCTTTGTCCATTTCCCAGGCCCCCCAGCCTTCCCCCTAAACCACAGAAAATGCGGAAGCCTAGGCCACGCTCCACGTATAACCACAAGCTGTTTAACGGCAATATGGAGACCTTCATCAAGGTACCCTGTGGTGGTGGTGGTATATGACTGAGTGGCCCTTGTGGAGCAAGAGGGGAAGGCAGCTAGAGCCTTTGCTCTCGATCTCTTCCTATCTTTGGCCTTCTGTTCCTCGCTCTTCCAGCTGCCCTTGATCATGATATAACGCCTCTGTTTAACCTCTAATCCTCCTCCTCTCTCCCATGGCTCTGCCGGTGCAGACAGAGCTGCAGTCAGCTGTCTCTTTGTTCCCCTCCAGAACAATTCACCATCTCTGGCTTTATTTCTAAATCCAGTCACTCTTTTGACGACTAAGAGGCAGGACACAGCAGTGGGTCTGCTTTGTCCCTCACTGCACCCAACCCTTCACTGCCTCTCTTTATCTTTCCTATCGCCAGTCCCTGTGCTTAGCCTTCCTTAACCTCCGGAGGGATCATTCGTCATCTGAGCTTTTCTAACTCTGTGCTTCTCTGCCCTCTCTTCCTCTGCTGCTCTGTGCCTTGCTGCTTTCTGTCCCAGAGGAAGAAGGAATGCCCGTACCCGCATTCAGGTACCACTGTAGTTGGAGAGTATAAATCAGGGCACAAAGGCACTAAAACTTTTGCTCTAACAGTAGAAATGTAATGGTTACTGCTTGGGCTATACTTTTCTTGCTACCAGTTTCCTCAACTGTTTGCATCTTGTGACATCAAGTTATTAATTACAGTCTCTTGTACTGTACTTTTTTGTTTGTTTTCCACTGCCCATGAGACTTGCCTAATAGATGTTTATGAGGCATCAGGATGTTTATGAAGCATTAACTTTTTTGTGGTGAAATGGGGCATTAGACCTTTCCTGCCTTGTATGTCTTTAATTAATGTAAACTAGAACAGCGGGTTCATTATTGTATGTAATTAAAAGGAGAATATAGGAGAATGTGTATGTTTAATACCTTATTAAGACACTGTATATTTAATAGTGTTACTGTATAACGGTTACACAAAATACAAAATACTCTTTACTCTTTTACTTATGAATAGTTCTTCATCTTGTTTTTCACATCATTTCATTTCAGGATTCAGGTCAACCGATCCCACTTGTTGTTGAAAGCTGTATCAGATACATCAATCTGTACGGTAAGTGTGGCATCATGCTGCTATGACTACTGCTTCTGAGTGAAAGGACAGAAAAAGAAACCAAAATATGAAGTCCTTTAAAAGAAAAAAACTCCTCCAGCCTCATAAGAAGTGACAGCAGCTATTGGACGAGGCAATCTATTTCCACAAATAGCCGCAGGTACGGAGGCTGACCTGCTCTGCTCTCCACCTTAGTCTCTGAGGCGCTCAGCTGCCTGCCAGAGATTTGACAAGCTCATAACAATAGATCACACACGGAGAGTTTTGAAAGTCCCATTGGTCTTTGTTTAGTCAGTTCAGCCACCCCCACCGCTCTCTTTATAACTCCTCCCTGTCTACCTTCACATCTGTCTTCAGCTCATTGCTGTAGCCTGCAGGCCTTTCCCTTGGATCTGGACCTAATGAAACTCCAGAAAACTGATTAGGAACCGTCTAACTGAAACCATATGCTGCAGCCTCACTGAGGGGCCCTCTCATGGAAAAATACGCATCTCCCTTTATGACTAGATTACATTTCCTGCTCTGTGTTATGTGTTTCCAATAGGCTTTCACAAAGCTGGCACTGGGGTTTGGAGATAATGGTGGCCAGAGTAGCTCTAAATCTCCAAATTCTGGGTTGTATTTCTTTCAGGTTTGCAACAGCAAGGCATATTTCGTGTGCCAGGATCACAGGTGGAAGTCAACGATATTAAGAACTCGTTTGAGAGAGGTGGGTAGCAGACAGAAGAGATTATATTCCCCCTTTCCATGTCCCAGTTATTTAAACAGGTTTACCCCATTGTTGGACTCACCAAACGTAATCACTGAAAGCACGTTTATTCCTCTTAATCAGGTGAAGATCCCCTGATTGATGACCAGAATGAGCATGACATCAACTCGGTGGCAGGAGTGCTGAAGCTGTACTTCAGAGGACTGGAGAACCCGCTCTTCCCGAAGGAGCGCTTCCTGGACTTCATCTCCACCATCAGTGAGTCACGCACAGCAGAAAGCATTCAAACCCATCACAGTTGTGAGTGGACTGGTCAAATAAGAAAGAAAGAACACACCTTGCAGTTTCTTAGAAATTCAGCTTTACCGAAGAAGAGAGAAGAGAGGCATGCTGTGCAGCACATGGAAGCAATCGAAGCACCGGGGCTGTCTGCCTGATACTTAACAGAAAGCCAGTAGGAAGAGGAGAGTGTGTGCCACATCAGTCTGCCGTGTGCGAGTTCACCACAGAAACATTTCCCCGCTGTTCCTACAGTAATAGTTTGATCACGTGGTCTGCCTTAGGGGTCTGGTGAAAGGCAGCTGGGGGGGTGTCTATTAAAGTGTCAAATAACAGCTCAGAATCTCCTCTGCTTGCTCACTTTGATCAATTCTTCTTGCTAGAGTCTGGTTTATATTATATTTCAGTGGACAGTGTTGTTACAGTTTCAGTGCCCATATATATATATATAAAAGCTCCAAAGCTTTTCTTTGTCTCTTGTTTATTGCAGTGTGGACCACTGATGTTACACTTGACTGTTTCTTCTCTTTGTGTTTCAGAGTTAGAGTCTGGAGCAGAGAGAGCGCACCACATCCAGCAGATTGTTGTGACTCTTCCTCGCACCATCATAATCGTCATGAGATACCTTTTTGCTTTTCTCAATCAGTGAGTGTGCGCTGATTTATGTCACATTTTAAGCCACAGATTGTGTTGGGTTTGTGCATAAAAGTATGTAGCGATGCTATTAAATCTTCAGCTAACTTAAAGTGTCTGTATGTAGTAAGTGGAGTCAGCTAAGCTTACATCAGCAAATGACAAATGTATAAATATACAATGTCTTAGTAAGCTAGACAAATACTGATGAGCTAGCTTGCAAGCTACCAACTCATGTGACGCACAACACACTATTTTGCTGATGCTGACAGAAGCACAAGTGCGACAGGATGCTGAATGCAATTTGCCAAACAGTGTCATTTTTAACTAAATTTGTGAATCTTGTATATTTTGCTTTTAACTTACATGCATACATTTCCATGTGCCATGTTGAACAAACAAAATAGCCACAGGTGAAAAGACCAAAAATACACCACACCAACCCCCCCCCAAAAAACCCAAACCCCCCACAACCTGTTATTTATTACTATATCTGTCTGCTTTCGTCTATTTCAGAAGTAATTTATGGGCTCAGAAACTCGGGCCTTACTGAAGCAGTATAGCTGTCCTAACATAATAGATGTTATTAATGCTCCTTTAACTTGGTTTGCCTGCAGAACAAAGAGTCTGATTTCGTACCCCGGGTTTTACTCTGCTCGTCTGTACCCCCTTCACTGCTGGAGCTGTTCTAGCTGTGGCTTTATTGCTCCGCCTTGGCTTGTTGATAATGTGCAAGGACTGATTATGACTTCCTCTCGCAGCACTGAGTGATTTGGTTACCCAGAGTGGGCTGTGACACGCGCTGGCTAAGTCGATCTGTTGAAGGGTTGAGCTCTTTTTAAGCAATTTATAACTAAGCTATGCAATGAGGGATGTAATACTGCTTGTCAAACCTGGACTCATTTAAAGGCAGTTACTTTGTAAGAGATGTCTCTGTTGCACAGCTCATTTTCAGGCATTATCAGATTTTATTACTTAAAATCTTAGCTGTTATAGTCAATAATCTTATATTAACATGACTGCCTATATGTGAACAGGGACACAAATAATGATGGGAGTTATCACCTGACTCTGTAGTTCCCCTTATCTTTAAGCATTTTTCACCTCAATGTTATAATTCTCTAGTCAGCAATAGTACTACTTTGGTTCAGTCTTGTTTTTAAAGAAAAAGCTCTGAAAATTAGAGATACAATTCCTGCCCAGCAACAAAACTTTTGAACATTGTAGAGCATTTAGTAACTAAACAGATATTTGATGGGGTTTGTAGAGAACAAAAAACACAGCTAAATGGAGAGTGACTTAAATTCTCCAGGCTCCAAATTAAAATGTATTTTTTGTCTGATGGATGCTGGATGGTTTAATAAAATGGTATCTAAAGAGCAGAAATAGAAAACAGCATTGATGGATGGGTCTTTTAATACACAGAATAAAAAAATAATAGAGTATTTGTATAATCAGACTTTAAAGGTTGCATACATCAGTAATATCTATATACACAAGTAAAAAACACACATTCTCTTTTGTCCTGTCCCACAGTCTCTCCCAGTACAGTGACGAGAACATGATGGATTCATACAATTTGGCGATCTGCTTTGGTCCGACCCTGATGCCCATCCCAGATGGACAGGATCCTGTAGCGTGCCAGGCACACGTTAACGAGGTCATCAAGACCATCATTGTCCACAATGAAGTCATCTTTCCCAGCCAACGTGAACTGGACGGGCCTGTGTATGAAAAGTGCATGACTGGGGGGGAGGAGTACTGGTGAGTGTTGGCTGGACCAGGTGTGAAACGTGTGAGCAAAGTACAATTTGCAATGTTGAGACTACATTTCTGTCAATTTTTTCAGAGTTTAAGAGTTAAAGCTGTGGTACTTCACCTTCTTACATATACCTATCATTCAAAAAACAGTTATTTGCCCTGCTCTGTCTACATATTAGTGACTTTCTGCTTTTCATTTGCTCCCACAGTGACAGCCCCCACAGTGAACCAGGAACTATTGATGAGGCTGACAATGGAACTGAACCGCACACCAGTGATGAAGGTCTGTACATTATGGCAGCTATATGTAATCTATTAACTATGAAAGACCCTTTCTTGGAGTAGCCACGTATGACTTTAGTTGTCTTAGCAGCATGGCTAGATGTTGGGATATTGGTCTGTTGGTCATCTGTCCATCACTTTGGTCCAATAGTGTCATTAAAATTGCACACATTTGCATGGATTCACGATCCTCAGAGGATGAATCACACTAATAATTTAAATATTCATGTTCCCCTAAGAATAAATTGTAATGACTTTGGTGATAGGCTACATGAGGTGCCATCCTTGGGTCAAATTTGGAACTGGTTGAGTCCTTTGCTTTATAACCAAATACCTGAAAAAATTGCAGTATCACAGCTGGAAGATGTTACTATTTTCTGTGTTCTCTGATACCACAGTATACATTTAGATTAGCTGGGATTACTTTGCATACAAAGTGTTAATGACAGTTTTGAAGCAGCTCTAGTATGTATGAAATTAACTGTTTGATAGTTGTTACTGCTTTGTTGTTTGATCGTTCAAAGAAGAGTTCACATTTTGGCAAATAGTATAAAATGGATTTCGCATGAGAATATGAGTTTTTTTATGCAGTCTTTGTGTCTGAGAAAGCCTTACACACTGGCTGACCTTTTTTGTGAAGTGCTTTTGACTGAAAGGTGAGTGAGGTTTGCACTGCAACAGCTTATGATTGCAAAGGCTTATGTGATGTTTGAAGCTGAAGGCAAGTTGAGTAAACAGTGTTGGCATGCAGCACTGCCTCTTTGATCTGTCTCTCTCTGCGTGTGTGTGTGTGAGTCTCTCTCCTCTCTTCCCTGCTCTCCCTCCTCCCCTGCTCGCTCTTTGTTCAATGTTAGTCAGCAATTCTCCTGGGACTTTCTCCTTTGTGCAGTATTTCCCCAATTCTCCTCTGAGCTTTGAATGCATAACTGGGCCAGTCACAAAAGCCAAAACATGGATAATACATAGAGTGATATCTCCTGTGCCTTCAGTGAGGAGTCGATAGACAGGTCAGTGAAGTATGGAGCGTGTTAGGTCAGACTGGGGAAATCCAATCCGTGCTGTTGGCTGTATTTGTAACAAACCTCTCTCTTTTCTTGCTTTACTTTGTAAAGACAACAAAGGCTGATTGCTTGCTGCCCTTGCTGGCCTTAATGCAGAGAGTCTTATATGACGTTGTGGGCTCTGGTGTTGCACTGTAGGTCCTCAAGTCGGTTCAGTTGGTGTCCTTTGGCAGCAATTCAGTTTTCATGGGAGAAAAAAAACGGTTGTAACAAATTAAGAGTCAAATTAAGAGTCAAGCTTCCATGTTGTGATAATCATACCTTTTCTGTTTCCATTGCTCTATAATTCAAACCAAATTTGAACAGAACTACTTATAATTTTTATGTACTATAGCTAAAATGGTCTTTGCAGCTCTCTGGTAGGTTTTTCAAAATAAAATCCATGATGTTAACCATACTGTTTACTGTGACTGACCCCTGCTGGCTGGTGTGTTGAAAAACACTGCTTTTCTTTTCTTTTGAGTTTAGGCAAAAATCTTACTATAGTTAGATTTTTTTTTAATATAGCCAAATCTTATTTGAATCTAATTTACATTTTATTGTATCAGGCTTGTTGTATCCAAAATTATTCATATGGTTATGAATTGTATTCAACATGTTTAATCATCAGTGGCTCGCTAATAATCAGTCACTAGTTCAAGAAGAAAAGGTCAGTAACAACACAATGAAACTAGAAACTGAAGTGAGATAAAAATAAACACACTTGCAATTGTCTTAAAGATTATAACTTTAATAAGACCCTAATTTATTAATTATATTTTTGATCAGGACAAGAAAAGACAAAGTCAAGCTCATCTGATCTGTGCATGTAATGTTAAAATACTGACGTCTATTAAGCTTTTTAAAAAACCTTTTGTCCATGGGTCTTTGTCTGTGTTTTTAGAGGTTGAACAAATCGAGGCTATCGCTAAGTTTGACTACGTGGGACGCAGTCCCAGAGAGCTGTCCTTCAAGAAAGGTGCCTCTCTGCTTCTGTATCACAGGGCGTCTGAAGACTGGTGGGAGGGCCGCCACAACGGTGTGGATGGCCTCATCCCACATCAATACATTGTAGTACAAGACCTGTAAGTATTACAACAAAGTTTACAACATTACAATAAGTTTTGTTGAATAAAATTACACTCACTATTCCTTATCAAAATGTAATTTAACTTACTGTGGGTATACATGTACTTCATGTGTGCGTTTTGTGCTCACCACCGGTGACTCTGCTCGTTCAGGGATGATGCCTTCTCAGATAATCTAAGCCAGAAAGCAGATAGTGAAGCGAGCAGTGGACCATTGCTGGACGATAAAGGTTCATCCAAAAATGATGCCCCGTCACCATCTGAACAATCGCCTGATTACAACTTTGGAGGCGTCATGGGGAGGTGGATACCATTAATAATAATAACACTTGATACTCAGTATAACATCTTTCTTGTTTCTTGTTAAGTTTTCTTGAGTACTAGTAGGAAGTTTTCCTGTTTGACTGTTGGTCTGATCTGATCTGACTCTCTCCACAGGGTGAGGTTACGGTCCGATGGAGCTGCAATCCCACGTCGTCGGAGTGGCACAGACACTCACAGCCCGACGAGAGTGGCTGACACTCCGCCACGAGCTGCAGCTTGTCCCAGCAGCCCCCACAAGGTGTCCATCAGCAAGAGCCGCATGGAGAGCCCAGAAAAGAGGCGCCTTGGTACATTTGGCAGTGCAGGAAGCATCAACTACCCAGACAGGAAGGCTTATCCTGAGGGCCACCCTCTGAGACCGGTGCCAGGGGCCACTCGTCACAGCAGCCTCGGGGACCACAAATCACTGGAGACTGAAGCTCTGGCAGAGGTATGACAGGATCATTTTAGTCAGAGGAAAAACTGGAGGCAAAACAAGGAAAATATTAGGAACTAGGAACAGAAGTGGTCTTTTCTGGTTAAATTTGTTTTCGCTCTGTTTGATGGCTCTGCGTTCCAAGTAGCAGCCTTGATATGAAATATCAGGTAATTACAGAATCTGGAGGATTGGAAAGGTTTGGCAGAATAGAGCCAGCCCCCCTGATGTAGCTGTCAATCTGAGAGGAGCAGCTGGGACTTGGACTAAATGTCAGGGCCAGACTGCAGCTGGGAGATAGACACAGAGGGACACAGAGACCTGGAACTGAATAACAAGCTAACGAGTGCTGAAGGTTCAGCACCAAACTGTTCTCATCAGCTAATGCCTGCAGCTATTAGATCCAAGCACAAACAAAACATGAAATGCTCGGCATTTACTTTAACCTGACCTTAACTGATGGGTGATTTCAAAATTGTTCATAGTATTTTGATTAAGTAAGTAATATCATTATAAAAAAGTCATGTTTTTATTGCTGTGTATATATAAAAACATCTATCAACATCAATACATCCAAAATCTCACAACTGTGTGAACACAAACGTTGAACTGATAAAGTAGTTCAATCATTTACAGGTCCATACTAGTTGTAATGAAATAACATCTAAGTTGTTATGTAAATGTTAGCCTATTTCCCTCAAATCACTTATACTTGGGGGTACATTGAGAAGGATTCGTCAATACAGAATACAGTTTCCACAAGGAGCACACAGCACACCACAGTCTGGTTGGGAGTCACGATGCGATATGAGAAAAAGAGGTGGCCGGTATGGTCGGGTCCCATTTTGAAACTGGTCCTGCTGACCCTCCATCCAATCACTGGCCACCACCTACCTAGACAGAACACAAAAGGGAAGGACAAAGAAACAGCACCTCCCTTAGGCAGGGAGCAACAAACAACACACACTGAAGACACAGACACACTGATACATAATCTTATAACCTTGGGTCATAACACTTTGCATTAATTTCCCTATGATATGATAAAATTCTGTTAACATGAAACAATAACCTATGTAACAGTAACATATAACAATAATGTAACACTGATGAAAGTTACACTTACCATAATGGCACTTACTTTGATGGACTGCACAACACAACAAGTGTCAGAGTGCAGAGATTAATGGAAAACTAGTGGGTACCTGAAACTGTAAGAAACTGTAGGAAAATGGCATAAAAATGTAAATTTGTATAGTCTAAATCGTACACTGTATAATTTCCGTTTGAAAAAAGCCAACAATAATTAAAGTATGCCTGAATTGTATTAAAGGAGCTAAAGCTGTCAAACACTTGTATACATATGTTTTCTACATATGGCCCTTTTAGTATCATATTTCAAATACTAGATAACTGGATAATCTGGCTGTGATTCTTCATTTGTTCTCTTATCCTCCTAATCATACCTCCTCTACCAGGACATAGAGAAGACCATGACCACAGCACTTCATGAGCTACGTGAGCTGGAGCGACAGAACACCGTTAAGCAGGCTCCCGATGTGGTCTTGGACACTCTGGAGCCCATGAAGAACCCAGTCAGCTCCGAGCCCGGCAGTCCGCTTCACACCATTATGATCCGCGACCCGGATGCAGCCATGCGCCGTAGCAGCAGCTCCACCTCGGAGATGATGACCACCTTCAAACCCGCTCTCTCCGCCCGGCTGGCTGGGGCTCAGCTACGCCCCCCGTCCATGAGGCCGGTGCGCCCTCCTCCCACCCAGCACCGCTCCAGCAGCTCCAGCTCCTCAGGGGTGGGCAGCCCTGCTGTAACGCCGACTGAGAAGATGTTTCCAAGTAACAATACAGCCTCTGGTTCAAATATGAATACGTCCAGTGATGCCGGCGATAAGTCTGGTACCATGTAGCAAAGGTGGAATCTGTTAAATAGGAAGGTTATAAAGCTTTCCAAGTGAGGGGAAAGCTTATGGAAATGGGCACCGATGTGTGAAAAGCAGATATGGATATTTTCCTTTCTGTTTTCTGCCCGACTTAATTCATAAATTCAGGAAGCTCCTGAAGCGAGCCTACAGTATGTTACTATGGTGATAAAGCGGTGGAAGAAGCTGTAGAAGTGTGATAGCATAAAGCTCAACTCTCTTTGAAACTTGATTTAAAAATGTGTATAAGAATACATGGATTTCAGTTTTACCTCAGTTTCAACAAAAGTCTGTGGCCATGTACGTCGTTTTACAGATACAGTGAATGCAAGTGAAGCAATACTTGTGTGAAATTTGGTGTTAAGTTTCCACTCAGCACACCTTGTCCAGTGGATGTTTCAGGCACTCGCGCCCACGTGCGTAAAACACCTCATCTGGACAGGTTTAAACATTCAGGCTAAAATACCACGTCTGTTTACCATTTAGGTCACAGGCCTCATGGCTGTACATTCAAACTTACTTGAAATTGCCATGCTTTCTGTTTGTTCTATAATACAGTGGATGTTCAGCAAAGTAACAACTTAGTGACATTATATATGTCTGCATGCAGGGTTTGGAGAAACTAAGGAATACATTAATGGCTTGCATCACTGAGAGATTTGTCAAGATGTGGGGAAAAAAGCTTTAGGAAGTCCAACTATTTGACACAGTAAAACATTCAAATCTTACATTATTATATATTCAATCTGCCATGTGCGTGGCTATTGGAAGATAAAAGCATCCCGGCATGAAGATGGTCTCTGAAGTCTTACTAATCAGAACTTTACAAAGCAAAGTCCACCATTATGTACGGCTGGAAAGTGGGCAGACGTAAGGTTTTTTTTTTTCTACGTCCTGTATATGAAATGCAGAAAACTAATGCACCAACTAATGTAGGAATCCTGTGGTAATCCTGTACATAATATATAGCTAGTAATTTTTTTAAGTGTTAATCTTGTACAGGCTATTAGGGAAAAGGCAAAGGGTCGGCTGTGAATGGTGGGGCTCAATCCACCCTTTTATCATCTTCAGTAAACCACAAAACAAAAAAGATTTCAGACCATTTACCTTGTTCTGTGTGCTTTGAATGCATTGGGTCATTTTACTGTAAAAACAAATTAAAAAAAAGATTTGCTGTTGAATGGACGACAAAGTCTGAGCAAATGTTTTTGTCGATTACAGTTTTGGCGTTCTCACCCACTTTCACCCACAGTTCGCAAACCTTGAACTGCTGCCTCTTCCAGTCTAATTTGGGCGATTTTAGTATTGCAAAAGATACACTGAAAAGTAGCCTCTGCCAGTTCCTCTTTCAAATTCAAATGTGATGCGTGCTTAGAAGAGCCCGAGAAGTAGATGTTGTGACATACTGATATCACATCTGTTTCCTTCCTTCCTGTGTTCTTCTCATCCTTGTTGATAGATAAAGTTATGCTCTGACTGTAGACTTTTCCTTTTTCTGCTGGGAGAAAAGCAAATAGAGAACATTTCAGCATTTATATCTACTGTACCTCTTGTCATTCTGACAGCTGTAGTCCAGAGACTTTGTTATCCGCATCCCAAAGAGCCTGCTCTGTTCTGCATGTCCTGCGCTGTAATGTCTGACTCATATTCTGGGGCAGTTAAAACAATGGCTGTATGTGGTGCCTTGCCTTAGTAAAATGCACAAATTAGTTCAGTATTGGATGTTTTCCTTTTTGTTTTTTTCCCCTTTAGAAGTGGGCCTTAACATATACCGGTATTAGGACTGGTGAATTAAGCGGCTGTTAAAACAGAAGCGGAAAGAGAATCAATGCTTGATTGAGCAAATGAAACTTAAATATGAGCATGTAAACCATGCCCCCGATTCCACTGTCAGCTCTGCAGCCATAATATGCATTCTGCAGTGCCACTTAGATACATTCTGTAAATTGAAGATATTTGCTTGCGCTCAATGGATTGTTTGCTTTTTATTTGTCATAGATGGATTTCTTAATGTCCATTGTGGGAGGAAACTTAAGGACAGAGAGCTCCTGCAGCCAGATAATGGCAATACAGTGTTTCAAGTCATACAGTGCACTCACATCCCCTGCTGGTTTGTGCTGGTATTGCCTCATGATACCATCACCTTTACGTGGGCATTATGAGTATGACCTGGAGCTGATATTACAGTCACGAAGCTCATCCACATTGTTCCATTTGCGTGTTACAGTTTTGCACCTGTTGAATTCTATGAAGATAATGTTACAAAAAAAAGCATATGTTTATTGAAATACAAAGAAAGCGCACACATTTCAAAAGGTGAAATTCTCATCATTATATTTAACTAGACTGTTTTTTTTATTTATAGACTCTTGTGTATGTAGAGCAGAAAATTTGAGTGCCTTTTGTGCACAACATCAATTTTTATTGGACTTTTATATTTACTTTTTTACTGTAATATGTTGTCTCTTAGTTGTCATGTTTTATTACAGACTGTTGTTGCTTTTTTATCTTTTACTTTCTATTGCTACTCAGTTGTCAAACCCCCTGCCCCCCACCTCCCCCGCAAGGAATACATGGTGTAAAGATGTTCCTCTCATGAATTACACATGAATCATCATGAAATGCTCGTCTGTGTTTGGA
The DNA here is from genome assembly GCA_037176925.1 of Amniataba percoides. Classification (NCBI taxonomy): domain Eukaryota; kingdom Metazoa; phylum Chordata; class Actinopteri; order Centrarchiformes; family Terapontidae; genus Amniataba; species Amniataba percoides. The sequence continues at coordinate 14,638,989 of JBAJHX010000096.1, forward strand.
TGACAGCTGAAGACTAGAAGCTATAAAAACTACTGTATAAGCGATCTACTGGTGAAACTCAGTAGAATCATCTCAGAATATTTTTTAAATTTTGATTTGTACGCGTGAACTGCCTGTGCTGTGGTTGAGCCGTAACTCTTTGTCATTTATTAGCTAAATCATTGCAGTATTGTTGGAAACAGCGGGACTGATATGGACCCTTGACTTGCAGAGGCTATAAGGCACTTGGTGCACTCTCTTTTTCCCTACATGTGATGTTACATGGACATTTTCTTCCCTGGAATGTGTGCTGAAATGGGTAACACTGTCTGCTAACATGAGAGGACACTGAGTCGATGGTCAGAAAGGACAGGACAGTGAGAGAGCAGACCGAACGCGCCTGGTCGTGTTGTGGGGACCTGAGCGTGAGTTGCCGCCACACTGTTTACCTTCTCTTTAATTGTTTGTCTAGTGATGCTGTTTGTTGATGAGTGTCTGGTTGGTTGAAACCCTGTGATGTAATGTACACCATACCACTGACTGGATGTTGAAAACCTCTGCATCCAAATAAAACCATTATTGCTCTGTGATCCGGATACTGTGTGTGAATTTCATTTGTGGCATCGATTTGGGATCTGCAAACAATCCCACAATTGTCATGACACTTTTTTATAATCCTGATGCTAAATCCTGACTGATAGATGGGAGTAGGTGACATCATCCTTTTCCAACTGATTTCCACCTGCTAATACAGGGGAGAAAAGGACAAAGAAAAACCCAAATGCAGAAATTTGAGATAATCAAAATAATCAAGTCTTCACCCAGGCTTTAAAGGCAATGAGCGATATGAAATATTCACGGTTAATAACATTTAATTTGTCAAATTGGTTGATTTATTTCATGAAAGATACAGGCACTTAAAACAAGGAGATGATATATGATAATTGCCAGGCAATGCACACTAACAACAAAAATGAACTGAAAATGCACTTTTAAACGAGGTAAATATGAAAAAGCTCTGTTTATATTTTTTACCAAACAAATGTCAGGGTCTGTAGTTCATTCAGTGACCACATGATGGAGAAACAGCAGCGGAGATAGTGTCTGAGGAACACGAGGTTTACATATAGAGTGTGTAGTCAGCACTCTGTTTAATACTCCTGAAGGATTAGGAATGAGCATTGCACTGAGGCCACACAGAGAGCAGAGTTTTGCATAAATTAGATGATTATATCTCCCTTTGAAATTGGCTTTCTAGTTCACTGGTCAAAGAGTGTTACACCAACAGCTCACACTGACAGAGCATAAACAAAATTCAATTTGTTCCAGCTCAGAAATCCCTGTTCAACAACAACATGTCAAACGAGCAACAGTGTGAGCAACAGTCTGGAAGGTATATTTACTTACTAACAAGTAGAGATGTGTCAGTGTAGTGTACTTTCAAAAAGTTATGAGATTAGACCAGCAGAGCTGACACAGTAAATTAGAACATTTGTCTCAATGTGTTACAGATGTGAGGCCATGTTGTGTAACAACGGCAGGAGCAATTTTATTAGATTTTTTTAATGCGATTTTAGATCACATTAATCATCTGAATGTTGCCTTCACTAAGATATATGGTGAAGGGAAATACACATCAGGCCACTTTCACAGATAAGGATTAAGCTTTATCCCGAACTAAAATGTCTGTTTGAGCAGTTTTACCTCAAAGAGACTTATCTTACAACAGACATTGATTTAGCATATTCTGGATGATGCTGAAAAGACTGTGGGGGGAAGATTAGAAATACTCTAAGAGTAAATTGTATCTCAATGGAATCCATTAAACTGGCAGGTTTAACTTCTTCTCAGTAGCTTGCACTGTTTAGAAGACCTATGAATACAGACACTGCGGAAGCCAGCCAGACGAGTACTTGTTGATAGGGGAGATCCATTAAATAACTTAGGAAAAAACTTTTCAACACAGCTTTTGTATCTACAAAGACAATTCATTGCAGATAATATCTTTGCTTGAGCCCCGTCTCTCAGTCTCAAAGAGAAAGGCCTTTAGCCACTTCCCTTCAACTTCTGATCACTTTGAGGGTTTTGGCATTTATAACATTTCTTTGTGAAACTTCTGATCTGTGTGGCGTCTTTGTGAAGATATAGTGCTCATTGTCTGCAGGGCTATTTATTAAGTGCGATACACTGAATACAGGTACTTCTCAAGAGTGACTGGCTGTGTAGATAAGGTGTACTGTAAGAACTGATTTTCCATCAATGTTCAGGGTGTATGAGTTCCTGATTTAGAGTGGTGCGCATTAAAATATTCATCATTCAAGGCTTTTTCTCAACTCCTCAATGCTTCAGCTTCAGAGAGGACAACATGATGGACATCTACTTAGCGAGAGAGGATTTGGTTGGCGTAACTTTTAATTCACTCCGTACCTCAATGCTACAACAGCTGAGCGGCAAAGATACAACAGAGCTTATATATCACAGTAGAGGGATGGTTGAATTTAGGTTTGGAGTATGAAAAAAAAAACATGCAGTAGACTTCATTTAAAGGTGATGCTGCCCCGGTAATCCTGTACAAAAGTTATAATGTGACTTAACTAACTCCCTAAAATGCTTGAAACTTTGTTTGCAGCAATATACATAACAATATTCACTCTCCTAAATATCCAAATGACAAGACATACCATATACTCCATTATGGACTGTAATCACAATTGTCTTAAAACTGCATCTTTTTGTATCTTGACTTTCTCTTCCAACTTCATATCCAGTTCAATGCCTCATTTTCATTTCGTGTTCGTCATTTAGAGGTTTCATTTTGTGCACAGGAAATTCTTTGGCTAACTTTTCATTCATAGTCCTCTTTTTTTTTGCTCTCTGCTGAAAAGTGGTGGCAGCATCCTCTCAGAGATAATAACAGATGTGAAGGGTACACATTCACCGTGTGCTGCCTCCTTCAGCCTGTTCAGACTCTTTTCATCTGGGAAAAGAACACTATGAAAAGGACAAATACACACACATGGTCCTTAGAATGAAAGAAGAATAAATATTGACACAGACATGTTTACAAAAGGAAGCAACCAGTTTACTTTTTCTGCAGATTTATCAGCCATTACCTGGTTCTTCATATGAACTGTCCAAATGGTCATTGTCTGGTCTGCCATGCAGGGGTTGCTGGTGTTCTTTTATTGCATTTGGCAAGTCTTGTTTTTTTGAGGCACACCACCGTCTAAATCTCACTCCTCTGATTTTTGTAATCTCTCTTGTTAAAACCAGTATAAAGAGTCTATAAAGGCAGAGATTTCCTTGATTACAGTAATGTCACAAAAATATGAATGTAAGAAAAGTGAAATTCCAACAATAATTTAATATCTCTCCTGAGTTGTTATACTGGTCTTGTGGATACATTTTCATCTGCATTAAATTCACTGCAAATTGAAGCAGTATTATAGTTTTTACTTTCAATAACAATAACAATTCATTTTAGTAGTGCTAACGTACTGTCATATTCACTAAAGTTATTTTTAATAACAAATTTTTGCCAATGCATTTGTTTTGTCTCCAGATTCACACCATTAATGGTGCTTTATGAGGGCTATTAGACAGACAGCATGTACCCATAATGAAGGTTAATCCAGATATTTTAATATATTTATTTAGGCTGATTTACATTACTACATAACTCCATAGTCCTCTATTTTAAGCCATATTCATAAAAGCTACTTAGATGTCCAACTTCAACATTAAGGTCTGCTCTTAGCTTAAACTGACCCCATCTGTGATGTGACCATTGTCTTTCATAAAGGAAATCATGGTGATTAGAATGACGAGACAAAAATGTGCTAGATTTCACTGATTAACAGGAAAAAAAAACACTGACATTAATGTGTCTGTATCAATTTAAAGAGTGATCACATCAGGATTGATTGAAGCGCATGCTTGAAAACTCTTTTTTGGTGACTATGTTTCATAAAATATAAAAGAAAAAAGGTTTTACAAGAGAATTTACTCTCTATTATTTCCAAAAACACTAAGTAATGCCGACCTAAGGCTCTTTAGATTCTGAGTGGCATATCAAAGGACCTGCCCTGTGCTTGCTTTTATCCATGAAAGACTGGGTAAAGTACTCATATAAACAAGCAAATAATCTTATAAATAACCAACAAACAAACCTATAGTTGCTTCGACTGGCATGGAAATTATTCTAAGCCTCTCTAGAATGAGGTATGCTTCATCAACGAAGAACAGATGCTACAGCTGGCTTGAAAAATAAGTTGCGTAAGGCCTCTCCAGTGGCCTAATTTGGCTTATCTTCCCTTATAATTAATACGCAAATGAGAGCAAACTGTTCAATAACACATAATCTCTTTGTAAGAGTCACAGCCGAACAGAATTATCATAACTCGCTGGTTCAACCTTCACCCTCTCTGCCGTCAGCCTGGCCACATCAAAACAATTAATGGTGAGGGAGTTACGCTCCTCAATTAAGTCCCCTGGAGGACCAGTGATGAGTCTCATTCATTTTCATAATCAGAACAACATAATGTAAATAAATGGAAGTCGTGTTTAATTTATTTCAGGTGATGAGAGAATGCAAATTTTCACATTTCTACCTGAAGCTATATTACGTGATATACATACTGTACGTACTGTAGGGTTTTGATTGGGAGTCACCTGCTGCATGCCTCAACGTGGTTGCAGCAGGGTATTCGTTATTAGATATGTCGTATAAGTATTATCTGTGTTTTATAATCAATGTTTTTTTTTCTAATTGGATTTGCCATTATATCGCACTTTTGCACTGACAGCAGAGGCTTCTGTGCAAAGTGGTACGCTGCTCATCAGAATCTAATCTATCCATTCACACATCCAAACATACAGTGATGGCTGTGACTTTAGGAGTAATTTGGCTTTCAGTGGCTTTGCCAAGGCCACTTTGACATGTAGACAAACTGCTCTACCTCCTAAGCAACAGCCACCCTACAATATAATCCAAGTACAAAGCTATGGCTATTAATCTCCTCATGTGTGGAGGCAATCGTTTGATCTGATAGATAGATTTTACAAATGTCATTATATCCTTTATGATCATCAGGGCTTGATATAACAATACCATTTTTTTTTTTTTTTTTTTTTTTTTAGAAATAATGTTTTTTTATGTGTTGTTTACAGGCTTTAAAGATGGCATTTATCATCTGCACTTCCTTAATGTAATGTGACTCTTTATCACAATATTGCTTCGTTCAGTTGGCAGTTCTTCATTAAAAACACCTTGATCCCAACAACTGACAGGTAAGACATTTGGTGCTTTGTTCAAGTATGCTTTGGTCCAATACATAAATGCTGGCGAAATTAAACCAGGGACGTTTTCGCTGAGAGAGAGCTCAGACCACATCAAAAAGAGACAAGGGACTTCTCTATGAAAAAATGAGAACAGCTACTTCATTTTTCATATTTTGCCTGTCCCAGCGTATCAGACAGACACCAGAGTACTGCACAGATCCCTCAAATACTTAATACTTTATGCTGTAAGGCGATCAATAATTTTACTTTGATGTATTTTCATAAAATATTCTGAGCTCACTCGGAAATCGGAGGATCTTGACAGTTCCTGTACATTTATGCAACAAGTCACACTGGGACCTGCCTCTCCAAGCAAAGGAATCATTCGAGCGATCATTGGACGTTCAAGGTTATAGCAGAATGCAACACCTCTGATTTCTGTGACATTTCCAGCCATGTCTGTATCTTTGATGTGAGGGAATGCAGTACGTATAGAGCATGCATAATAAATGAAGCCAAAGATACAGAGCAAGTCGCTATGCTTGTTTTCATTGTTCATGCACACCCTTTACATGAAAGAACAGATGACATACACACAAGATCAATTCACATGCGGGACGTTTAGATTGCACATCAAAACTCTGTGGTGTTATCGTCGCTTGTTTATATTTATGATTTTTTTTTTTTTTGTGCAGCAGCCTACCAAACGTGGCTCTGCAGTTATGACAGAACTTTGAAGTGAAGTTTTTGAAGCAGAGCAGTGCTGAAGCCCGAGGCAAACTAACCTTGCATTATCAAATCACTATTTGATTAAAGAAACAAACCCAGATAATGTGATCTATTACAGTAAACTTACATCTTAAAGCTATCTGTGGGTTTTTGCTGTCGGTTTTGTTTTTTATTTGTCATCAATAAACCTTTAATGAAACATGTTATTGCTCCATTGATTCTTTAGGTTGACTGTCCCTGCAAAGAAGACCTCTAATGTGATCTCAACCCATTTTTGAGCCATTTCAGGTAAATGAAAGATACTTTATCCTTTACTATACTGTGTCTTGGTGATGTAGGTGGTGAGACCTTTGTAAAATGCAAACATATTACTGCTACATGTGTAGCTAGTGAAATTCAGATTCAGAGTCCTTGTGACTGGCAAGGACAAGATACCTTGAATTGATGACAAAGGCCACAATCTGCATTACATGATCCACTCCCTCTGTGATCCTCTCTGTCTACAGTCGCTGTGTGTGTGTGTGTGTGTGTGTGTGTGTGTGTGTGTGTGTGTGTGTGTGTGTGTGTGTGTGTGTGTGTGTG
>JBAJHX010000096.1:14645658-14665235 GCA_037176925.1 Amniataba percoides
TGTGTGTGTGTGTGTGTGTGTGTGTGTGTGTGTGTGTGTGTGTGTGTGTGTGTGTGTGTGTGTGTGTGTGTATTTATTTATTTATTTATTTATATACATACAGTGAAGCCCAAAAATATTCATGCTCCTGGAAAATTGATCATTTTTTTTGATGACACAGGCTTCTCTCAAAAGATAATAAAAATATACACGTGGCATCATTGTGGAAAATAAATTCTCAGCCTTTATTTACATTTGAACATTTCAAAGTGGCAAAATTATTCAGACCCATTGCAAACTGTCAGCCTATGGGAAAATCCAGGTTCTAAAGAATCCCATTTATCCTGATTCACTGGGAACAGCTGTTTTAATAAACTCAAGAAGTGAAGAACAACAGCTCTCTGCAGCTGGTTTGTGGACCGTCATGGCTGAAATAAACTAGCAGCAAAGTTACTGAATTACTGATCAGGAAACCAACATGTGAGATCAGTGGTATAAATCCTCTCTAGTCTAATTAACAGTTAACAGCAAATTATAACAATTATTTCAGAGTATTTTCAATTAACAGCACCTGCACCAACAAAGGACATAGCTGCAGATAAGGACCTGCACCAGCTCAATAATCGAATGGACCTAGAATATGTATGTAACCTGCATAATACATTATGCAAATATAGAATTTCTGATAAGAATATTTACTTCTGTCAATTATAGCCACCTTGTTACTGGTGAGTAATTCAAGTTCAACTCAGTTTGATGCAGATAGCATTTCACATCAAATTTAATGAGTAATTTAAGTGAAATATTTCTTAATAGGTTTTAGAATGAAATGGAATTTATCCAAAGCAGCCCCCTTATCATCTGGAGCATGCTGTTGTAAGCATGAAAGGTTTTCAAACTAAAATGCATCAAGAAACAATAGAGGAATAGTCCAAATATTGGATTGCACATATCTATGTGATATATCTATATGATTCTTTCCTGCTGCATCAGTAGATTCAAAACACTACAGGGGTCAATGATACCATTATGCCCAGTCTAAATGAAGCTGAATTTCTGACAATGCAGCAGGAGAACATGTGCAACACATGAAAAATTAATCAAGAATGAATTACTAAAACAGATCTCTGTCATCTACATCTTCAAGGACAAGGTTACCTGGCCAGTTTAAGTCCATTGTTTAACACCTGGCACAACACCGGCTTCGTCTGTTTGCTCTCATTTCCCACAGCTCCAGCCATTGTTAACATCCCAGACAGGTCCAGCCCCACGTTACTCAGTGCGCAGGGAAGGATGACTCACTGGCTAAGGGCCTCATTAGACAGATATATTACATGTGGAGAATAGATAACAGCATACTACCGATAAGGCAAAGCACAGCAGGTACAGCTCTTTGACAGCATGTACATATATCACGGTGCAGATGTTTCAGACGGAGCCCTGTTAAAGGTCACACAGTTAAAGCAGCCTCTGGACTAAGCTTTGCAATCATATATCACAGGATTTGTATTCCCATGCAACTATTTTGTATTAGCAAAAGAATTTTTGGAGAAAGTATAATGCTGCCTGGATAAAGTTTTCCATTACAGCCCAAATTTCCCTGGGCATTAGAAAGTAAACAAATATGTAACATCTATGTTTTGCTGGAATTTGCTTTAGGCAAAGATTTAAGAGGGCGATATATACTTTCTCACTGTCTGCGGCAGTGCACACACACCGTTTGAACTATATTTCAATAGCAGCAAGAGGCCATTACAGGGCTGCATAAAGTCATGAACCTGAAACCTCAGTTCCAATTTTCTTAATGTATTTGTTATGTGTGATGCTTGTTTTAATCCACATCAGAGAGCTACACAAGCGACATCTCACTGAAGAAAAGCTGAACAAGATTTCTCCACAGATGTCTCCCACATGTGATAGATGCTTCTCTGGCTCTGCCTCTACACAATATCCAAGTGTTGGAGTCTTAAGTTGTACTCTTTTGCAACTCTTTTTTCCACTGAAATCTTTAAAAAATGATACAGAATTTGCTGGTCATCCTCTGGAAGAAACAAGATGTCCTGTTTGTACCTCAGTTCATCAACCTGTGAGAATGAGGCACAATGGGGCCCAATTCTTTTTCAAGGTTTAACTATATATTTGGGCTGCACTCTAATTGAGTCCCTTTCAAAACGACAGACTTAATTATAACCATTGTATTTCAACTCTTCTTTTTCACTTCTGAGGGTGACAGGAATAGCCAACAGATGTATTGAAAATATTCACTTGTGCCCTTTTTTGGAAATGTTGGTGGAATTTCATCTGATTAAACATTTGGTCAATATCATCTGTTTCATTATAATGTTTTCTCACTGTGGAAAGAGAAAAAGGTTTAGTCTATCAAAATATCACAGAACATCAGATGTACTGCAGATAATCCTTAAACACACAGAATCAGTAACATAACTGCACTGAAAAGAGCAGACTGAAATAGACCCCACATTAAATGCCTGGTAATGGGCTAATCTGTAACATAATTATTGAAAACCTGAAATGGAGAGTTTAAAATAGGCATATACTGTAATTACTGCCTGGCTGAGCGTCCAATGATTAAACCATCCCAGTTTCCAAACCCATCAGAATGTCTCTGCCATGTGGTTGGTCAAACTCCAGCTGAAATCATCTGATACAAAGTAGATTTGAAGTCTATTCTACATGATTCGTATGTGTTACATCCATTAGTATTTATTAAATGGCACTTTTTATTTTTGGTGTTTGAAAGCAGCTGAATATAAGCGTTTACTAATTCAGTTCAGATCTGTACAGGGCAGATGGGCCGTGGCCTCTGCTATCTAATAAATACGAATAAATGAAGTGGCAACGTCAAACACACAAATTCAAACAAGTGAAGAAATCATTTCAGTATAAAGACTTCAATCAGAAAAAGGCAAGGTAGAGCTGCATAACATTATCTTTGCCTGAATGAGTTCAATTAATCAGACCAAACACAATAAGTCGACATGGAGATGCCTGATATGCCTTGACATTTACAATTTCATTGACTCCTGCAACATTTGGACTTTCTAGCAAACCAACATTGGGACACAGGTCACAAAAGAAATAATGAATGGTGAAAAATGATCTAATAAGTTTCCTCAAAGAACCAGAGATGATAACAGACAGCAGCCCATTACGAAGGCCTGTCATTTTCTGTGACACTTCCTGTGATAAATGCCAAATGGCTGCAGAAATTAAAGCAGTCGCATCCTTGTCTGTAGGGAAACCCTGTTACCAAATTGTTTGGCAATGCTATGGAGACCATGTGGAAAGAGTCATTTGGCAATGCTGTAAAATGACTTAACTGGCTGAAGGCACCTGGGGGTGGGGGGAGGGGGTGCGAAAATCTAATTACTGCACATTAATGCCCCAGGATATTTATGTATCTGAGTAATCACATTCAAGCACACATGCAACATGGTCCAACAAAAATGCATTTGCATGACAATGTCTTGTTGTCTGGCTGCACAGACTAATAGAGCACTAAATCTGATAATATTTGTACACATGAATAAACACTGTATCTTTATTATTTATATTTATTTATTTATAATATCAAAGGAATAAATACATATGAAATAAATATTACAAATACTCCAGTAAGGCTTAAAAATTAATTAAATACTCCTGCAAGCAGGGAGGAGCACTTTACTCTTTTCTCTAAATCCACTGAATCAAGGGCATGAAACTGGCACTGTTTTAGAACAATGGCACATACTCCAAGTTCCAGGTCATTTAGTGGAGATTTTGGAAGTGAGTAAAGGATTTTTTAAAAGGCTATTACAGGCCTCTGGTAAGAGCTCATTGGAACAAAAGGTTAAATGTGAAAGGATTGTTTCTTTAAGATTTTCTCATTAGTGAATTTGAAGAATAAAACTGTCAAAGCCACACACAGATGGACAAAAATACTTTTCCAGACAGTAAGCTTGGAACTGGCTATACCATATTTTTTCTTACTCACAGTTGTCATCCAGGATCACTTGTTCCCTTATCAAATGAAATGAAGAGCAGCAAGGCTGTCATGGTAAATGCAGCAAAAGTAAGCCAGTTATTATGGAATAGCCATTTTCCACTCTCAGATTTCCTGGTTGGAGTCACAGTTAAATTCAACAGAGTTTAAATTTTGAGACTTGGTGAATCAAAGGAACACAACATCTGGTAAAGTTTTGACTCATGTTTTCTTTCCCTCATCTAGTTCCCATCAGGATTCCCAAACAAATTTAATCTTTACAATTTTTTTTTGGCTTTTGGATCCTTCAGCTTAATTCCCATTTAAATTTATATTTAATTGTTCATCACTAATTTACTTACTGTACTTACTGTTAAAAAGGTTGCTGTTAAATGAGGACAAGCTGCTAAAGTAGCCTACAGCATATTATTTACTGGATTGTAATGTACCAAAAACTTTTTTTTAATTCATCAAACAAAATCCCTTTAAGGTACATTTGCTTATTTTTAAAAATGTATTGAAAAACCATTATTAACACAAGATATAGATTTAGAAGATTCTTCTTATTTTACCTTTCACCTTATTATTACTGGTGTCATTTTTTGTCACAGGGCATTTAGACTGCAAGGTAAACGGGAAAATAGCATTTAATGTAAAGCAAAATGAAATAAAGAAAACACATAAAGAAACAAAGAAATGAAAAAAAACAGATGTAACATGGGAGTAAAGGGGCGGATTGATACACTTGATTACGGTGCTGTTTCTTAAAAACAGTTCAGGACCATTTCCTGCACTGTTTCTATAGTTTTAAATTAAAAGTAACCAGGTCCATTAACGGCACACAGACAGGCTGTCTATAGCAGTATATTTATGATCTATATCTAAATATGTTTTTATATAAATATGCAGCAGTAGACTCTGAAGACTCCCACTCGGCGGAAGTTGTCATATGACGTCAGAGCCGCCGCGCATCCTTCAAGCGGGACTTTGGTTTGAGATCCGCGGAAAAAAGAGTTTTTGACTTAATCGTCGAGTTGTTTTTTTGTTTACCAGCCATGGCCTTTCAGCTGGAAGAGGATTTGCCTCCTCATCTTGCTTGTCTGAAAGTAAGTGGTGTATTTATTCAGAAATGTAGTTGTTAACATGCTAACATGGCAGCTAATAGCTGTTAGCTAACCGAGCAGCAGCCAGCTTCATCCAGAGTGACCAGAGATGAACTGAAGAGAGATGTTACACCTGATTTAGATAAAAGTACACACAAGTTAACTGGTATTCGTCTGCATATTTTATCCACAACTGACCGATGTGTCAAATTCAAAGCTACCAGTGCAGCATTAGCTAACCTCACAGCTGCAGTGCAACAATCTTTGTTATTTAACAGACAAAACAATAAAGAGGTTATCAATATTACAGTCAATATTGATTATAAGACATCACGTGTAATTGGATCTCTGTCCGTTTAAAATGTTACGTTATTTGTTATTAAACATAACGACGTAAAACACATTAATCCTGCTCTGCTTAAACAAACATTAAGTATAATTTAGCCATTTACTTATTTACTTGACTCACCATTAGCCACTATCTTTGGTCCACCCAAGTAAACATTACATCACGATTTAAGACTACCGTGTAATTGAAAAATTCAAAGCAAAATAAAAAGAAATGAACAGAAATTATTTAAGTAATAACAAGGCCAAACTGCGCTACACGTCAGTACAATTCAGCTGTCAATACTTATAATTACATCCACCACAGTACTTAATTGGTAAGTAAAATATTTGATTCAGGCCAAAGATGAGAGCCGTACAGGTGAAACCAGGTAACACACACTCATCTTTTGATGCTGCTCAACTTTTATCATGAGACTGAGCCCAGTGCGAGATGTTGAGAAATCACACCATATAGACACACAACAATGGATGTAGGTTTTTAATTGTTTATCTTGTGTCCTGTTAATTTGTGTGAAGTGGGAAAATATTATTCATGCAGCTGTATCCATTAGAAGCAGTATAACTGTGTGTGGCCTGGAGGTGTTTTAGGAAGAAGTGTCCTTCTGTAGTTGTGTGTTTGAAACTATTTGTCAACTTCAGACACAACTTTTCTAAAGGAAAATCAGCAACTCCAGTTTAGAAGTTTTGTCTTTGTTACGCTGAATTGAATCTCTGACTGACTGAAATTATTTTAAAATGCAACCATGTTATTTATAATGTACATGTGCGCTTAATTTCACCGTAAAATTTTAATTCACAGACAGTTTTCTTAAATTTTCTGCCTCTGATATGTTTTTAACAGATGGAAAATACATTACCTGCAGTTTTTTGTACATCTGTGTGTTTTTTTCTCCTGACAACTAATAGACAAGTGTGTTTTTTTTTCCTCATCTGCAGAATGTCGATGCGCTGCTTCGCTGTCCCATTTGCTTCGACTTCCTCAGTATTTCAATGATGACTAAATGTTCTCACAATTGTAAGTAACAAGTAGAGCAGCTTTTACAGTGCCCGTTGAAATTGATTTCAAAGCAAAACAATACTGAATAATGGATGTATTTTTTATGAATGATGATGATGATGATGATGATGATTATTATTATTAGAAATAAAACATTAAAGTACAGCCTATAATAACTGTGATGAGCAGCGGATATGCAGATTGAAAACAGTTTCCATTTATTCGTCAACACTAACAGTTGGCCAGCAGTGTAAGAATAAAATGAACTTTGTTTCATTTTACAGTTTGCTCCTTGTGCATCAGAAAATTTCTTTCCTACAAGTCACAGTGTCCAGTTTGCAATACAGTAAGTATGAACTTGACTTGAATTCTTAATTATGCCCCAAAGTTCGATTTGCATAATGATTACAGTCATTACCTCAATAAAGATGACACACTTGCTTTTCATAAATTAATTGTATTAATTTTATAAAGGAAGCAGTTTTTTCCATGTCCTTGTCATGTTTTTTTTCTTTTTTTACTTATTCTCTCTCTGCTTTTATTTTTGTTTTTAAGGAAGCGACAGGAGAAGATCTAAGAAACAACCGTTTATTGGATGACTTGGTTGTAAACTTTCAAGCTGCAAGGTAACCGTACAACACAGTAAACTTGGTTACCAGTAAAGTCCCTTATGTCTGAAAAGTAGCATTTTCTTTGTAAGTGGTCCCGAGCACACCCTAAATTGCCAGTAGCTGTTTCTTAAATCACTATTACAGTTATCAGAGTGAATGATTAAAAAAAATGATTACGTAGGCACCTGTTTTGAATTCAGGGCACATAACTATCTATACTGGCCTAACCCCATTTATCCACATGAGCCAGTCAGCCAACAAAACATTATTTCAGTACCCAGCACAGATGGAGAACAGGGGCCTGAGCAATTCATTTAGATGTAGCCATTAACAGTGTGCTATAGTTTTTTGTTTAGTTTAAGTACTTTAAATCATCTTGCCCTCAGAGATAGACCAGCAGAATAATGAAAATATCAGTTCAGGAAATAAGACTAAGCTATGGAAAACCTCTTTACCATGAGCACAGGTGCGCCACCTGAGAAAACCCCCAATCTGTTCGGTCATAGTTCTCAGAACTGAGGGCGAAAATGATTACTGTGTTGATTTCCGGGGATGCCATTGTTATTGACAAGATTACAGTATGTCCACAAGGGAAGAGTATCAGTTTAAGGAAACACTTATAATTGCAGTGCAGTAATCTGCCTCTTGATTTAAGGATTTTCTGTAAATCAAATGGGGATTTTGTTTTCATTGGCTGAAGTCATTCAAAGTTCTCCTCGTACTGTGTGTGTGTTTGCTTGCAGGCTGCGTAGCTTTAGGGCTGATATTTTTTTCATTACGGCAGCATGTAAGCATAGTGAGCGATGTTCAGAGCTTGTCTAAAGGAAATGTCTTGTTACTTTTAATCTGAGTTTTTTTTTCTGCAGTGACGCCAATCACAGTGTCCTGTGCCCTATTTTTTTTTTTTTTTTGGTTCTCTGGCTGCAGCTGGCCACGTGCTCTAACTCATTGATTATCTTCTGATACATGTCTGGCTGTTTGTTTTTCTGCAGGGTCACAGCTGAGTTGTTCAGAAAAATGAACAGAAATTTACAACATCGTGGCACAGAAGGGATTATTTATACTTCTTTAGAGTCATGATATCATTTTCATGTTATCTGTTTTCAAGGGGGGGATATTAGCAGGGACAGAACACTCAGTCATGCGTGGTTTGCTCCTTCTTTTCATATCAGATACAGAGAAGGGATTTAAGTTTTAAGAGTAATACGTGTTTTAGGGTACGTAAATGAAGAAAAAAAACAAACTGAAATGATCAGATTTGTTTCTACAGTGTCTGGTCTGATGCTGATATAATGTCTGAGCGCTGTTGATCTGTCAGCCAGCCGTGATGTTTCTCCCTTCCATCAATCAACTCAATGTTATCAACACTCTGAAAGGTCTCCCTTCGAACTGTAAACCCTCTGATTGTCATCACAGTTATGAATGAGTGGCTTACACAGCTGCTCTTTCCCCAGTTTTTTAATTTCCTGTTGTCTAGCATCGAGCGTCTAAAAAAAAATGGGATTCCTTGATAGGTGACTTTGTCATAAAGCGCTGTTGTTATAGAGCAATTGAATTGTCTGAAACAGTAACGTAGTTTTGGATTGCTTCCTTTGCCATTTCTGATACAGATTTCAGTATTAGGCCTGTGTCAAAACTCAGAGCACAAAGTAGTACAAGGAAAGATATATGAGTTATCCTGTCCATTTGGCTGTTAAAATTTCTTGGTTGCTTCTTTCACTGGGCCGCTCTTCTTCGTCTCTGTGAAACTTTGTGGAAAACACTGAAATGGGTAGCTGCTGGCTGATGGTCTTAACTTACTGCCACTAAACTAGAGGCCTATCTCTCTGGCAAACTATTATCTGTTATCACAGTCTGCAGACTTTTATATTTCACAGTTACCTCCAAGTCTCTTCGATCTTAGTGAACTTATTTCAAAATGTACCTGAAGTATTGAAAGTAAAAGTGCTCAATGCAGAAGTCCAAGTCTCAAGTCTCTTACGGTTGTCATGAGCGCTCTGTCATCTCCTGATACCCTCGTACCTCTCAAAACCAGTGTCACAGTAACCAAATAAGCCTGTCACGTTACGTGGCTAAAAATAAACCCATTGCCTGCCTGTAGCTGACATTAATAATTAATGTGGCTAACGTTAGCTTTGGCATTACCAACTGACCCGGTGCATTTTCATCACCGCCTGATAAAGTTTGATGTGAACAGACCAGCAGCTGTTATTTTGACAGGCGATGCATTCAGACATTCTTTTGTGTGAAGTTGAAGTTAAAGGTTATGACAAAGGATGTGACAAATGGCACAGCAGCTGTAGGTGTGCTTGTCGTGGTTACCTGAGGCCACGCGCACCAAATTGGATGTGGTAGAAGAGATGACATTCATGTAGTTAGACATTTCTTTAATGTTAATGGACCAAAGTAAATGAATAAATATTGTTTATGACTCAAATCTCACATCTAAGTATAGTCTGAAGACGCTGTGTCATTTGAGTCCAAGTCGTACACTCAAGCTTAGCAATTTGCCTTTGTAATGGCCCAGTGCTCTCCTACTTCTGAACAGCTGTGCAATTTTATTTACTCCATTCATTTTCACAGTTCCTTTTTACGTGTTTTGAGTATAACAGACAAGCTAAAAACACGCATCAATATACATTCTTCACTCACTGAAGTGTGTATGACGTGTATGTTAAAATTCAGTTTTGAGATTTTATATTTCGGGTCAAGAAGAACACACATGTTTTTAAGATCACCAGCATTGAGCTTTCAAAGTGTTGTAGCTGTCCTTGCATTTAACACACTTCTAATTATAAAAGGTTATGCATCAGGTTGTAGTGGGGATCAATATGAAGGACCAATTTAAATTTAATTAGTGTGTGTAATTTAAGTAGGTGGTATTGACTTGCTCTTGGCCCTTTAGTTACTACAGGTCTAGACCAGGAAGATCAATGAGACCTCAAACAAAATGCATCAAGTTTTATTTCTGAAGAGGAGATATAGAATATGGTTTAAATTCTGGTGTCAGATCAGGAATAATAACAACAGAACAGGTACTCTGTTCTTTGAATTGTCAGATGTTTTTATTGATATTTCCATTATCTCTCCACAATTCACAGACTGGGCAGGAAATGTTGAACAGTATTTAAGAAGTGTATCTTTTGTGAACTGCTTGACAAAAAGGAACTTTTAGGCAGAAGTGGAGGAAGTATTTGTATCCTTAACTAATAAATCTCAGACCACACTGTAAAAAACAAACAAATAACATACTTACAATTAAAGGTCCTGCATTGAAAATGTTACTTTGGTGAAAGTTTTGAAGTATCAGGAAAATGTACTCTCCTTTATACTTACTTACTTCTTTCAAGATAAAAGTACTCAGTGCAGTGCAAGTTCCTGTGGTGTATTTTTTTATTGTTACATTAGTATTCCTCATACCTTCGTGTAGACGCAGCATTTGTTTTTGGCTGAAGTGGACCTAGTTTTGTGCTATTTACCTCAACTAATGATAATTTTCATAATGGATGAATCTCTTGATTATTTTCTCCTTTTAATTGATTTATTGCTGTTTGAAAAAAAAAAATCAGCAAACAGTAAGAAATGCTGTCATAGCAAGTACCAAGGTGACAATTAAAAAATGCTTGTTTTTTCCAACAACAGTACAAAACTCAAAATTATTAAACTGAACTAAAATAATTTACATAAATGAAAGGAAAAGCAGTCAGTGGCAGTCCTCACGCTTGAGGAATGATTAAATGTTTTTGCATAAAATGACTTCATGTCAAACTGTGCTGCCATTTAATTAACTGATAAATTGATTGTTTGAGCTGTATTTACTGCTGGGCAGTTTCATTTACGTCAAAACATCATATTTTAAAAGCACCAATTATGTTTGATGTTTGATGATGGCATCTTAATCTGAAAAGGAAATTAACTAAAACTGTCAAATAAATTAACTGCAGTAAAAATGACAAGATGACGTATGTAGAAATATTGTATGTAAATAAGAGTTTAATTAGTTACATTCCACCACTGCTTTTAGGTCTACTGAAATGTGATTACTTTTGTTATATTGAGTGTCCTTTACAGTCATGTTTCTGTCACCTACGGCAATTATTCCCAGCTGCTAGTTTCCCACCATACAGAGGAGAGAAAAAAAACCCCAAAATGATCATGTCTGAATCTTGATTCTGTCATAATCGTCATTCACAACATAACTAAGGTTTGCTACTAATTTTAAAAGCAAGACGTACCAAATATGCTCTGAATCTCTAAAAATATAGTGCGATTTGCTTTACTTAATGGCATGTTTTCCATGGCAACAGGCAGTAAAGCACTTGGCCACAGCTGTATTTAAACCATCTGACATACTAAAGTGATGGAAAATGTAGTTCCCTCAAATGAGGCAGAAACCGTTACAACTAATGGCTATAATGAAAGCTGGTTGTACATTCGAATTATCCAGCTCGTCGTGAGTAATACTGCAGGAAAGTAACGGCTCAGCTGTCATTTGAAAGTAAACCGCAAGACACAAATTACAGTAGGATCTACGTTAGCTTTGTTACAGAAATATGTGACGCCAACAGTGATAATCTCTATAACGCATGGTGATATATGGACTTTTTCATATTTTCATATTTTTTGTTACATGATTTACCTTGTCTAAAGTATTTACTGTATTAGATAACTCAATAAGTCAGTAATAGTCATAGCTGGCTGTATACAGTAACACAGATGAATAGTAGGTGGGGGAGCATATATAACAGCTTTGGTAAGAGTGTGTGTGTGTGTGTGTGTGTGTGTGTGTGTGTCTGTGTGTGTGTGTGTGTGTGTGTGTGTGTACTTGTGTGAACCTGCTTTAATGGGAGAGTAAGCAAAAATAAGTTTTAGATATGGAAAGCAGGACATCACACACCTCATTGGTTCCATTTTATTGCCAAGTAATGGCCCAGCTGCAATTTGTTTGCTTTCCACATTTCCAAGACTGTAGCCAAAGTGTCTCCTTTTCCTCGCTCAGTAGAAAAGGAGCGAGATAATTGAGCAGGTGCAGTTAACGTCAAAGGGCATACTTTACCATCAACAGTATTTATTGGCACTTTCTGCTCTTCTCCTCTAAATGGGCTCAATACGTTTCTTAAGGCAACCTCATGTCTGTTACCCTACATGATATACTTTGTGTATTTGTACATTGGTATCATTGATTAACATTTTTTAGTTGATATTGTAGATGTTATTTTATGAAAGAAGGAGAGCGTTCTACTCAATGATTCAGGTGTGTGGCTGTCTAAATCATATGCTGCGCATGTTTTCATTCACTTGCACTTTTGCCTTTCTTCTATTTCCAGGCAGCAGTTGTCAAAAGCAAATTTTGACTCCCCTCCAATATCGCCAAAGACCCCGGCTTCAGCAGTCAAATGCAAAACTCCCAGAGAGAAGAGCCAGAAGTGTAACAGCTCCGTTTTGAGTCACTTTTTCCAAAAGAGGCCAAAAACATCTCCCACTACAGAATCACAGCGAGACAGTTCTGTTTCTCATTGGGTTCAACGGGGGAAAATGCAGACTGCAGGCACTCACAATGCAAATGACGCTGACCTACATTCAGCATCCGCTCAGCTTCCAATGGCAGTAAAGGAAGAGCCGATGGACGTGCAGGAGATATCTATTCACAGTTTGGTGTCAGTCAAACGGGAAGCTACTGCTGTCGAGGTGGCGCATTCCTCAACACCATCGAAAGACGTAAAGCCCGTAATCAAAGGTGAAGCCTTTCTACCTGAAGGTTAAAAATGCTCCAGTCAACCAGTGTGACTCATCCAACCTAACAAGCCGGTTCACTCGCACACTCACAGTCTCACTTGTGCTGCAGAATCTTCACAAGGGACAGCTGTTTGATCACGGTCAGATCGGCTCTGTGCATGCAAAACCACGTGTCACGTAACGGCTGCAGAAAGTTAAAGAAACGTTGATGTAGACATGTTGATGTTGACGTCTTCAAAGAAAGCAGCAGCGGCATGTCCCCACCTACAGACAATGATAGTTACACCTGTAGCTTAAAGTGCAATTAAGGGCCCATTTAAGGGCTTTACATTTGACAGTTTTATCACAAACAGTTAAGGTAACTGTGACCCACTAATATACTCACTAATAGTGGAACATTGAGCTCTTTTTTCTTTTTTTTCAACCAGTATACAACACATGGAAATAATGCCAAAACTAAATGTATTACTGAAACATTCAAACTTCAGACTTTATTACTGTTGGCCTCTGCAGCCCACTAATGAAATCTGATTTGGACCATCTCTATGAAGGATGCATGATGATACCCTAAAGCTATTCAAAACATCTGTTTGATTGTTTTATGTTCTTTGGCACGGGAAATCCTTTTCTCCGAACAATAAGCCACTACATTCAAGTAAGGGCTGATGTTACCGAGTTTTGAGTAAGCAAGTCCATGTACAATCTTTTTGCTTCAAAATTTTATTGACAGGCAGTGATCAAACTGAAAATGTATGGTATGCTTTTGACTGCAGTCACAGATAAAGTAATTAGTTAATGAAGTTAAAACCGGTATGGTTCTTTCAGAAAAGTTTTTTTTTGGCTAATATTTGTTGCTCTTTTTAGACTGTATCAGGTTTAGGATCAGTTCTTTGATTTATTTGTATCATAAATGCAGGCGTTGTGTGATATTTTGTGGGGTTAAGTTATATAAATAGTTTCTGATTAAGTGCGGCAAAGGGAGAGGTTTGCAGTGGAATGTAAATTGAAGCAATAATTGTTTTTTTTTTTTTTTTAATTAAGCTGCTCATGATATCTTGTTTTTTTTTTTCTTGCAGTGGAGTGTCCTGTGTGTTCTGTAAGTGTACCACAGCAATTTATCAACAAGCACTTGGACACATGTCTTACCAGAGGAGAGAAGAAGGAAAGCTTGAGGAGGTAAAATGGCCACTTAACTAATAAGTGAAATCTGTCTACTGTATCTCACCTCTGGGATCCCCTGTAGGATGGTGGGATATAAATTACAGATGCACAGATTTTCTGAAGATTAGAATAATGAGGGAAGTGAAGCGGTGCACCTGAATTTTCCTGTGCACACACAGAGTTGCCACATTAAGAGGATGAATAAAAGGTGTTTTGATCCTTCTGAGTGGACTTTGAAACTTAGTGTTTCAAGGTGATTAATTACCCACGCACTAATAATGAGGTTTTGTCCAAGATTGGTCATATTTGCGTAGCAGTACAAAACATTACGTCTGGATCGGTCCTCGATGTCATAATGATAAATAGCAGACAATTTATTATTCTGGCCTTATGCAGCCAGCCTGCATGAGGAAGGTCTTTCTTGCTAGCAGCTTTAATAACTTACTCTTGATATCTTTTATTCAAGACAAAATACATAAAACGGCACATTTGACGGCCTTGTCTGATTACAACAGGGATCATCAGAGGTGTGTGCCTTCACCGGGCTGACAAATTGCAACTCCCATCTGTTAATATAATTTTGTTATGAGCTCAGCTGGTGTGGCCACTGTGTGATATATTTGATTTGTTTTGCATTTCCATCGTTCTTTTTTTCTCGTGGCGTCCAAGATATTTATTTAGTACAGTCATAAAAGTTTATTACTGCTGAGCGCAAATGTCCCCATCAGACATTATCAAGTAATATCTGGCGATTGCTGAAATAAACATGCTAACATGTCGGTTGCAGCTCCACTGGCATGGCGAGACGTCCAATGGGGAAGCTGGTGTACAACCTGCTTTCCCTGCAGGAGTTGAAGAGGAGGCTGAGGGAGTGTCATCTCTCAGTGCAGGGCTCTCGAGACCAGCTGATCAAACGACACCGGGAGTTTGTCCAGATATACAATGCTCAGTGTGATTCACTAAACCCAAAATCAGGTGAGGGTATTTGCTCTGTATTACCATGGTACAGTTAGTTTGCAGTAATGAGGAAGGAAGCTGGCTAATGTGGGGTACAACATTGGTTTGAATATACTATACTAGAGTATACTATCACTGGAGCGAATGAAGTAAAATTGATTGCAAAAACACCACCAAAGTGCTGTGATTGCACAATCATTTGCAGAAAACTGGAACAACCTGTGCTGACTTGACCACTATAATGTGGGCTTACACTGTTTTCCCAATACAAGGCTCAGAGTTGCACACTGCATACTGAAAACTTCACATACCGCCAAGCAGTATGGTCAGCAAAAAACACACTTTTATGAATGAAAACACCAACACATGAAGCTGAAGATTAACGAGTAAAGACCCAGAATCAGATGAGTCACAGACATAAAAGATGTATTGATTGTCCAGGTTGTGTTTTTCTTTACTGGCATCATCAGGAATACCTCAATTTTGAACTGCAACCTCATAGGTTGAAACCTCCTATGTGTTTGATAGCACAATTCATATAACGGGCAATATCTGTGATCTCAAGAGTAATAACGTTTTTTTTTTCTTTCCTCTGTCAACAGCTGAAGATATTGCCAGAGAGCTGGAGGCCAATGAGAAGATCAGAAATCAACTGCAGGCGAAAGCCAAACCAGTATGTACTAATAGCTTTAACTGCATCGTTATTTTTCTCCTTAACTACCCTGTGGAGTTGTTTCTCAAGTAGAATAATGTTTTATGAGAGAATGCTCAGTTTGACAGTCGGTGGCTACAATTTGCCATAAAAGGTATGAGGTAGGTATAAATAGGGCATGCAGGCAGTGTGTTTGGTCTTGAGAATAGAAAAAGTGCGTTTTGTTAAGAAACAATGAATGGAAAAGTGTAACAATGAAAAGTCCACTTGCTACCTTTGAAAACCATAAAAAAAGATTAAAAATATTAAATAAATAATAATAATTGCTAATATTGTTACAATGTCGTGTTTTTTTTAATTGATGATTAATGCTAGCGTACATGTTTTACTCCCACAGGTCATGGTGTTCTCAAAGAAGCAGTCGGAGAAGGAGATTGATGAGATGCATTCAAATTATAGTAAGTGATTTTATTTTCAAGATACTATTTAATTTGTCGACATTGTAGGGGTCTAACTTGCCAAGCTGAAGGAACACAGAGGTCAACTGATGAAACTGGTTTGCAGCTTCTGTGAAAAGAGGCATAACAAACTGGCCACCCATTTTCGGCCACAGTTGAACTCTTTTAATTTTTTTTCCATGTGTTCAAAATCAGCAAAGTTCTACACTCCCAGGAGGAGTAAAACACAATCATTAATGAAAGGCTCAAATAACAACATCAAGACAAGGCACAAGTGCTTCAGGATACGTTCAGTTTAAATCCAGGATGGTGTTTATTAGAGAGAAGGGCACAAAAGGACACATTTTATGATAATCAGCTTTGTTCGCTGAAAAGTTGTGGGTTTATTTCACTTTGACCCCCTAAGCCTTGAAGCCAACTGTGTTCAAAACTGTGGTTTAATTGTACGAATGCTGTCTTCTCTAGAAAACAACATATCAAAGTGCAGGAGTTGCATGAAAACACGGCAAACAAAAAGAGATGCAAAATGCTGTTATGTCCAAAAGACTAACCACGTCTCTCCAAAAGTTTTCTCGTAAATTTGTTTTTGAACTTCAGTTGAATTGGCCACTTTTGTGTTTGCTAAAATGGTTTGCAATGTTGCTTTGTCCTTTTTACTCTTACCATATATTTTACAGCACTTAAAAACACTAATATCGGAAAACACTTGGGTGTGATTTTCCATTCTGCCAGCGTGGAGCACAACGGCTGCTGTAGAGTGTAGGAGAGCTCCTTCATCAAGTCCTCCTGTTGGAGTGAGTGTGCCGCTGTGAATCATATTGGCTTTAGCGCTCTTAAGGACGAAGCTAGTGAGTATAAGCAGGCACCGCAACCTGTCGGTCTGAATTAGGGCAAGTACAGCATAGTTTCAAAATAATACTGTAATTTAACCTTACAGTATAATTGAGGCATTCTCTAAGGCCAGCCTTTATTAAATTAATCAGATATACAGAGTACATGTACGTGCAAACCTGCTTGCATTATAAAATATACCACCCCCTGCACTAACTCCACCTACTTTGCTAACTTTTTTTAAACTACACTATTCGTTTTATTCTTTGGCTTGACTCTTTTAAATTTAATTCCATTTCATCTTCTTGTTTTTCATTTTCCTTTTCATTGCCCTTTTAATTTATTCTGTTTTATGTAGCGACCTGGCAACTGCTTTTTGTTTGAAAGGTTCTCCACGAATAAATTCTGCTTTACCCTTATTCTCTTACTAATGATACAAGGACAGGAATTGAAGGCAGCACCGTAGATTAGATCAGTGTTTCCCCCAGGGATCTTTCTAGTTCGAGGTGGTAAGGATTAAATTATATCTCCTTTCTTTGAAGGTTTTTGTGTCATTACTGCAACATGTATTTATTTCTTATGACATTGACGGGCTTTATCTCAGGTGTGGCGGCCCACCTCTCACCTGAATTACTGTCGACAGAACAATGCAGGACACAAGCTTGGCCTACAAAGGCTTTAGAGGTCTTGTCTCAGAAATGGATGCCCCAAACAAGACTGAAGATAAGATACACTTTGGCATCTTAATGACAACCCTTTATTGTCAATTTCCCAAATCAGACCAATCAGTAGCCTTTAAGGGGTTTGTGTTATAGTTTCTTTGTGCTACACAGACAAAAAAAACACCACAAACTAAGCAGAACAAAAAAACTATTACTTTTGGTGGAGTACAAGAATGAATTTAGTCTCTAAGCCTGAGGGGAAGAAAGCTGCTACAGAGTCTGTTGGTGTGACAGCAGATACTTCTGTATAACTTGTCAGACAGCAGCAGGGTAAACAGGTCGTTGCTGTTGCAGGGTGGGTATTGTTTTTTAGTATTTTGTCAGGCTCTATGCAGGCAGCCCACCTCACTGATATAACTAATGCTCATTAGATAGGTACCTTTGGGTGGTTTCAGTCACCTGCTGTAGAGGTTTCCTGTACCAGGCTGTGCACAAACCCCTTTGTAATGTTTCCAGCCAGGACGCTCTTATTTCACACTTTTTTTTATATTGCTTCTCTGTAAAAGTTGACAAGAACTTGGCATTGGAGTTTTGCCATTTTAAGTTCCTTAAGAAATACAACCATTTCTGAGCTGAGCTTTGTTTTTCTTCCTTTCAATATGCCTACTTTCCACTTCAAGGCAGCTGGTAGGGACCCGAATCTTGCTTTCAGAGGTAGAGACTGGTCCTCAGGAAAGTGAAGAGGCTTTATTCACAATTTTGCATACTTTTGTGTCTCCAACAGAATCATTACAATTTTCCGTATTCAGCGTGTCACCCAGCAGTAATCTCAATCCAACTACATTCAGTCTAGAAGCCTCCATTAAGAGCCGCTCGCATGTACCTTCCAAAACACATCACCAACAGAAGAAACCAGCCGAGTCGCTGTGTCTTCAGTGAGTAATTTAGCAGCAAGTAGTGGAATGAAAATGTAAAACTGATAAGGTGACTTAGGTTTTTGCCTCAGTGTAAATAATACTGATATTATTATGACATATAGGGTTATTAAGTGTCTAAAGTTTTTCCTCCATTGGCTATGAGCTCATAGGTAATCACTCAGAGACAGCAGATGCACAGAAATCTAGACCAAGTCTTTGTTTTAATGTCTGTCAGAGGTCAAGCAAAAACAGCAGCATTAGTGAACATTATCCAAAGTCATGTTGTCAGACTCGAACAAGATGAAATGCTTGTCGGAAATAACTCTGCAGAGCTAACTTTAAAAGTGGTTGAAAAATGGATGCGACTCACTGGAGGTGGGCTCTATAAATAGCTGCACTGCTGCGATAACCTCTTGATTTATCAGAGGAGGATGTGGATGACTCACTCCGTCAGCATGGGGAATAGTGAATGAGCAGACAGGAAGGTGAAAGTAGCACACATGCAAGCACACACCAAATCAACCGTCTGCTCGCAGCCTTTTATCGATGTGACGTTGTGTTCTTTTGGTGTTAATATAATTAGTGGCTGGTTATTCAGAAAACATTCCCACAACCCAGAATAACTGCAAGGAAAAACCTGGAAATCCTGCATTGTGAGAGCGGCTCCTGAGACGCTCAGCCCGTGTACGTGCTTCCCAACTCTAAAACAACTGTGAATCTCCATCTAGTCCTTACAAGCCTGCGCACTAAATCTTTGTGTGAAAACACTTCTCTTCTCATGAATATATCAAGTCTGATTCGTTCCATGTGCAAATAAATTTTACATTTATAAATGTGTTAAGCTTGTGTTAAGTGGCGTCCACTCCCTACTGTCATCTTCAAAATTCATTGACGCAGTTGGCAAAGGAAAAGAAAATGAGGTGTCAGGGATTGCAGATTTGTCTTTTGAATACATGATTGGATGTATTTAATTTGAGTTTTTATAGTAAGTGCATGTTAAAGACACACAGAGGTGGCTTGATTGCTTTTCAAACATTTTTTCCAAAGTTTGGGCTAATTTCTCCATAGTTATGTTCACATTTCATTATACCATTTCATTACATTTCTCACACACACACACACACACACACACACACACACACACACACACACACACACACACACACACACACACACA
>JBAJHX010000096.1:14665335-14677138 GCA_037176925.1 Amniataba percoides
CACACACACACACACACACACACACACACACACACACACACACACACACACACACACACACACACACACAGACCCCAAAATAATCATCTGTTGCCAGGGTATTAATGGTTCTAATGAGGATCCAAATAAACCATGAACATTTTACATTTTTAATTCTGCTGTTGTCACTCATGGCAACAAGTGGCCCTTGATGAATTTGCATAGCTTGTCTTTTTGAATTTGTGTCTGTTTGTCTGAGAGACTCATTTTTTTTGGGTCTCTCCTTCAGTTTTATTAATATCAACTTCAGTTTAGTGAAAACAAAAAGTGTCTTGTCAAGTAACAATCCTGCACTTTGTTTCACTGAAATGACAGTGGTGATATTTAAATCACACTTCTGTTAATTTCAGTGTTTGGGCATGATGGATTTTTTTTTTCTCTTCTCTAGTCTTTGTTTGTGTGAACGTCATAGATTTGCAGATTCTCAGGATTCTTCTTTGAAAAGTGATTAAATCCTTCCATTTATTTTTGAATCACTGCCAAAACGTAACTTATATTGTTCCTTTGCCCGCATCTATTCTTAGTCGGCTATAATTTCTTTTTAATGGCATTTGGCTTCCTCCTCAAAAGTAAAAGCTTTTTTTTTTTTTTGCTCTTTTCTTGAATAACACCTTATGTTTTTTTTCCAGAATCTAATCGACCTTGCAAGATTGGAACTTGTCATTTCCAAGTCAAAATATTAAAGCACACTGTGTTACATATATTTGCTGTCTCACAAAGAAAAATGAGCCAGCACTTATTATAAATATTAATACGTTTTTTTCCAAACATCCTACTCGACAGTAGCTTCTTTGTGGATTTTTTAAAAACATTTCTTTATTTTAGATATCATCTTAAATGCCCCGGTCAATGGGCTGTATTTGTTTTACACTGTATGTTAAAATATATATGACCTTAAATTATTAGCAACTGTGTAAACCCGATCTTAAACAATAAACCGTACTGTTACAGTAATTGGTTCTTGATAATTCATTCTGGATTCAGCTTTATTGTGTGTACACCTCAGATACTACTGCATTCTGTCTGTCGCTTTGTCTGCAGGGAAGCAGCACAGCAGCGACTTTTCCCGCCTGATTGCCCAGGTTCGGGGTCGCCTGGAGACCAACAGACAGAATCATATCAAACAGGAAGTCATTGTGGAGGGAGAGGATGCACGAAAAACCCTCTCAGCAGGTACTCTAACACTCATTACCTTTTCTCAAGGAATAAAATACACTTGAGCCACAGGAGACTTTTAAACCCCTCTGGCACCCTTCAGCGTAAGTCACTTGATCCCCATGTTATCCTGCCGTGGCAAGTTCACCTCTTGTCTTCACAAAACAACATTTTTGCAAGTAAAACTATTACAAATTAATTCCCTTGTGACAGATTTGTTTTTCTAACAGTATGCTAAATAACCCACATGATGCAGCTTGACGGAGTTGTTGTAACTCCCTGCTGGCTTTATGTGAGTGTTTGTGGGTATGTGTGTGAGAGAGTTTTGTGAATTAAGTGCGTGCGTTCCATCCTCCAAATTCACAACACAACCAAACACTTCATTGTTATGCACAGTTGGCAAGAGTGGATAAAGACATATGAATAACTGTAATCAATGCTGGGATGATTTCATGTGTTTTGGGAGAAAGACGGAATGCAGAGAGTAGCTTGTTAAGATAAAGAAAAGAGGACGAGCAAAAGAGGAAAGAGGGAGTAATGCGGAAAAAATAAGAACACTGAAGACTGTTTTTTTCCGTTCATGTTTTAGGAATATGTGTTGAGGTCATTTATAATGATGCTTTTGAGTCTTAAAAATCAGTTAAAAGAGATATTTTCAATTGTACCTTTTGATTAATAATGTTAATGAAATGCTAATTCCTGCAGCACTCTGCTGACAGACAACTCCTCCTTCTTAAAGTTAGTCAGAGCAGAGGTTGTGACTTGTAATCCGAATCCCTGCATGCCTTTCTTCCTTGTTTGTTAACATCCCAGATGGTAATTTGGCTGTGCTGTCGACACTTATGTATGCATGCAGATTGTTTTTAAGGTCTTCTGAGAGGAATCCCATTGAAACAGATTGGACAGAGTTAGAAATGTAGAGTCAAGCTCGGGGTGCCCTTAAATAAACTTTAAGCTGGTCAGGGGAAATTAAGTTGTTACAGCACACCTGTGCCCGTCTTCTCAGGTTTCACAAGTTAATTCAGAAAGTAGTTGCCCTCGGCGTAATGTCAGTGTGGCAGTGAAACTGTCTTCATCGCGGCAGCTGGATGTTACAACAACAAATGCAAGTTGGAACTAAAAAGCTTCTCTGTAATGATGACCATATGTGTTTTGTAATCTAACTTTGAGAGGAAAGAGTCTCTGTCTGCCTGCCCTTCGATTACTTCGATAACCATTTGTCTGATCGGCTTCACAGTTGGTGGGTGTATTGCTGAAGACCCAAGAAATGTCAGCATCAAATGTGACGTTGTTTCGTTGAGCAGTTACCCAGAAAGCTGCAGCAGTGCCAGAAGTCATCAGTCATCAGTTAGTCATCAAATTTTGGCACTGCACTAATTATTGCTAATTGATTAAAAATATTTTTTTAAGACAGGTATAATCAGTGCTTTTATAACAATATATAAAATACTGTGTTAAGTTTTTGAATCACTTGTTGTGATGAACTCCAGAGAATGATCATCCCACTTTACACTACCTGCTCAGCATGAAAACAGAGATAAGAGTCTAAATATTGGACTCACATTGACCAGGTGGACAGAAACATTCAAATAACAACACTTCACATTAATGATGATGTTGCTCCATAACTACAGAATGTGTTAAATAAGCAACCATTTTCTAAACAACGTGCTTTATTAACTAAAAAGCTGATATGTCATGTTTGTGTGGGCAAAATAATGTTGCAGATTTAAATTAAGGAAATATTACACCAACTAAACAAATGAATAAATAGTGCTGCATGTTGCTAATTTGTACTCAATATACAAATAAAAAGTCACAAACAAAAATTGCATGATGCTGTGCACTGTGCAAAAAGCCAGATGCAGTATATGTGATATTAAGGACAGGACCTTAAATTTGCTCTCACAATTGACAACATGTGAAAATGGGGTTCCCAAAGGACACTGAGTTGTCTTTGACATTCATTTTTGGCACACTCCTTCTGAGAAGTCCTTCCTCCATCGTTTGATTTCCCCCTGGACACATATTTTTGACTCCTTCAGAACAAGTTGCAGAATCAAGAAGCAGCTTGGTGATCAAGACAGAAGACGAAGAAGCTGACGAGGAGCCATCTGAGAGAGGGTTTGAAATGCCATCCAGTCCTACTTCAAGCGAAGTGTCCATCAGCAGGTGAGCCCCAGATTGTTTTCTGAGCCGAACAACAAATCAGTTCTAACATGCCTCTGTTAATTGAGATCTTTAAGCTTTTCCACTAAGTATAAAACATTAAATTATAATTCACATCCAGAATATTGTGTCATATTAAACAAATCATGTCAGTCAGATCAGATCAATTCAATCAATTGTCATTTGTCTGACTGAAAATAACTTTCATTGTTGAGTGAAATGGCAGCGTGCGTATTGAGTGCGGTACATTGTGATTATTTGCAAGATATCTTTAATGTCATACATCCTTGATTAAATAAAAAGGAATGCATCGTATGCAGTATAATAAAGAGGATTTCTGTTTGAACCTTTACGATCCTCTGGGGGAATAGTTATTACCTGCTTTTATCTCATAGACCTTGAAAAGCTTTTATATCCTCTTCCTATATTGATGTAGCTTTGATTTTACTGTGACACTGTGGGGGAAAAAACACTCTGCCTTTTATCAAAAGAGGAATGATTATTAGCTTTTATATCAGGTTCTTAATGTTCTTTTTTTATGATATTTTCTCAAAAGTATCCAGGGTGTTAAAAGGCTGTGTATTGATAATAATGAATGTAAATCACGTAAGACACACTAGTTAACTGGCTGATTTTTTTTTTTCATTCAGAAATCTCTGATCACAAACTGGCTTTAAATGTTTCCACACTCCCAAATCCAGAAAAAAGAGCATGAAATCATGTAGATGTGTCTCTATATCTGCAGGAGTCAGACAACCCTCCGTCCTTAAAGTCAGTACAGAGGTTGTGACTTTTAATCCAAGTCCCTGTGTGTGCATATCACAGAGGGTGATTTGCCTTTGTGTGTGTGTGTGTGTGTGTGTGTGACACTTTATCTATTTACACATGCAGCTTGTCTGTTGTCTTGTCAATGTGACTCACTTGTAAAAATAACAGAACATAAAAAATGAATATAGAGAAAAATGTAGAATCAAGCTCTGCAGCTTTCATGTATCCGTAAAGACTTTCCTTCCTCGTCCTCACATAAGCATTATAGTACACTTGTGGTCATCTCCTTAATACAGAAAGTAGCTGCACACGGCACACTGCGAGTGTGACAATGAAACCGTCTTCATTGTGCCAAAAAACAGATGCAAGTTAGAACAGAAAAGCTTCTCTCCAGTGATCACTACACTTGCATTTTGCAAGTTTTGTCATGTAAGATTACATTTTCGATTG
This sequence comes from Amniataba percoides, assembly GCA_037176925.1. Taxonomy (NCBI): domain Eukaryota; kingdom Metazoa; phylum Chordata; class Actinopteri; order Centrarchiformes; family Terapontidae; genus Amniataba; species Amniataba percoides. Next base: position 14,669,917 of record JBAJHX010000096.1, read on the forward strand.
TGAACTCTATTATAATAGATATATATGTTTTCTAGTTCCAGCAATCAAGTACAGACCCAATTATTTTATTTTCAGTTTATAGCTGTGAGGCGTTAAGAGTTTTGAGGTGGCTGTGCTGCTGTGCTGCACTGAATAAATCATGATATCATGTTTTCCTACAAGAAAACTAGAAATTGTTTTTTTTTTTTTAACATACTCAATTGACATGCTTACTTTCTTCCATATTTAATCGTCTACAGAAATATATCACTGATGTCGCCTTTTACTACCATTTGTTATTCTCACATGTGCAGCAAGTAATCGGAAAACTACAGCCAGCAGCATTGAGTTACGGCAGCTCCAACAGGGAAAATCCAGTGTTTGCTAAAGGTGTGCAAGCCTAACAGTGATGTATGTTGAAGCAACTAAGGCAGCTCTCAAACGGAAAACTCCATTTTTCATTTGGTCAGTTTACTTTGTTTGAGGGATTATTGTTAAGGCTACTTCATTGTATACTTGCGCTAATCAATTAAACAATCAGTATGTAATCAATGCCTCTGATTCATGTGTTTTTCTGTTAAAAGTAATTTAAGTAAAGTTGCAAGTCAGAGAGTAACTACTAAAGCCAAAACACCAAAACAAATGAACTCTTACATTACAATCACTTTCTTTTAACATCTTGATACTGTACGTGTGTGAATCTGTACTGTGCTGATGTTAAATTGCTCAAAATCACAAGTATTGTCTTCTGCCCAAAATGGCTATTTAGAGATTAATGAGATATAGTTCAGCGGCGGCACAGGGTCACACTTCAAATATGTCTCCATAGATTGTTGATACCAGTGACCGAAAGAGAGTCATGTCTGAAGTCCTGCTTGGATTAACCTACATGCAAAATATTGAATGTCGGGTTTTCTCTAATACATGGTGGATCAAAGGTCGTATTAGATTTTGCTTTTCACTTCTCATCAAGTTCTAATAATTTGCCAGACCTGACACATCACTGTTTTGTTTTTTAAATGCACAAATGCCATGCAGAGTTATCTCCAGGATTCCTAAGGACATTTTGCAACTTGTATGCTTAATATGTATGGCAATGTGTGTTTAACTCTCCACTGTGCTGGTTGTGATTGTGCAGCACCTAGTTTTAGTGGCTTGAGCGTTTTATTCAGAGTCGTTTGCGTTTCAGTCCCCATTTAGAATAATTTCTCATTCTTTCACAGATAATCCAAAGGAAGTAGAATTACTCGCTTTTCATTTAATCATTTACTCTTCACTGAATTGTCTTGACCCATTATATGCATTGTCCTCTTAATTTGGACTCCGGGTTTACCAGACTGACTGGGTGTAAACTAATCATGTTTGACTAGTTTAGTTTAATTAGAGGGATGTTGTTTCTTCCTCATTTGCTCCCTCCTAATCTGTTGTTAAAAATCACAGTAGCACAAACACCAGGATGGTGGGTGTGTTACTTCTAGCACTGATTAAAATCAAAATGTCTACATCAGTGATTTGAATGACTATAATCTGTTTTTACAGTTTTTACTTTAAACCCCCCCCCCCCCTTTTTTTTTTTTTGCATTTTAACTGCAGAACAGCTTTGTCACACTCAACTATAACACAATAGTTATTTTGTTATCTTTACTGTGAAAGAGTTTTTATTTTGAGCCCTGATGGAGCGTGAATAAACGTAAGAAATGAAACTTGCTTTATGACGCATACAGCATCATTGTGTGTGTCAGTGTGTGCGTGTGAGTTTGCTTTATGCAGAGGGGGGGAAAGGTTACCTCTGTACCCAAAACCACAGGAAATAATTTTTCTTATCAGTGACAAAAGAAATGCACCGTTGCTGCTAATTCAAAACTCATCTATTGCTTTCCACCACTGAAATATTTAATAATTACATTAACAGTGAATAAGATGACTTCCCCTGTGTAAGTTAAATTTTCTTAGTGACATGCTCTCCCTTTCTTTCTCCACTCTCCCTCTTTGTCCCATTTACAGTTCTCTTTCAGATATCTTTGGGCCAGAGCCTGTCAAAAACCTTGAGTAAGTGATTCTGCTGCCATTGCTACTAAAAAAAAAAAAAAAAACTTTCACTGTGCCATCCAATAATGCTGGACATGTCATCGTTTGTGTTTGCCTATACAGTCTGTCTGCCATTCCAAGTAATTTCACGTCTGATGTTGATGATGTGTTGCATAGATTGGATGTCAACATGCTTTTTCTGTTGGGATTATTGTCCTTTGTCGAAATTGATAAATACTCAGCATATTACGTGCCCTGCTCCGACTACTACCGCCACTTAGATAACATGTTGCGTCAATCAATGCAACCTTTCAGAAAAATTCAGAAAAAGATTAAATTTCTCATTATTTATATGTTGGCCAATGGGTCGTAATGTGTTGATGATGTAGGCCTTTAATATCATTTCAGTGTAACTATAATAAAGTTAAAAACATGTCATTTCCATCTGAGGTACTATTTCTTGTCCACAGTTTCCATAACTTACTGGGAAAACACTGACAAACATGTAGTGTAAATGATAGTCTTTAAGCTTCTGGCTTCTCATGTGTTCTTATTTTTCATCCATGGAAAAAAAAGGCACTGTGTCTTTAGTTAGACTTCTTCACATTTATTTCAGCATTTATTTTAAAAAGTAGTCTCATTAATATTTTGATCTCTTTTTCAAGCTCATTCCATCTGTGAGTAATGGATTTGAAACCAGTTCTTTGAAGCCCAGTTTAAACATTTGTTACAGTTAATATTAAAATATCTTTTTACCTCATATTATAAGGGACCACAGAGAGCAGAGGTGTAGAGGCAGTTTTATAGTACAACCTTAAATATAGATAACATGTTTTACAACTCCCTTGTTCTGTTTGTTTACCTTTACATGTCAGATGTAAGGTTGAGAGTACTAATACTCAAGTCAAGAGGCTTTAAGATCAAGAGATGCATTCATCTGTACAATTTTATCAGACATAATTAAAGATCATACAGTTGGCACCAGACTAGCAAAAAAGAACCACAGAAACCCAAGATTGGATTTTTAATAGTGACTGTTAGAATTTGAGAACCCTGAATAGTATTGTATGGGTAAGGACTGTACGGTGGACATTGTTAAATGACCAAACATGTTTGTGTTGTGTCCTCACAGTGTTGCATGATGGGAGAATACTGTTGCAATTTTTTTTTCCTCCTTGATTTTGAATGAGTTTTCCAGTCCAGAAAAGTGCAATTGGCCTGGCATTGTTATTGAACAATCATTTTGCAATTAGGCTCTCCATATTTTGGGTTTTAGTTTTTGCCCTTGTAGCTTACTCATAGTCAAATCAAGTCAAGTCCATTATATATACACAGACAAGTATCACAAGTATTTGTCCTTAGACCCTCAAGTCCCCAAAAAAACCTTCAAAGACAGAAAGTGATTCCAAAATTTTGAATGCTCATCTTTGTTTTTGTTGTGAGAAAATCTTTCCACATGTCTTCTCGCTGTAATTTGGGATTACCTTCATGTGATAAGAATTCCTATAGATGCTTGAAAATTTAATTGATTTAAGATGCATTTTTGGATGTTACTACTTCTAATCTAGATCTTATTTGCCATTTGTAATGCTTTGAGTCTCCTCCGCTGTCATTGTTTTTGAGCAAGCTGACTCTTATTTAGTTGAGAGGCCCTTAATTGGAGCCCACAAACCACAATGAAACAAGAAAATCAGCTCAGCCTGCAGCACTGAGTGTGTCTAAGCCCGCCTTCGTAGATTGCTTTTCACTCACGGGTCGAGCTTGGACAGGTCGTCCCACTTGTCCTCTGTGACCACGTCGGCGCAATGCTTTTCTGCACATTTGGGAAATTCGCTTGTTATCAGAGAGAGCAGTTACTCGTGTCAACAAATTGTCGGGAGATAGTGGACAGTTTTTCTTGAAGATTGTCTCCCCATGCTCCTGAAGATTGCCTAGACAACTAAACAACCCAAGAAAGATGATTTTATCCAGTTAAATGTTTGTCACAAACTGAATTAAGTCAGCAGTAAATAGAATTGTCATGGGGTGGCTTTGGTCACCAATTATAACTATGATATGTAGGTTGGATATTCAGACTTAATATGTCCTTTATTCTTAGAAGATCCTGTCTGTATTTTATCTTTTTTTTTTCTTCAATCATTTCCTTATGGGGCTATTACTGCTCTCATCTGTCAGTAGATTTTGACACTGCAATAAGACAGCCAGACACAGCTCTGGGACTCCTGAGGACTCCTGTAAACAACTGCACTGACCCAGTGCTCATTTACTTGCAAACAGTGCACTAAGACAGAGAATCACAGCCTCTACTAGCGTTGCATCTTCTTTCCCACTCGTTTTTGCTGTTGGTGGAGCTATAAACCCAGCCCATGTCACCAGTAGAACAAGCACAATTAACCGTAATAAATTATTAGAAATGCATTATAGCTTTTTCTTTGATAGTAATACATTGCTTATGCAGACTATGTTTTTTTTTCTTGTCAAATGGTGCCACCTGTATAATTCACATTAGCCTGTGGCACATTACAGTTTTAATGAAGTTTTATCATTGCGCTATGCTATTTTGTTACCCACACGCTGGTTAGTCCGTTTCAAGGGTGTTTGACATGCTGAAAGCATTGCTGTCACGCTACTGAGAAAACAATAGAAGCCCATACATCTGAATGTCACTCTGCCTCGTGTTGGTCATGGATAATCACAGCACTGCTTTCTGAGTGACCTTGAGGCAAAGTGGAAGTTGCCAGTGTTGGTTCCCAATGCCATTCTTCCACACAGGGAAGAGGAGGGGCGTTGGGCCTTGACTCAACAAGTCAATGGGCAGAGGCCAAATCTGTGCCTGAAACAAGAGTGAAAGGATTTTTTTTTTTTTATTTCCGCCAGGCAAAGCTTTGTCTCCATCCTCCAGCCTTTGTCAGGCTGACTCAAAGATGACAAGTTAAATGTTGATTTTTTTTTTTTCCAGCACTTGATCCAAACTGCACAGAGGCCAACTGCCTCCAGCCTTTGTCAGGCTGACTCAAAGATGACAAGTTAAATGTTGATTTTTTTTTTTTCCAACTGCCTGCTTACCAGTAATCTACTATACTTAGACGTCTCCCATCCTCCTACTGCCCACATGTGGACCTCTGACCCAAATTCCAGCCCAGGAATTTTGTTTTTCCAGTCCATACAGTCAAGATAAAGAGGCATTAGATCTTGTCACTGACTGGAGGGGGGATATACATCTGCGGCGTAATCATCTGAAGAGAGCCCTTCATGTTAAGCTGTAAGTGGTTCCACATGTGAGACACGGTAGCTTTAGGGCTCCCCTTTGGGTTTTGAGCCGTGTTGTCTGAACCTCTCTAAAGGAGGAGACCTCAGTGTCCACCATTTTATGTCAGAGGTGATTCAGTAATGGGACTGTAACTTAACACTGCCCGCTGAGCTGTGGAGCTCACCGGGGCTCACATGGTAGGAAAAAATATAGATGTGGCACAAGGTAATCCATAATGGGAAAACAGCTTATTTAGAGGCATCGAGCGTTCAGTCCAGATGTGTTCGTCTGAAAACACAGCAACACGGATAAAAATGTTCTCAGAAAAATGATGAAACACAATAATGTGCATCACCTTCCAACTGTAGAGCGAATATTATTACAGTGCCAGTAGAGCGCAGTGCATTTACTTATAGATTTCCAGGAAGACAACAGTATGTTGATGAGGTTTTTGTAAGATCTGTGTACTGTAATGCTTTGTGGTTTAAGAAAGGGGTTAAAATCTTTGTTGTGATAATCAAAGCATTAATCCCCATGTCAATTATGTGACTATAATTATCTTAAATTTTCCTAGGTAAAATAAATTCAGCTTATCATCAAATACCACTTGATATCAGAGAAGAACACATATAATGGTACAAATATTAACTACTACTCTGATACAAAGGAACCAATTTTCAAGGATTTTGGGGTTTGGTTTTTTTTTGGTTTTTTTTAGATTTTGATCAGCTCGCTTGCTGTTTGAAAAGTTTCCAAGAAGGCTGCTCTCTAAAGATCTATTATAAACTGTAGAGACCTTGTTAATTACATTTATATTTTGCATAGTGTGTCTGAGTGACTGCTGTAATCTGTGGCTCCATATTTTTCATTTTCCTCCCTACTTTTGCCTTTGGGGATTTCGTATTTACATTCCATAAACCTAGAAAGACCATTCAAGTCATGAAACGTGAGTTAACACAAAGTGCAAGGTTAATAAATAATGTACAGTGTCTGCCCAGCATAAGTTGACTTCATTTTTTGAACGGCTTGTACAAAAGAAAATAGCCTATAATCTCCTGCTAATAGATCTTATCTGAGTCCCAAAATGGAAACGGTTTATCTGTCACTTCGCTGGATAGACAGACACTAGTGTAAGGGGTTCGTGTTAGCATAATTTTTTTCCCCTTTTTTAATTGGACACACAAAGTAACATCTAAGTGGTCTGGTCATCTCGTGTGAGCAACCACTTAATCCTCAGTAATGTGTTTGCTGGAAAGGTGTCAAGTAGTTTGTAACGTAAGATGGAGAGAAAATCATTTTTCTCTCACTGCAGCAGCATGATAATTGGGTATGAATGCAGTCAGGCTGTGCACCTCCTTCAATTTCCTGTTGGCTGATTGCAGTATGAAAAATTTATACCATCTTCTCTGCATTAGTTGGTCAAAGTAAAGGTGTTAATTGCCTGTATGAACTGCCAGAAACATAGAAGCAACTGCTGGCCAATGTGCTTTCAGTTTACTTTTTCCTTTTACCACATACATTATGATTTTTTTTTTTTGCTGCTTTTTTTTTTTTGCGCTGCTACATCCACAGAAATGCTAATGGTTAAAGTAATTATATTGGCAAATGCCTGACCAGAAAATATATAAATATGATATAATTCTGGTCACGTAAAACATCTTTTAAAGTGATGAGACCATAAGCTTTTCTCTGCCGTCTCAAATGTGTGTTCTCTCAATATACATGCAGGTCTGTTGGTGGATGGCAGGAGAGAGGACGACTTGTGTAAGAGGACTCTGTCTCCACTGTAGATTCAATAAGATAATGCACAGTCTGTATGGCTTTAAGACCAGATATTAACATCATGTTCAGCAGATCATTTACTGCTGTTAGATTTTAATGACTGTGTAATGACAGTAGTCATGGCTGGCACGTCTCTGGTTTGTCCGTCTGTACATCCCAATTTTGGGATGCTATATTTCAGGA
>JBAJHX010000096.1:14677238-14692609 GCA_037176925.1 Amniataba percoides
AATGACAGTAGTCATGGCTGGCACGTCTCTGGTTTGTCCGTCTGTACATCCCAATTTTGGGATGCTATATTTCAGGAGCCCCCAAAAGGAATTTCATTATGTCTGTCACAGATGACAGATGACAGACTGATTAAAATATGGTGGTCAAAGGTCCTCACAGAACATGTCTTTTTTTCTGTTTCACACAAATGTCTAATAGGATAAAATGATGAAGTAATGACATTTTTAACTAAAAATGTCAAAGTGATCACATGCAAGGAATTTGACTTTTTTTTTCCTCTCGGTAAACATTCAACAATTAACACAGCAGGGCAACAAACAAAACATTTTGCCCATTTCTGTTGTCCTCTATTCAGAATCTCTCTATTCTGTTCTTCCATAGGGACGCAGACACAACCTCAGTTCAAAAGCGAACGTTCAGCACGAGAGATGATGCAGCTTCATCGCCTGTTCGTGGAAAACGACGGCGTAAAACGTAAGACAAGGGAAGAAAAGGAGGGAGGAAGAAAATGATCTGTCACCTGCAAAGTCTTAAATAAACTTTTGAAAGACTTTCAAGCATGCGTTTTATATGCATTTCTTTTCTGAAGTTGCACTGTTCACTTTTTGTATCATGCATGAATAAATGTTTCATATTTTAATGTATTTCGTAGTCCTGTGATCCCTGATGAGTTGTGGCCTCCATAATTTCCTCAGGTTACTTCAGGAGAAAGAGGACTATGAAAATAGTACTTGAATCTAGTGAGACAGTATTTAGTGGCGAAAGGTTTAGTTCAGATTTATGTTTAAAAATGAAATGCAGTGTTTGTTTAAAGTAAAGCAAATGTAAAGATAATTTTTAGTTGTAGCCAACCTATAGCCAGCAGTGCTTGTAATTTAATCCACTTTATGTTTTTTTTATTTTTCTGTTTTATTAATTTTTTTTCTTTTGGGGGGGGGGGGGGTACATGTCTTTAGATCCACTGTAAAATGAAGTTTAAAACCTTTAGGAATAAAAACCTGTAGCCAATGTCGGAATATATTCCGACATTCCGACACTGGCTACTCGTGTAGGCATGGATAAATGTTGACGTTTTTGTACACTGTGCAGAGCTACACTTTTGGATTTTGTCACTGTGAGGTAACTGTTGAATTGGCTTAATAAATGTTCTCTTCAAAAAAGCTATTAAAAAAAATCTCTCCCTAACCCTCTCTTTTTCCTGCTAAGAGCAAATGTCTGTCTGTCGGCTAACCTATCACCTCCACCTTCAAATATGCCCTCATTTTTGGCGTACTCTTTGGCCAACTCAGATTAGGAGCTCTGTTGCATGGGATTCATCTGTCCTTTTCAATTTCAAAGCATGTAACAAATCTGTAGCCTTCAAATTGTTTTCTTTGAAAGAAAGTAAGCAGGGTCAGTTTAATTCAATCAAACCAATGCTGGTTAAAAAAAAACAAAAAAACACAGGTCAAAGCAAGCGAGAGTGTAAACACTTAAGGAGGGGAGCTGGTGTTTATGTATGTACGTGCATGGGAGAGTGAGCAGGAACACATTGGGGAGTTGACCTTGATTGAAAACAGAGCTCGCCTGGAGCCTGGACTCAGAAACATGGTGCTTCTGTCTCTCCCCTCAGACAAAGCAGGGACACACCGACTGACATTGCTGGAGACACATCAGTGCAGTATGCTCATGCGCACTCACACCTCTGACCTCATTGCGTCCTTTCATCCTTCTTATACAGCAACGCTGTTTGTCTTCGGTTTAATAAACAAGGATGATACTCTTATTTGAAACCACAGGAGAGGACTGAGTCACTCGTGATCCCTGCCTCGATTTGGTAAGCAGCAGAGCAGGCAGTGATCACTGATTCCACACACAGACGCGCACACACACACTGCCTCTGGGGAAGATCCACAGAGACTACACTTTCAGCAGAAGTCACCTTATTTATCTGTGTCTGGGTGACGATGTTGATATTTGTCATCTGTCCAGCACAAGGGGAGACTGATTTTAAATCTTATAAATGTTGGCTAATTAACTGATGCCCTCCCTCCCATTCTAGTTCTAATCCGTATTTTCTCATATTCTGAATGCTCTAAACAGCCGTGACAGCCTTTTGAAAGCGTCTGAAAATCCTGAAAATAGCAAGACCAATCTGAATGTCATGGTGAGAGATCAAGGAACCAGGGCAGCAGACCTACAGGACCACGTTCGGCCTCAGGACTGACTGTTCAGTGTGAACTTCTCTGCCCCCGACTACTACTCTCATTAAGCTCAGCCTCCGGGACAAAAATGGCAGCAGTGTTAACAGCCCTCTTATACTTAAAAGTGTTTTTTCCCCCTCTCAGACAGATTCTTCCAATGGAATGACAAATTTCTCTTCATCCACAAATTAGCCAGAGGCGAACTTGAAGGGGCGCCCACACTAACAGGGAGATGTCACAATTCTTTCAGAAGGAAGAGATTTCCATCTGACCACTGACTTCTGACATTTTTTAAAAACCTGGACCTAACGATAAAATGAAAACAAAACAATAAGACACCCAGGGGACTCCAAATGTATGTTAAAAATCAATAATTAAATAGTGTATAAGTAATAATACACATTATAATTAACAGTTGTCAACAGAAGAACCCATAACACAGTCTGTGACTGGAATTTTTTTGTTTTTCCTGTAGTCTGTCTGTTCTTTTCCTTATGAGGTAGTTCTTTTATAAAAACAGTCTCTTTGGCATCAGTGTTTCCTCCTTTCACGTCTGCATTCCAAAACATCTCAAAAACAACTTCCGTCAGTGCTTTGATAGATCAGTATGGCTGCCAGGGCTCTGTAAACGTAAAAAAAGGACCACCACGGGTTCAGTTTAAAAAGCTTAAAAAGCTTCTAGCTACCCCTTTTTCACCGTTTTAAAAAATTATTTTGCCTCAGAATTTGAAATGCAACCCGCAAAATAATGTTCATAAGCTGAGACAAAACAAGTCCTGCAATCTCTGGTCATTCAGAAATAAATTAAATCATGTATACATTTCTGACATGTAAATGTGCTGTATGCTTTTATGTAGACTGTTATTGACATTAGATCCTCCTGCAGAACTCCATCTGAACTAATGGCACTGCAGGTTTTCTCTCAGCAATATGCAATGAAAAACTGAGGACTAAAAAAAAACACTAATGTAAATGTAGTGGTAATTGTATGTATATGTGTCAAGTATAGATCAGATAGAAATTTGGTGATAGAGAACTAGCATTTATTGAGACAGAGCTAGAACACAGAAAACAATTTCTAGAAGCTGGAAGAGGTGCAGTATTAGTCAAGTTTATAGCCCGCAATTATAGTCTCAGTGGGCCCCATAATGTTCACATTATGAGATAGTAAATGAAAACCGCTTTACCCCTGCATACACCCTCAGTGGTGATAAGGCAAAAACTCCTGGCAGAACATTATGAGAAAAGTTTAATGAGTTAAAAAATGGAACATGATGGAGAAAAATACACCGTATAAAGACAACAGTGCTGAGCTTGAATGAGTAGAGTTTATACATCTTTATGACAAGTCACTCATGTGCTTCAGAAAAGCTGTAGACAATTCCTTGAACGCTCCTCTATCTGAAATAAACATGTAGCATGTCATATGTGTGTGTGTGTGTGAGTTATACAGTTATTTATTTAGAGTTATGCATATAAATGTATCTGTGTGTGTATGTATAGGTGTGGGTGTGTGACAGGTGACAAAAAAACAAAACACAAAACAGATATAGAGACACAGGATTGCCCCATTAAGCATGACAGTAAGCTGCTCTGGTTAAATGTGTCTTATTGCATGCATTTCATGCTATAGTAAACTCTGACTCTAACTCTAAACTTAGTAGTGATATTGGTAGTTAAAACCTTATCATACCAGATAGAAATGATTAACTGAACTACAAAAAAAAGGGCTGTGAAATTAAAGGAATTTTCCATGCAGAGATTTATTTTCAGGCTGCTGCTTACATCAGCACTGCAGTATTACTTTTAAACTGGTGACACATCCAAGCCTTCACTTTGTCAAGAGGTGTAATCTGATCAAGATGAGGGACTGTGTATGACTCTGGGTCTCTTTTCCTTCAGACTTTTAAAACTTTGGTTACGCAATAATAATTTCGTTTAGTATGAAATATAATTTCATTTGTGTCGGTCAAGTAAAGCAGTAGTTCCCAACAGCGGAGTGGTGATTGTTTTCTTCCTCACAATCAAAAAGGAAATTAGACCAGTGCCAAATGATAAAATTAACTACCTCGTATGGTGAAAAGCAAGTTGATATAATAGGCACAAAGACACAGTGGCAGACAGAAAGTAGAGTTCAGAGAGATGAGCCAAACTTTATAATTAACTCATGCAGTATGTGTCCATAATAAACACCAGCAGACCTGTTATTTGAGAGGGTACATTGATCTTTTTATGTTCCTGTATTTTCTTTGACATCTTATTACTTTGGAGGGACCCGAAGTACCTTTAGCTTGCTGACTTTAGCCATTATTGAGCTATTTGACTGCTCCCAGCATCCCTGAGGAGTTCTCACACAGGCTGGAGATTCATATGCAGGACACTTTCCCAATGCAAGTTTATACCTGCTTTAGTTTTTGCCATCCGTAACTTTAATGAATGCCCTTGATCAGGTATGGAGAATGCAAGAATGCAAAATAATGAGGCACCTTTTGTTGCTGTTGTTATCTTTTAAAGTGTCAGCAGTTTGATGGAGAGATGCAGATCCTCTTCTATCCCTAATTTTCTTGTCTGGAACAACAACGGCAGGCTGAACACATTTAACACTTCACTGTTGGAGGGATGAAGAAAAAATATTGGAACAGACTGACAGGCTAAATTACAGTCATTCACAGTATCGATTTGTTTCTTTGGGACTGGGAACCAATACTTCACTATACTAAACTGTAGATACAGCAGATTTATTTACAACAGTTATTGTCTGCCACAAAAGCTGCACGAGATGAAACACCAGAGACTTTAGTTATAGAGAATCAGTGTCTATACAGCCTTTTAATGTGCTGCTCTGTTCAAAATCAAACACATTATTTATAACACTTTACATTATAATAATACAATCACAATCATTCTTTTGACTTGGCCACTGAGGTGAGTGGTCCAACTTTTTGAATATCCTCTGATCAGTTGAATTTTATCTTTACAGCTGGATATAAGACACTAATTGCACCTCGCAGATTTGAATCAATGCATTTCATTAGGATGCCAGATGGGAGCACAGCAATTTGGTTAATTGTTCCCCAGGTGAGAGGAGAATACCATTGGTGGCACAACTGCAACACAAGCATATTGAAATGATTTAATGTGGGTTGACAGATGCCGGATTCAAACAGAAATGTTGAACAAACACATAATATGTCCAGGATATGACCAATTCAAGCTGTTGTCGCAGGTTCAACAAGCAGCCAATTAGGTGCATTTCAGCACAGATGTGTGCCTTTATCAATAAAGGTGCCTATTAGCAGAAAAGATCATGATGTCAGACTGTATCCACACATGGTGAAAACACCCCATGTGTAGATAAGAGCATGTACAGGTGTACACGGTGGCCTTGAATCAGTATTCAGGCTTCTTTGTGTGGATTTGAGCAGATCATCCAATTAGTTTCCTGTATCAATAGCCAGTGTCATGTGCAGAGATTTGTGGAGGTTTTACAACTAAATGACTATTGTAACAATGAAAGTGTTGAGCCTCTGTCTGAGAGGAAATTTGCATAAATACACCAGAGGATCCTTCTTACTGGAGTGCGATTGTGCAGTTTCACTCCAGATAACAAAAGCCAAATCCAGTATAGACATTCAGTCAAATCCCTTTGAATGAACTCAAATGATCCTTGGCATTTGTGTTTATCCTAAACTGGGATTGTCTCAGTGGCCTTTAGTTAGCATTAGACGTGATTACATTTTGAATAAATCTCGTTCATACAAAAGTCAGTTTAGTTCTGTACTGGGATAAAGCAGTTGGAGCTGGGTAAGTCACTGAGCGCCAGAACTGTGCTCAAAGAGATATTACATCACCCAAATAATATTAATTTTGTTAGATGGAATTATGACATTGACATCATTGAGGATTTTTCTTGGCAATTAAAACAATCTTGCAGTTTTTCCAAGCCCTTCTTGTATACATTTGGAGGCAATGTCCTGTATCTGGTGCCTAGTTTTGTGATTTTTGAGTCTGCAGATTGAGGGCCCAGAATCTGATTACCCCTCTGGGAGAAGTAAGTTTGCCAAATTGAATTAGAAAGCCATATTTCTCTTTATGGCTCCTTTGACTTTGAGAGACGTGAATGGGTCGCTCAGCAGCAGGTTGTGTAATGACTTGAGAGAGCTCTCTTTTTTTTGGCTGGAAAAGTGAACACAAACATCTCGCAGCACTCAAGTGTCACTGGGGGAGACACTGAATACTAGTGTCTGCCGTACTGTAGCTGACTTTGTTCTCTGACCTCCCTGTGGAGAAAAGCAAGCAAAAAGAGACATTTCAGAGATCAATAGACTATAAACACAGATCACTTCCTTTTGGAATATTGATGCCTGGAGTGGTAAGGCAGTGTAGCATGACCCCCCATTTAAAATCACAATTATCTTGTGTTTTTGTGGTTATAACCACCAGTACAGTTCCAGCAGTTCTTCTTCTTTTTTTTATCTCCTCATGTGGAGCTACTCACTGTTACTACTTGTTACCATATTTAATGTCGTGTTGAGAGAGTTCCGCAGCGGAAGGCATGTCATCGGCTAATGAGACAGACGAGAGGTTAATTAGAGGTGAAATACATTTTCATCAAGACTTTTTGTTAATCACTGAAACATGATGAGCTTTTACCTCTTATAATCATAAATAATTTTGAAATTACCCCATGAGTGGAGAATCAAACCTGCAGTCCATGAAGCCCTATCAGCTTTTATACAAGTGGTGGATTAAATTCAAAAGTGCAGTTAAAGTTGTCCGTTAATAAGACACCTCTGTCTCTCCAAACATCAGCTAATATGGCGTATTTATCTTAAAGGGGAATCCTGTCAATGTAATAAATCAAAGTTGTTTAGAGGTCTTGGGGGGAACTACTGCATATGAACAAGTTGTATAAAGCATTTTGTGGCTCCATAGGGAGCTGCATGAAAACTGATGAACTGGCTCAAGTAATGCCACTTGAGTCTGCATCAGCTGGAGTTTAAAATCTGGCAGTGATGCGTAGAAAGAAGTCAGCTTGACAGACTTCCGCTCGAGGCTACATTAGTCAGCGCTGCACCTGAACCTCCAAACTGTCTGCGGCCGAGTTGCATTGTGGGTAATGTATTGGTAGCAGTTTTGTTGATCAAAAAGACAATAAATCTGCTTCTGCTGCACAGATTTAGACTCTTTTTGACTCTTTTTACTTTAACCTGTCCACTCAGTTTGTCAATGTTATAGGAGTCTGATGCTGAAGTATCCTTTTAAAAAGTATGAAACCTTTCTGAACACATAAAGGAAGACCTAGCACTGAAAAATCACTTAATTTTGTTGTTTTTTTCCCCACTGGACAGTGACACTTATTAAGTTTATTTCTGTTGTTTAGTTATTTGAAAACACTTATAATCAAACATTTATAAATAAACTTTAAATAATATTTCACTATATATTGTGTTTGTTTCAGTCACTAGTGCAATACAATTTAAGAAAATATAACTGCTGATTTCCACCAAAGCAGAGTGGAAAAAGGGATGATATCCAGGTTAGCACTGAAATACTGTAGATTTGTTTTCTGGCACTGTCCATTACCATAGAAACAAAATAATAATACAATATATACAATTTTTTTATATAATAGATTCATTTTTGAAATATGGCAAACCACCAACATGTGAGCACTGGAAGTTAAATCAACTAAAAAGCTTACTGGAGAACACGATGATGATTGCATACTGATGGTGCATTTCTTTTTGTGCAGCTTTCTCTGTTGGTGTTCTCTGTTATTTCTCTATTTTCACTTTTTTCAGTGTTGATTAGCACACAGTTTTCCCTGAATCATCCTCATATTCAATGTGGGCTACTGCAGCACTCAAAATCAATTTCTGCAATATGATCCTGCACCAATAAAGGACAAAAAAAAGATTAATGGTGTGAATTATGTCCACAGTTTACAGCATATCATAATGCAACATATCAGAATCAGATTCAGATTCAGACTCATTGCCAACTAAGCATTCACATCTTGTGTGTCTGTGCGTAACATTTAAACATGGGAAGTGGACCAGATGTCAAATAACTCAAATCCAAAGTGGTAGTAGTAGTGAGGATGGCGAGTATAGAGGTTGAGCTATAGGGCTTACTAAGTACTTGTATTAGATGGAATAGTTGTCTTGTAGACTTTCCTCTGTCATGTTTGCACTGTTTCTGAGCAATAGAGAGTAATATTCTGCTCTCCTGTGCCACCACTTTGAAATAATGCGAAATGTGCTTGCAGCGTTAACATCGTGCTTTAAATGTGTGGACTTAAGCTGCAGTTGCCTCCAGTGCCCTGCTCATCAATTTGTCAGGTCTGTAATTATTCAATATTACGTCCATTCTATTTTCATAGTTGGAGTGACATTCATTATTTTCTTTTTAGCTTAGGTCAAAACACACTCTGGTCATTTGAGCTGGTTATTTAAGTTGGTGTGATGATAACTTGGAGCCCAGTGTAGACAGAGCCATAGAAGGCAGTAAAATGATTGGGCAGCATCTCGTGTTGAATTCTTGAAGCGTTATCTCACCAAGAGCGAAAAAAATACACAAAGGAGACTAACTGGAGGGAGACACTTCCAATTTATTTATTTATCTGTAATTGAGACTTCAAGTCAGACCAGACTGCTGTGTGAAATAATGCTATTGTTGAATTTTTATTGGAGTACTTAATCAAATGTAATTGTTGAGGATTTGCTGGAGGTGTTTATCACGGTGGTTGGGTTGGATGACTAACCACACCTGGCATCACAGGTGCTATCTGCATAGTGCTGGGGTGAACATTTTAATACATTGTGACCTGACAGGGATCAAAACGTTGTCTGTTTAAATTAATTTGTAGGCAGACGTCACTCTTCTCATCAATCCTGATTTCCTAAAGACTTTCCTAACTGTGCTTCCTCACGCAAGAAGGAGTGTTGTAAATGCATGCAGGATAGTTATGTCCCTCAGTGTTTTTAAAAAAAAAGTCCAATAAAAACCTATTCTGTTGTTTATGTGTGTTCTCATCATTTTACCCCAGAAGATATCTGTGTGCGAAGCAACAAACTAAAAATAGAGACATTAGCGCAGATCTCTGGATAATCTGCCCTGATGCTTTTGCAAATGTCTCAATAGAATTCCTAATGTATAAACAAAACATGTATTTGTGTTTTAAACCAAAGCAGATGTTCCTTCTTGCAAGGGTGCTGCTGAGAGAGGCCTGATGTTTATCAGGTTTAATCAGTAATGTTCCCTATATGCTCCCTATGGAACACAGCACATCATTACAAATCACATCAGGCTGCTATAGCGTTTGTCTGAGGACGTCTCTTAGCCACTCCCAGTTTCAGTTTGCGTCTCACAGCAACTGGGATGAGTTTCAAACGACTCTGGAATTGGACAATTTCATTTCTATCTTTGCCTTCCAGGTCTATATTTCAGAGACATCTTCTGGCATAAATGCAACTGTTTCTAGGCAAACATGCCTCTGCCTGCACTACAACAGGTGTTTTCATGTATTAAAGTTTCTCTTTTCCCCACATCTCCCCTACTATCACATCAACATGCTTCGACGCTTTGTGGCTGTCTGAACCTGTATTTGTCTGATTTTATGTAAAGGCTGAGTTGAAATAGAGGTTAAATAGAAATAAATATTGGAGAACCCAGCAGGAAATTGAAAACACCAGACCAATCATGCATGCCCTCCAGGGCTGAACCTGTCATGTGGGAATTTCAAGGTGTAATTTTTGTCCCTCACTTTCGCTTACTGACTCGTTTTCTCTCATGATGACCGTGTGTGAAGTCACCTTGGTGGAGGGTTACACTGCTACATACACACATGAATGCAAAAAGCATCCCCTCGCAGGAGGAGAATCAATTATTCCTGACATTAATAGTAATTTTGCCGTGAGGAATAATTAAAGAATTTGGTGACGGAATTTTAAAATATTTTTATCATTTAGTAATGGTGATATCTGTGGTATTTTTGTATTTCTCTTCTCTTCTCTGGTACCTGGGCTGAAACCTCACCTCATGGTAACAACTCAGTTATTTCTGTTGTCTTCAGCTGAGCAAGGTTTACAATCTATGTGACAAACATTATCATATTTAGTACTATTAAGTGTTTTGAAAAGTCAAAAATGGAGAGACAGGAAAAAGGGTCTTGTCTGGATTTCCACTCCTGTTGTTATTGTTTGAACCCGAGAGCCATTATGCCGCTTTAAACTGAAGAAATTTAATGGTGTTTGAGTTTGAAACTCTGAGTGGCGTTGGTGACTCATCTTTAATGTTTGTAGCAATAATGTCTGAAATGAATGGCAAATAAGCTTCGGATTTTAAAACTGAGTGCATAAAATGTGACAGATCTCTATAAAGGCCTTTTTTCCCTTGTGTGATTTGTTTCAGTCTGTCTTTCTAAAGGTCAGAGAAACCATTTCTCGTCTGGGAGGTGGTCTCTGCTGGATGTTTTTTATGTGCTTCTCGGTACTTGTCTTCCCAGTGCTTGTGGTTGTTATTCCTACATACTCCAGCAGCGTAGTTCCTTTCTATCACAGCATTGCCGGGATAAAGACCTATGGCGAGGCATGCAACGCCTACTGATGTGCCCCTGCCTTTCCAAAAGGAGCTTTTCTGTGCCGAGAAACCCAGCCGTCCTTGCACAGGGCAACATTTCGCCTGCTTTCCTCTTATCTGCCGATGTGCCACAAACAATTGGATTTGTTATTGTTGCCATTCAGTCAAGGCTCAGCGGGGTGCAGGAGGGATCCATCTCTTAGCTGCTGTGAAGGATGTAGTGAGGTTTACACACGCGGTAAAATGTAAACATTTCAGGAGGGTTTCAACAAAAATGAAGCGTGAGTGCTTGTGAGGAGTTTTCCAACAGTTGAAAGGAAGATGGGCCGAGCCTTCGAGAGGTTGTGAGCTTACTGTAGGTTTGTCTTCATACAGACAACTAACCCACTGATCTGTGCTTTTTCCTGACATTTCTCCTAACATATTAACTCATGTGCCGCCATTTCCCAAAATCCTCTGCTGTCTCCCCATGGCGTGCCCCTGATTGATCACTGTCAGAGCGTGAAATGGAGAGAGAGTGAAATGTGTTTTTACAGAGCCCGATCACAGTGCTTCGAGTCGTCAAAGGGATTGTAAATGCAGTGGCGAGGGGAGGGAAGGAGGACATCAGCTCAGTGTTAATAGGTTCAGAACATTGTGCACGCAATCATTTCAACGGCTTGTAAATTAAATGGCTCCTTGGAGACAGCACACAGTGTTCATGTTGTCAAATCTATTATCTGAAAGAGGCTTGTCACTGGGGGCCATCTAGATAATCCTGCGTGCTATGACATTGCAACTGTCCGACATTACCTTGTGTGTTATTGACTGTATTCTCTGTGCTCTCCACTGCACTTCATCATGCCGTAGGACACAATTTAAAACACATTTTAACATGAAATATGGTACTGTACTGGCGCTGACAGACACTTCAGCATGACAGATGTCATTTATTGCATAAACCCTCACTTACTGCCCGTGACTGCTGTCTGGAACCGACTGCAACATTCTTCACATGATGCCACGCACATTTATACATTTGCATTTCTTACTTGTGCGCCTTTCTCCGTTTCTCCACTTGCATCATGTCTTTGCTGCATCAGGCTCAGCCTAACTGTAGCAGTGCATGCATAATGTATGGTTACGACGCGATTGTGGTTTTGTATGGTTATGAGAGTTCAGCTGCATCGCTTTCTGCTGCTCCTCACACATCTGGTGTCCACCCTCATAAAAATGCATGAAAGACGCCCTCGTTAACCTGACAACAAAATACAAATATGAGAAGTGAGATGCCGCCGTTATTAATTATCCTAAAACTTTGATGACCTGTTAGAAATGAACAGCTTAGAAATGTGAAAAGCAGAGGCAGTGGCACATTTTGTGTTGACAGCGCAGGATGGCCATGGCATAAAAAGACATTAACTGTGAACACAAAATGAGAAACTGGCTACTGAAAGTGTGAAACAGCACAAGAACATTTATAGTCTCATTTAGTCTGTCTTAGCGTCAATCCTTTTTTTTCTTTTTCAAATTAACTTAATTTGCTTCCCATGGTGGTGCTGTAATTACCACAAACTAGGGATAAAGGAGCCTTTGAGAGGGTTGGCTGCAACATTTCACTTAAGGTGCAGTGGAGTGCCATGCTGTGGGATTTCTGGATGGACTAAATCACATGGGCAATTTGTTGTCTGCCTTCCTGATACCACGCTGTCCCTCTCCGTCACAACCAGCCTCTAAAATGAGACTCAGTGTGAATAGAAAAGAGCCTGCAAGTCCACAGTTTGCCATACAATACAGAAAACACCTCAGTGATTAAGTGTCCGGCCTGTCAGGCTGTATTGGACGCGATGAATACTAAAAGGGCTAATTATAGCAGAAAAGTTGTTTGTTAAATCCACATCTGATCACAGAGGGGATTCAGAGGCATATTCCCCAAATCTCTACTATCTATTTGCATTTGTGCGCAGCTCTCTGTTTGTATAAACCTCATTAAAGAGGCAGACCCCTGAGTCTATCCTGTCACTCACCTCTCTCTTCAGTAAATTTCATTTTATGACACAAAGACCTGCACAGCATTCTCCATCTGCGAGCCAGTTACAACTCAATTTATCTACTTGCGTGATATTAAACTTTTCCAAAGAGCAGGGCACGAGTTCTCACAGCCTGTTTGACAGATTGTCATTGTGTTTGGGTAGTTTAATAGTTTGGAAAATAGAGTTCTGAAATATGTTTGGAATATTTTTAAGCAGTTTTGGGAAAGTTTTGTGAATGCAGAATATGTATATATAAAAAGCACACATGGTTTTGAGGTTAAAAATAATTAAACTCCATGCAGAGCAGTGTGCTTAAAAATAATCATTTCAAATCCTGCTATCTGCGCTCCACACTGGCCAGTGTCTTAACCTCGGTGGAACTAATTAGGACTCCACAACACACTTGCCTAGGAATATTTTCATTCCCAGGTGGCTATTGCAAACAGACTATGCAAGTCAGACATATGTGCAAAGCAGCCAAAACAGTCAGACAATGTGAGTGCACAGCTGACCAACATGCCTCACATGGATTTTGAGGGAAATTCTTCAGTAATAGCGACAGGGTTATAATTTCGCTGTTTGCAAATTGTAGTGGCACAGAAGTCTTAATCCACATCCCTGTGACTATCAAAGGATCATGTTAGTTCCTTTCTACCCGTGTCACTCTGTGAAGATGGACTCTTCCTTCCATCTGTGTGCATAGGCATTTGTGCTAGAGCTCTTTGTTTACATGCTTAGGATGGACGGCGTCAGCCCTCCTGTATACAGTCCAATAGGTCCAGCAGCACGGAGACACAGTAATGGAATAGCTTAGAAATGAAGCCTCCTCATCCATCACAGCAGGCTCGGGTGACCTTACTATCCTCCGCAAATGAAAGACCAGTTATGGCTTAAAGGTCCTTGTCATCCATATGTGGAAGTAATATATCTGTTTGTTTTGTTTTAATATTCTCATCTTGTCTTAATATATATAGTGGACGACCCACTGAATCCTCCAATGTCAATTTGGCCTCTCTTTATTTTCTTTGCTTTTTTTTCCCACTTGCTTATCCACAGTTAGATAAGAGTGAGTTGATAACGAACAGGCAGAATTTCACATGTCAAGCTTGACGCGAGGTGTATTTTGAATTATATTGGCATCAATAATTGACAGCTCTGGGTTCAAGCTCTTTTTGCTCAGTAATTTTTGTACATAGTGCTGGGATTTCAAACTGATTGTCAAATTACATAAAAGTTATGCAATATACTCAGCTAAATTGGCAGTGTGGCATCACATTAAAATTCTGGTTAACTGTAGGGTTATTTTGTTCATTTAAATCTCCACTTTTCACATTTCACTGTGCGCTCCTCAGTCCATCATATCGAGGGAGTTTTCTGCATTTGACTGCATTTAGTTTTGTTGTGCCATTTAAACTTTAATCTTTGATCAGTGGTTCTGACGTACTTTTTGATGGCTTGTCAAAACATGTTTAAGTATTTCTTTCCAGTGTGCAAACAGGCTCTTGAGGAAGAATATTTTCCATTCATTATATTGGCAGCAGGCTTCAGTGTCTTACCATCACTTTCAGGAGAGACTTCAGAGCCATACAAAAGCTGTTTATGTATTACTCACTATTGTCCTCTATTTGAACATCACCTAGCCTGATGATGCGTTTAATTTGGATGTTATGTCTTGTCAGGATCATTCACTAAACACGTCATTCAACATTAAGCACAAGGGCTGCATTTCAGAGACATTAATATAGTTTCCTGGAATTAATTAGCACTCAATCGAATAATGAGTAATCTTATTTGAAGCACAGTTCATCGTTTTTTCAGTGACTTTATTTAACTTACAAGCCACAAATCAGATAAAAGATCAAGATGTTTTATGAAATCATTAGGAAGAAATCTACTTTGTGGTTTCCCACTGGGCATTTTCGCTAATATAGTTAGTTGAAATATACGTGGACCATCTGGTGATAGCGGCTTAGATCACACCTTTTCTTGAAACCAGGCCCAAAATGCATAAAAGGCTAAAATGGGAGAACATTGCCCAAATCAAACTGTGTCAAAAATTCCCCTGATATGGCCTGTTAACGTTGATGAATGAAGTGAGTCACACATGTATATAAAATTTCTGTTTTAAATCTTTGTCATGGACAATGCCTTCATTGCCATCTGTGATTTCTTCCCTTCAAATCGTGTTGCTTCTAAATTAGGTGGGCTCATATTATTGGCCATAATTTTCATCACTCCAGTGATGCATGTTCATTGCAGCTGCGGCGCTCATCAAACACTGTTGGATAAGACAGGAAATGATCTAACAAATAAAATCAAATCCAGTTACTGCTCTGTGTTCCACAAGGAGGCAGAAGCAGGAGCTGTCCATCAGTGAATATATGTATGTGTGGTGTCTGTGTGTGTGTGTGTGTGTGTGTGTGTGTGTGTGGTTGTGTGTGTGTGTGTGTGTGTGTATCTGTCTATCAATCTGATAGATAGATAGATAGATAGACAGACAGACAGACAGACAGACAGAAAGATAGATAGATAGATAGATAGATAGATAGATAGATAGATAGATAGATAGATAGATAGATAGATAGATAGATA
>JBAJHX010000096.1:14723549-14755667 GCA_037176925.1 Amniataba percoides
TATATGTGTAATATCATTTTCCACAGGTCCCTAAGTGTGAATTTTGTGTTTTTGGACAGGTCCGGATATGTGAAAAATTTTTTTTTTTCGACAGGTATGGATATGTGAATTTTTTTTTTTGCAAAGGTCCTTATATATGTAATTTCGCTTTCCACAGGTCCATATGTGTAAATTTTTTGTTTTTGGACAGGTCCGGATATGTGAAAAAAATTTTTTTTTCCACAGGTCCGGATATGAAAAGATTTTTTTTCGACAGGTCAGGACATGTTAATTTTTTTTTTTCGACAGGTCTGATCTGGCGTTGCAGGCAACCCACAATTTGATCCCGTACCTGGCAGGTTTGCTGGGCATATACTGTTGAAAGGGACAACGGCCTCGGGTGTCGAGTCGAAAGAACGGGAAGGTGAAAAAGAAAGTAAAAGAAAAAAAAACAAACAACAAAGAAACAAACAAACACACACACACAGAGAAACACATACAAAAAAACAAACAGAAACGTTATTATCATTATAATAGTTATTTTTACATATGTATGTATTTATTTATATATTTAACGATCGTGCGATTTATTATTATTATTATTATTATATTTATTTATTTTTTAAAATATTTTTCTTAATCGCATCATATCTCGCGGTAATCACCTCTGAACGGAACCAGTTGCTCGTCCACCGTGACGTGAGGTCTGGGGTTGTACAGGATCGGTACCCATTTGACGCACGCGTCCCAGATCTCTCTCACTGCCGCCAGTTTGTCCGAGACTCGTCTCTCCACTCTCGTGTCACGGTCGTCGAACCGCACCAGCTTCAAGTAAACTTGAAAGGACTTTGAAGGACATGGTGGCGTGGAAAATCGCGTGTCCACTCTCTGCGTCTGGCGGCATCTCGTCCATTTTTCAGCTTCCAGACGTCTCTTCCGTATTTTCTAAGACCCTCTCGGTTAGTCTTCTCCAGAATGATTTTATCTATTTCCCGCGTGAGGAAGAGGAAGAACGTCGACACGATGTCTCGGGTGTTGGAAGCCGCGTAGGCCGTGGGTCCCGGCGGCCAGGGCTGCCGCTGCTGCCACTGCTGCTGCGTCGTTTGGTACGGTGCAGAGGACCAAGTTATTTTCCCGTTTCTCGACGGGAACATCTCTAATGCGGCGGGATGCATTTCTTCTTCTTCTTCTTCTTCTCCTCCTCCATCGTCTTCTTCTTCTTCTTCTCCTCCTCCTCCTTCTTTTTCTTCCCCTCCGTCTTCTTCTTCTTCTTCTACATCTACTTCTCTTTCTCCTTCTCCTTCTGATACGTTGTCGTCGGTGACCGGCCGAAACACACTCTCCTGTTCCTCGTCCACCGCTCGTTGACACCGCATTCTCTTTGTCCTCTCATCCTCGGGCCGTCGCGAAACGCTCTCCTCTGGGCTTCCGTCGTCCTCTCCCTTCCTTCGACATCCTCCCCTCCTCTTCTCCTCTCGCTCCTCCCCGTCATCGCTCTCCTCCTCCCGCTGCCGTCGCGGCCGCCCTCTCGTCCTCCCGTTCCCGTTTTTTCCCCACAGACTTGTTACTACTGTGGAAAGACGGACGACTTACAACTTGGCGGTGGAAGTGTGTGTGTGTGTGTGATTAATACCTGTCTCCGTACCTGTCTCTCTCCGTTTTCTGCTCTCGCTTCTCCTCCCGTCCCTCCTCTTCTCTTCCTGGATTTTCTGGAAAAACGTTCTGCGGCTCTCCCCACCCCGCGCAGAGGCTCCCCTCTGTCTCTTATCAGTCCCTGAAGGAATTTGGCGTGCCGTCCGACCGCGTGTAATATATCTGGCCTCCAGTTTTGTCTTGGACTGCCCACGAAAGGGCTGACCGCGTTCGCCCAACCGCCCGCGGAAAGTCCGACTGTGGACATCCAACTGAAAAAACCCAAAGGATCCGACTGTGTGCTGTGTTTTTTTTTTTTCTTAAAGAAACAAAAAATGTAATCCGACCGAAGAAAAAGTAGGAGAAGTAGACAGAGAAACAGCAGCGGTCCGAGGGGAGCGGAGGAGGAGGTGTGTGTGTGTGTGTGTGTGTGTGTGTGTGTGAGATACATATCTGTCTCCGTACCTGTCTGTCTCCGTTTTCTGCTCTCGCTTCTCCTCCCGTCCGTTCCGGGAGAGGCAACCGAACGTGTTCCTGGACTTTCTGGAAGACGTTCTGCGGCTCCACGTGTGAGGAAACGCTGAAGGGAGGGGAGGTGGAGAGAGAGACAGATAGAGAGAGGGAGACTGTGTGTGTGTGTGTGTGTGTGCGCGTGTACCTTGATATGTTCCAGCGGCAGATGATGATTCACTCAGAAAAAATCCAGTGCCACCCAGCAAGAAACCAACCAACTTTTTTTTTGTTTTGTTTTTTGTTTTGGTCTAGGCCGCCGGGTCACCCTGACGCAGAGGACGACGCGAGGGCTAACCCTCGTGCTGTCCTCTAGGTCAAGGTGACCCGATGGCTGAAAAAGACCCTTTGAGTGTGTGTGTTGTGTGTATGTGTGCACGCACGTAGGAAGGATACGTCTCACATTTGCGATTCCAGATGTGGTAATCTTTTGTTTTTGAAGGGTAGGTAGAAAGTCGGGAAAAAAAACAAAAAAACAAAAAAAAACACAAGTAAGGAAAAAAGATGACACAAACGCTTCATATGACAGAGCCAGTGTTTTATTAATTAATTAATAAATAAATTAAATAATTAATTAAATGTATCACTTTTTTAATTTACTTATTTATTTATTTTTGTTTTTAAACAAGGCATTTGTACACTTCAGGACTTGAAGAATTTCAGTTTTCTTGTCCCTAACCCCATGCAAGTCTTGTCTCTGCTGTCCTTCATTAGAGTGATTGCTCTTTCTTATGCAGCTCTGCAGCCTGATGAGATTTCAATGCTTGTGTGACAACACTCGACAGAAAACTATCCGAAATATCTGGCTCAATAGATGATCTTTGCTCTTATTGTCTTTTCTGACCCATGGTGTGTGTTGAGAAGAAAACTTAAAGTGCCGAGCTCCAACAGTCCCACCTGTCCTTCCAGATGTTCCCGTAACAAGCTTTTGTCTTTTGGTCCATTTAATGAAAATATATGACAACTCAGGCTGAAACAGCGGAGCACTGAATGTTGTGGATAGCATTTCAAAAGCCCCTCAGACAGGTAAAAAGAAGTATAATGGTCATCCAGACTATGTCTTTATTTGTATTCACTAATGTATAGTTTTACAGATACTGTATTTAGAGTCAATGATGGATTTTTTTTTTCTCAGTTTTATCACTGTGAGCACACAGGGTCATGAAATTCAAATCTCAATGTTACACTGTGGCTGTTTTCAGCAGCTGTCATGTCCTGAATTCTGAATGTAACATTTGCTTTGCTGGTCTCATTATTTAACCCTTCAGTGTTTATGCTGGCATAATCATGTTACATCTGTTGCCTCAGTACACTATGTCAAAGTGATTTTTTTTCCCGATACTATAGGTCATGTTGTTCTTAAAAAAGCAAAACAAACAGGCATTGGCATGGTCAACATTTTTAAGGGCAAAGTCATAGGTATTCACAGTGGATTAAACAGCCCATTACTCTTAAGGGTCATTAGGTAAACATTTGTGAATAATCCATGATGACATCCATATGTCAATGCACACATTCACATGCATGAAAAAGTCTTGCAGCATGTTCCTGTGCCTCGTTTATTTATGCAGCATCCATATCCTCCTTATATGAGGGAGAATGCAGTATTCTTCTTAAAGTATTAAATACACTACAGTTATGTAAGTGTGTTTGTTCACCAGTTAGTGACAGCCATAGAGCAAAATGGCATTTGCCATTATTTGCTTTAACCACACTGTTCTTCTTTATTCATCTTTCCCACTGTTTGTGAAAGACTAATACAAACAGCAGAGGCCATAAAACAGCACTTTGTTACCACTCTCAGAGCTTTATCAATGCCCAGTAATGATTTCCACTGTAAATTTACAATCTCCGCCTCACCATATGTATGTCAGTATTATCGCAGTCCATATTCACGGGGACTTGTGCTACCTTACCCTCAGCCTTTATTCACATTTTAATGAGCCTCCATCTGAACTTACAGGCTGCATGTGCGTCAGGTTGCATGTGAAAAGCAAAGCATGGTGGAGAATTCACAGACTCCGAGTGGCATCTAAAGCTAAAGCATACATCCAGCCGAAATGTCCTTGTTGCTATGTGAGTCACAAGCTCATTCCATTTCCATGACGACATGGGCAGATGACATTCACCGTCTATCAGTGTATCTGTTGCACACAGGAACTCTGAGGTATTGTCCCTCGGATTCATGAGAGCTCCTCACGCTGCAGAGACAAGAGTGTTAGTGGTCTGAAGAGATCATTTAGTCGTATGTGGGAGTCACACGTCGCTGCCCATTGGGCTGTTTGTCCTGTTATTCCTTATATAAAAAGGCCCCCTATTTGGCACCACTGACATCATACTATCAATCATATAAACAAAATTCAGCCACCAACATAATATTTGAATAAACATATTGTTATTGATGTGGAAAAAATGATACAATGGGGCCATCTCATACTCATAAGGAAAACAAATTATTAAAATACAACAAAACATTTAAATATCCATTCAGTCACAACCTTGTTATTGTAGTTACAGTCCAGATGTTCCCATTTATTAACATATAAAACATTTCCACAAACATTATTAAAATCACGAAAACTTTAATATAAATAGAAAATGTTCACTGGGAAATATGAGAAAAAATGAGAAAGCCTACATGAATTAGACAATAAGAGGCACTAGGCAAATAAGATGTATGCAAACGACACAGTCAGGTGACAAATGAAAGGAAAATACAATATATAATATCTCAGTCCGGTGCTGGGTCACCACATGTTGCTAGAACAGCATTAATGTGCTTTGGCATTTTTTCTCCAAGTCTCTGAACTCTATGTGAGCCATTCTTTGTTGATGACAATGGCAGAGAGGGCTGTCTAATTCATTGGTTCAAAATTTCCCATAGATGTTCAACTGGTTGAGGTCTGGTGACTGCAACATTAAGAAGATGATACTGTTTACTTAATTGGGCTGAACAAATAAATTTAATAATTTATAATAAATAATACGTTTGGCGAAAAAATGGTGAAAATTATCTGCAGCAGCACATAAGTAGCTATTCTTATGTTGACCAATCAAGGAACCACAGTGTTTCCAGCTCCACCTTTAAGTAATTGGTTTTCTTGCAAGGGAAGCCAACAGCGGGGTAATGAAAACTCAAGGGAACAAGTAGATGCAAACTATGCCAGAAAATGCCCCCCAGAGCGTAAGAGAGCCATTACATCACCTCATTGTAGGGATCAAGAATTCAGGTTTTTCCTTTTATTTTCTCACCCACCTGTAAGTGCACATCTTTTTTTTTTATTCTATCATATAACAACAGTGGCATCTGTATGTCCATTTGTTTATCAGGCCAGGATTTTTGTATGTCGATTTTGTTTTTCCTTTATTTGCAAAGTTTCTTTTCCTTCACTTTTCATTTCTTTAAATAAGAGATTTCTTTGCAGTCAGTATGGAGGAATGATCGCTGCAACCAAAATCTTTGTGATGTATATGACATGTCAGTATTGTTTCAAGATTGATGTAAAATGTGAACTAATCCGTTAAGAACAATGGCCCTCAAACATGAAAAACTGACATGGTCTGTATATTAGCACTGTAGTCCACAGCTCAAGTTGGTCAGTGTCTAAGTGTGTTCCTCGGGTATTTGCCCTGGGATCTTAATCGCATGGTCCATAGTGTTTCTGGGACAGGAGTTGCCACAGCTGGCCAGAGTTTCAGCTGTGCCACTGGTTCTCTGGATAAACTGAAGAAAATTCTCCTGAAAGGAACCCTCATGGCTGGATGCCCCAAACTCAGCTGGATGGGTCAAGCAGCAGCGTCGAAACTTAACCAGCTCTTCTCTGATCTGTCTGTTCAACAGGCCGTAGAAGAAGGGGTTAACTGCAAAGGAGGAGTAGGCAAGCCAGGTGACTGCCTCCTCTAAGTCCCCGGGACTCTGCATGGAGCCAGTCAGAGACATTTGCAGGTGGAAGATGAAGTAGGGTAACCAGCAAACCAAGAACTGGCCCACGATGAATACTAAAGTAAGGGCAGCCTTGCCGCCACTGAAGGCCCTCTCTGGAGACAGTCTTTGGGGCAGAGTGCGGGTGGTGGTGATCATGGTGGTCTGGCTGTTGATGGAGTCCGAGCGATTCTTAGCGGGGCTTGCATTTGCCCACGTTTGCACAGGAGGGACTTGCTGCAGCGCTGCAGAACGAGCTACTTTGTACACAGCACAGTACACTGCAAAAATAACCACTGCTGGAACCAGGAAACAGGCCACACTGAAGAGCACGGCAAATACGCTTCTTAGACGACTGTGGCTCGCATGGAGAGAGCAGTGGGCTGCAGCAATAGAGCTCTGAGGCCCATAAGCTGGCCATCCAATCAGTGTGACCAAAGCTAGGAGGACTGACTTAACCCAGATTAGGAGCATGACACCAATAGCGAGGTTGATGGTCATCTTGACTTCATAACGCATTGGGTGTACAATATAGAAGTAACGCTCCACACTGATGGCTGTGACAGTGAGAATGGACAGGCAGATGAGGAAAACGTTGAGAAAGATGTAAACCTGACACTCCAGCACAGTAAACACCACAGTGCCAAAGAACGGCGAGCTGGATATGATACCCAACGGCATGAGGAGGATGGCACACAGCAGGTCTACTGCACAAAGGTGACACACAAAAGCAAACCTCTTCAGGTGAGGAGCGCGAGCAATGGCCACCATCACACCAGTGTTGGCCAACAAAGCAATGAGGTTAAGGGTCACCATGCAGAACAGCCCAAAAAGGTCTTTGATCTGGGACTGGGAGCTTGTGACAACGCCCACATCGGCAGGAACCGTCGGATCAGGCTCCCATGGGACAGTGGTGAGATTTGTCACTGAGTGATTTGGCACAGAGGCTATCATGGGACCAGTCTTGTCGGCCATTATTTACCCACAGCTTCCTCCATTTGTACGTCAGATGTCTTCAAATGTGTATGTCCTGTGTTGAAAAGACAGAAAACAGTTATGTATGAACATTTCTATGGCAGTCTATCCATCCTTCTGTATGGACTATGCAGTGAAGGCGTTGTATGATTATCTAAAATCATGTTCTTAAATGTAAAGATATCTTGAAATTGAATTTCTGCTGACTGCTAATTCACAGCTGGAAAAATGTAAACATGTTTTACACTTGTGGGTGAATCGGAAACTGTTTACACTGAAGTTCAGCAGTGAGCCTTGTTTATGTAAAATCAGTGTTACCTCCCTCGGGGGCCTTTCTACACTGTTGTTAAAGATAAGAGTTGTGAGGACAGTAAGCAATGACGCCATTCAGTCTGAGCTGTTCGCTTCCTCAGTTACGTTAATTAGTTTGTTTAATATTGCATTACATCTGTGAACCCTTGTCCTAGACACACTCAAATATCTTTTAACCCTGAATTTTATCAAAGCAATGAGAACTGATGAAGGAGTAACTAATGTGATATACTAGATGTTATCATATGCAACCTAAGGGCAGATTTTATGTGTAAACAAAAGCTAATGTGCACATGAATATCCATTGGGTTTTATTGTGACTCATTAATACAAGAGATCTGACTTTTCCTTAAAATGTCTAGAAAAGTAGAAATATCTGACATCCCTACTGTCTGCAGTATGTAACGATGCATTTATGGTAAATAGAAGAAATCTGTATTTGAAAAATATCAGTAACATAATATCTTAATGTGTGGCAAAACACATTAATTTATGATTTAATGTACAACTCTGTTTGTCTTTTCAACATAAAAAAGTAAAAGGCATTTACTTACCCATGACCCTGTAATTTAGTCAGTTCTGACCAAACAGGTGACTGACTCATCAGCTCCTGAAATCCCATCTGTTCCCATTTGTTTTTATTTGCGTTTTTTTTTTCTCTACAAAAAGTAAAAAGGTATGTGCTCGAATCAAAAAATAAATGTTATGAAGTCCTGTTAAGTCATTGCCTGAGGTTTGTCAAGAGGCTCCAGTGGTCCAGAGTTACCACACATGTATATCTTAAATTAAAGAAGAGCTGACCACTGATCATTTTAGGTGGTAAATTCTGCTTCCTCTCTCTCCTCAACACATTTCCAACAACACTCTCACTCCTGTCCTGCGCTGTGTATGGCAGTGACTGTCACACATTGTATTGTGTGTGATTGGGTTTTTTTTTTTTTTTGCTTTCAAATAGACACACACACTCCACTGTCCCACATCCAGAGTCTTCCCCGGGTCCTAATTTCCACCAGTTTAAAAGGGAAAGTCATGTTTCCCATGATGGAGCTCGCTCTGTATCTTTGAAGTAGTATTATTTATGATATAATTTATCTAAGGGAAGAATTTTAATTGGTTACTTGTTCCTCCTCTTAGGTCAGATAGCAAGATATTATCTGAACAATTGTCAAAAACACAATTATTTGATAATTAACATCTCCAAAGGATATAAACCAGAAATGTTTTTGGAAGCTTTTTTCTTTCTTTTTTCTTTTTCTTTTTTTTTTTTTTTTTTTTTTTGATGCGTCACTGCCGTGGAAATAAACTGCATTGCCTTTTGAAAAAATGTAAATCAACAGTGTACTGAAAAAATTCTTGCACCAAAATCACTGTTGCAAAGAATGGTCATATCGCCTGAAATACCACAAAAATACAAAAAACATAGTGTTGAAGCTCAACATTCAAAATGAAAAACACTGCAACAAGTTGGAGGGGCACTTAGAGTTTATTATCTAATCACCGGTTTAAATGACGTCTTAGTGCAAAAATGCTGAGGGAATTACATTCTGCAGGGAGTTGCTTGTTGCTGACACCATGTGGTGGAGCCTGTAATTGAGCTGGAAGCAAGAGATTTGCCCAAGCTATTCATAATTTACATATTACATCAAATTGGATTGCAAAAGCACTTTCAGAGTTCTTTCTGCTCTGAGCAACAGCTCAACAAAATACATTTGCAAAAATGCTTCAACATTCGCCACAAATTGCACTTTCTACTTCTGTCTGTAAACGTATCTGTGCATAGAGTATCATTTTTACTTCTACTCTACAACATCCAATTATTCGGAATGTGTGTAGAACTCAAAGTGCATGCGTCAATTCCTCATCAGAGTATTTTCTTTCTCAGGAAAAGGTTTATATTTGCGTTACCACTTGGACTGAATAACGCAATGTATAAAACCAGAACTGAGAAAGAACAAAAGGTACAGCATGTCATTTAAAAACAGAACAGTGCAAATTTCTAAAAGGCCTTTTAGACGTTTCAAAATCATGATCAAGTATCAAGAAAAACTCTGCACTATTTTTCATTGAACAGGAAAAATGTAAATCCAGTATAAGTTACGACAGAGGTGGAGTTTTGTAGTATGCAAAATATAAGGCACAGAGAAGTACGAGTTTATGTTTCATTTTATCTGCAGTACAGCCATGATAATAAAAACAATAAGCATATTAATTTAGGAAAACAGTATAGTAAAGCCTTTAAGGAGGCCTCTCAAATAGAGGGAATGAAGTACGTTTCTCTTCTAAAGCGTGCTTTTTTCCATGAGTTGAATTAGTACTGCATGTTTAGCTCCAGCAGGTAGCGAAGACGACACTGACTCTCTTTGTAGATGAGATATTCACTATTAGTAAAACTGCTATTGGAGAACTGGGGCTGTTCTATGGCCTTACCCTGAGGCACAGCAACCTTCTTACCCTCCAGGGTGATGAAGATGTCTTTGGATGGATCTGAAAACACAGGAGTTACAAACACTTACCAAACAAACAGATGTGGCATTACATGATTTCATAGTCGTTCTCAAACACTTCAATTTTATCAGTTTAATCATTTTCAGGATTTATATCTCGGGGAACTAGTGACAAAATAAGCCGACATGATGTTTTAACATATGAAAATGAAGTGGCGTGTTACTGTTGTACAAATGAAAATACAATTTAAACTGAGGAGATACCTGGTTCCATGTGTCCACGTGCCACCACACTGTCATAGCCTGCAGGAGCCTTCTGCAAGGAGCAGTTGTCTCTGGTGATAGTGTTTTCTTTGCCGAGGGCTACCTCACTTAGAAACATGACTCCAGTGTTTTTAGATGTGCGCACTTAAAACACATTTAGAAAAAAAAAAAATAAATAAAAATTTAGATTTTTCAACCGTCACCTTCTTGTGACTTCATCATTATGTTATTCACTCTTCTTGATTCCATACAGCCTCACCATAACCTGCAGACTTGCTGTTTTCAGATGCGAAATAGATGCCACGACCAACACGGCCTCCCGAATGGGGCATTATCCTCAGACCGCTCTTCAGGATAGCTGCCACCACTGCGATGTTTGTGCCATGCCACAGCAGACGCCGGTTCTCCAGAGAGTCGTTCTCTCTGAAGCGCTCTCCCTGTGATGTGCAACGCAGGTACAGTATTACCAGAGATCACAGGACACCAGCCGTCTGTGTTACATTTAAAAAACTGTAGTGCCTACCTCTGTCTCTCGATCGACTTCCCAAACATTGATAATTTTTGGTTTACGATAGGATTCTCCTGTTGCTTTCAGGTAGGTTTCTATGTTCTTTAAATAAGAAATAAAGAAAAAAAAAGAAATGTAAAAAAAACTGATGTTAATGTTGTTGGAAAACAGGGCAATGTGACACAGTGATTTGTATTTACTGAACCTTATCATCATTTGTGTCACAGTACCTTGAACATATCTGACTTCTTGTCCATTAGAGTAAGCCTGCATTTGAGAGAATTGTAGTCTTGGTCCAGAGGGTGAGGAACCGTCTCTATCATCTCTTCCTGGGCCTTTTCAGTCTCCGACTTCAGAGTCTGAGCGAGCTCAATGTCAGCTAGCACCTTTACAGAGAATGTAAAAAGAGAGCGACTTTAGCACTGACAAAACATAATTCCTGCATATGATCTAAAAAGAAGAAATCTCACCATGAGCATCTCTTTCTTCTTCTCCACGATCTCTTTGTTGTCAATGACTGGCGGCCTGTTCCTTCCAAAATTGTGCGGGATTGTGGTGAAGAACTTTGAGGAAAGTTCCTCTAGAGTCCCGCGTGCTCTTTTTTGGTTCATGGCTGCCTCGATCTCCTCCAACACTTCAAAGCCCTTTGCAATCTGCATCTTACTGAGCTTTCCCAAAGGCATCTTCTTGATGTCTGTACGCACACACAGAATACCGCAAATCCCAACGAGAGTATAGTTATTGTGTGTTTTCTTTTTTTATATACTAACAAAATACATCTCACACTGATCTTATTAACAAAGGCAAAAACAGTGATCAGATAAGGGGCTGTGTTGTGCAAAAGCAGACTTCACCCTTTGGTCAATCATTTACATGTCACACTCTTTGACCTCCAGGCTTCCTACATTTTGAAGCACTTCAACCTAACACCCAATTTAGAGTTACACATGTGGCACAGAACAGTTGTTTATACACGCTGAATTTTTGCAGACTGCTGAGCCTGTTTGTTTGAAAGAGCTGGTAAACTGAGACACACCCACCTAAGTTCATACATTCCATGGCCTCCTTGAACATGTCGTTGCTGAAAATGAGCTCGATGAGGCTCTTTGTGGCGTCATCAAGGGTGCAGGGTTGGACATTTTTCGTGACTTTAACAGCCCGGCCATCAACAGAGTCCACCTGCAGCATCAAAAGCACAGCACAGGGGAGATTTGACCGTGTCGAGTTTTAAAAGGTTTTAAATACCACAGTTTTAAATGGAAACTGATTGACTGAGGTGATGCTCCTCTGTTTCATATTCAAAGCTCCTTGTTCCAGTGATATGATGCATTAACATTACCTTGACCTCAGCGTCCTGCTCTCCATCCACCTCGATCAGAGTGTACTTCCCAGAGTGAGACACAAAGTTCAGCCGATCGCTCCAGTTGTTCTTCGTCTTATCCTTAAACTTTTTCTCAAAGTCCTTGACAGCATCCTCGGGTTTAGAGAAGCTGTTCAGTTTGCTTTGTCCCGTTTCCCCCTGAGTTTACAACAGACACGAGGCGATCAGAGGCAAGTTGCTTTACATAACAAAATGAAAAAACACCAACATGAGCAGCGCTGTGAAAAGGCCAGACATTGTTACTACACGATCATTATACTAATGATACATTCATTACAATAACCGATATATCCATTAGCAAATACTCAAAAATCGTCTTCACATTACGTGCAGTGATCGTTTGAAATTTTATACACAATAAAACAACAGGAAAATGGCTGCTACTATTTAAAATACATAATAAGATACATGAGCAGAACAGAATAAAGAGGATAGTTTAGTAGGAATCTGATGCAGGACGCACTCACCACTCTGCCCCATCTGTTCCATGAAAAGTAGCTGTTGTTCGATTTAATAACTTGAATGACATAAAACTTATTATTGTTATGTCCGACGTTTGTCTGATTGAGCATGCAGTCGTAGTCCTCGTATACCTGCAAGAGACACCGCAGAGTGTCAGGATACATCTGTCCCTTTAAAAAATTTTTTTCATTGTACGTAAATGCACACTCCTCCTCACCTCTCCGTGGCCTGACAGCGTGCAATGCTCGTCCACCTTCCTCTTGCCCTTCACCTGTGGCCCCGCGGACAGGAGGGCCTCTTTGGCAGAGGTGAAGGCATCTTTGGTCTTGGGGGTCTCCTCCTTTGCCTTCTTGCCGCCGGCCTTGGCGGAGGAAGCAGCGCGTCTCTTCGGTGGCATGCTCCTGGCTTTACAAACCCTGCACAGAAATCTGCTGTCAGCTGCTGTCTGAACAAGCTCAGGCATGCCTACAGTGCGCCCCCCGCCCAACCCCCCCTGCCCTCTAGAGGAGGAACAGCCACAAACATACACACACACACACTCCATGCATGTACTTACAGAGTAATTACCACACTGACACCCACATGTTGCCTCTGCTGAACTCATAAGAGCAGAGACCTGCTGTGTTTATGAAGGAGGCCTCCACCCTTCCTTGTTCACTCTAGAGGCGACCTCAGCTGGGAACTCACCTTTCAGCTCTGCAGTCAGGCCGAGGAGAACACAGAGAGAGAGAGAGAGAGAGGCGTAGAGGGGCGGACAGACAGACGGACAGGGTCTCCTCCGCAGCTTTGTCGGGAAGTTTGCGTCCTCCTGACAGCCGGAAGAGGAGGCGGAGCTGCACTGTATCCAAGACCGTCCCTCTCCGCCTGCTGCAGGGAGGCGACACCGCCACCTAGCTCTGCTCCCGGTTTTTGTTCTGTTTGTTTGTTTGTTTGTTTGTTACCTCCACGTCTACACACTGAAAAAACTCACTTCACTGTTCCTCCACTGGCGGATGTGACGGTGCCAGATGTGGAAAAACATTTGGAAAGACTCTCAAAACCGTGAACTCTGCTGCGTGGGCACATGTCTCAAATTCATGGAAGGAATAAAAAATAGTTTTTAAAACTACGAAACCACAGCAGAGGCTGGTTCTGAGGTGGGCAGTGACTCTTCCTGTCTTTCATCCATGCAAGTGTTGGCAGATGATCTGATGGATCAGAGATGAGCTAATCTTGTACATCTTTACATTCAAACATAGTGAGAATTGCCACAAAACATGTTCAGGTCCACAGTGTATGCATGCTCATTCAGTGCATTACTAAATATAGTTATTAAACAAAATATTTATTGGATCAAGTTCTTAATAAATAAAAATGAATAAATATACCTGAAAAAAAAGAAATCCTGAAATTATTAAATGAGGCATTTGTAACATTTGTTTTAATGGTCCTTCTTTGGTAGTTGCATGTCAACAGTGTGTCAGCTGACCTCTGTATCTACAGATGAATGACACATGACAGCTCCCCCCAAACATCTGGATCACTGTGGTGGCCAGCTGCGATTAAAACATAAAGGCACACATTTTTATATGTGTGTATTTATATTTATATGTTTTTACCAAAGATGGTTTCTGTCTTTTTATGTAGCTGTTATAACGCTGATGTTTGTTTTTCTGATACTTTTGATTTTAATTAGTCATTTGGTGCTTTAAAAACTTGAGAGGCTTTCTCGTATGTATCTACTGGTGTTACATTAGTAGTCCTGACTGGAGATAATGTAGTATGTTGCCAGCTTGCTAACACTAATGTCAACTAGTTAATCCTAGGTAATAGGGTGGTAAACAGACTTTTACTACTATTTTCTAGCTTTACGACCACTTAAAGCACTTTACATACCACTCAATCATTCACATTCACAGACTCTTGTTACTCTGCTAATTTCTGATAACTAGCTATATACTTATGTGATAATGTTGTCACTTATTTTTCATCATTATCAAGCAAAGATAGGCTGACTGCTGCTTCCACATCAGGGCAGGTTTGATTGATCAATCAACTTGTGTATACGTAACGTGTTACAAGCTGAACCCATTATAGCAACGCACAGAACAGGTGTTTATGTACACTGACTTTTTACAGGCTGCATGAACCTGTTTGTATGAAAGGGTTGGTGAAGTGAGACACACCCATCTGGGTTCCAACGTTAATCACCTTTTTGAACTGAAAATGAGTTCAATGATGCTGTTCATAGTGTCGTTAAGGGTGCAGGATTGGACATGTTTTGTGTCTTTCCATTGACCGTGTTCAGTTTCACATTTAAAGCTCCATGTTCCAGTAAACATTACCTAGACCTCAGCATCATGCTCTCCATCCACCTCGAGTGTACTTTCACAGTTCAAAAGAGGCAAAAGAGGAGACCCCCAAAGCACAACAAAATCCAACTGATCACTCCAGTTTGTGTATTATTTTAGACAAGTTCACAGTTGAGGGTGTATGCTTTATTATTTTAAAGGATAAGATAATAAATAGTTGTAAAAAGAATAGCTGCTTGGCCTGCATTGGCCACAGTCAGTTTTTCTTAAGTTGTTGTTTTTCAACTTATTACCAATACTCCTAACATTCACTTGTCCCAGTTTAGTTTAAAGTTGTTTCACTGTTTAAAAGTTAACAATAAAATGAAAGAAAGAAAATGTGAGCCAAGTAACAAAACCAAAAGAGCTTTTTCTGTGTGAAAATGAGGGAGCACTATTTGTCTTATATTAATATCAACATATTGTACGATGAGAATGATTCTTATTGGTCAAAAAACATTAAGCAATAAAAACATCAAGAAAATAGTTAATAATTATCATAATTATGTACATATTTATCTTAATGTGGAGGGGCTCTGTATGTAACCTTTACACAGAAGTTGATACTCACAGCAGCAAGGAGTTGCTGCACATGCTGTACCTGGTTTATGTAATAACAGTAATTTAATTATAGCCACTGAGCAGATATAATAATGTAAGCGTGATCTGTCCAGTCTGTCCACTTCCTCCATATGTAAATACTCCATTTACAGCAAGCCCCAGGGCTGCTATTTGGACACAAGGTGGCAGTGTTAAATCACAGATATTCTGTGCGTCTACTTTCAAAGCATCTGCCTCATGTACACAGAGGCACAGACTGCTGTGTGTATTCCGAGGACAGCTTTGGTGGATTTTATCCCATATCAGCAGATGATGATATTTGTGCTGGTAATTTTCATGTAGAGACTGTTTGGTCTTGGCAGATGGTGTAGATTGAAGATGATAAATATTAGACCACTCAGACTGAGTCCAAATTTAATTTCCACTAATATCATCATATATTTTAAGTAGTCAAGGAACTTGACTATCTGAAAAGCACTTTCCCTGCAGAAGTCATGTTTTCCTGCATGTTTTTCTTTTAGCTCAGGAGGCAGAGCAGGATGTCTGTTCATCGCAGGGTTGATGGTTCTGTTCCCGGCTCCTTCTGTCCACATGCTGAGGTGTTGCTGAGCATGATGCTGAAACTAACACCACTCTTGATGGCCACCTTTAACAGTAGCTTTATCCAGTGAAGTTGAAGAGTGTTACATATATGCAGTTAATTTAGCATATTGTGGATGTCATGTAGCTTGCAATATGTCAGTATGTTTGGCAGATTTGTGCAGGTTACTGAGACTAGAGGGTTTATTTTTCTCAGTGTTTGCAGTGTGAAGCAAAGCAACACCCTAAAGCATTTTTGCATATAGTATCCTGTAGAATATGCAGGAAGAGTCATAATAATGTGCAGAGAAATAGTATGACTATAATTCAATAGAAAACACATTTTATTTACATAAATTACAAGAAAGCACAAACTGGTTCACCAAAATCTACATTAAAAACGTCTTGTATATATTACATTTAACAGATTTACTATAATTTACTCCATTGTTGCAAGTAGAATCTTCAATAAAAACGAGGGCTATATGCGACTTTATTGGCATCTCATTTAAAATCGCTACGAATCAAAGAACAAAATAAAATAATTGGGACATTGTACTCACAGCACTTTGAGGACAACAAAGTCAGGACGATCGTCTGTGTGACCTCTTTAATATCTGATACACCTGATTCAGGACTAGTGATTATATAACTCTGTTTACAATGCTCGGCAAAAGGAACTCGGCTGATCTTCACAAGGAGGACGTTGTGGAGTCCACCACCTCTCGTCCGTTACACACTGTCGGAACAACATTGGAGGCTGATGCTGCGAAAGATAAAACAAAGATCTTTTGGATTATACCAACAGTGCCATTGATACTGTGCTGAGTATTGTAAACAGCCCAGAGAAGTGTATGCTTACAGATGTATTAGCAGTATGATAATCAAGTAATGACGTCCTCATTGTTATTATCAGTTAGATGTTTGTGTGTGGGTTAATATCACACTTTAAATTGAGAAAGACACTATAATTGGGTGCATGCTGTCCTCCAATTTGCCTCTTTTCCTCGATTTATAGAAGTGACCAAAAGATTCTGTGTGGTTTTCCAACAGTTTGGACAATTTGGCGAGCCTTTTTGGTTAGTCTCTTTCGTGCATAATTTTTAGAAGAGCCAGTGTTACAGGTGTGACAGAAAAATGTAGTGAGATAAAGTAGTTAGAAATAACATAATTATCAGTTACATGAATTACTGTGTCAACTAAAGGGCTTAGCAATAGTTCCAGTGATTTTGTGGCATATCAGACAGTACCTTGAGAGAAACTGGAGCCTGGGCCAGTGGTGACGCTGAAGCGGGTGGTGGCCACTCTGAGAGTGCTGACATTCTTCTGCGGCTGGAACAGGATGATGTGGACTTTGGGAGCAAAGAGGCAGCCCAACACCACCGACCCACTCAGACTGACAGAGATGCACATGGTGGTGGTCTGCACCTGGAGGATCAAAGTGAGGTGAGAAATTTTCAGTCAGAAAACAAATCCATGATTAGCAAATAGATAGTCCAGCTTCAGGCTCTTACTCCTGCATCTACTGTAAAATTCATCCATATTTCTCAGTGACTTGAGTCTGCTTTTATGTTGTACTGTATCTTAATTTCACACCTCTGCCAATATTAACGTTCACACACAGCTTCACAGTCCCAACATTAATTTAGAAATTTTTGGTGACAATTTTGGCATACAAAAACCCCCTAAATTTCGTATTTATTCATCCATAAAACTGAAATTGATCAGAGGAGGAAGGATCAAAACAAGCAGAAAGTGTAATTAACTCACGAAGGCACAGGGCTGAGGACAATTTTGCAGTGAAAGAATATTTGTTTTAATAAGAAAGACATTCAGCAGTCAGACAAGAATCGACGAGGACATCTTTCATAATTCAGAATCAAAGTCAGGTGTGACAGAGGAGCAAGCTATCAGCTAGGACTGTGAAAGAGAGGTGTTAAGCGATCTGTTTATTTGCTTGTCAATCAACTGCTTAACCCCCGCTCCTTTTCCCCCTCAACCTGCCCACATCTCGCTATGTGTCATCAGTCTGCTCCTTCATTTCCAATCTTCTCGCTGCTTTCTTTTTGCTTTTTATGCTGGGTAACAGGATACAGCCCTGCGTCGTGCAGAGTGTGGCAGGTGCATCCCATTTTCACAAGGCACAGCAGGTGTCTGTTATCACCCTGAATGCTAATGTTGGTATTAAAGTAATGCGGGCACCAAGTATTGCACTGAGCACACACTGTTCTGTAACAAAAATTACAAAGGTAAAAGAAATAGCATCCATTAGTTTGGGCAAGGGTGTAACTGACAGAAAGTCAGTGTTTATTTACAGAAGAACAGTGTTTAAGCATCTTAGATTAATGTTTGGCAGTTTATTAATCCCTTACAATACATAATCACTAAGTACTGTATTCATGAACTGACAGCAAATTATGTGAAGATATCAACTAACTGATAGAAATATCTAAAGAAAATTATTATTTGTAAATTCATATATTTGATGTATGTGATATATGTGTTTGCAACACAGTGGCCACTGATTAAAGCTCATAGTGTACCATGTGCTGTGAAGCAACGACACCACTGAATTTATCTCTGTACTCAGAGATGTATTGCAGGGTGCCATGTGCAATGAATTCAACATTAAGATTCGCCTCATGCCACCTCAGAAATACAGTACACACTCTGACACACTCAGGGTCGAGCTGTACATTTACAAACAACTGCTATTACCATTTTCCTGTATACCTGAGCTGTGTATCTAGATACAGGGAATAAAGGTGGCATACAGAGGCAACTGTATACATAATAATCTGAGCAGCACCGAAGTGCACAGAGGCTAAATGTTTTCTGTTTAATTCAGGAATAGTTTTGAATAAAACCGGGGACAGTACTGCATGGGAATGACCTGTTAAGTGGTTTTAATAATTCAGAAGATGTTGCTTTGGAAGAGCAGAGGACAAGGAATCTGCCTTTGCAGTAATATTTTTCCAGATGTCTTCTGCTCGAGTGTGGAGAACAGGATGTAGAGCACGGCTACCACGATTTCTGCTCGTCTCTGTTGTTTGGCCTTTAAAGGTATTATTTTATTT
Organism: Amniataba percoides; assembly: GCA_037176925.1. NCBI lineage: Eukaryota > Metazoa > Chordata > Actinopteri > Centrarchiformes > Terapontidae > Amniataba > Amniataba percoides. The sequence goes on from JBAJHX010000096.1 coordinate 14,742,486, forward strand.
CACAAATACGGCACTGCAGCTTCAGACATAAATAATGTCTGCTCTTTTCAAGTAGCTTTATTCCTCCAGAGAACCTCACAGCAGAGATGAGATCCCTCCTTTTATTGGACTGTGCTGTAGATTTATTGAAAAGCTTTATTGGATGAACCACCAGTCAGTCCTAGAAGGCTGACGTGTGTGTTATATCAACAAAACTTGCAAGTAATTTACTTCTGTTTTTTATCGTATTATAACTAGACATAAAATGTAAATAAGGCTGATGAGCATGTATGATAAAAACCATCAGTGGGCTACAAGAATCACTACAGAGTCAAAGGAGCTTGTGACAGAGTGACAGAGATTTAAAGTGATTTGGAAATTATTTTGGACCTTTCTTCCTGAAAGGATCCATTAATGTGACAGGCAGCAGTTTTAAAGATCACAGGCGATATTTTTCTGTCTTTTAGTGCTGTCTGTAGCCTTCAGTGTTTTCAAAGAAGTGCTGTGACTTCTGACGGCAGTGGCTGTTTAATCAGTTGTGTTTGCTGCTGAGATGAGATGGCCTGCACTGGTATATGAGGAAAGCCCCCTACTCAGGGTCCGCAGAATGTCTTCAATATTTCATATGATAATCAAATGTGTTATTCATGGCTCAGTAGATTGTATTTAGTTTGCTTTAACATTTCATGACAGACCACAATCAAATTTGTTATTTGTTATTCAGCTAGAGATTTGCATCAGGCTGTGACAACAATTTGAGAAGTGGTGTAAAACTAGGAGAACACTAGTAATATGTCCTTGCCTGTGAACAGCTACAGACACTGTGCCAACTCTGTTGCTTCAGTAATTATTCATCGGTCAAAGGGGAGTTTTGCGACTTTCTGATGAGCTCGTTCTGGCTGTGAATCGCTCATGTTGCCCGGAGGGCCTGGAGGAAGGGCTCCTCTGAGCCTCACTGGAGTCCCAGGACAGAGGACACAGCTGGGACTCAGCATCCCAGCCTTTCACGCTCCATCCCACACAGCTACGCACAGGGACACACAGGGACGTTCAGTTCCCTTTAAGCCCTCATGGTCTTGCTTGCATTTTCCATGTTTCTGCAGAGGCAGCTATGTCAGGGGATTCCTCTGTCTGTTTCTCCTTTCTGCCTCTCTCTCTCTCTCTCTCTCTCTCTCTCTCTCTCTCTCTCTCTAGTAGTTCAGATCCCAGAGGAATAAATCCCCATGACTCAGGACACCCTTTTCTGTGAAGTTCTATCATCCATCCATCCATCCATCCATCCATCCATCCATCCATCCATCCATCCATCCATTCATGCATCCATCCATCCATTTATCTATCTATCTAACCTAATATTCTCATCACAAGAACTGACAGTGTGGATTGGTACTGGGGTGCATTGTTCCAGAGGCAGTAATATAAAACCTTCTTTTTTTCCCGGGTTACACTGAGTTGTGGGGGCGGAAGGATAAAACGACTTCCTCCCATAAGCTTTTGTTTTAAAGTGAGATGTAAAGGAGCTGCTGTGTGAGCTACCTTCCATTTCGCTTGTTCACTTTAACCATGCTGTATGCCTCTTTTGTCTCTTGGAAAACCTAGAATGCTTTTTGACAAAGCACTACATTAAGTTATACCACCACTAGAACCTAGTGGCTTGGTTGTGAAAAGAAGAAGATATTCAGCAACTTGTTAACACCTCTCCATGACTTGAATGAATCCATATTATGAATCCATATTTCATCATTTGCGCTCACTAATAATATTTAAACTTTATAGGTGAAATAAGTTCTTGTCTTAGAAAGCACCTTGCAGTTTTTATCGTGCAGCTAATTGTGAGGAATTAAAGTAGCGCAGTAATAAAGAATATATTCCACAGAGCCACGGGCATCACAGACACGGCTGACTGCTGAATCAATACAAGATGACATTAGTTTGGGATTTCATGTAAAATCTAAATTCAACCCCAGAAGAAGTCATTATCTGCTCGGATGTATTCTGCTCATATTAAGAACTGAAAGATATTTGAACAAATAATTTAAGGCAAATAATTACTGAGTATAGGAAAGAATGAAATAACATTTCATTGATATGAGGAAAATGTGTAGTGATTATTTTACAGGACTTCACTTGCATATTCATAAAGCAGGTATAACCCAACTTGACTCACCCTGTAGTCACTGGCAGTAACGTAGAAAATGGGCTGGAAAGCGAGCCAGATGATGCAGGTGGTATACATGGTGAACCCGATGAACTTGGCCTCGTTGAAGTTCTCTGGGCATTTGCGGGTCTTGAAGGCGTAGACCGTGCAGAGGATAATGAGGATGCAGTTGTAGGTGAGAGACATGAGCATGCTGGAGTCCTTGCTGTTGCACTTGAGGGTAACCACATCTCTCCTCTCTGGGCTCACTTCTTTTCTCACCCCTGGGGCCTCCACCAGCAGCCAGACCACCACCACAACCAGCTGGCAGGAGATCAGAGCACCGCAGATGGCAACCTGGGAGGCTGGGCTGATAAATCGAGGGCGCTGGGCTCCATCCTTCACCCCACTGAAGATCCGAGCGATGCGATTGGTCTTGGTTAGGAGGGCTGAGTAGCACACTGCGAAGGAGGTGCCCAAACCTAGCCTGCGCAGAGTGCAAACTGCAGTGGACGGTTTGGCAATGTAGATGAAGGTCATGCTGTAACACATCAACACTCCCAGCAGAAGAATGTAGGACAGCTCACGTCCACTGGCCTTCACTACGGGTGTCTCGTTGTGTTTCAGGAAGAGGCCGATGACGAAGAGCGTACACATCATCCCCAGACAGGAAATGGTGACCGGTCCAATGGCCCAAGCATCTTCCCAGCGGATGTACTCCTCAGGCAGATCATAACAGCCTGTCAGGTTAGCCAGGGGCCACTGTCCAAAGCTGCAGTCAGCACAGGTGAACTCATCCTGCAAATACTGGTAGGGCTGACAGGGGATACAGATCCAGCAGCACACATCTCCGGGTTGCATGCTCTTCACCTCGTTCTTCCTGCAGGGGTCACTACACTGGGAGGTCGGAGCAACCTGGCCGGCCCAGGGGATCAGGCTGGTGTTCAGGGTCAGGCTCTGAGCCCAATAACCAACTTTGCGGTAGACATAGCGTCCGTCTTCTTTGTGGTAATGGAAAATATTGTAACGGCCGAGGCTGTCTCCGAAGGCATCAAAGCGGACTATGTTCTCTGTGTCTGGTGGACGAAATGGGGCTGAAGGTGAAAAGGAAACAAGTGACTGTTAGAAAATAATAGGTACAAGGACGTCGTCGTGTGGCAAGTGCATCTACAATAGAAAACCAAATCAAGTCAAGCAGAAATGCCACCATTTGTTTATTAATTTTTATGACAGTTGAAGTTTTTTTGGAAGCAACAAGGCTGTGGAATTGGCGCCATGAACTCACATCGTATAGAACACGTTTTTCATCTCTCTTCTGATTTATTTTTCTCAGCAAACATTTTATTCATCCCGCTGGCTGCGGAAAAACACTGGCGTAAATTGTCAATTTACTGTACATGATGGAAGCCACAGTTTGAATCTGGTTACTTTGATGGAAAGTTTCTGGACTGAACACTGGAACGGGAATCCCAGAGAGATGACATAAGATTACATAAAATGTGTGTTTCATTTTGCTGAAGAAATCAAGGGCAAAATAAAACACCATTTCCACATTTTTGTAAACCATCATTTTCCAGTTTCAACTAACGTTAGTAGAAGTAGCAGTGCAGTATTTATCATAATAATTTCCCACAGTCCAAGGTTGCATGTTCACATGACACATGGCTTGTATAATAGTATCTCTCTACAGTCCAAAACCCAAAGTGATTGAATTTATTATAATACATGGAAAATAGAAAATTAAATCATCACATCGTAGAAGCTAAAGCAAACTAATCAATTATTAAAATACTGTAGTTGCTATTCATTTGTTGTTGAGTGACTAATGTGAATAATATGTTAAATTGCCATTATGATATATAATCTAGAATTTGAATATTAGAATGCCTTGTTTAATAGCACTTCAATAAAATTAACATCTAATCTGTCATTTGCAATAATTTTATTTAATGAGAGGGACAAACTAATTTAAGGCCCATCATCCATTTTTAAGTCTGAAGATAGTAGTGTTTTTTTTCTTACAAACTGTAAAGAATACAAAGGCACAGCTGGATAATAGCACACCGCTCCGCCTCTATCACTCATCATTGAAAATGTCAGTATTTACATAAATTGAAGCCTTAGACAATTCGGCTCATTTACAGAACAGAGAACGTTTGAATTGCTGGGTCTGTCATTTATGATCTGTGCATGTGTTGATGCAAATACAGTACTGTAGCAGTTTTGTATAGACCAGCAGAAAACAAGCGATGTTTGCGTGATCGCTATCTGCAAACGGAAGAAGTCTCTCTCTAATCACACTCAAGTCAAGATGCATGAAAAAAAAAAGGAGGCTCCAAGCACGAGGGTGTGGAAACAGTTTCATCTTTGCAAATTGAATCATTACAGAGCTTATCTGCAGCTACAGCTTATAACCATATAAAATTACTCTTGCACTAATTCAACATTTTATTTAAACTGGTACAATGAATGTAAATTGATATAACCTAATTTGGCGGCATGCGGTATGTGCAGAGAGCACTTTAGGAAATTAAATGATATTATGCTGAGGTTTGTATGGAGTTTCATACAAATGATGGAATAATGAGAAAACAGAGGTTGCTTTACTTCATGAAAATTCATAACTAATAAATTATATAAATTATATAATAAATATAATAAATTATATATATTAATAAATTCATAAGTTTAGTTCCGTTGTAATAATATTAGTTCATCAAGATTTTACTCACCATCAAATTTGACCTTGAGAATGTAGTCCCGGTAAAACTTTCTGCCGTTGCCAGGTTTAAGAGCGTCACACACCTTGGTAGAGTTGGGGCATAAGGCCTGCCTCATGTTATGTAAGGCAGTAGCCATTGCATAGACAGCATTCACTACGAACATGATCTTAGATTCTGGCTGAAACGGAGCTTCGCGGAGTGAGTGCTTCCCACAGCCCAGATCATGGAGGCTGCACTGGAACTGGTTTTCCCAAAACTCTCTGAACCAGGGATTCCTGGTGTTGTTATACGGATGCAGGGCAGTGAAGTAGTCATTAAACTGGGGGATCTGATAGGAAGCCAGTTCAATAGTGAATGCCCCGTCGGCCACAGCCTCACTGCCTCTCACCACACTCTCCTGTGCCCCCCAGCCATCGCTGGCCACCCAGGTGAAGGTGACGTTCATGCGGTTGGCCGCCACCAGCAGCTCGCGGGCATCTTCGCTCCGTGTGAACAGGATGACCACCTTGGCATTGGATTTCTGCTGCAGGGAGCGGATCACGTTCTCGTAACTCCAGCGGCTCATGGAGCGGCTCACCTTGGCTGAAGTGGCGATGCAGATCTGGCGGGCACGGGCCTCCTGCTGGAAGGCATCAATGCCAGTCTCACCATAGTCACCTTCTGATGCCACCGTCGATACATATGTCCAGTTGAAGTAACGCAGGATCTCTGCCATGGCCTTGGCCTGGTAGAAGTCAGGGGGCACGGTGCGGGCAAAGTAGTCGTAGCGGGTTTTGTCACTGAGCTTGGCACTGGTGGAAGCATAGCTGATCTGAGGGATTTGGAAGAGTCTCAACAGGTTGGCCACCTGCAAGAAGTGAAAGAGACCAAGATGACTATGCTTGCTACTTAATTCTTTCTTTACACAAAATAAATAATGCCCCAGTAAGGCTGCTGTAGGTATCTCTTGAAAACTGGTAATTAACTTATTACAGTTTACAGAGAAAACATACACCTGCCAACCGTGGGAATCGTTTTAATTGCTCATCATTAAATAAATGAATGAAATTGGCTGCATAACATGTTTTTTTGTTTTTTTTTCCCTGCAGATGCAATTAGTCTCACCCCATTCAGTCTCATTCATTCACTGGATCCCTGCTGGGCCTTTCACTACTTAACTCTCCTGCTGCCTGAGTGTCAAGATCCTGTGTTTAACAATTATGGGGATTTTCTGTCTACTTCATTTTATGTACGGAATTTACTATACTACAAAAGTGAACACATTTTCACAAAGTTCTTGCTCTGCTTTGGAGAGAAGAGCAAGCAGACAGTGAGAGACAGAGAGCAGTTGGGGGCAGGGATTGGGAAGTGAAAAGGAGTCAAAGTATCAAAGAATCTTGAAACTTTGCGTTTTCTGTGTAATAGGTTTTGTCAGTGTCGTGACACTGCGTGCAGTGTGCAGAAGCAGCTACTGACTAGCTTTTGCTTCGGGCACTTCTGTGGAAGCCTAGAGGGAGCCGGTCTGATCAGTCAAACGAATGCCAACCTAAATCTGTTTGACTTTAATGCCAGTTCTCACACCAGCACACTTGTGGCACAACATCTCGAATGCCAATGAATCATTCCTGAGAAAGTCGGAAAGGAAATTCACATTCAGATGCATCCAATTGAATTTATCCCACCTGTATTTTGAACTAAAATATATTTATAGTGTGATTAGATAAATATGACCAGCTTCCCTCTCAAATAATTGCCATGTTGTTGCAACTATGGGTAACTACAAGTAGTTGTTGTGGAAGAGCTCCTAAGTGAACAAGTAGTCTATTTATTTGTTTTAGGTCAGATTTTCTTTCCACAACAATTTTATAAAGCTCATTCTTCAGGATCAGAGAGATAAATATTAAATGAGCCAAAGGCAGTGATTCCCAGACCACCAGATTTATTGGGATTAATGAGAGAACGTTTCACAGAGAAGCGAAAAGCAGCAGCACTATCGAGAGCGACTGGACTTTTTTTTTACCCTTACCAAAAACCCAGAATGCCATACGGAGGCAACCTTGAACAGATACAGTTCAACATTAGAGCTACATCTGCCTTGTCTGTGGTGTAACAACTGAAAAAGGAAATGAGCATTTAGATTGCTGACGCATTTCATATCAGTTCAAAGGTTGGTTTCCCCCGAGATTTTCAGGTCAGCTGGAGAAACCCTCATTATGCAGACAGGCTAATAATCACATTTCTACATAAAGTCATCTCTCTCTTTTAAACCGCCTTGACAGCCTTCCTCAACATGTGGTGAAACAGCTGGCAGCAGCATGCCTGCTCTCTTAGGAAGAAGTCGGAGTATTTTCATAAGTGTCACATAAAGCATTCACTCCTCCAATGCACTCTCATAGACAGATGGATGACTTTACTGAAGTTGTCATAGCAGCCATTTACATTCAAACACAATAAAATACAATGGGCCATAAGGCAGAGATCAGTAGATCACACTCAGCTAGTAATGATGGTAATAATACTGATGAAATTATGATTATGTTAATAACAGTATATAATAATGATTATAAAATGGATGTAAGATGATGATGATGATGATTATTTATTTATTTATCAATTTATCATTATTAGTATTAGTATTAGTATTTGTATTATATTAGTATTAATATTTGTATTAGTATTAGTGTTAGTATTAGTATTATTAGTATTATGAAAATATGATGATATTTTCAAGATGTTTTGAAAAAGTTTCAAATCCAACAATAATATTTTCATATCTCCAAACTTTCACTTTCACTATTGCAGACTTGTTCAACACGCTTGCAGAAAGTAAAAAGGAGTATGTTTGAGGTGTGCTCAGAGAAAACTGCAAAGACTACTTAAAGAATTATAATTTCTCATTCTAGAGATCCAAAAGGCCTTACTTTTATTTTTGTAACACTGAAATAAAGGCAAAATTGGTGCAGGAACCAGCAGTTAGAGTTTTTAAAGAGATGAGAGAAACATGCGCTAATAGCATGAATAGCTCTGTCAGTGATATAGATTATTTAAAGCCTGATATATTTGCTTGAGGATGATTAGTTACATAGATGCTGACTGAACAGTGAGGGGTTTTAAATAAGTTAACAACTTCATAAAATTGCTGTTATCAACATTTTTGTTTGCAAGTAGCGAGCACACATTCAGGTTCCCGTTGGTATGTCTTAACACAAAGGCAGGAGGAAAGGCTGAGAGGGCTCCTGTAGGGAGGATACAATAGGTTCTGGTGGGATTTGAATCCAGGCCAGTAAGGCTGCATGTGATTCTTAAGCTGAGGGTCTCAGCATTAAGTCTTTCTAGACAAAGGCAGCAGAGAACACATGTAGGGGCATTAACATATCACCAAATGTTCATTCAAAGCAGAGGAAGAGGACCAAGATGAACAGCAGTGAATTTAAATCTTAACCTACGCATTGAAATGCATTTAATGCTCATCTGGCTAGTCAAGCATTTTAAAAAGCCATACTTTTGTCTGCACTCTGACAGAGGAAATACCTAACCTGTAATATAAATGCACTGCATCTGTATCTTGTGCCTGGCATACTGGCGGATAATGTGATCATATCCCCCACACAGGTACAATAGTAAAACGCATGCAGTGTTATTCACCCATTCTGCTGAAATTTGGCTACGCTTGCGGTAGTAAATGAGTAATTTCTCTGCAGGGTATTAAGTGGAGCTCTATGCCAGTTGAGTAATCCACTTACATGTGGCTCATGGAGGTTATAAAGCACATTTCCAGACATGTCACCAATACAATGGGCTTATTGGAAATCATTATATATGTGCTCATATGGCTTATGTGGAAAGCCAAGACTCCACCAGCCACAGCCTGTGACTGACACTCTGTGAGCGTAAAGACCATTGATAGATATCAGGAGGCAGATATGGATTCCATTAGGAAGACATTGACAAGACAGCATTATTCTTTTTAAACCAGTTATGGTCATATTTGATGTTTGTCTTTTAGATTTAATTTTTTTTCTGTAGTTTAATGATACACCTTTGTACACATTTGCAACTGCACCAGAATTCTCACTCGAGAATATCAATGTTGACGCGTTCAAGGGAGTGCAAAATTTCTGGAGCTTAAAATACTATCTGAGAAAAAGAGCAGACACGTAGAGCTTGAGGAATAAGTGGCATCACACAAAAACCGCTGAGCTAAAAGAGGCAGAGATGTGTAATGCACTAAAGGCTTCTATGGCAAGTTTATATCCTGCAGACATTGTTGTTCAGGAAATTGTGCTTAGAGGATGTTGTATAGCTGCAGGTTTTGAGGAGGCTGTGAGTGTGTGTGTGTGTGTGTGTACTTTTTTTGTCAGTTTTAATATTTTGCCTGCTGCCCAAATCATTTCCTTACATGACAATTAAGACAGTTTAATCATTTCGCTGCTCAAAAGAAACCTGCAACATCTATTTGTTCGGTAAGTTAAGGTTGGTTACACCAAAATGTAAGAATTTATTTGTGTTTTGAATGTTTACAGCACTAAAAGGAAAACCTCATGGTCAGGCATTCTATATTTAGAAAGGAAGAAAGAACAAGAGGAGGGACGTAGAAGCGGAAAGTTTACACACAGGGGATTCTGAACATCGACAGACTTCCAAAATCTTTTTCCACCTTGCAGGATGTTCCTTGCATGTAAAGCAGATCAGATTTTTGAGTCTTTCATGAGCTCAAACTGCAGGTACATCGGCCTGGGGTTTTAGCTTACAGTCTCTTGTTTTCAGCAAGGGATCATCCTGCGTCAGACAGTGCCTTATTTAATTAAGAAAATTAAGAAGTGGCCCAGTGTGGCTTTGCACTGCAGGGTCTGTTACTGAGCAGATTACTGTGAAAGTGGTTTCCTCCCAAGCAATGAGAGAATACAAGACCTGGTAGCTCCATTTGACACAGAGGCACCGATTAACAGGATTGTTCTTTTCAGCTGTCGTATACTGTTTCCATAGAGATACTCCTAAGTCACCAGCGAACACCATGAGCTAGAATAATTCAGACTGCCCATCCGAAATGTCAAAATACAGTTGTATAACATACTATAATAGCTATCTATACATGATAAAAACCTGATAAAAGTAGATACATTTGTATATGTAACAAAAAAAAATACACAGTTTCAGTTTGTAGAAATGTGTTCCCTTTACAATTGCCGTAAGTGTTCTGTAGAATTTACTGCTACAGTGGATTAAAAATTAAACAGAGATGCAGTTTCTTTTTGCAGCACATTCTCTACCACATTCCACGCTCTGCACTTATTATTTGCGTGTGCTTAACATACTGTTGAACGAATGAGATGCGTTAAAGAGAAAGGAAAAAAAAAAGAAGAGGGAAGGATTGTGAGAGGAGACACAGTTGGGGCAATAGTGAAACAACAAGAGCAAGAGAGACACAAAAATGAGAGACTGAGTGTCCTGGTCCAGGAAATATCAGGCCTACTTTGTAGAGATGTCATGATTTTTTCTACATGAAAAGCCCATCTGCTCTTCCCAGAAGACTGTCTCAGTGTGCCTCTACAGCAATAACACTGTTTTCCCAGAGCAGCAGTCCTTAGCTCCACTCAGTATCACACATATATGGCCCACTGCAGTGCACCGAAAAAAACCCGTGCAAACACACGCGTGAGGCGCGGACACGCATGCACATACAGAACACGCATAGTGTATAGTTAGAGAGTATGCACTGGATCATTATTAGTTTATTTCTTGTGATTTTGTTGCTTGGCAACAGTTTTGAAAGGGTGGAAATATGAACTCTAAGATACCAAGGATGTTTTCTGATCAGGTCCTGCCCCCTCATACTGCTGGATGATATGAAGCTTCTTTATGCCGCAGTAGTCTTTAAAAGGCCCCAGACCTGTGCAAACTATTCAGACACATGTTAAGCAATGGCTGCGCTTCCATTCACTTACAGTGTCAGTAACTCAGCTTGGATGAGCACTCGCTTCCTTTAATTTCATGACCCGGTGCATTATCAGCTCTTTACAATCGGTTCTTTTCTGTCAAACATCACGGGCATGCTCAGTGCAGTCAGTCAGGAATCCTGGTAAGTTTTAGATGAACTTAAAATCCACTGGGCTTCAGCTGACTTTACGCCACCCTGTCACTTATATCTGACACAGAGAAACATTCATTGAGTTTATGAGGTGGACATGATATACATTTTCAACTGCACAAATAGTGGGTTCTGCCAAGCCACTGAATAATCCAATCATATGTGAATTATTTACGATTTTGGGAGCACGTTCTTTACTTTTACCCATGAATAATGCATTTTCACTGCATGGCTTTACTGATACGTTTCATCATCATTGTTCTCTTTGGCATGAATTCTGTCATGTGTGTATCCATGTTTAAATCCTTTGTATGACTCATCCTGCAGATGAAGACAGTTCTATAAATAGGGTTGTTTGCAGATGATAAAAAAAAGTGAATTCTTGAGCTCGCTGAAAGCTCATAAATTCACCTTATTATTCCACTCACACGGTTTAGTCTGCAAATGTCAAGCAGTGTGTTCATATCAGGATCTATATCTTTGAATTCCATAATGCATTCTTGGGAGTCTGTCTGTCTCATTAATCAGGGAAAAATGACCACATCTCAGAGTGTGTGCTAAAATATTCCAATTAATTCACAAAGGTGCCATTACACAATGAGAGCTTTCGTCCAAATATCCTGGAACGAGCCAGGTTTCTACTTCCAGACAGCAATTTTTGTGCTCTGCTCTGAAAGATCAGAGAAGGTGATTTTTCATTGTTTGCATATCAGTTCCAGAAGTTTTCCTCCATCTGTGTTTCATGCCTGAGAACGATTCTTCAGTGAGCATTTGAGTATTTGACATTCCAGCGGTGTTGTTCCTTAATGCGCCCTGGTGATTATGATGTTTTTCCTCGGAGATGCTCCCTTACCAGTGAGTCATATTTAGCAGCGCAGACCACTGCTGGGGTAACAAAAGTGGACTCCCTTCCATGTATTAATCAGAAGCCAGCCCCGAGGCTAGATGTTCCTGGACTGTAATTGTGGAATATTATACATCTCTGATTAACCCATGCCTTTGGGACACTGAGGAGCAATAAGACTAATGTGCCATCTATAAAGCCGCCACATCCAGAAAAAAATCATACGCTGGATGCAGACGGACTGCGTTTTTGAGATTAAGTGTTTTTCGTAATGCAACAGCGCTGAATATGTTGGCAACGTGTATCTTGTCAGTGCGGCAGCCTTGCACACATGAATGAAGATGCTGAATGCACCAAACATGTCATCACAAGGTCGTTACTCACCTCGCACCCATAACCAGCTGTTTAGATAGACCAGAGGGAGGATGTTCAAGGCTAAACCCTTGAATCACATCAATATTTCTCCACGTAGATTCGCTCAAACTGTCCAGATGGCATTGCCGACTTCCCAGTGACTGTTTAAGATACAGGCTCATGACTCTCAAATAGTTCGACGCCATATGATGCCATGTGACTCACTCCGTGGCCCCCCAATGATCATATCTGCCTATCACTGTCTCAGTGTCTCTGTGAAACGCGATCTCTCATTCGATCCCCTCTACATCCTCTGTGTGTGAGGCACACCTCTGCCAAACCACCAGACAGCCCAGCAGCTCCCCACAGATGGGGAAGACAGGGCCCCTAGCCTGCGAGAGCGTCATACAACTTCGCCTCCACAGTTAACTCAATCTGCGCCCATGTAACGCCAGCATGGCTGGGCCTGCAGCCAGATCCGCCCCCATATCTGCGATCATCACACCACAACACCAGCGGCACAGCAACACGCTCCTTCATTATGACAGATTTAGACAGCACTCGGTGTTCTCGCCACCTGTCAGCTCACCATGTTCCACCATGTCACCATGGCGATAAGGGTCTTTAGACTAATACTGTTTGCTGTCCTGTAACTGCCTTGCCTTTGGGGTGAAATACACACATCTGACTTAACTGCCTGGCGTTCAGAGAGAAGGGCCGGCATCGTCGCCTTTCAGACAGCCGGCTCATTCAAGAGGTGTGACTGGCCGAAGATTATGCACAAACCAGGCAGCTACAAAGGACGGTAGTGTTATGTGGAGATGGTATCTGCAGAGTAACAACCAGCGGCAGAACAGAAATGCCACATGTTCACACGCCCTAAATGCATATCTTTGTGTACTAACATTGCCCCTGAAAATACGGCAGCACATGTAGACAGATACACTGTGACTGTGAAAAGCTTGTGAAAAGTACGAAGGTCACAGACCATGTGGTGCGACAATAAATAGCACTACGTACATAAAAGGAAGAAGTCAAGCACAAGGCTCAGCTGTATTACCAAAAGTGAAGAAACTTC
>JBAJHX010000096.1:14769140-14780113 GCA_037176925.1 Amniataba percoides
ACACACACACACACACACACACACACACACACACACACACACACACACTCTTTTTTTTTTTTAAGAAGACCATAATCATGCATGACCATACATTTCCTGAGCATCATCTGGTGGCAGAATCAAACTACTGAGAAAAGCCTCAGACAATGGGAACCAAATGGTGGTTTCTCTCCCTCTCCAACACCCTGTAGCACACCAACTGATTCTCAAGTTTTTTTTACTTTTAAATCCACTTTCTCGATGCCAAGCTCTTTTTTTCGTGTGTGTGTTTTCAGACACACACAGTTATTTTGCCAAATAAGCGAGACATGGCGCTTGTTGTGTACTGCAGCGCCTGTTTGGTAGTTTGTCAGCAGCCTCGCACATGTGGAGGGTCTGCACATCAAGTAGATGGAGCCACAGATATTAGTGGTCAACAAGAGAAAAAAAAAGAGGTCAAAATTGCACACCGTGTCAACAAAATGTCAGTGTCACTAATAAACAATTGTTGCAAGAAAAATGAAACATTGCGCACTTAGATGACATCAGTGTGACCGAGGCTACTTCAAGGATGAGAACTACAGCACAGTGCAAGGAACGAGAGCCAACTCCTCAAAGTGATACATCCAGACCTGATTACACTGACAGATCGTGGAAGTTGACAGAGATGCACCTGCGGGTATTTGACGCGAGTGGAGACAAACACACACACACACACACAGACACAGACACACATGACACGACATGTCTCACCTGTGCAGGGCTCCTCAGTGTCCAGCGCAAACTCGACGCATGTCCTCGGCAGGGGCTGTTTTTTTTTTCTTTTTACGCCTCTAAACAGAGCAGTGAGGATGAGCTGTGTGAATGTAGGAATAAATGAATGAATGAATGAATGAATAGATGGGTGAAGGAAGGAGAGAGGCTGAAGTTTGAGCCGCGCGCCAGGAGCTGTCCGCGGTGCTGAAAGAGTGTTGGAGGATGGGAAATATAAAAAAACCCTGAAAATAAATAATGATAAAAAAAACAAACAAATCCAACAACACACAAGCGCACCACGAGTCGGAGGACTGAGAAGGTGTGATCCCGCTGACAGCCGCTCAAAACTCACATTTCCCAAACACGCGTAAAACTGACGCCCACCTCACTGTGCGGACGGGGGGAGGAAAAAAAGGCGTTTCACCTTCTTGAGCCTCAGCTGGGAGGGAATGTGATCGATTTAAAGAGCGATCTAGATTTTTGTGCGTGTGCGTCAGATTGTAGAAAGGAGAGAAAAAAAATAACAACATCCGACCGCGCGCAAAGTTTAAATTCTACCTGTTACTCGGGCAGGTGGTGCAAAAAGCTCGAATAACTGTGGCAGCGAGGAGATGAAGCGCATGAAGTCACCGACCCGGGAGAGCCCCAACTCTCTCCTCCACCACCCCCCCAAAAAATACTCTCTCAGAAGGAGGTCTGGACACTTTGACAAAAAGGCGCCGTCGCTCCGCGTCTGAACGCTCCCGGAGACGAGTCCGAGTCATCGAGCCGCTCTAAACGAACATTATGTAACCCGGAGCCTGAAAAAAAAGATCCCTCTCAGCTGGATGGTGAGCTAGTTGGGGTTTGAGTGTGTGTGTGCGGTCAGGAGGGGGGCTCGGTGTGTTAAAATAAAACGACTCTTCGGAGACTTCACGTCCTCACAGGAGGAAGAAGAGGAGGATGAGGATGAGGACGAGTGGGGGTGGATTTTATTTGGGAGCCGCAAACAAGTTGTGACACGGCACGAGAGAGTGTGAGGTCAGTTCCAGATGGCGAGCTGCGACCCTTTTTCCTCTCTGCTGCCAAAAAAGCAGCTTCAGACACGCAGACATCCGAGTTTGTTTGTTGAGACATCTCTCCCTCTCCCTCTCTCTCTTTCTCTCTCCTTTTTTCTCCCCCGATCCACCCCACGTCTCCCTCCACGCGCGCCGTAATGAGATTAATAATTAACATCACGGGAGGCTCGATGATCTCCATCCCTCCAAGACGCACGACAGCCCCGATTAATTAAATCAGTTGTTGACCCCAGTGTGTCTCATCGCACGTCTCCTCCAGGCTGCTTTTCATTTTATTTGTTGCCTTTGGACAAAGGTTGGGGGGTGGCAGGATAAAAAAAACAGTGAAGGTGCAGCAGACACGCGGTGAGGGCGTCTGTCCCTGCAGACTGATCGCACCCCTGCAGGGCAGCGCACACACCGGCCTCATATCACGGACCCGAGCCGGACCCGCAGACTGACAGGTGCGGCGTTTTAAAGCTCGTCCTCACAATAAACAACTCGGGCCAGATGTTGCAGACGCTGCTGAATTAGATGACATAACGCGGGAGATGATGCTTCTTTCCTACAGCGCAGAGATCGAGATCAGAGCAGTGCAGAGAAGTTGCAGGTGAATATGTGTCTCCATAAGGTGTTTCTGCACCACAAACATGTGGGAACTGCTTCAGTATCCCTTTGGCATCAATCCTCTGGTTCTCTTTTTAACACTGTGCCTCATTTGGTGGCTCATTTCTTATCAGGCCATTCAGTGGACCCCGTGAAAGCTTCTGCATCAGCTCATTTATTCAGGTTTGTCCCTTTAATCTGTCACCCATCTATAGTGCACCATGATGGGTTTAGTCCTTTTCCACACATTGGAACAACAATGTCCACAATAACAGACCAACAGATCAATTTGGAGAAACATGCCCATACTGATGTTTTAAAGTTTGAATATGTTAGTTCCTATTCATTTGTTCATACGGACACACAAGTAAACGTCCCTTAAATAAGTCTTTTTAGGTGTCAGTGCTCTCTGATGGGCATTGTGGAAGTGTGCTGAACAAATACCCAGCCTTAAATTGGCCTGACGAGGAGGAGCCAGACGATCTTTTCCCCTCTCTGGCTGATGGTGTATTAATCAGTAAAACCACTGTGCCTGCGATGAGGACGAAAACATTTGCACTTATAGGTCATGATGCTCATTAAGGACCACTGGCTGAAGAACACGTGCGTGCATCAAATATCGGTGGTCTGCTGGAACCCATTCTTCCTCTACCTCTGTACACACAACTGATTAAATAAATTGTGACATAAATGCCAAGCCTCTCATTCAAATGCTGCTCCGATCAATGCAGCTCCCGCCAAGGTGACAGAATTCGGATAGAATACCATTTTGTAATATTTTTAAGACGCTTTGTGCTTCTCCAAAGGTAACCGGGTTATATTTATTTATATTATTCTGTGCATGTTGATTAACGGTTTTCAGTGCACCATCGGAAATTACTTTCTCAAGAAAATCAGCTCAGAAAATCAAGAAACAGCTTTGCTTAATTTGCTCAACTTGCACTGAAAAATACCTTATGCCATTTCTTGGCTCCTTCTCAGACCTTTCTCTTCTATTCAGCTTTTGAATTCCTCGTCGGCACCTTTCCAAAAGAAGCAGCAGAACAGGCAGCCATTACAATGCCAAACCACAAAAGCGGTTACCATTTAAAAAGGGGGCTTGATAAGTTATTAGGCGCTTACCGTCTCATCAATAACATGTGAGCAACAATGTATCCCACTGCCGCCCACACTTTGTTACATCTCCCGTCTCTGTTGGGAAACAGACAAATAAAAATGGGGAAGGACAATCCTCAGAGCAGAGTGGTAATGATGTGGCTTTGTGTTATAAAACTTTAAATTGAAGTTGCTGCAAATGCGCGACTGATTCCTGTCAACTGAACTTTTTCATTTGAAAATTTTATTACAGACAGAAAGACACAACCATGGCAATGTGCTGTACACTACTTCCAACGTCTCACAGCACCAATAACTTCAACCTACGTACGTGTCACAACTAGTCTCTGGAAGTGAGTTAATTCTGGCTACAAATAGAGCTGAAGAGTGGGGTAACTAAAGAGGAGAACATTACTTTAAAAAAGAAAAAAAATTAAAGCAATTATCTGAGCGCAGTGTGATAATAAAATGTTCTGTACAGTATCCAAGGGAAAGAGTTTACATCTTTGAATTGCAGTTTAAATCCCAGTCCTGGCAATTCGGAGGTTTGGATGTCCTCACAGGTGTTGATGCCTCAGACTTCGGAATCTCCCCTGTGTGATAAATATTCTCCGAATTGGAAAAAAGACCATTAACAACACAATTAAATGGGTCTGTCGAACACGTCTACAGCATTAGCTCCTGCATGTTTTTCACCCAATCATTACTGTACACCAAGACACCAAAGTCAGGAAATGCACACAAATACGTGACATAAAATTCCTCAGGACATGACCTTGGAAGTGGGGGACAATATCAACTGTCACACTTGGGGAATGGGGAAAAAAGGATGCTGTATGATGATCCATGATAGCCGTTGTCAGTTCAGTGTCTTTCCTTTTATCTTGATCTTAAAGTGAAGTGTCACTTCAAATGTGCACAGGAATGGTGGTGATTCATGTAAGATTAGAGTCTGAATTGGACAAATCTTGCCTCCCGTCCGCTGCACACCAAGCGCAGAGGAAATTAGGTTTACCCAAGAGGAACCAAACCATATGGGGTTGTCTGTTGTTTTATCATGACAGAATTTAAATATAGGATCAGGAATTATCTTTTTGTTTAAAAAATTAGATTACAGTATGAAAAAAGTAAAGGCTTCAAAAGAGGAATTAGAAGGCGCAGAAATACGGCATGTTGGTCATGGTGTGAACAGCTTTAGACCCACCAACAAGATTACATGACAGATAACCAGCAACAACTGAGAAACTCTCTAGCATGCCAGTGTTACACCCCCCCACACCCTTATCTCCTCAGCATCCCTTACTCCTTTCCATCCCCCAAGGGCTCCTTCTTCTCATCCACCAGTTCAACTGCTTCTGTAGCTCCGTCTTCACCCTCAGGGACATCCTCCACCTCCTCCACCTCCTCCTCCTCCTCTCCATCTCCCTTCTCTTTCCTCTCTTCTCCCTCCTCCTGCTCCTCCTGATCCATGTCAAGCTCTTCAAAGGATGAGCCGCTGCCCACAGACTCGTTCGAGCCTCTGTCGCTGTTGTCCCTGGGCTTAATGTCTTCGTTTGCATCCATTATGTCCCTCAGAGGCAGGGAGGAGGCCAGGGAGGCGGCCGTGGAGGCGGCCAGGGATGTTTCTCTGCTGTCCCAAGGCACGCCGCCGCTCACTGAACTCACATCACTGTGGGAGTCTGCACCTGCGGCGGCAGAAGAGAAAAGAGGTGCAGATAAAATAGGTTAGAGGGAAGGAAAACTCATTTCATGTGAACTACAGGTGTTTGTGTGCTGATTAGAAGCTAAAAAAGTCAGAAGAGCACACTGAAAATGAAGCTTTATCATAATGGTTACAGCACATTCTGAATATTAGAGACATGGTTAGACTTGGTTGGTATTTCCACTCATTCACTGTCAGACAGCATGATGCACAATAAACATCGAAAGAGAAATGTGAAACATTTCAGTCAGCATTTTCAATGAATAGCAATAGATGAAAAGGCAAAGGCTCACCAAATTTATGATAATTCATCCTCTGGGACTGAATAGCTGTCTAACATAATGATGCTTGTATGACGACATTTAACCAAAGCCACAAATGTAAACCTCATGGTAGTGATTGAAGAAAGGTCAAAGAATTGCCAGAGTCATCAGGATTCATCCTCTAAGGATGATGACTGTCTGTACCTCCATAACATAGGATCCATCCAGTAGTTGTTGAGATATTTTGCTAAAAATGTCAATTACACTGTTGGCCGACTGCCAGACAGGAATCCCAACAAAGATCCACCTTGGCAACATGGCCAAAAAATATCATATTTCAATATCATATCATAACATTAACATCACTGTATGCTTTGTAATAAACCTAGTGTGTGAAGGTGCGTGTGTGCTTTTTCATTCGCCGCCACCCTGAGCAAAATAATATTTGCGTTGTGAAATTTCCGATTCTTTGGTCACTTAAAATTCACCAGATCTGCCTCAGAGAAATTTAAGCTAATACTTTATGATAATGAAACCAACCCCACTTCCTTCAGCATGAACCTGGTTATTACGAAGCTCATCGGGAGTCTGTGTCAGCTGAGCTCAGAGGAAGCAGGTGATTATTGTTAAAGAGAGAAAAGATCTTCTATGTAAACTCAAAGACCGCTCATTACTTGCATCTCATTTTCCCGTACCGTGCTACTGTAGGACTAACTATAGCTCTGCAGGGGGAGAAGGTTCTTGCTCCTGCTGTCTGCAGAGCATAACACACATCAGAAATCATCACGAAGAACGTCCATTAGCTTAATTAATGGAGATTTCCTCACCCACATGATCAGCTTGCTAATGCTTTCAGACCAGACCTGATTCTAATTGGCCTTTGATCTATGATTCTCTGTGAACGGATAGCCATTCATTATCTCTTACTACTTGTTTGTGTGTCAGCGAAACCAGAAGATAAATGTCGGAACGTGCACGCTTGCAAGCAGAAACATCAGCATCACAGGAAAAGTCAGAAATATGAAAATGGAAGGAAGGTTGCTATGAATTAGTCAAACAATCAAAAGTTTGCCTTGCGTCAGGTAGGTCAAAGATGACTCAAACGAGAGACAAAAGAAAGAGATGAGGACGATTTTGCTTAGAGGGCCTAAAATTAAAAATGAAAACAGGAATCAAAGCGTTTAAATATAAGAGGCACATCTCACATCTCCCACCCACACAACAAATATTACTCAGCGAGCTTTCCACAGTTGGTCTTCCAGAAGAGACTTCAGAGGGAGAAGAAAAGAGTATTTGAGCAAAATTCAGAAAACATGTACAAATAATCCCCCCCACCTGTGTGGACTGTGTGTTAAACCGTGACCAACTTCACCCTGCGAAAAGCAGACCTATGCCAGAAGAAACACAACTCCTTTCTATAATTCTGGGTTAAAGTTTTATCCTATTTATGAATGTGGTTGTCTAATGCTATACACTGATGCTTTTTATATTTTTGCACAGGTCTCACTCGCTTTATCTCAATATCTCAATATAAAACGTCTTCCACAAATTGAGTTCCTGTTAGCTTGACTGTCTCACGGGACACTAACGCACTATTGTCCAAGCTATTTTCCTGCCGCACACAAAGCACATCAAAGTGTGTTTGCACTGAAACATGTCACCAGGGACCCAGATACAATAAACAGGGAGCCTCCGAGCTCCTCGCGGAGGTCAGTCTTTTCCTTTTCATTCATTTGAATTTCAGCATCACTCAGCAATCTAATTATCACATCCAGCAGATCTGATCCTGTCCGCAGTGAAGAATATCATATATGGGAAGTCCATTTAGGTAATCTGTAATATCTATTTATGGGCCTGTTGATTAGCTAGCATGTCCAAACAAAAACCACTGGGAATGGCCTTCGGTGGAACAGGTCCAACATAACGTGAGAGAGAGGCGTCACTTTAAAATGAATACGGATGGAGTATATGCATTTATACATTCATTTGCATGTTGCAGTTAAAGGACTTTTCCGGGGAGACTCATTTTACAATACAAGGAATTTTACGGGAAATAATGGGTCTATTTAGGATAATCGGGTGGACAACCCCCCAAGGAAGAGCCTCAATGCACTGGACAACTTTCTCCCCCCTCTACAACTGCAAGCAAGTCCTGAAATTGGTACCCTTGTTGAAGCCAGGCAGCTGTGCCTCTGAAAGTCTTTTAGATAACGTTTGCCTAAATTAGTTTCTAAATTGGGCCCATTGGGATTATTAGCAGAGAATCAAGGTCTTGTTCTTCAAACAGTCTGAAACAGAGGAGAAGATTTTTAAGGAGGTAATTAGACACAGACTGGGCTGAGGCATGCTGAGAGTTTGCAGAATCAGAGTCTGAGTGGATGGCGAGAGGAGCGTGACAATAAAATGCATAAATAGAGGGTGAGAGTTGATACAGTAGGTGGTTCTTCTTTTTTACAAATTAGAGGTGGGAGGAAGGAGCATTTAAGGATACTCATAATATACGCGCATGTAATATTGCATGTATTTGTCATAGTAAAACAGGCACTCAAAGCAGTTTAATACAGTTAACAGTCTGTTACTCAAAAATTATGTAAAAGTAGGGGTGGGGGGGGCAATTCATACAGAAAGCATTAATCCTGTGATGGCCCCTGCGTAAAGTTAACATTCTTAACTATTAATGATATTATGTTCATACAACAGGAGGCAAGTTTCCATCCAAATTTAGCACAAAGTTTAAGCAAGTTTGCAGAGAATCGATAAAAGAAAAGGGGAATCAATGCCCGTCACCATCTGCTGTATCTTATGTGTGTTATGTAGTAGTAATAATGAGAGTTGGGAACACAAGAGGAACACTTGGAGGAAACAGTTCTCCAATTTAATAACATTAAACTATTGCAGAGGAAATGAGTGGCTACAGTGTCCTCATTGGTCCACACAGATATGATGTTTTTTGTCTCACTGAATGACGGGGGGCAGCATGGTTGTGTAGTGTCGCTTCACAGTAGGAGGGTCCTGGGGTCTGCTTGGGGCCTTTCTTTGAGGAGTTTGCATGTTCTCCTTGCGCTGGTGTGGGTTTTTTTTCAGGTACTTTGGCTTCCCCCTCACAATCTTCAAACACGTATGTTAGATTCATTGGTGACTCTACATTGCCCGTAGGTGTGAACGCGTGTGTGACTGGTTGGTTGTCTCTGTACGTCAGCTCTGTGATTGACTGGTGACCAGTCCGCGATGTACGCTGCCTCTGTCAGCTGAGATGAGCATGACTCTCTGTGAGGATAAGGTAAAGATAACGGATGGATGCACGATGGATAATGGATGTTTCTGTTGTGCTTTGTCATATTCTGCTTACATCTATATGCCAGCTTTTCCAACTAAGCAAGTAGAATAAAAACTTTTTGTTAAATTTCAACTTTTTTCTCAAATTTGGAGCACATAACAACACTTGGATGGAAACACTTAATATTGCATCTTAATCAATAGGATTAGGGGCACTTAGTATAGTGACTGATTCCTCTGACAAATATTGCATGCTTTACTGAGCACTGTTACCTAATGGTGTGTAATTATACACGGATTACAACCAGATAAATAGCCACTAAGTAAAAGCACATAAATAATTACCTATGTCAAATTTGTTAATGTGCTTAGAAAGCCTGCTGTGTTTTGTGAGGTTTGTACCTTAGCAGGGTTCATACAGGGGCTCCCTGTGGCTTTCTGTGATGAGGTGAACATTTATTAATGATAGAAATGGTAGAAAAATGAAGCCCACTGGCGCATTTTCACACCGAGGCGGGTTTGTGTCCTCAAACGATTAACAAGCTTCTCGCAGCACAAACATCGGCTGCTGTGATCACCAAATTATCATAAAAGTGTTTTCATTTTGTTCTGAGTGTTTACTTCTCCCAGTGTGCTGTGATGGTAGAAGCAAGACAAATGTCGGGGCACAGTGAGAGTTTACGGTCAAGACAGTGTGTAACGTGGACAGCGGAGTCTAGGGGAGGAAAAGTCGAAGGCAATCTCCCAAGTGCCGGAGCAGGATTTCCACAGCTGGCTTGTCAGACAAAGCTTAGCTCCTCTGATTGATCGCTCCCTCATTAAGAAAGCTTGGCTGTGTCTGGGACCAAGAACATAAACAAACACACACACACACACACTTAAACCAGCCAAAAACTCATGTAATACAGATACACCAGCCATCATTTAGAGACACTGCACACAGACAGAAAGACGTTCATAATACACCCTCACACCTGCTGTCTCCTTGTGCAACATTGCAACATGTAATACCTGTGCTGGATGACTTTTTTGGAAAGGGCACACCTCACTGAGAACAGCGATTTCTTCAGATGAATAAAGAATATCTGATTTCTATCCAACAAAACTTTCCAAAGCAGCTGTATAAAGTCTGATAAAAGTAACACTTCACTACGCAATAAAAATTCTCTTACTCTTGAAACTTCATTTATGTTTCTTCCGTCATCAATCATACAATAGTTCCTTCTCAGCTCTCTTGTCGACAATAAAGAGGCCCTGAGGGTTGAGTGTTTGGGGCATGGAGGCCCTGCCAAAAAGTTTGTGTGAAGTGTTTCTACGGAAAATCATCTGCAGTGTGATTCCACTTATATTTATCAAATGTATACATTTTATATCAATATTAATTTTGCCCACAGTACAGTACAATTCTCCATTTTACTGTAACTCCACTTTTAGCCACCACACTCAGGTCCCTGCAAGGAGCCCTGAGACACTCACAGGAAAGTTATACTGTAAGAGACAACCAGTGTAAATAAAAATATAGATTTCCCCTGTTGTGATCTTGAATATTTGTTTATATACTTGATTTAATGCATTGCATATTACATAAACATTTGATGCTCGGGCTGAAACTATTATTCATCATATAACAATTCATCAATTAGTTACAGACTGTTAAATTAATTGCTAATTGCCTTGACTATTGTTTTAAAGACAGTCTCCAAAGTCTCTGATTGCATCTTCTCAAATGGGAATAATTTCTGATTTCTTCATTCCTCCGTGACAGTGAGAAGTGTGACACAAAACAAAATATTTCAGGACTTGGACAATGCTGCATGAGCTATTCATGACCATATCACACCCTTTATGGCGTTAGGCCCAAGTTCACTTTAATTTCCAGCACAATTCAGCCAATAAACATAAAAATAATAAAATAATCAAAAATAGTTTATTATTCATCAGCTCATCTGAGAAACAATTGCCATGTTTGCTTGAAGCTTCACTTCACTTATAATTCTGTGGCAATCCACAAAAAAATGTGTACAACAAAAGTTGAACTTGTTTATTTAAACTGCCAAAGTTAAAACTAAAATTATTTCAAACTGTGTGGAGAAATTGCTTTGCCTCTTGAATGATTTCAACACAAGATTCTGAGGGGACAATGATGGGTGGGTTAATAAAGGAAAGAGAAAACAACAGTGTTGGAGACAGTGTGTGTGTGTGTGTGTGTGTGTGTGTGTGTGTGTGTGTGTGTGTGTGTGTGTGTGTGTGTGTGTGTGT
>JBAJHX010000096.1:14780213-14801773 GCA_037176925.1 Amniataba percoides
GTGTGTGTGTGTGTGTGTGTGTGTGTGTGTGTGTGTGTGTGTGTGTGTGTGTGTGTGTGTGTGTGTGCGCGCGCGCGGGTATATAGTGGCAAAGAAAGACACAGTCATTAAAAGATTATAAAACATGCTAGATCAACTTAATTTGATCTGAATTATCGTACTGAAATGTTTTCCAGCACTTTAGCTGGTTCTTATTAACTTTCTCATTTGTTAGACAGGCAAGCAATAATCAGAGCTGTGTCTCGGTCTGGTGATGCTGACAAACTAATTTAAAGTTGTGAATAGCCTCGACTCTCGGTTCAACAGAATGTCAGAGGCTCCACAGCTCACACTTGCTGTTATGTGAAGACTGGCCTTTACTGTACCTATACAAGGCAACGCCACTCTGCTTCAGTGGAAGCCCCAGTCAAAACAAGCACAGACCATGTAAGACCTTCTTCCCGAGATGCAACGTGATCTAAACTCAAGGTAGACACCAGCTGATGTGCATCAGCCCACTTCCCCAACCACTCTGTCCCATCAACGCCATTTTTTGTCTCCAGTGATTTGTACAGAGACAAAGTCAATACCTCCAACAGGTCCAGCCTACAGGTCTACAGACTAATAGCAGCAGAGAAGACACTGCGCTTTAAGACACATATTTGCAGTGACAGATAAATTACAGAGTCTCATATATCACATGTCCTCAGTGACCAAGGGCAAGAGGGGAGTCAGCGTAGTGTCAGACAAAGTAAAAGTTGGCACATATTTCCTGTTTGTTTGCTTCTATCTGACAAAAAGTGTAGTTTCAACAGAGCAGAAACCTGTTTCTATCCAGAGTTATTAGGCTGCAATCAGAGGACAAAACAATGCAACACAGAAGCCAAATGCCATGTGAAGAATCTGTTGTTTCTCCTGTCAATTATTTCCAGATGAGAGCTCAACAGTAACGTCATGTTGTAACGAACAAAATTCACAGTGTTACCTGTGATGTCGGTTCCTCTGTCCTCGTCAGAGTCCTCTTCTTTAATGTCTGTTTTAACCTCCTCCTTCATTTCTGGAACAAAGAAGTCTGTCTGGCGAGACAGTGGGACCATGTAGTTGATGACATCTGAACCACAGATCTCAATAGTTGGGAAAGCACACAGCTTCCTCTCCTTTGAAAGAGAAAGAAACAAAATAGATAGTGAGATGTGGAACAAGAGGCTCTGTCGTGCAGATACTCAGTTTATAGTCTGTATCAATAAAAGCGCAACTCACAAACTTTTACAGATCCCTCCAATTATGGTGTTTACCTCTCATAATTACAAGCATGTAAGTTGTTATAAACAGTGATATTAAGTCAGTTATAAAAAAGAAAAGATGAGACTCAACATTTAGGAAGAGGTCACGGCAGTGTGTTTATGAAAGGTCCTGCTATTCTACACAAAGAGCTGTGTTGTACTCACAAACTCAGGACTACACAATTTAAGTGTATTCAGTGTCATTTTCATCAATTCCAAACAACTGATGGTCTTTATGAAGAAATGACAGGCCTCTCAGGGCAATCTGCCATGCGTGAAAAAAGTCTAAACCGACTCACTCAAAATTCAGGATATCCAGTCTGGCACATCTACAGCGTGTCTTACTGCATCCATCAAACTAAACTGGTTATTAAGGTCATCTGTTTTGTATCAGCACATCTTTGTTTTCATAGTTCTGTAAATCATGTTGTGGTACAGAAGTTTCTAGGTAAAAGCCTGAAAATGCTCAAAGGCATCATAGGATTCACTGTTAAATCCTCTCTGTCCAGACCTCTCAGTTCTAACTTGAAATATGGCCGCAGTTAAAAGTGCAAGAGGGTCAGGAGGATAAGAGACTATATGGCAAAAGATTTTAGAACAGCTCTGCTAAAAACTACAATATGGACAGCGTGGGTAAAAGCAAAGACAGGCAGAAAATATCAGAGCTATGTAGCTAAAAAGTCTTCACTTTGCTGACATAACACTATGTCTTTGACACATTAATATGAATATGCCCTCCCATGTGAGTCCATAAATGTTGCATTACCACATCTATGCGTCTACATTTGCTCCCTCCAGTGGTGTGTATAGAAAGTGGAGTTTATAAATATTATACCATATTTTCTCTAAAGAGGACATTAGCCTTGCATAATCTTGCTTTATGCTTTCATATAGTTCTCAGGGGAGTGCAAAGCCATGAGCTCTCCAATGGGCTGTCGGAGAACGGCTGGAGGAGGCCTGGGTGAGCCGCAGAGGCCAGTCTCGGCTATGACCGCTCGCAAAGTGACAAATAAATGTTTTAGTACAAGGTACAGCGCAGGACAATGTGACCAAAATGGCTGGACAAATGATAAAAGTGCCTCAAAAAACAAAATTTAAATGAAAAAAATCCATGCTAATATTACAGCTGTATTTATGTAAAAAAAAATTAATGTGCAAGAATATCCATTATTCTGTGGCGCAACTTTTGTCGTAAAAAATTATGTATCAGTACAGATTTATTCTAATAATATTCTCTTCTATCCAAAAGTATAATCGACAAAATGTTATTATTGAAAATATTGATTATAGCATCTTTAAAATAAAGTCACAGGTCAGGATAATAATTGAAATTGCACTTCAGTAGAACACTTGAGCTAATTTTCATCAAGATTGGCTTGTGATGTTTTTATTCTATAAACTTAATTTGTTTTTGAGAACGTAATGTAAAACCCTCTACTTTACAAGAGTTTACTTCTTCATGTGAACCTCTCGGGCCCAAAGTGAGTGAGTCTGAATCCACAGTGCCTTCCTTTGAAGAGGCAGTTTCTCCAAATCCCTCCTCTCACTATGCTCTCAGATACTGCACTTTCTCTAATACTATTTGCTAAGTAAAAAGACTGAAAGTTTCATTTCTATAAAGTTGCGACTTTTTTTTCCTTTGAATAGTACTTTAGTGTTCCGCTCCTCTTTGTTCGGGATCTCTTGTGGTTTTTATCTGTTCCCGCATGGACATGTTAACAGACAGATCACACCCTTTAACGCTACTAAGCAATAGAGCTCCTTTTATTTGAATTTTCATGCTCACATTGGTCTGCCCCTCACTGCATGAATGCTCTCGGAATTCCAGAAAAGTCCCCTCTGTAAATTAAACTGAACGCACACACTTGCGAAGTTGCCATGGCTATGCGACAAAGAGGGCTATTCTGAGAGGGGCAAGAAACATGGATGGTCTCACCGAGGACTCATTTTCCACTGGGTCATGGTGATCTAGGCTGATTGATTGGTTTTAATCTAATCCTCTGCAAAGTAAGACTGTGGGAGCTGGTATGAATCACCTGGCTGCTACACACAGGGGTTCCAGCCCGGGGCTGCCTATGCAAATGAGTACCCATCTCCTTGAACCTGCTCCAATAATGAGCAGGGAAATCGAGACAGTTCACTGTACTGTAGGCACACACGTCTCCAAGGGATACTGTCACAGATTAAAGAAAGAAAAACAAAATGTGAGGAAGATGCGCGCCACTATATGTTAAAACAGTAACTTGTTCATAATTACCATATTCTCTCTGGTGTAGGAGGTTTTAACCATCAAGCCAAGAGGGACTGCAGGTTCCCATTTTTTACCCAAGACTACATCAGGTGGTTTTACTGATTAACACAGCATCCGCCTCAGAGGAGCTCATGAAATAACCTCATTTTATGTTTGGTAGAACTGAAAACCTGAATAATGTCAGCACTGCATGACAGCATTAGAACTCACTCTGCTGTGTGTGTGTGTGGATTTCTGCCTTCGAGCGCAGGAAATGACAAACGACATTTTGCTACCAAACTCAAAATATGTTGTCGCCATTGCCGTAGGTAATTAGTGCTACTTTGACATTACAGAAGAATGTGACGCTGAGCAGGCCATGCAATGAAAACATTTTCTCTGACTGGCCGTTCTGGCTTACTGCACGCAGCGATGTAGTTTCCAGTACCTTTCTGTGAGATGACATTCTCATTAGACTTAAAAGAAAATAAATGTGTTTTTTGTTCCTTTCAGCCCACACTGTTGTTTACATTCCTTTAAAATAAAGTATATAGCGTAGTGAATTAGTCATCTCTGAAATTTTGTTATAATTTATTTATTGTATCCATGGCATGTACTTCCATGCTCATCGCTTATTAGCATTTTGATTAATGTTTCTGTGTAGGTGTTTATTTTATTTATTTGATATATTATGTATATTATCATACCTCTGTGAGACCTCTGCTGGGGATATACCTATAATTCAGTTAATCTTATTATGATCACCTGTTATTCCATGTTGTATCATAATCCCATCAAATTTTTGTCTGATCTCCATTCCTGACACAATATCAAGTGGCTTTTTAAAGAATCTAATTCTCCCCTACCAAACCAAACCAAACTCTCTCCAAG
Organism: Amniataba percoides; assembly: GCA_037176925.1. Taxonomy (NCBI): domain Eukaryota; kingdom Metazoa; phylum Chordata; class Actinopteri; order Centrarchiformes; family Terapontidae; genus Amniataba; species Amniataba percoides. The sequence continues at coordinate 14,784,597 of JBAJHX010000096.1, forward strand.
CAGAGGTGTTTATGACCTGTTGTCCCTCCCTGCAGGTATTTTCCAATGTTTAATCTGCGATTATAATATTCATTTTAGCTCCAGAGTGTTGCCCTTTGATGTATTTCAAAGAACTCTAAGACTCCACCTGTGAATATTAGGTTCTTCCTTATCACTCCCTCTATTGTTAACATGACGAATTGTTCGAAAATAGATTGTAATTTATACACACTTCACCCAACTCTCTGTTGTTGGTAAACAGTGTCCCTACTGCAGAACAGTGCACAAACCATATGCATATAAACCAAGCTGCCATACAACCTCTTCAAATAATGTCTCGACTTTAATTAAAAACCACCAACCTTATTTCACTATCAGCCGACATTTATTAAAAATTACAGACAGACTGAAAAGCCCCATGGATACTGAAGTGGGAATATTTAATTGTTCCCTTTCTATCGAACATATAAGAACATTTTATGCTTTGATTCGCTGCATAATTTTTTTCTAGGGTTTTAATTTTAGAAACGGCATAAATCTAATATACAGACACAAATCATACAATTATTAGTTGGAATATTTAATAAATGTTAAAGATAAAAACATAATAAAATGAATTCATTATTATAAAAAAAATGGAATGATTCAAGCCATATACTCGAGACACCTTAGATGAGTACACCCATTAGTATCCTTAGCTTCCATGTGTGTACACACTGTCTGTGTTTTCATGTTTAAATTGACCATTAAATCCTGATAAATCCCACTCCAAATAGTTTTGTCCAATAATGGCTTATTATGTAAGCTGTAACTAATCAGCAGGCCTACCCTCCTTTTGGTTTCTCCAAAATTGAAAACCGTTAAGAGCAACAGAGCAATACCTTGTACCTTGCAATACCTACCTGTCTTCTTCTTTTTTTTTTTTTTTTTTTTTTTGCCTTTTTAGAAACTAAAACTAAGTGTAATTGCTCATCTAGTTGTCTTACTACACACAAAAGCAAACCTTAATAGGGTTTTCCAAAAGTAATATAGGGGACATGTCATTGGCCAGTTACATTAATATCTGGAGTTAAAGGTTACTTAAACCTCCTCTGCACCAGAGCATACAACCTGTGCATTAGCTTATGCTAACTAAAGCAGCTTAAATTACCAAGCAACAGTCAGCATCTCAGGCAACAGTAAGGCACGTCCCTTTCCTTACTTCTGTGCAAAATTGAAGACACATTTAAAAAAGAAAATATTATACTATAATATTATTAACTACACAATGACCTTGAGAAAGCACACAATAGTAACAGTGAGTATGAGGTGCAGGGTTAAATTGTCATTTCAGAAGAAAGTTTATTATTACTGGTCATCGGTTGCTCTAAGCTGCTATAAACCAGGAGGAAATTAAGCTCTTTCCATTTACATATTATACTCACCAAACTATTTATTTGATCTTCTTTATAAGTACTGCTCATCTGACATCCAAACAAAAAGAAACGAATGACATCTATTATTTAACAACGATAAGCAGACCAAAGCAGGTCTAATCTTTGGAAAGTACACTTCACTGACCAATCCATATTTCCTCTCACCAGGGAAATGAATAAAGAAATAGCAAATAGATTAACTGTCCCATCATAATCAAAACTCGCTCCTGGCTTGAATGTTTTAATTATACGACAAGAAAGATGTTCTATTTCCTCCCTGTGCCCTTTTCTGGTCTCAGCCTGCATGTCCGCTGTCTGATTGGGTGGCATCTATTTCCCGATAGTCTATCATGGAGTCAACATGCATCCACTTAACCTGCGTCTGTGTCTGGGAACTGCTGGGATTGAAATGTACTCTCCTGCAGGATACGGAGGCAGATGAGACTGAACCCTATGAAAACAGGTCAGTCGTCGTCTTCTCCCCCCCGCCACCTCAGAGCAGACTCAACATTTATGATCATCGGAGTCACATTTAACTCTCTCAACACTAATCCATCATCGTGGGCGAAGAACCAGCATGTGGACAGCCCGTCGTGATCAGCACCGCTGAGTCGTCTCGACAGACCGTTCTTGTCTGCATAATAGTTTTGTGAATTCAGTCTCTTTCAGTCCTGATCCGTGTCTTCATGATTTGCAAACCTGCTCTTTATAATGATCGACCTTGCAGATCGTAAGAGTTTTGCCTATTAAACATGTTACATTTAAAGAAATTATCTAATTAATATAGAGACTATCCTTCATTCCTTGCACAGATCATGTTACTTTCTATTGGAAGAGAGCATTCCCAAACCTATGATGTTGCCCCCTCAAAATGCTGAAAAACAACCTCAGGAATGCAGTGTAAACTAAAGCAAAAGGTGTGAATATTTTTAGTTTTAAATGTGCAATCAAACACTAAAAATGATACAAGTTTTCATTTCAACCAACTATTACACCACCTGATTTCACTGCTGTACAGAATGTCATTATAGAAAGGATAAACTCAACACTTTGAAATAACATCTGTCCCAATAGTATTCTATGAGCTATATGATACATATAATATTATGAGAGAGAAGACGCTTGGCTGTAAGGAAACACTAGCTTTGCTTCTTAACCTGATACAGTTACCTAATAAATCCATTAAATAGTGTAACATGCCACATACTGCATGTCTTCCTCATGGTGGAAGTGTGAGTGAGGAGAGGAAACGTCAAGAAACAATGTTTTATTTGCTCCCTATACTCTAACACACCCATACAGCAGCCCACTGCTTAATACCATTGTGATTAAAGACGATTTTAATTGTAATCTGAGGCACTCTGAAGAAATCAAGAGACAAATAATCTGTCACATCTGGTCTTATCCTTGAAGGATTTGGTTTGAATTAAAAACCATTGTATGGACAGCAACATCTACAACATTTACATTTACATCTGCAAAAGAGGTGTGAACATCATCATGAAAAGCTGACCGAGCCAGCTGGGAGACCTTCATTTGATGGATCGAAGGTTCACACAACAGTTGTGTTGAAGTGCCCTTGACAAAGACACTGAATCTCTTGTATCCCCCAGGGTACCATCCTGTAGTTGACCTCTGACCTTCAGTGGAAAATACAAGCAATAATTTCCCCACTAAATCAAAAAGTATCACCTTTTTGTTATTACTGCTCAGCCGGCAGCCTCCCAGGAATAACATAACTGTAATTGTAACATTCAAAATGAGCTTCACAGTCTTCACGAGTCCTCTCAAGTGTTTCACAAATTGAACCAAGCTGACCAGACTACTACACTTTAGACAGAGATGAAAAAAAAAGTTTTACATCAAGATAAATTGTTTTGTACAGACAATGTTCAACTCCTAGCTCCCACAAAAGCAAACTAATTAAAGGAATAAATTAGTGCTGATAAAGACACTTTATTTAATTGGGAAATTCATTAAATGGTGATGTAATAAGACATTGGTATGAATCAGGAATGACTGGGTTGATTGTCTGTAAAAAGGCAAACTGTGTGTGTGTGTGTGTGTGTGTGTGTGTGTGTGCGTGTGTGTGTGTGTGTGTGCGTGTGTGTGTGTGTGTGTGTGTGTGTGGAAGGTGAGTTGAGGGACACAGAAACAGACCGATATAGGGGAGGGTCTCACGGGGCTTTGTCATGTCTTTGACCTCTCTGGCAGCTGCTCTGCGACTACACAGCACCCCCCTCCAATAGAAATACCAATATGAGGAAAGTAAACATAGATAACAACACCCCTGGAGCTTGATTTACTGCATCACTTAACTAAGTCTGAAATATAAACATGGTCATGGAGTAACTGGGCCATAAGTGTAAGAGAAGAGGAAAGCACTCACACAGTATTGTATATGAGCCTTTCACACATTATAAAAAAAATGTATCGAGTAACACCGACACAAACAATCTTCCACTTCCAGATGGGGCTTCAAAGACATGACATCAAGAAGCCGTTTTCAAAGATCTGTGCATTAGCTTCGTTCCTCTTTTCATGTCTCATCTCTCAACTCGGTGTTTGTTTTCAGCTCAGTGGCTCTTCTGGCTGATGGCCAGAAAAAAGGAGCCCAGAGATGATGGAGAATCTCACTCTCAAGAGGCCAGCGGTCTCACAAAGTGAGAGGATGAGGAGCAAACTACAAGCAAATATCAAGAGAGGACATTTTCACCTTGCTCTTTTCTGTGTATTTTCAGAGTTCAGTGTACTGTCTTGCTGGTCTGAGGCACAGATGAAACTTTTCACAGTGTATGCAGAGTGGTGGATGTACTATTGAACAACTCTGGACTCATCTTGCTGAACACATTTTGTTAATCAGTTCATTTTTGCTTTTATTCCTGAGAAGCACTGGTCAAACACAGATGTAATGTTGCATTTAATTGATAATATCCCGAGCAAACTAGGACTAGGATATCTATGTTATCTATGACAGTGATGACAATGTCCAGATATTGGTGTAATTTTCATCACACGCTACTAATATTTTACAAGATTGTTCAGCAACTATACATGCAGTTCTCAGTGGAATAAGGAAAACAATTCTAACAATAGTAACCTGAGACTTAATGATCAGCGGCTCCCAAAACCGGAGGACTGTTAAGTGAACATCTAATGCTCACTTGTTTCAATGAGGATCGCACCATCCTGCCATTACTTTCTCTCCCGTTAGGTTCATTATTCTCTCCACCGACACATAAAACTCAGCTGGACACAGACGTCCTGTGGAGTTCTCTAGGAGACGCTAAAGGCTATTCTAGGAAATTCAGAAAATCACTAACTTAAAAAGAAGAGGACAAGGAAGGCTGTTGAAGCATTTGCGCAACAAAAAGGATAATTAAAACAATTACTCACAATTCCTGGGATTCAGTGGACATCAACAAGGAGGGATTTATATAGGGGAGGGAGATCTGAGGCTAAGTTTGAATTCAAAGACCAGGTGTTAGGATGTGATGGCAGTTGGAAGTCTTGAATCCATAACCAGAAAGCCGTCCATCAATAGTTGTGTCTTGTCAGTGTTTGTGAACAAATCACATGTAAATTCGAAGGCTTGTCCTTCCATCTTTCTCTTTCACATGTGCCGACTGCAAGACCATAGCTCATGCTGCGTCCATGCTGTTCAAAACTATCCCTAAAGTAGGAAATCATCACTTGAAGCAGACGATGAGGAGAGCAGCTTGAGGGAAAATATGCACTCCTTAAAATCAAATCACAACTGTTCATCAGAGGTTGGTAAAACCAAAAAGACCATCTAAGTAGTGGCTTTCTCCTTTAAATGTCCCTGAATATCATTTGAGGAAACTACTGATCTTAAGACAGAAAAAAGCTGTTGTCTTGCCAGCAGTAAGAATCAGTGACAGCACACCTCCCCCTCGGGGGAGAGACGTGAGATATGGCTGAGAAGTGGTGGTGAATAATGAAAGGAAGACAGAACGTTCATTCAGCTCTGCATTCGCAGTGACAGTAACTAGCATGGACCCTACGGCAAGATGGAGAAAAGACCCTGGCTTCCAGCTATAGGTGTAAGCCACTTAATCACAAAGGGTTAAGTTCAGACAACGCACACTCATCCACACACACTCACATCTATTTATAGGTGGATGATTTCTCACCCTGTCCCCAGACACACAAAAAGGAAAATTAATACAAAAGCCGGGCGACTCATGGTGACAATTGGTGACAATCCCCTGAGTTCTCTCTCTCCCCTGGTCTATTTACTCCCACTGCACTATTACAGCCACACAGTCCACCCTCCTCACACCCACCATAACCTCCTCTTCCCCTTCCTATCTGTGGAAGGAGACAAAAACTCTACTTCACACCTCTGTAGAGGTGTCCAATTCTGACTGTCCCTTATGGTCACACACTTCCTCAGAACAGAGTATTTTCATTCTGCCTGCAGTGGGGCTATTTTCTGCATCCATCTCAGCAAGCACAGACCTCCTCCTTCTCGCTTCCCTGCCCTGGTGGAAGTGTGCAAAGATGGCTGTGGGTGGAGGTAGCGGAGATCTAAGGACTGAAAATGGCATTGCTATAAAGGCTGCGGAGCTGGAGGAGCGGAAGGCAGGGCGATGGGTTTGTTGCAACCCCTGTATGCACCCGTGCAATCAATAAGAAGAAACACTGGATGAGCTACAAGTATAGTGACTCTGTCAGCAGCTGCTGCGGTCTCCAGAGCTCCTCCACAATTGATCTGGTGAGCTAGCGAGAGGTGAGGCTGAGAGGCAATAAGAGCAGAAGCACACACACACACACACACACACACACCTATATACACTCACATACACACACGCACACACACTTCTTTTTTTCCTTTTCATCACCTGGGAGCTTTTCGATATGCAAGAAGATAATGAAAACAGGCAGTGAAACTATGAAATATACTGTGGACACTCGATTCCACAAGCTATATGAGGATCACAAATCACTAAAGGGCAAGTAGTCAACACTACCGTGAACCCTTATTTTCTATGCACACACAAAAGCAGGTTAGAAACATATTAAGTTGGTCAGCAAATTGATTTGTGCCATACCCCGTCTGCATTTTTAGCCTCACTGAATGCATGTTGGTCCATCACTTTGGTCCAGTTCAAAATATCTCAATGACTATTGGATGAATTACCAAGGAATCTGTACAAACGTTCACATTTCCTTTTGAGATTGATGGTGACTTAATTTTTAATCTAATGCTACAATGAAGCTTACTTTTTTCTTTTTTAGTGAAATGCCTGGATGTTTGGCCTCCACATGCTGGTTGAAAAGCTTCAGTGTTCCTTGTGAGTGAATCTCCAAGTCTCTGAAAGGTACTGAAAGGATGAATACCGAATACCGTATTCAAAAAGATATTCCCTCATTTGGTGTTTTGATGATGTTGATGGAGAGCACTATCTATCATGCTGGACCAAAATCTTCCATGTGTCTGACTGGGTTGACGTCTGGTGTCTGTGAGGGCAGCAGCAGATGATTCACATCAGTCTAATCCTCATCAAACCATTCAGTGACCCCGCATGCCCTGTGGATGGGGGCAATGTCATCCTGGAAGAGACCTTGAAATGTTTCATCATAAGACAAAGGTGATCACTCAGAACAACTTTGTATTGATTTGCAGCAAACCTTCCCTAAAATGCCTCAACATGTACTTTAAGTATTGGCACAAACTTACTTCACATTCATGGCCCCCAGAAAATGCTTTCCAATGTCTTTGGTCATCCAACAACTTTTCCTGGAATGTGCAAAACCACAGATGTCACTGAGTAAAATTTCTCAACTATTGGATGGATTTTAAAAACTTTGGCAATCGCTTCATTTTCATGTTGCGCCTTCATCAGGTTAAAATTTTAATCTGTTCAATATTCAGTTCTGGCCTGCAAATCTAATGACATTCATCCATCAGCCTTGGCTCTAATAACACAATATTAGCACTCTAACACACTATTAAATGGTGAACATGTGAGCAAATTAGCATGCCGACATTAGCACTTAGCTCAAACCACCCCTGCACTTGCTGTGAGTACAGCCTCACACAGCCAGTCAGAGTTAATGTGGGCTGCATATCTTCAGTGTATGTATGTTGCTGCAACCTGAAGAGTTTTTTCTTATTATTTCTTTGGATCTTTGACTTACTTTGCATATGTCTCTGTATTTAACAAACAATCTACAGTGACCTTTTTAGATTTGTTTCAGTTTCAGTCAAACTTTAGATTAATTTATTTTGGGTACAGCAAAACACCACTAGGAGTAATGAGCTTTCCATTCACTTCACCACATTGCCATCAGAGACATACTTTCCCTGTCTGAAGTCTTTGTCCTTTAATTCCCTTTTAAAAAAAGCAGTCTGAATAATGATTAAGCATTTATATGTAAAAAAAAATAAAATAAAATAATAATAATAATAATAATCAGGCTGTGTTAACCGGGTTTTTGTTAATCCCTTACTGAGTTTACAGAAACTTGGTTCTTCATTTACATGATGTTCAGGAAATCTGAAAAACAACAATAAGCAGTTTGACTGATTTCATCTAAACACGCCAAGTGAGATGAGCTCCTCCAGAGCTCTAAATGCAGCCATAACAAAACTTGATATGCCTTTAAGGCCTCAAGTAAACACTCACAAAAAAGGCAAACACTACCTTTACAGTACCTTTACATCCTCCTGAAAACAAATTCAACAGGGAGCACAAAGCCATTAAGAAAATCGGTGGAGAGGTTTGCAGTCAATTAGTTCTGGCCATTAAAGCTTCGAAATTCAGTGAACCATTATGTGGAAAGGAGGATATCGAAATACATGAATATGAAAAGTGATTAATTTTAAACAGGCAGACAGATTCCCTCCCCTAATTGAGATCTTAATCTGGGAGTCTAATGTTAGAGATACTCACATCTCTATTCTAATGAGATACAATTAGGATGGGGATGTGGATAGTTGCGGTGTGATGGTGAGAGACTGGACTATCTATTCTTTTTCGCTGCAGGCTTCTCGTGTACAGAGCACCTTAAATACATGCTTCATGACAAGTTTCTACACACCGCTGCAGCTCCTTTGCACAAGCTTACCTGGAGGCATTTAGTGGGACCGAGAAATTATTAGTGAATCATTTCTGACCTGCCAAGTGAAGAGGGCTTAATTCAACCGAAGTGGCATTTTGTTAAGAGCTTCGGCGGTATAATGAATCTCACAAAACACAAAACCTAGGGCAGATCATTAGAATTGTGTCTATGTCCCCGTGGCATCCTTATAGAGACATGCGCAGCCAATCAAATTTTAAACATGGATCTTGTCCAGATGTAATTAAAAGTTAAGAAAGGCAGCAGCACGAGAAAAAAAAAAGCACTGCTTCCAACGACAGAAAAATGTGTGATTAATGTAGCAGTAATGAGTTCTGTCTAGTGCTTTGCAAGGTTTGGCCAAAGAATGAAACAGACAGAGAGGGCACATTATAGCAAAGAACAGGAAGTTTAAGAAAAGATCTGCGCAGAATAGAAAATAAGCAATGGGTGGTGAAAACCATTTCTTCCACACATCAAAATTCATAATCAACAGAGAAACAGAATTCTGTTGACCAGGCTTCACTTCATCTATTGTCCTTCACAAAGTCCCAGCCACCCTGGTCTCGTAGCCTTAGAAATGAGCCATCAGGCATTCTACCACCTCTCTATGAATAAACCATGGGTACCCATCCTTGGCATTCACACAGGAAGAGGGCATACACCAGCTCAAAGCACACATGTGGCCATGGTGCACACACCAAATTATACGCAACTGACACACTCACACTCTTATTTTCTTTTCAAATTTTCAATTAATTTGCATTAAGTTGGCTAAAAAATGTCACATTGATTGCACATTCGAAACAATGTCTGCTTCTTTCAATATTTAATTGATGCCATGTTCCTTTAAGCAGCGCCATTACATCAAATAGAAAATTCTAGATGTCTTGTGCATGATTTCCTGCCCACACACACATTTCTCCGTGATACAAGCTGACATATTTGGTATCTTTGGTAACCTTGGCTCCTTGGGCATAATTTAAAATAAAATTCTGTGGGTTTGAACAAGACAGCCTGCTTCTTTAAAAGCCGTACCACACATGCTTGTAACTAGTGGAACTAAAGTAACTGTCCAAGTCTCAGCCCGTCACCGTTTTTACAGTTCCTCCCCTCCTCTCTCTTGCTGGGCATGTTTGTCATTGAAAAGTTCCCGAGCAGAACACTCAGAACTCAAGCCCTCGTCGTGTCTGTGAGCTCAACATGGCCCCTCCTTTGTCAGAATGGCTGTAGAGCTGAATTAAGGACTGGGATGGACAACTAAATCTCAAGCAGTCAGGCAGAATTTCTGGAATCAGAGCTGAAGTTCACAAAAAAAAAAAACATGTCCCGTCTTTTAGCCAGGAGGTGAGACTAAATACTCTAGTACAGATAAATTAAAAGCCTTGTCTGCAGGTAGTTCACATCTTCCTTAAACAAGTGTGTGAGAAATACACTGACCTGAGGCTTTGACCATAACATTATTTCTTCTCCTATCTGAGTATTTCATTTCTGTTTTAATGTTATCACGAGACAGTTAGTATGTGACAGATACTTTGTTAGCATCTATAACCTATTTAATGATGTATTTATCAGGTCTAACAGGATACAGCTGACGGACTCACTGTCATAACAAGGCGTCTTTGTTTAATGTGTCTGTTTCATTGCAAGTTATCATTTGTTTCATGAAGGCTAAGGGAAATGCAGTTTCAGGATTTTAGATGTAAGGCAAATGATTATTAACGTTCGTATTTTTAACCTGATGATGGCATTGGATCAAAGATGAAGCAAACACCAAAGATACTAAATGAATGATTGCTCCACATTTCATGGCAAACCCATCAAACAGTTGCAAAAACATTTCACTAAAACCAAAAAAGTCAGCCTCGTGGTAGTGCTAGTGGAAAAGTCAGGGAAAAATCAAAGTCATTGGGATTCATCCCGTGTAACCAGAGAGATGAACAGTCAGACAGACTGACCTTGACATTGCCATCCTTACAGCCAAGCCAAAGAAAGTTATTTATTAATCATAAGTAAGCTCTTGAAGACACAGATATTTTAAAAAGGCTACAGTAAATACTGCAGACTTTATTCTAAAATCTGCATCTTCTGTCCTGAAGAGATGTGAGGCTGAAAAAAATCATTACAAAAAAAACCCCAAAAAAACTACAATCGAAAACCCTTGAGATGTTTCGTAGCAGCTCTTTTGAAGTAAACTCTGCCCCATCCTGCACATGTAGCCGTTCATGTGGAGCACTACGCGTTGCCAAGCTCCAAAAATATTCTGATAATTTTCCACTGTACACGTCTTAACTCTGAATATGAGCCAACGTGACACCCATCACAATACATAGTCCTCAAAGCAATACTATTGCCAATATCTAATTATGGCACAACGGAGCAGCTAATAGGAGTTTAATTCTGTTTGAGTCATTCAATTAACCCCCATAAACAGCACATGCTGCCAACAGAGCGGTGATCAAGAAAAGCAAACAAACTTCACTTCCATGGCCACAGTTAGTGTGAGTGGAACAGAGAGAAAAAAACAGGAAACTGGAACCAATCGTCTATGCTAATGGCCTGTTTTTAAGAGGTACCAAAGATAACAATTTGTTTCAGCTCCACGCCTCCATCCCCAAAGACCAAGGAGAAAACACAAGGGGGGGATGATCCGGTGTCAGCTACAAGACAGAGGCTGTTGGGTCTGGCTTAAAGTCGCTATAGTCCTGCTGCTGTCCATGGGGCAAGAGCCATGTTTAAACCAAAGGCCACCCTCCATTAGAGCTCTGTCAGCATGGCACAACGGCAGCCTAATGGTTACAATTAACAATCCCTTCTGCTGACAGAGCTCCTATCTGACTGTGCTGCTCTCAGCCTGATCCTGCCCTAATGACTGTGTTTTATGGGCGCAGTGAAAAAGAAACCCGGACCAAAGGATGGAGCGGGATTGTGAAGAATACAAGAAGAACAGATTAATAGAGGGGGAGGGAAGAGAAAATGAGACAAAAGTTGAAGATAAAGCTAACAGTTCAAAAAGCTTTGAGAAAATAACAAGACTGTGATCCTTGGGCTGAGACAAGTGATAGTATGCGGTAATATGATAGACTGTAGATACTGCCGGATTGAGGGAAAGCAGTATTTTATTAAGAAAAATATGAGATAAAAACACATTGCCAACCAGTTCAGTCTTTGGCTTTATTGCAATGGTAAACTCAAACACAGGCTTAAACCAACTCTTCACAAAGACTTCACACTTTTACAGTAAAAGCAACAAAGTTAAAAAAAAGCCAGATTTGATCCATCACCTATTTTTTAAAGTTCTGCTGAAACAATACTCAGACATAAATACCAGAAAAGAAACACTTTTTCCTCCGACTGGTGAAATCATGTTTGCTGTTGTTTGAGTAATTGAACCCCAGAGAACAGGGACTCCCACAAAGAGCTGAGAAATAAAAAAGCGCTGTAAACACCGGCTTTACAATATGTTGTTTGTTTCACTCCTTTTGGCCGCCTATTTCACTCCAATCCTCTCAATCAAAACACAATCTGTGGAAGAGGCACAGTTGCTCCATCGGTCAAAGTTTTGGAGGCAAAGTTAGTCTTGAAAACAAAACACAGTTCTGCTGTCATCAGTAGGTAGGTTGAGTTTTAGTTGTTTCATTGCTCGCCTTTGGTGCGACTGCTTTATTTTTTTAGCTATTCAGAATGCTGCTCGCATGGATATTGGCAATCAGAGGCAGACGGGCCATCTGGAGGAGTGGGAGTTTTCCTGGTGGGCCGGTCGGGCCAGTGGGCTGGTGATGAGTCTAGCAACACCAATATAAAATCAGGGGGAAAGAAAATATCTCATGTTGCTTGATCCTTCATTAGGCTGACCGGCTGCTTCCATACAGATGTGAGTCTGGCAGCATTTAAATTCACATCTCTCGAGTACACCCCTCGTCTCCTGCCAGCATCACTTTGGTGCATCCTGCCTCCCAAAACATCCAGCTGACGGTGACAAACTTCTTTGAAAAGGCGATACAGTATAAAAAACGGATGAAAGGGATTTATATGCAATTACACCCTCAGCTTTGTCCATGTATAGACTAGATTACTAAATAGATAAAAAAGTAAAGGCAAGTTCTCATGTGTAAATCAAAGTGGAAGTTCATATATAGAAATCCAATGGCAGCAACTGACTGAAAGTTTAATTTAAAGGTTTACAGTTTTACATGTTTTTCTTGGATTCTGAACATGATTGTTCAGTATTAAGGATGATTTATATACTGAAACTTAATAAGCTTTTCAGCTTTGACTGAGCTGTTCTTCATTTATCTTCCTCACAATTTGGTACAGATTTTTGGCTCAAGGACTTGTTCATATTCAGAACTATTGAACCACAACTTGAAAATGATGAAAATAGATTTCGTAATTCATCATCTGAAATAAAAACTTCAAACTGCCTTGCTGAACTCAATGAAATTATAGACAACTCTTACATCCTTGCTATGAAGTCTATTATTTAGGTATGAGCTACGAGACTCCGGACTGACTTGCCCACAGTGAAAAACCTTCAGGTTCACTTTTGAGCAGAAACAGCTAATGGCAACACAATCTCTTCTCCAGGTCTGTTTTTCAGTCATTTTACATGACCTTCATGAGCAGATGGCATTTGCTCAGTTGTCACAAAATGGATACATTATTCAAATCAAATCCGATTTTAAAATCCATGTGGGCTTAACAGTTAGGTAAAGCTCAGAGTTTGAGTGAAAGCTCCAGAGCATCGAACATCTGAAGACATTTTACAGTGCAGATACTGAAGACAGTCAGAAACACAAGTTAATAATTTGACTTCACCTGTGTCACTTCACCTGAGTCATTCTCTAACTTTTAAATACTGACATTTCCATGTACAAAGGCAACACCCACCGATCAAAGAAACTGGTGAACCAGGAATATTACATATTCATAATATGCTATAGGTCATTTCAAATATAATACCATTACAAAGAACCACCCACCCTTTCGTCATTCGTCTATTCATACTTTTCAAGCCCTCCTCTGAAAAGCATATCACCTTGCTCCAGAGGACACTTAGGTTGGACCCGTCTGCCTTCCTAAAGCCCATTCAATTTGGCCACACCTCGCTGAGTCTAAATTACTATTTAAATAGCTAAGAAAATCCTCATCAGAAAAGCCTTGTGTTAGAGCAGAACCCCTCCATTAGCACGTCTATTTCACCGCTTTCCATCACTATTTCAGTCCATCAGTCGAAAAGCGTCTCTCCAACTACTGTCACTCCACCTCTGATAGGTACTCATTATGGCCTGTCCCTGGAAGTAAAACTTTAACTTCCAACACTGTCCCCCCCCATCTGTCACTCTTAAAATCCACTGAGCTTTCTACTTTTAAATACCTTCTGGCTCTTACGTCTCTAAAGCTACACATCAAAGATACTGCTTTGTACTCTGGATTTTCTTCTTACAGTCTTAAGAGTTCTTCGATTTAGTTAAAAAAGGGTACAGTTTTTCATAGTAGTTTTCACACTGTACTATAAAGTGATGATGCTGCATTACTGATAATATAATAACAGTCAGCATTTCCCGGTGTAGATGCAGTTTACTAACCTACAGCCACAGAGGAGAAGGAAGCCCAGACACAGTGACACTGATGAGATGGACACTTGTCCATTGAGTGCTGAGCTGCTGCATTTGATATGTCTGACATTTTCATTTTGGACCTTTAGTTTCGGGTCTCTCCATGTTCACATTCACAACTTGTCAACAAATTACTAATTGGACCGTAGGGTCCCTCAGGATACGAGACAGGTCTGTGTCAGCAGCAAAGTTTCTTTCAGTCAACACCAATCACCAATCGGCCCTGAGAGAGCCGCCTGCTCGGGTCAACACTAAAGCTGCTGTCAAACCACATGAATTACACATGCATTATTTGGACTTCAAGATTTTGAACAGTGAATCAATGCATTTTCTCCACCTGACGTATTGAGCTGTCAAGTGCGCGAAGGCTTTGGCAGTCCATAGGATGCAAGGCCTTTCAGATAAAATATACTGAAACATTAGTCAATTTTACTGTAGCACATCAGAAAGAGAGATGAGATTTCAGACAAACCTGTGGATGCAAAGGAGAACCTGCAGCTTGTCAGGTTTTCTGTTTTTTTCCCCCTAGTGGGGCTGACAGGAACATAGATGATGGAAATGTCAACACTGACTGCTTCTTTCAGTGAGACGCATGGCACTAGCCTGACAGTCCTCCATAAAAAGACGGTGTTGCACAGAAATGTGAGGGAAACTGAAGGGCTCGGCAGCTCTGCCTAACAGCTCACGACACAATATGGTGTGAATGACAGCAGCTCGGAAGCACACGTTCAAGAAAAAGCAGAAGTAGGATTTGGGTCTGATACAAGACAAAGCGCCCGCTGATGTTTGACTGCAGGTGTCAAAAGTTCTAGTTTATGCTGCTAGCAGGAAGAAATCTCCATACTTTTAATGAGGAAGTTGTCATTACAGAACTACAATATATTGTTTCTAGTGTCGAGGCAGGTCAAAACACAGGAGGAGGTAAAGGGAGGAAACGTCAGGAAGAAAGAATAATTGTTTTAGGAAACCTAAAGTTCAGAAAGAACCATACTTCAGAAATTTATCATCGACAAAGATCCATCAGTGGCAGTCTATCCTCTAACACAGATCTTAAGCTGCTGGATTTTTCACACTACCCTCACCCGAGCTGTCTCGCCGGGCTGAGACAGGTAGGTGCTCCGTCCTGTTAACCGTTTTATTCAGTTGTGTTTTACCCCTGCTTTGGGCAGCTGACTTAACAGAGCTTGTTGCCAGGGCAACCGCCTCTGCTAAAGATCCCCCCTCTCTGTTTTCCATGGAGACCGGATACTTTGATAATCTGAGGGATTGCAGAAGATGTGGGGGGAGTGTAGAGTGGCTGCCAAATGTCTTTTGAAGCACAGGAGTTCTCTCAAAAGAGCAAAATGAGAAAAGAAGAAGAAATGCCACCAGTGATAATGTGCGTTCTTGAGACATCTACATTTCTGTAACACGCTCATTTGTTTGAGGTGTTTCATCTGCGAGTCTGAATGAAAACACGAGGCACACAATTATGTAATTTTGGAATTTAATTATTTGTAAAGCACCTGCAATGTTTCATAGCTAAGCATTTATTCATTTATGATTATTCCAATATTCAATCCATTTAGGTGAAATGCAATGTGGAGAGCTGAGAACAACAACAACAAGAACCTTTACTTCATTTAGTAATCACACTTGCTTTGTATTTCCTGCTCTCACAAGCATTTTGTATGTGGATTACAATATTGTCCCACTCAAATCTCAAACATAACTCAGATCTTTAACACAAAACGAGAAAGGCAAAGAAAAAAAACACATAAAACAGATCTTCTTATGACACTGGATGTGTCCACCCTCAGAAACAATATACTCCAAACATTTTCTCCATCAGCGAGGAAAATGTGTACAAGAAGAGTGACTGTTCACCATCCACATACTTGCAACTAATCTTGACAAATCTTGTTTTGCTAACACTTTTCCCTGCAGATACAAGGCACAGCTTTGTGTTCTGTTTATGAGGACGTGTTTTTGTGCCAAGATCAACGTTTGACTCAGTACACTAAGTTTTGTGGCCATTATTCTGCCAACTGGCTCAAAAGAAATGCTGTCTGATAGTGTTTGAATCCTCAGTCTAATTGTTTCTATCGCAAAGAGAAGATCCCTGCTTTCGCTGTTGTTCTTTTTAAAAATGGGAATAAATTTAGTTCCAGATTATCTATTAAAAACAAACTTACAAGAATATGATTCTTTTAGCTAATGGTTTTCATCCTCAGCCTCTCAGGAAAAAAAAGGTTTGCCCCTGAGTCAACTTCATCATCTTAATAGGATTTGTGACAGAGATGAAAATTATGTTATATATGCCAGTGAGATGATGAAACATTTTAAAGATGATTCACAAGCCAGTCTGCCTGTTGCCAAAAATGAAATAAAATAAGATCAAAAACACAGAAAAGCCCATACAGAAAAGAAATTCCACTAAATTCCACCACTTACCAGCAGACTTGGTTTTATGGAAGTAATTCAAATTTTTAAAACTCTTAGAGGGTAAGTTTCACTTAATCAAGGAAAAAAAAAAGTTAATAATGCCCCACATTGTTATTGATAGTGCGATTATACCAAAGAATTCTGGAGAGACACGTGATATAAAAATAGATGCTAAACCACCACATTACATTATTTGAATGTGTGAAACTTTAGTGTTTAGCTATAAACAAAAGCGCTTGCTAGACCTCTACAACATTATATTCCATCTGATAAAGTAAACCGAAAACATATAGTCCAGTTGCCCATGGGTAAAGAAACACAGATAATGTGCATATATGCAAATGAATCAGGGAAAGAAAAAAAATGTAAATGTGTTCCCTGCTCTCCACACATACCAGAGAGACAATTATCTTCATTTTCAGCTGAATATGAAAAAGTTCCCCAGACATGAAAATATAGAGAACAATAAGCTGCCAACGAGTCTCGGGGGACATAAGATCCATATGAAAGTATTCCTCATACAGTGGCTGAGCCTGAGCCTGCGCCGGGGGGGGGGGGGGGGGGAAACCGCGAAAGACCCATCAGCTTTTTTTTTTCTCCCCCTTGCAAAAAGGCTCCCACACTTTCAATTCCCAACTCGAAAAACCACCCTTCT
>JBAJHX010000096.1:14801873-14811993 GCA_037176925.1 Amniataba percoides
CCCCCCCCCCCCCCCCCCCCCCCCCCCCCCCCCCCCCCCCCCCCCCCCCCCCCCCCCCCCCCCCCCCCCAACACACAAACCCCCAGTAGATTGTTCTGTTCTCTACATTGGCAGACGGATGCCATAATGTCGAGTTATTAATGTACAGCAAACAGGGAGCATCCCGGATTGCAGATCATCGGCTGATTGAAACTGTCAGATGAAGTGACGAGAGACACAGCACGCATGTACCGACCTGCATTACAATGTGAGGAACATATCTGAAACAAATTCGACTTCCCACTCAATGTGTAAAGGTTCCAAGAAAGCTCTATTTATAGCACATTCTCTCCAATTAGCAGACATGTGCGAAAGCAAAGCAATCCACCCACACACGCATGTATAAAGAGAGCGGCTAAATGAATAGGTATTTAGGTCTATTTCACTCCATCTAGTACACAGACAAAGACATTTGAAAGAAGAGTCCTTCAATTATGTTAGCAGATTCACCAGCCAATAGCACAAGAGAGATGGAGGAACTAAAGATGAGACTCACCAAATTTGAGGAGCAGCACAGCACATTTTATCAGTTACGCATTCACCTATGGGGAAATGTAACACCCGCACTCAGAAAAAAAACCCAACAATCATGTTGTTGTTTATCTTGGCACTTGCTATTACACTCTAGAAAGAGAATCAGTAACAACATTATCATCTCCTTTTTCATGCTTGATGTCAAGATTGTGCCTGTGAGTGATGAGTTACTGGCCACTGCAATCACTGCTCCACCTCAAACTGAGATGACCTCTCTCTAACGCAAGTGAATTTTTAAGAATAAGAATGAAAGACACACCTCCATTGTTTTGCTTTCTTCAACTTGTAACACGCCATGTTTGTTGACAGCTCATCTGCAAACAA
Organism: Amniataba percoides; assembly: GCA_037176925.1. NCBI lineage: Eukaryota > Metazoa > Chordata > Actinopteri > Centrarchiformes > Terapontidae > Amniataba > Amniataba percoides. The sequence continues at coordinate 14,802,771 of JBAJHX010000096.1, forward strand.
TTACCTAACTAATATGCATACTGAGAATTTCAGTGTAGGCAGGAATTAGACAGATGAACATAAAAGGGTTGTGGATCAAATGTCAGCATCGAGATTGGATTATCCCTGGCGTGAATGGCGCTGTAATGAATTTTATCACAGAACAAAGACTGTAAACGCTGTCCCCCATCTCTTACATCGGGAAGGAATGTCTTCAGGGCCATAAACACTTTTAAAGTATATAATGAACATAATACCCACCCCAGCAACAGCCTGTGCATCCTGGTGCTGCCTGGCAAGCGATACAGAAGTATCCTTTGCTGCACCAACAGACTGAAGAGCAGCTTCTTTCCTCAGGCTGTAAGACTCCACAAGTCATCCTCCATATTCAAACATAAGAAGTGATTTTCTTGTGTACCATAAAAGAAGAACAACTTGCCTTACGTTATGAAACACGGTGCTCTAGAATGACTAATAAATTTACTGTGAACCACAACATGGGAGAGTGAGTATTGTATAGTATGAGACAGAATTGAAAAACATCAACCAATCTTTTAGTCATAGCTCTTATTTACAAAGTTGCGCTGAGCCACGTACTCTGGGGCTCATATGTATGTTTTCCACTTCATTTCAGATCTGCCGTTGCTGTCCTCGTCCCTGATCTGCGGCACAGCTCACTGGTGTCCTGCTGCAAACACTGTCTGCTCCTTGAGGCTTGAACTCAGTAGGTGAGCTGCATGCCATAAGACGCACATATAAGAAGCCATAAATATACAGAGAGGAGGAGGAAGAGGAGGAGGGGAATGTCTAGCGGTCTGCACGCCGAAACGTGCTCTTCATTCCCCTGCTCGTGTGGTATCCTTCATTGCACTCGGGTGCATCCCATCGCCTCTTGCCATCCTGCTCAGCAAACTGCTCAGTGCCGTGAAGACTGTTATGGTATTTCACACACTGCCCTGCTCTGCCTCATTCCTCTGAGCGACAGCTTCATGAATGGCATTAATAAATTGAGTCTCCCTGTTAGCTGTCTTCACTTCAGTTCACAGAGGAACAAGCAGTCAGTCGGCATTTGTGAGGGACCTCGGGGTCAGGAGGGTACGTTTTATCTTTATTTAAAGTGCCCACAGTGTGGCACACTACATTAATTTCTCATTACACCGCTGTAGTAATAGTTCACAGAGGCATGTCAGTAGGACACTGATCTGTATTTGTTTAGTTGCTGGCACAGTAGTACCTGTTTTCTGTTAGGAATGCACAGCACAAAGCGTTGTCAGACAAAAACACGATCCCTCTTTGTTCTACAGAAGATGCAGCTGACTGAGATCCACTAAAGGTACTATGAAGCTCATGTAAGTTCACTTTATCTGGCAGCATCCATTCAATCAACCTCATGTTCCTAAAAGGCTACTGCTGGCAGACGTCTTTAAACTGCCTCCGTTTGTATTCATCACCATCCCACATATAGTAAATGCAGCCTGTGTGTGTTTGTGTGTGTGTGTGTGGGTAAGCCCATCTTACTTTATAGGTGTTGGACCAAATGTGAAAACATCAATTTTAAGCGTTTGTCTCTCAGGGGGCTCACAAGGCTGTTTGGCTCAACCTCACACTTTGACATGCTTTCTGTGTAACATTAACCTTTCCTCCTGTTCCTAATGTCTCCAGCCCCCGCGGACAAACAAGAAAATTAGAGCCGGCATGGGAGGGGAAGACAGGCCAATAAGGACACATAGAGCGGCTGTAGTGGTGAGAGAAGATCTATGGGGAAAGTGAAGGGCAGAGGGGGCATAGAGGGATGTGCTTTAGACTGCTGATCCATAACCTGTGGCTTCCTGAATGTTAAAATACCACATTTCCCCCTCAGATGTAAAGCCCTCCCCTCTCCCACTCTCTCCCCACAGCTATATGATTTAACATCAGTGCCAGGGCAGAGTGCTACTTAAATAAACATACAAGTGTTTATCCTGTTTGGCACGTATCTTTACATATTAATTGGGTGTTTTCCGTGGGCTAATTCCTTTTATTGGTGTATTCTGAGCACTGATTGCAGCAATATCAGCTATGAAACCAAAAAAATCTCAGCCTTATGAAAAATATTCAATAAACTCTGTGTGTCTAATATGAAAGAAATGCCTCATATTGCATAGATTTTGTGCGACCCGAGAACATGAGCTGACATTTATTATGAGGGATACAGGCAATGGACAAAATCACAGAATTATGTTGTAACAGTACAATGTCCCTGAAAAAACAATTGTTAACAATATGTATTTCAGTCAGTGTTCAAAAATAATCTCATCTCATAAGGCTGCCACCTTCTGTAACACATATTATGTACAAAACAAAATAAAAAATAATCATAAAATTACATGGAAAAACTGAGAAAGCTGTCAAAAATTAGGAGACAAAATAGATATATTAAGAAATGGATGCTACATACATCATACACCGCGTCCAGAGCTGAGGATCTGGATTAAGACAGCTGCTTGTGTAAAAAAAAAAAAAAAAAAAGAAAAAAAAGAAAAGTACCATTTGCACAGCCACCTGTTACTCTGTGTTATCTGGGCTGTGGAGTCAAAGGGAGGTCTGGCTTCTCAGGCAGTAGCTGGACATTTTCCAGTCTAGGCTGACTAACCATGCTGCTGCTTTGCTCCACATTATTCTATTGCCTGGGATGAGGAAGACGTATGGATGGAAGTGCACACCTCTGACAGACACAGTGTGTGTGAATATAATGCTCTGGTTTCATAGTCTCTTTGAATACAAAAAGCATGTGAAAGATAACAAAAGTACCACGATGTTTTATAGGGCCTCTAGACCCCTGATGGCCGAGGCCCCTTCCCCAGCTGGATGATACCCCTGACCGTAACATGCCACGGGCTTTGATAGCCGAGCTGCAGAGGCGAAAGGTTGAAGGATGAACCTCAGCTTTCACTGTCCTCTCAGGAACAAAGGTCCTCTTGTGACACAACGTGTCACACTGCAGTGGTACTCAGCATCAAATGTGATGCATTCAGATTATTAGATGGCATAAATCTTCTCAAGTCTGTTGTTGATAACCTAAAAGCAGACTGTTAAAAACTTGTTGACTGTCTGTTTCTACATGTATTACATTGCATCTTCTTAAATCAAACTGGCAGAGCTAAACAGAGCCAGGGACATTCCCATTCTTATACTGCATGCATCTTCTACTGTATGCCATTTACCGCCTGTCTGAATGGTGTTAAAGATCCATGAAGAGTGAAGAAATGCATAAACCATGATGGCAGCCGCTGCTCCGTCTGAATAGGAGATCTATAGGCAGCGCAGGTATGAGAGCTGTCAGTGTGATGCCACCATGGGACTGGGCCTCAGGCATGCTAATGTGGCATTTGGGTTCAGAAGTGAATGTGACAGGAGATAATGGGAGTGGACAGGGGACAGGCAGGACCCTTATTATCACTGTGATAACCAGCTCTTCCTTTCTCCCACCCATTTCATACGAGGTCAATCTGAATTCAACCACAGAACCGCAGTTTAATCGATACACGCATGCCCGTCATACTCTGTGGTGTTATTAGCTTTGGATGCAGAACCGATCGAGTGGAAGAAGCAATGGATGTGCGTCCTACACAGATGTAAAAATTAAGACATGTCTGAGAAGTTGCTAGTGGATTTACAAATTTTAAAAAGGTACCCTGGGAGGTTTTTGCAGAGAAATGTTTTGATAGGCAGTTTGCTGTATTTCATTATTCTTCCAGCATGTGCACAAAGACCAAGGACGGACACAAGAACGGATGGGACATGACAGACGTGGTGAGGCATATTTCAGCAATTGGCTAATCAACTGTAAAGAGTAGCAATGCACCCATAAAAGAGGAGAAAAAGGAAGACAACTTCAAACAGATGTAAACAATGTAGCTTTTGAAATGCAAAAAAAACTTTTATTATGTTTAGGTTTAGTTTTATTATGTAGGAAAAAAAATGACAATTGAACAACTGAATTGAATTGAAAAAACATGAAGCATATCTGAGAGGTGTTAATGATAAACAAGTTTTAAAGTGAATTTCTCTCTGGTTTGGCATCTCGTGTCAGTTTGATTTTCAGATTGCTACAGTCTACCAGCCAAGTAGCTCCAAAGCATGCCTCACAATGACTAAGATATACTGTTTGGTTATGCATATATTGAGAATAGTGTGCGTGTGAGCACGCATGTCTGACTATCAGTCAGTGTTACTGATACAAAGACACTGACAGTTGCTGCTTTATGCAAGTGATGTTTAAAACATGTTGATTGACAATATGCAAATGTTGCTTTCCAGCTACGCAGATGGACATCCAAAGCTATGTCGATCACTGCATGGACAGCAGGAACTTTGCAAGATCCAAACTGTAAAATGTAAATTTATTCCTGCTTTCTATGATGTATATGTACTTTTTTATATACATACACAAAGACACATCTAAATACCTACAGTACACAAATTCATGTATTCTTTTACAATTATACAATTATTTTATTAGGCTAAAACATTTATGTTCTCACTAAAGAGGATGTTTCTGCCATTGCATTTTAGACTGACTGAGACTGAGTGCAAATGAATAAAATTGGTGTTATTGTCCTGACTAGAGTAAAACTGCCCTGTGTTTCTGAGAACATATGAACTGGTAAGCCGCAGGGGGTGAATGGAGACTGTTTAGGTCTCTGTCATTCTGTAACTTCTATTGATCATGGTGCTGTGCACAATCTCCAGCCACCTAACTTTTCTCCACCTCTCCATTCCTGCTCCGCCTATTGGCACATTAATCCCAATCTGCAATAGCTGCCGTAATGCAGATTGCATTAGCTGCTGAGTGATCAAATTAGGGGCCAGCACGCTTACCCGCCTCCGCAATCAGTGGCACTTTCCGATGGAGACAACTACACGCTTACAATCAATTTGCTACCCTAATCTAATCAAACAGCTCACACACAGCTCTGTGCTCTGTTTTATTTCTTGCACAAGCAGTGACATGGAAAGCATGAGCTCTACAGCTAAACAATGACACACACACACACACACACACACACACACACTCTGTAACACGAATGCATGCACACACATGCATAAACCCTTTTCCCAACATTTACATGCACATTTGCCCTTATATTATATATTCTAATTGCCTCCTGCCTCCTCCATGGAGCACGTTGCCTTCTTGTTAGGAGTTGGTTTTGTTGATGTGGTGCTACAAGCAGAAAGAAGATGATGTTAACACGGTCTCTTAATCAACACCATTCATCTTCCAAGCATCCCTTTAACAGATGCACAAACAGGTGAGAGGTGAGAAGAGCTCCAAAATGAGGACAAGCAGCAAACACACCACTATCCTGCTCACTGTTGGATGAAAATAAGTTCACTGAATAACAAGAAGAGTTTTTTTTTTATCTCCCTTTCTCTCTTTCAGGAAAATCTAACAGAAGTATTTCATTTATGTTTTAAATAAATATGAATAAATACAACCATGATGCAAGATTTTGTTTAAGGAATGAATGTTAAAGACGTGTTGTTGCTGTTTCTTTTCTTTAAACACAGAAAAATAAGCAGATTTTGCATTTACATACATCCCAAAGTTGTCATCTTCCCCACTGCAATTAAAAAGACACAGTTCACTGGGGTTCACAAGTAAACATTATTATTATTATTATTATTACAACAGTAATAAAACAAACAATAAATGCAGTGTGTTTGTGCTGCACACAGGTATTTCTAAATTGTGATTTTCACCTACATATTTTTTTTCTAATATCTAAAATGATGACAGATACATTCATAATTTTTTTTGCACAAATTGGAAATAATGAGCCATATGACTACTGTTAGTGCAAATTCTTAATGACCTTGGTCTTTGATCATTAATCAGAGCAAATACTCAGCCACATGGATCTACAACATTCATCCCACAGGGAGAGAATAAACAGAATCAATATTTGCACCCATGAAGCATTTCTCCAGGCTCCACAGTACAAACCACTGATGTCTCATCTCTTTTAATGAGGAATGGCTCACCAGGCATCTTTAGCACATACTAGATTGTTCCCGCTGCAGCTCCGGGCTGCTGATAGTTAGAGTGTGACATACAGTAAGCGTGCAGTCCACGGGGAGATGCAAGAAAGGTCTGCGAATTATATCCGCATGTGCATGAAGTTAGCTCAGATGCAGTAAAGGCGCAAGAAGAAGGACTTTAGAAGACATTTAGACATACATCATTTACCTGGAATTTTATTGTCTCTTACTATTCGTTAACACTAAATATGAATGATGGCATGATCACATGGCACTCCAACATTGTGTTATTGTAAAGTATGGAAATACATTAACTATCAAAACTGGTATGTAAATTGTGCTGTTGGAGTGTTGAGCCAGCTGAGTTTTAGCTGCAGAACCAATAGTGTTTAAATGATAGGAAGCACATTAAGGATAGCAGCACTAATATGTCTACTGGCTGCTGATGGGTAATTCTACAGCTGCATCCAGGCTTTCCACGCAGGCAAACATGGAAATGAGGCAAATGTGATCAACATCAGCCCATCTTTCCATAGTTGCAGAAAATGAAATGAGACGTTTCTTGAGAAGTTGGTGGTGCATATGCATCTCTTAAATCCAAAGTGAAGTCTGACCCGGCTGGCTGGGGCTTGTCTATATAGAGTGTGCATGTTCTCTGGGAGTTTTCTGCAGGTGCGCCACTTCTCAGAAAGTAAGAAAGACACGAAGGTGAGGTGAACTGGAAAACTCTAAATTGTCTGTGGTGAATGTGAATGTGTCTGTCTATGTGTGTTAGCTGTGTGATTGACTACTGACCTGGACAAGATGTATTGAACCTGCCACCTACGCCGGTGTTTCAGCTACATTAATACTCGTGGCCAACCACACCTTGATTCTTAGCGCCACAGCGATCCCTTGTGCATAATATTCTCTCATTTATCACCATTTGCCTGCAGTAGTGCTGTCCCTCACACACCATTGTCATGGTGCGTGCTATAAGCTAGATAATGTTGATTCCAACTTAACTCTTCTGTATGTGCTTCACAATGAATAAAATGAGAGCGCAGTGGTGATAACAATATGCCTCAATATAAATTACAATATTTACTCTTTAGACTTTTTTTGGGAGTACGACCACAACACTTAGAGGATGAAACAGATATATGTAATTATACCTCTATCAAAATAAGGAAGGCAAATCAGAAAACAACAAAATCTTTTATACCAATTCACCTTTGACAAATGGAGTGAGAAAAAATACTGCATGAGTGGCATGTATTTCAGTGGATAGGTTTCAGCTTGTGAAAAGAAGAAGAAAAAGATGGAGCTATGCAGAGGTGAAGTGGAGGAAAGAGAGGAACAGCATTTCACATTTGGGCAAATCTAAAGCTTCCGACAAGTTTCCTTTAGGTTGCTGTTCTGCTGATAGAAAGTGTCTCTGATCACAGCAGTTGATCTTTGCAAGACAGGTGTCTACAGTAAATTCTCAAACAGTATCTGAGGGCTCTATCTATTCTTTATTTGACCAGACCTTTATAAAACTTTAATACAAACTCAAAATATCCTTCATGTTTACCTGTGGTCTTGATAAAGTCAGTAGGATCCACACCCTCTAGTCCTGTAAAGTCCTTAAAATATTCTCATTTTGCTTGAGCCTGTCCTAGCTGACATTGGGCAAAAGGCTTGGTACACACTGGACGGTTCGTCAGTCAATCACAGGGCCGACATACAGAGACAGACAGCTACTCAAAGTGGACATCACACTGCAGAAAACCAAAGCAGGCACAGGGAGAACATGCAAGAAAATAACAGTAATCCTAAATGTGCCTGTGATGTGTCTTAGACAAGGTCAATGAGGTTGCATGCAACCTCAGGTAGCTAAAAAAGTGTGCAGATGGATCAGACTGCATGAGGAGGACAGTGCCTGCTCCACACAAATTAAATGAATAAGCAAGGGCTGCATACAAATACATATAAACACAAACAAAGTCATACACCAATAAACACACACATTTATAGAGAGTAAGAGAGGATGACAGTCCTAAGTAAACGCCTACTTAATTAATAGCTATTGTATTGGACAAACTGTTCTCTGAAGAATACACACTCCCTATCACAGGCCTCTAAAGGCCCTCACCGAGTTCATTAAAGGCTGAAATTACCACTGCACATTGGATTGCCTACTCCAGAATCATCATTAAAGAATCAATAGGACTCAGATAAATGTATTTTTCAGGTCAGGTATTGTTATGGCAAGGCTACAGTTTTGGAAAACTATCAGCCAGAGATGGGACACCAATCCAAAACCACAGAACAGGTCACCAAGTTCAATAAACACCATTATGAGTCAAAAAAAAAGAAAAAAAGAAAGAAAATCTGTCCCCTGGTGTCACAGAAGCTGAAAAATGTCCACTTTTTTAATGAACATAAACATAATATTGTCATAGAGAAATTTTGGAGTGACATCTAACATCACGTATTTCTATTTGGTTTTATTTGTCCATTTCTCTCTTTATATTCTTTTTGATATCATATCCCGGGGTTTTCTATTAATCCCATTAAAAGCATGATGACATTTCCTTTCTTATGGTGCCCACAGGAATGGACAACAGGCTCAAAAGTAAAATGGATTGTGAAGCCGCCTGGGACAGCAACAGGAAAGACACAGTAGCAAAAAAGGTTTGACAATCACTTTCACATGAGAACAACACAACATCTATCGCAAGAACTTCCCTCTTTGAACCTCTTTAATCCCCTCCAAGATGCCAGGTTAGCAAGTGGCCACTGACGCTGGCATTGAGGAGATGGAAACACAGATGAGGACAAAAGGAGATTCAGTGCTTTATCCTAATAAACTAAGTAACTGGGTCCCATTTAATTTGAGACCCCCTTCAGCTAAAACAACCTTCAAGAAGCAAATGGAGCCAAGAAATACAGACAAAGAAGGTCTCGTTCCAGTGTTACAGACACCTGCCTACAATCCTAATGTCAGTCCTGAATCCCCTGCTAACTGATGGTGGAAGAAGAACAGAAGAATATTTTCTGCCCCTGCATGGTTCATTCATGTACCGGCACCGACATGTGTGTGCCCCACCGAGAGGGAGCTCTCCACTGTTGAAATCACCTTCACACATTGTGCGTGTGTGTGTGTGTACACACACACACACACACACACACATATATACACACACACATACATACACACACAAACATTTCAACTTGCACATATAATTTTGAATAT
>JBAJHX010000096.1:14814890-14865524 GCA_037176925.1 Amniataba percoides
AAAACGACTCTAAAAGTCATTGTAGGGTGTATTGAAACATATTTTTAGCAAAATATAGTTCCTACATCATTTTTACATGCAATGATTCAAAGTAGTCTTTAACCTGCAAGTTGCTCTTTAATTTCATACTCTATACCTGTTAGCCAAAATAGAAGCGTACAATATTCATCTTTCTAAAAAATAGATTACTGTTGTGAACAAACAAGCTTACTTTTGTAAATATGAAGCTTTTTTATGATTATTTGATTTTTTGAGCCAGTAAAGATGACATTGCTGCTCGTCTTTACTTGTCCGTGTCGACAGAATAGCCTGCCTGCGTGTACAGCTTCATGGACCTCCTCTGAGAATGATGATGCAAAGATAGGCCTAATCTTCACAAACCCACTCCTCCACAGGCTGATACTTCAAACAGACAGACTTAGACTGAGCCCAAAGTTCCTGTGGAGAATTGCTTCTTAAAGGCCATGAACTTCTTTTTAAAGGCCAAGATGTCCTTGCCGACTTGGCTGGATGTAATAAGCTGAAATCAAGTCAATAAACCTCGCTGAGCTATCTGATGAACAGCCTACTTGACACACACACACAAACAAGATTTTGTGTGAGTGTGTACAGTGTGTGTGTGTGTTTCCTGAGAAGGTAACAACGCTTCCAAAAGAGGGATCCAGATGGGCGATGACCAGATGCCCCGTGGATACACAGTGCTTCTGTCGGCTAACCTCTTCAGTTTTCAATACTCCCACTGCCTCGGTCTCACAAGCTGCCATTCCCCATGCAAATGAAAGAAGGCAGGCTAACATGTTCAAACAGGCCATTGTTAGTTGCCTGTATCAGGTCAGAGCACGATTTTTAATCTCAGAAAGAAAAGGACATTGGTGAATAGCAAGATAACATGATGTGTTCTGCATCAGCCATCATCGCGGCGCATTTAAAAGTTCACACAATTTCGAGGGCACGCTAAAACCTTCACATGCATTCATGTGCACAGAGTACCAGTATGTGGAATTTGCAGTTTCGTATCAAAGAGCACAAATACACAGTGGCTTAGTGCATATCACCATGGCAACCATTATTCACATATCAATACAGATGGGGCTGGGTGGGTCAGAAAAACATGCGAGAGGCCGATTTTACCCTCAGCCGAACGGGCGCAGTGTGCACACAGAACAGACAAAGAGAGGCGAAAATGCACACGGGTCACAAACACAACAGTGAAAACGCTACCTGTCAGGGTGCGCTCACAAGACAGAGTCTAATTGGCAGCATGGTGCGTGATGCCCAGCTGGAGTTTCAGAGGGAAGAGTATCCCTGAGCCGGAGGGAAGCAGGAATCAATAGGAACACCACAAACGCTTCTCCTGCTATCAACCTCACTTACTGCATCACTGGATTGTCACTAAGAATAGGAGCCTCAGAGCAGCATTACAAGACTACCACAACGATTAAAGCCCAGCGCTGCTTAAATGTTTACAACACGGTCTCGAAAGGAGCAAGTCAATACTTAAAGGAAGAATTCGGCGTTTGGGAAAATGCTCTCATCATGTCTGTACATTAACCATTAACATTAACATTAACCAGCAATCTGGCAATTAGATTAGCAAAAAAGACTGGAGGATAGGATAGAAACGATGAGCATGGCTCTGGGAGAAGTTAATCAATCTACCAACCAGCACCTCTAAATTTGACAAATTAACACAATATTTATACTTTGTTTAATCAGTTAAACAGATTTGTATGGTAGAAAGGGTAAGCTGTCTATAACTCGACTCAGCTGGGTGCTTCAGACTTGGAGCCATTGCCAGCTGGTTCCCCTTGTTTCCAGTTTTTATGCTAAGCTGCCCTGACTTCCAAAATGAAGAGTAAAGGATGATGAGTGATAAAGAGTGACATAAATTTTCTCATCTGACTCTCAGCAAGAAAGCAAACAAGAGTGTTTGTCAAACCATTCCTTAAATAAACAAAAACTCTTTGAGTTATAGTATAGTGTTTTATGTTAAGTTCATGTGACTGTATGCATTTAATGGAAGAGAGATCTTCTGCTGCACTATTTGAGGAAGTTTTATTTTTATTCCTCCCAGCGAAGGTTTTCTCTTTATACAGATCGAGGGTCTAGGCAATGAGGGTGTTATGTGTTATCCCTTTGCAAACCCTATGAGATGAATGTAAACGGAAAATGACTTGCCTGACTAAATTAAAGAGTTGCAAGAACGTTATCTCACAGGTATTATAAGAACAGGTTTTAAAAGTTTTTGAAATTACTGGAGCAGGCTGGAAGAGCCTCGTAGTGAAAGTGTTTTATTCCATTTTATTAAGTGAGAGTAGCAATACCACACTGTAAAAATACTTCAGCACAAATAAAAGTTCAGCATCCAAAAATGTAATTTCATAAAACTATTGTAGAATAATAAAACATTAGCAGCAAGAATTGTACAAAAGTAGATGTATTCATTAAGCAGAATAGCTCCTATCAGCTTGTAATATTCTTATATATTAAATTATAGTATTAAATCATTATTACCAATGCATTAACATGTGAACAACATTAATAAGCATCTCATTTCATGTGTTGATCGCATTTTCATATGCAAAATCACAAGGTGAAAATAAAGCAACCAGTAGTTACAGCTATGCGGTACAGTATATATATTTTGTTGCTTCCCACCACTGCAAAAAGCTCAGCTATGCTTTCATCATCAAATGAATAAAAACTGAACCTACTGATCCTCAATTACAGCAGCTTTGAAAGAATAAAGCATTTTTTCTTAGTCGTAAGAAGGTTAAGCAGTAAGTGAGGTTTAGATGTAAAGACGAAAAGCAGACAAATGAATACTGGAGCTGCAGCAATTCTGCCACAGCAAACAGGAAATCGGGTAATATATGAAATTTTGGGAAGAGCCCAGTGTGTATGCGGGCCTTCAGCGTATCACAGCCCACTCTTTGTAGGAGAGAAAAGGGAAAAAAGTGATGAAACTGTCATCAGCGTCATTGGTGTCTAAATATAGCCCTGTGCATCCACAGCCAAGTGTTTCCTCCACAGACTGTCAAATGGCAGAATGAAGGAATAACAAGGCATATTAATAGTAAACACACAATATGAAGAAGCGCAGGTCAGAGGCTGCCTACACCTCAGGACTGCTGCTCTGTTATTAGCCATAAGGTTGTTATTACTGAGAGCCCTCAAGAAACAAGAAATGTGTTAACCAATAAAAATGTAATGGAGGGAACAATGCTGTGGAATGACAACATTAATAATGAAGGAGACTCATCTTGCTCTCGCCACAACCTGCATTTTAAAGCGCTCTCAGACACAAACACACAAAGAGCAGACAGACATGTGCCTCCTCCAACTCAAATTTCCACCGAGCTCCCGAGCAATCAGTCAGAGAGAACGAGAGAGAGAGAGAGAAAGAGAGACACGCGCTCTGCTCGCGAACTCACACATCACTTATTGAGTCTCACTTTGCTTCCTGTGCTTTGATGCCATCGCAGCCACAACCCCTGCCATTCTGCGCAATCCCATCCCACGCAGAAATCGCTGAACAGAGAGCAGTTAAGGGAGTCTGCGCCCTGAGCCTAGGATGCATTAAAGATGTAGAATCCTGCCACGCCTTGCCCCTGCCTCCATTTCCCTTTGGGCCGGTTTCAAGTTCTCATTGCCTGACAAAAAAAAAAGAGCTGGGAGGGTCAGCATAGACCAGCTTAAAAAAACCCCTCCTCATGGCCGATGATAAACAAAGCTGCATTTGGGTCTGTGGTCTGTGGCATAGGAGTCCCTCATGGGAGGTTATCATGGTGTCACTGGGCAGGAAGTTTAAAGGGATACTTATAGCTTTGTTTTGTAAAACTTCAGTCTGTTTTCTTTCTATTTTTCCCAGGTGAGACTAACTCGTAGATGCTTTTTTAATTTATCGGCTCGCAGCTTGAAGGTGCCATATGTTGAGGAGCTCCTTTTTGATCCCACAGATACCCACAAAGTGAGCTAAGGTAAGCTTCAAACTGCGTACAAGAGATGTCACAAAGCATCTGTAGGTTTTTCTAACTCTGGGTATGAAGGAAAAATAACTGCAGAAATCCCACAAAACAAAACTCTTCCTCCAAACTGTTTCAGCGCAGGCTGACACTTGGAGGCTCAGCTTGTGCCTTAGCAGTCCATACGCTGCTTCACCCTCTTTCCCTGTGTCAAACTATTACCTGTTAATTGTCTCCCGTTAAGCCCCCTCTTAGCTGAAAGCAACCAGCTCCCAACCAAAATAATTAGGAGAGGAAAGTCTATTAGCATATCGCATTATCATGTAATTCACACAATGAGAGAACTAGAACAGGTGCGACAAAAAGGAATAAAACACAATCTCTGAACAACGCCTCAGAATATTTCGGATAATCGGATCCCCTTGTACCCAAACACACTGAGAACCTTTGGGAAGCCGTGCTATCTATGAGCCCAAAGGGTTCAGTGTGTGTGGTGACAATATGCTAAAAAACAAAGCCAGAAATGAGTTATTATCTGCATAAAAATGTATTCTTCACACTGGTAACTGAACTCAGCGCTGTCAGCTAAAATCAGAAAAAGAGCTGTAATTTAAGGCACGACGTTTGGTATGTAAGACAGTGAGTGGGAGGATTCCTTTACCTGACTTTGAGGGGGAAATAATTGGCTTTATAACCGTGTAACATGATTTAGGATTATCATTAATAAATGGTCTGTGTGTATGTGTGTTTCTGAGGACGTGCGTTCAGCAGAGACGAGACGCAGAGGAGACAGGAGAGTGCTACAATGGGTAGGTAGGGAGCACAGCTGTTTTACAGGAGTGCCCTAATTCCCCATTCACCATCCTGCTGGTTGACTGACAGACAGCATATCGTTTATCAGCTGCACACACTTGGCACAAGACAAAAAGAATGACATGGAGACAGATGCACAAAGACGATGCGGTAAGTTGAAAATAGAGAACTTTCTAGAAAACGAGACTGCTCTGATTTTAGGGGCGAACATTTCGGTGACTGCAAAGGAGAGCACAAACAACACAACTCCAGAGAATCCATTTTGCAAACAGTTGCAGAGACAGCGATCGGGCAGACACATTTCTATTCACCCACCAACACATCTAACCAGAGCAAAGGGCATCTCAGTCGTTGTTTACACGGCAGATACACCTGAAATCAGCGCAGTCCCACTGCCTAACCCCTAATCAGGCCATTGCATGAAATATAGATGCTCTGGACAAGCAAAACAAATTTTATATATTTAATTCAACAAATAATAACATCAAAGAAGATGGAGAGGAGCTGCTGGTGAATAAACCATGAGCAGAATGGAGGTGAGAAATCAACACTTTGCAGCAGTAGAGCATGAAGGTGCCACTAACTAAAAAGGTGCAAACAGAGAAGAGGAGTCGCCTCCATTTTGCCAGAAAATAACACCAAAACTGCACCTCACAAACACAGTGAGATTTGTGGCATTAAAAACAAAGATATTTATCTAGATTTTACAGATAATAAACTATGTATCGCATAATGGATATTTTAGCAACCCAGAAATTCCCTGTATTTTTTTTCCCATTAAAGGTAATGAAATGTTCAGAACATGACAGCAAATCTTCAGTCTTTGGTCAAGTGTCCTCATATAAAAGGACTGTTGAAGATCTGCTGAATGCAAACAAAGTGTGCAGCATCCTCCACTTCATATGTGTTGTTGAATTGAACGTAAATATGGACGTCGAGCGACCGACCAGCACTTGAATTCATTAGGCTGTTTATCCTAATACCTAAACTGCACCCCAAGTTTCTTCTTGTTACCCATGCAACCGCTCCAAAACTGCTGTTCAGCACATTTTTACAAAACCCCATCTCGTTATCCGCTTCACATGCTGCACAATTGGCAACACGAGAAACCCATATATCTTATACTGTGGGTGGTGGGCCTGTACGTATGGTGATATAACTAATTCAGAGTGAGCTCAAAACAATATTCTTGCCGTTCATCATTGTGACAGAGGCAAATTGCTAGGACTTTTTTCTGGACAGTAAAAAAGAAAAAAAAAAAAAAAAAAGTGCTTAAATGCTGATACAGACACATTTCCAATGCTGTGTTTGGGAGGAAAACTGTGACTGTGCCAGCACTGCTTATGATTTCTCCAACTCCATAAACAACACATTTGTTCTATAAACGCAGTGTGAGCAGCCACACAGAGCAACAATAGAGAGGATACATCCACATTTAAGTTCTTCAGTAGTGGAACATCCCAGATGATACAGACCCATGATATTCCACTGTGTTTATAGATCTACATTTTAATTGCTGTGGGACCTGCAAGGCAAGCTCAACTGTGGCATGACCCAGTATCACGGGAAAAAATAATAATGCTTTTACAATGCTTTAAGCTCGATTCAGATAAATGGATTACGAAATGGACGGCAGCTATCAGTTTTTCATCTTGTTTCTGCTCACAGGGACTGTTGGGAGTCTTGTTTGACGCAACCACCAAAATAACACCCCAGTGATTGTTCGCCTTAATTCTTTCAAGCCTGAAAAGGTACTTTCACAAAGATCAAACAGGGTTTGACCAAATCCTTTAATATAGTGTGACAGCTCCTTCTTTATCTGCTCATTTTCCATCTTTCACCGACGGCGTTTTTAACTGGGAGATGATACATTCCCAAGTATCCTGCGCTCAGACCCACTCACTCTCTGCTATCATTTAGACTGACATGAATACACAGCTGCAGAAATTTCAGACATTCAACTTTTACGACAAATTCATTGACACCCTCTTATTATTAATAACACATTAAAAACATCGGATTAAACACAGTGAAAAATTATTATCTGCCTCACATCTTTGAAGCTACAATTATACCTACTTGTGTCTGTGTGTGTGTGTGTGCATGTGTGTGTGTGTACTGGTTGTGTGTGTGGATAAGCTTATGTGCTGTGCACGGAAGAGATAAGGAAAGGTAAGCTGGTGTGGAGATGGCACTGTTGGACCAGAGAGAAAGCACTCAAGTAAAAAAGGGCAGTTATGCACTTAACCTGTTCTCTGATAACTGAAGCACTACGGGAGGAGTAACCGTGTCTCGCCGAAAAAACACTTTCACGCTGAGGGCTGGGTACAACAGCAAGCCCACCTCACCAGTCTGGCCTCTTCAGTCTTGCTTGTGGCATTATTTGAGCAAAAGATTTCAAGGCTTAAAGTTGCACTACTAAGTACTTGCAGATACTAAATATCTTTACATCAATAGTCAAAAAACTATTACTACTATAGTACACTATGGTACTATAAGAAATATACGTAATGATCTCTCCCTGAAAAGCCACAATTGTCATCAATCTTTGTGCATTTGAATGTGGTTTAACAAATAATTTTGGTCCTCCTAAAATGTTACGGTTTTGGTTGAGTTTCTCTAGCTGTCTGCTGCATGACTTTAAAAAGCTCTGACAAACACACTGAATTATACCTGCCCAGCAGCAACCTGGTGAACATACTGGAGTATTTAGTGGCTAACAGTGTGGCTACTCACTTAACTTCAGTGAATACTAATGCGGTTCTGCGTCTTTTGGATATGTTAGTAACTGTTTCCTAACGAACCCAGCTATCTCTCCTTTGTAAGACAATAATATTACAACTTTTTGCCAAAAAATAAATGAAATAATGCAGGTAAATTTCTGTTTGCACACAGATTAGAAGAAAATTGTCAATAGATTAGTAAAGTAAAATCCACAGGATCTTGAGAAAGCACAAAGCTACGTCACACAAGTGTTTCCCTCCTGTCAAAGTCCCTCACACTACAAACCTACTCAATTAATCATACATACAGAATATAGGCACACATTTCTAGCACATTCACATACCACCCTCTAAACCATGCTCCATTATTCATTAGCCTCGCTGTAGCTGGTGTGCATAGTGCACTTGCCAATCCACAGCTCACGCTGCATTATTAGCCCACAGACTGTACGAGAGCAGTTTCTTAACGACCTGTCACAGCACTCAGGTCAGCTGATGGACTACAACAAGCACTACTTCCGTATGGCAGACAAGTGTGAGCGAGTAAAACCTGATGCTTTCGCTACAATGACATCAGCCAGCCTGGCAACCAGAGCTGCATGCTCACAAAAGATGCACACTGACACTGACCATGATTACGTAACAGCACTAGAGCCTAAAAGGAAATACCACTAAATTTTAACACGGCGCGATGCTATTCCTATGCCTTTAGAACCGTTTAGTCCGTGTCAGTGCGCATGTTAGAGTCAGTCCATGTGGGGTGTTGCAGTATGCACACTGCCGCAGAGACAGCAAACTGCAAAAAAGATAAACTGACCAGACAGTGGTTCTTTAAGGATTAGATTTAGTAGATCAGAATTGATATTGCTATTAATACCTAAATGAGCAACAAAAAAAAGGGAATGAAGCATAAAGTCAGTGTCACAATCATCCATATTAGAGCAGATAAAGGTGTACTGTACATCACCTTTTAGCGTACTGTTCCATTGCAACCAAAGTTCAGTTTCTGGCCACAGCACACAGCTCCTCCAGCCCACCCAGACAGCAACAAAAACAATAGTTCATGTTTTCTGGGTGGGAGTCCAGTGTGGGATCATTTCCATGTCTGTACACTGGCAACTGCTACTGGCTGATTGAGCTGCCTTACTGCAGGGGGGGAATATCTGGGTGTAGCGCCCTCAGGGCAGGTGAAAAGAAGCAGCTGGTGACTGTGTGTGTATCAGAAGAGACACATGGCAGTCTACACTCACAAGGGCCAAAGTACACGGAGAATTAGCCAATCCAAATTAGCAGGCATCTTTGTCGTCAGAGTCACTAATTTAAGCTACTTAATAAAGAAAACTCCAGGACACAATCTGGATGAAAATCAAAAACATGACCAACTGAGACCTTTAAAGAAATGATCTGCCTATGACACACAGGCTATCTTTAGCATGGCTTTGATATGCTGGCAGAGCTGGGTATGGCCAATGAACAATGCCATAGATGGGGTCCTCGTCCCCTTCACTTCTTCTGTGCTCTACACATGATGAGGACAGATGGAGGACTCAACACAGTAAAGCACGACTCCTATGGCATCACATGCTGGTGATGCACTGGGTTTGTGCAGGCAATTAAAACACTGCAGTTTACTGATAATATACAAAAAGGTTCACAGGAGAAGGGAGGAATATGATGAAATTCAGCACTTAAATGTGACCCCACTATTAAACCGTTTTGTGTGAAAGCTTTGTCTCTCACTGGCATGTATGACAAAGTAAAGTCTGTTCCACCCACAAAAGGTGAATGCAGGAAGACATAATCGCACATTTTCTGGCACATTTTTTACCTCCTGTGATGAGGCACAGGCTTAAATAAACAGATGGACAGATGCTTGAGCATGCACGTGCACACACTCACACACGTGAAGTATTATTCATGCAGTGGGATGCCCCTAAAAGAATCCATGTGTGTAAATGTCATCACTAAATGTCAATAGCTTTTTGAGGCCTGTCCTGAGGACATGGTGGCCAGCATATGGGCCCCAGGACCAGGGATGTACCTTCATTTCCTACGACTTCATCTATTCTTAATCTGCTTTAAAGACCTCATCTGCTCATGTGATGAATTAAACAACACATGAATGAGGGTCTTTTGACAAGCGGCAAGCAGAAAGGAGGACACACATGATCACAAGATGATTGCCATCCACTGCAATACAAGGGCAAATGGCAGAGAGAGGAAGAACACTCCTGTATCACTTTTTTTTTTCATTTGGTGTGAGTCATTCTTATGGACAGAGACACAACTGCTAAAATTTGGAGAGATGCTGTAAACACTGGAGACACACACATGCACTGTTCAGACTTTTACACCTTTGTTTTTTTATAAATGCAGCTTATACACTTTTAAGACAGTATGTGGCTATAAAAGCCTTAGAGTGCACCCACACTGTTCTAACATACTGTCCATACCTCGATGTAGGAAGCGAGCCTGGGGTAGACCCTGTACGGTCCCAGCACATGTGACAGAGGGGTGGTGCAGGGGAAGCTGGTGGTCACAGCGTGGCTCACTTCGGGCAGAGAAAACACCTTGAAGCCAAACTTCTCATAAAGCTTCTGCAGTTCTTCGTCTGGCTTCTCCTCGCCCTCACACAGGACGCTGCCCACCACGTAGCGACATTTCTCTGATGGCCTCTGAGGAGACAAAGAGGAGGAATTTTAGAGATTAAACATCTAAAAAAATGCTTCGGTGAGTCACCCTCACACCAGTAGAAGTTTGCATTTAATTATAGCGCCACATAATTGGAGGAGCAACGTGACGTTTTGTATGAAGGTCTATGGGATTATACCAAGACAAATTTCTGAATTCATTTCACCCTATTTAAATTTCATAATAGTGATCCATTATGTAGATAGTGGAGTAAAAATACATTGCACTGTTTGGATTGTATATATCTGAATCCTGGATGTGATAAATAAAGCTTGTGCAGATCACTCATTTGCTCTTGACATTGTAAAAATCAGGGTCTCATTATTTCAGAAAATATTTTATTTTAATTTATTAATATGTCTATGAAGGAAGCAGGAGAGGAAAAAGGAGAGCTTGGAAGGACGTAACCGCTGTGTCATTGTTATGGTTAGTGCCGTTTCAGCACAAAACTTCGTGAAATGTATGAAATTAAAAATAGAAGTTGTTTGACTTGAGCTTGTGAGGACGTGACGTTGCACCTTCACATAATATGGCGAGTGTCACTGGACAGAGGGCCGCCAGCTCCGGTGAACATCCCAGTCAGGTCGCATATGTGGCAGTTCAAATAACATCTGTGCTGAAAGGCACTGCCAGTTACTGCCAGCAATGGTCTTTTATTTTTACGCCACACTCCAAATGATCAAAAAGACTGAAAATAATAGGTCTTTTATAGATTAGATTTTGCATTTAACCGCAGTCAGTTCAACATGAAAAGATTTAGATATCTATTGACCGCACAGAACTGTTATAAAAATTAAAAAAAAGAAATACGGAATTAATCTCACAAAAGAGCAAAAATGCAATGACAGAATGACATTTGTGGGTTTGCATTCAGGACAGCAGCCCTGGAACTAGCAGGGATCTTTTGTCTTGCCTGATGACACTGAAGGGGAGCAGACACGAGCTGACGTGGAGGTTTGGTCTCCTTCACTACAAAGCGTCTCTGCCACCATAATGTTTCTTAATGTGCCCACATGTCTGCATGCAGATGAGAGAGAGACTGCATCACAATCACTGAGCCGCTTGTCAGTCAGAAGAGGATGTGACAGAGATTCTCCCACTCACATCTGTTTGCAGACAGTCTGCCTGTGCAGCTTCAGACAGAGAGTGGGAGCTGTTGTTGAAAGGACCGTACTAGCTGTTTTGCAAGTTTTTTTCTTTTTTGTAAATTTAGTAAAAATCACATGAGTAAACTTCACATTTCCTGCCAATTTGTTTATTTCTGTATTGCGTTTTAGATGTCTAAGTACATCTTAGCTAACTTCCATGCAGGCATGGGTTTAAAGAGACAGGAGGAAAGATTTAGAAGAAAGTGGACTTTTTGAGCGAGTCCAACTTTCATGTCCCTTCCCGTCTTTCTACAATGTCCTCAACTGATTCTGTTTTTTTAACTAACTTTTCTTCATTGCTCACTTTCTGTTTACTTATTTTTGGTGAAAACTGTTTTCTCTTTGCTTGATCGATCGCTTGTTGTTTATCTGCTATAAGGTCCACTCCGAATTTGGGTGTGCGCAGCCTGTGCAGGGCAGCGACTGAAGCACCGTCAGGTAGTGTTTTGTGGTGGATTATTATCTTAAACTGCCTTAAAGGCAGCAGATGGAGCCAGAGGAGTCAGATTTTTATCAGAGATTATCTGTCTCATGTATTACTGTCAGGACATAGTGATGGTTTTAGCAAATATGATGGGAATTCATTTTTAAATAAGTTACATTTTTCTGTATAGTTTGAAAATTAACTTCAGAGACACGTATGAGTCGAGTAATGTCCACACAGACAAAAGCAAACATAATCAGTATGACAGGTTTCCCAATTGAAGCGAGTCTCTATCTGTTACAATAGTTTTATCTTTATACCACACTGAGAACAGAGACACAGTGATGGTCTGGAAGGCAGGATTAATGAAAAGTAAAAAAATACATGCATTTAAAAAGTAAATACAGTATGTAATTTATCGTAAATTGGTAAAAGCATATTAAAACCTCAGTATGGTCCTTTAAGACTTGCTGCTGGTTTCCGCTCCTCACCAGTGGCGGTCTTTGAAGAGCTGGCACTGAGGGGCACAGATGGGAGCCAGCAACACTCATCTTCATGTCCCTGGCATCCTCGCATAATTATCACATCTAAACGCCACAACCTTCTCTTCTTTTCCATCTCATTTCTCACATCAGGGATATTTTTGACTGCATTGTGCTGCTACTACAGCACACTATCCCCAACGTCCTACTTTGTTCATACAGTAGTTTTTTGTTTGTTTTTTGCACCGGTGAGACTCCCTGGTTGAGATAAATCTATTTGATTACACCACCCTGAACTCAGGCTGTCCCTCTTCAGCTGTAGTAATAATGACTGACACTGCCTGTTTGCATTGAGCAGATAATTTTTACAGCCACCAAACAGAAACCCACGTCACCATGGTTAACGTCGAGCCAGAGAACAGAGATCACCTGATTTTGATGGGGAATAATTCATTCAAGGCAGCACGAGATATACTACATCTATTTACGATGAAGCAATGAGTCACTGGAAACACAGGCACAATGACTAAGTAAGCATTGTCTGAGTAAGTCATTACAGCAATGTGACAGCCTAGTAACATTATGTTGAAGAAATTGCATTTCTTTAAAACAAAATAGTGGATTTAACATTTGGAAAATCTATAAAAGAAAACTTTATTACTATTACAAACTATTAGAAATAGCCAGTCTTCCCTCTGTTGGTCTCGTTTTCTTATGTGGCGTATACAAAGGCATCAGTATTAATTTGAGACTGCTTCATAACCAGTTAAGAACTTCATAGAGTAAGTTTACATTGGCAAACACATTTCTGTAAAATATACAACACGATCATATCATCACTATCACCCACTCCTTTAATTCATACTATTATGGTTGTTTAAGAGCTTTGCTTCTCAGCCCTTTATTTATTTATTTTATTTTTTGTATTTTATACGTTCTCATCTAAGTGGATTTATGTTCAGGGGGTGGTCTGCATCGGATTAATTCCCGCATGAACACATCAAATGTATGGGCTGTCAACAGGCCTTGTGTACGGAGCTACCCCTTGTCAACACTGGTGGTCTATGATAAGACGCAACAATAACCATTCAAACACAGAAAGGGATAACAACTGTCCTCCCACAGCCTTGCCTCAGTATCTTACCATCTCGCTATCTCTCATGCTCTCCCCACTGATAGACTACAGCGTGTTAGCCAAACCAGTAGTTCACTAATGATATCATTCAGGGCTCAAGCTATCATTCACATCCCACACAATGGCAAGAACAAACAGCAGCCCTGACTGCATCTCATCTCTTCTGCCTTCCTCCAGATAACACACCCCAGAGACTACAGGCAATTAGGAGAGAGAGGAACACCACTCCATGTACTTGACTTGTCTTGTCTTCCCGGCCAAAGTTGTTTCGTATGTGTCTGAAATTCTAACACCACAAAAAGGTAGAAATTCTCAGTTGCTGTTCACGCTGGGCGGCGGCACTCTAAAACACAGCCGCTGCCAAAGCTGTGTTTCGGAAGACAGCGAGTGATTGCATTTCTCACAGGTAGCCGAGGAAGGCCGACAGTGGCTTTTGATTGGTCAGGGTGAGAAGCAGAGAGTCAGATAATGGGAAGACTGCAGAGCTTTTACCTCCTGTAACCGAACACTGACATATTATGCGTCTGTACCAAGCTGCAGAAAGCCAATTCAGTTAACAGTGACTTGTAAACTCCTCTGAATGTAGACTGACGCCATTTGCAACGTTTGCGGAAATGTTCTATTTCATCTGAACACGTCTCTGCTGATTTCGTGTACTGCAAATATTCATTTCCTATATTTCCCTATGCGAAGCGAGCTCATTAAATCGTGGAGAAAAAAAAGACATATACCGCCAACTTTGGTGCAGCTCATGGCCCACGGGACTCTAAGATGGCTTCCCCTCACAAATGGTGCCATTCCCATCTCTACCTGATTCCCCTAAGCCAGGTCTCCAAGGACCTGTTGGGAAAGAAAGTAATTTCAAAAGCAATTCTTTGCTTGAGGCTACTAGGGCTTTTTTTGATGGATGAGGGCTCTCCAACAATAAAAAGGTACGGCTGACAGAGGTAATTCTTTATTAGCAGACACGTAATGAGGATTTACTCTCTTCATCTTCCCGCCTCTTGGCCCTGCATCTCCCCCATCCTGGCTACTGGCACTACTCGGGGTGCATTGCTTTGAGGGTTGGCCCCTGTTCACAACTGGTCATTTCTTAAGTGTTAGCAGGTTGGGGAGGACAGGGACCGACAAGGCACGCGGCCAGCACTCTGTCATACTGTAAGTTAAAGACGGGATCGTAATGAGCAGCATACCGTGCTCTTCCTGACCAAAGGCCATCGCTGCACTCATTAAAACGCAACTGCCAAGTGACCAATCGACAAAATGTGAAGTTACATTAGCAGAGTGGGAGCAATTAACATTGAAAGACAAGAACATCAGCTCTCTCCTTAAACGAACCATATAAACCATGTAAGGCGACTGCTCTGAGGCGGCAAACAAGAATAAATACGATTCTCTTTGTTTATCTTTTTACAGGCAGTAGTAATACAGCAATTAAACAACACATAAAGTGTGTGAAATCAAAAATCGTTGCACAAGAGAAAAGCGTCACATTTGTCCTTTATGCTTGTTGGCAAACTGAGTTTCTCATTATGCCAGAATGGAGTTAAGAGGCTGTGATTGTACAAGGGTCCTTCACAGCACTGCGGTCAATAAATCTGCAAATTTGGATTCTCTCTGAACCTCTACATCGACTTCACATCACCGTCTGCAGCAAAGCATGAAAAGCAGCAAAGGCAGCATTTATAAAGAACACACCAAGTTTGTGAAGAGCACCTAACAACCAAAAAGAAAAATCATATTTCATTCCACAGTCCAATTGCGTCAGATAAACATATCGCACAAACAACACACATCACTGCCGTTGCTGGAGAGCTCTCTCTTCCCGTTCAGTGATTCACAATATCGTTTTCCCTCTATATCTGGAACACCGAGACAGATGGTGTTTAAGGCACGTCCATGAACAAGCAAAGAACCTGACACATGGGGAGCAAGAGGAACAGAAGACCACAGGATAAGCAATCTCTCAACAAGAGCCGTCTTTCGCCTCAGTGTGTCAGAGCAATAACCTGTCTCAGCTGATTGGAAGCCATTTGCCCCCCCAGTGGGCAGACGAGGCAGCAGAGACAAAGACACCAGGAAGGAAATTGAAACTAATAGTGCTGCACAGCACTGGGACCGCAGGTATGCTGCGATGGGCTGTTTGCCGCTGAATTAATGGAGCAGCGTTTGCAGTGAAGCAGCCCAAATAAATGCAAAGCAAAGTGTTTTAACAGGGAAACAGCGAAGGCCGCACGACAATTTGGGCACAAAGAAAAACTGAGCACAGCACTGACTAATATAAAGTCACTTGAATATGGCATTGCTTGACTGATTCAGACTAGAAAATTTGAAACATCAATATGCCATCCTTTGCAAGAGGGGCCTCAAGCACCCACATCATAATATGCATCTACTGCAGTGACAAGGCCAGGGCCCCAATGGCCCCTCGAGTCAGGAGCCAGTGGAAATCTTTTTTTTTTTTTGTGGTCTCTCTGCAGCAGCATGGTGCCTTTAGGCTGTGCTCAGACTTAGCTGGTAATTACACATGGCATCCTGGGAGTTCTGGCATGGATAATTACTGGCGAGGATAAGCAGCCTGCTGGAGGCAGGACACAGTTTTGCCTTCGCCACAGTTGTTGAGCTGGTTCACCACTCCTTGGCCAGCTGGACACGGCATGGCACTGCTCCAGCCAGATGTCACAGAGCAGGGAGATAATCTTCTCTAATAGGAGATATGAATCAATTCCATCCTCTGCATAGGCGTACTTCCTCCTCTGCAAATGTTCGACTCTCTTCCTCGCTCTGTGTGAGCGGCTCTGATAAATATTCAGCTGTGTAATCCAATATCCTGCGCATCATAACACAGGGTGAAAAGCCAATACGTGTCACAGGATTGATGGCGCAGAAGATTTAAAGGCATTCTTCACCATCTTGTTTCCCTGACTAATCGTAATGTGTCAGCTCGTGGAGGAATGGCTTTCTTTCTGCACGGTTTGTGAAAACGGATGAAAATGGCATCCTAAAAATACACTCAACAGTTGTGTTCCAGGATAAAAAAGCAGCTTCCCACTTAATAGATTCTGTCTGGATTGCTGCCTTCTCGTTTTGCAGCATCTCGCTCACTGTAGAGATGTCCATAAACATTAATAGGGTGCTTTACTATAGGGAGACCCAACATGTCCACAGTCTTGCATAATATTGACTTGAAGACCTGTGGGACCAGACTTCAGAGTATGAGCGTGTTTATTTCTCATTTTATATCCACCTTTAAAAGAGGCAACTCCTTGCCAGAAGCCCCCCTTTCATGTTGTTGCTGTCGACAGACAGACAAGCGGCAGTAAAATGCTAATAAATTTGACTGGGAGTGCGGCAGTGCTCGGTGCTCTGATCTGAAATTCCGATTGATGAATTGGAGCACTGCGAGACTCTCAAGGTGAGTCAGACTCCTACCAATTTAGACCCTTCTTCCAAGGCAGTCCCACGCCTCGCCTCATCTCTCACTGCCACTCCCATACACGTCTACACATGACATTTCATTTTCTCCTGCCTGTCACGGGGAGCCATGAGTGGGTTTGCTTCACGAGCTGAAACAAAGTGGGAATTCAGTAGATCAGAGGATGAACTAAACAGCAGCTGTAGTTTAGCCTCAATAAAAAAACGTGGTATCAGTGTCAGAGGCAGCTGCATTAGCAGTGTATGGAGGATAGCAGCATAATGGTTAAATAATGGTCTATCAATACATTGGATCTACCCATCAATTCCAGCTAGACAATGAAACTGCATTTATCTTTCTTACTCTCTGGTAGTTTATTTCATGACACACACACACACACACACGCCTCTGAGCATTCACTGCTGCCCACTCTTATTAATGATTTTTGCTCGGGAAATTCCTCACAGACAAGCAGCCTGCCTGCCTGTGGACTTTTACTTCTTGCCATTCGACAACACAACAAAGGGCTACAACCCAGGAATTCAATTATTTAGTTTGTGCTTTATCCAGTATAGGATTTGTTCAATACTTGTGTCAGAGCCCCATTACAGCAGAGCCAGAGGCAACTCTGCCTCAAACTGTTAGGTGAGTATTAAGTGTAACCTCCAGTGTTGTGGGTCACTGTCCAGTTGACTGACTCCTGCGAGCCAAACTGCTAAACTGCTAAATCCCTAAAGCCTTCTGTGATAATAAGCGATGGCAATTAAAAGCATATATGCAAACACAATCATGCCTGAATGGACGCACGCGAGCAAAAGGCTTCGAGGAAGAGCAACTAGATTTAGTGCTAATTGTTGTTTCTTCAAATGTATTAGCTGACTGAAGCGGGGATGTCAACCAGTGCAGACCAGTGAAATCAAACAGAGTCCACTACTGCCCAAAGAGCTGTCTGAATTGATAAATACACAGCAGATTTAGCCACTAACAGAGGCCAGCTCTCTCATATTCCGTGATTAATCTGATCCGTTGGTGTAGTTCGTCCTCGGGACACGGAGTCTTGTCGGCTTTCATCATAGACATTAAACAGCTACTATATTGCATGGTTGAATGTGAGGTGAATGCAAATGACTGCAGTTTGTTTTAAAAAAAAGAGAGCGAGAGAGAGAGAGAGAGAGAGAAACACAGCTGTACTCTGAATCCAGAACCAGGAGTAGTGCCACAGTGACCAATTAACACACAGCTACTTGTGTATTTTTGAGATTTAGTTTCAACATGATAAAATCCTTTTTTGACGCAATGAATTATAAGAGGCTGAGTAACACTACTTGCCAGGGTAATAAATTAAGCATAAAGATCAATGTGGTTTTGAGGATGTGCCTGCCTCTCACTTGAATCAATTTCAATGCTAACACTGCCATCTAGTGGCTACTGTGACAAACACACCTACAATGTTTAACTTTTTTTATCATAATAACTTCTGTGCAATAATCTGCTTGTGCAATATCCTCTATCAGCAGCATTTATATGTATATTTATTCTGTTCTATTTATTATATTTTGTTCTATTTATTCGATTTACTGTTTTTTTTACTGAACATATTCTGTTTATAGAATAAAAACAAATATTATAATAAACTAATATTTTCTTGATAAATCTTCAACCAATTTAGATGTTGCTAAGAAACTTTATCATTGACATAATGAAGAAATGTTTTGATAGTTCATGAATCCTTTATTTCTAAACAGCAGTCTGCATGGTGACTACTTAAAGGGGGTGATTCTGGCAAGGACTGCATCTGTGACGCTATTTATTCAGTTCCTTCAGTCAGAATTTAAACCAGCCTGTGGTCGCCATCATGCCTGTGGGACGGCATCAAATTTGAAATAATTTTCACGAAAACTCAGTTCTGCCAGAATCACATCTACATGTGGAATTTAAAATTCATGTGAAAAACAATTTGAATTTTTCTCCACTCTGAGCTGGTGTTTTGACTGGTCTGTACCATTATTACACGCATTACTGAACACTTTTTAAGACTGAAGGCCATGGCAGCAGAGTGAAAAGAGTTAGCTGTTGCTTATACCGGATGAAGAGGCCACCGAGTATTGAGGTCTAAACACAGTTTGTTGCAAAATCCAATGTAAATTATGCAAAAGCTGTGGATGAATGAGAACCTTCACCGACAGCTGTGAGGAGAGTTGACCTCCCAAAATCCCTTAAAACTCTTCAGGAGGAACAGTGTGCCCATGTTTATTCTTTGATTACAGCTTTAGGGTTTAGGAACATAATACAATACAAAAAAAGTATTTCCATGAACTAGAAATTCAGTCTCCAAATCCAAAATTCAGCCATATGCTGTCTCTCACATTTACAGTTCACACACATTGCTGCTGGTGAGTAATCAGACTCTTGGTCTTTATAAACTAAGGTCAGCAAATTCTCAAACTCTGAAAACAACAAACAGCCTTTTGCAACTTCTGTCATAAACGGCCACTTACCAGCCTACAGTTTGCTTCAGTCTACTGCTACATGAGGAAACATTTCTCTAGGAGACTGGCTGGGCTCTCACAGTCTCAATCAGTGGACAAAACTTTTCTGACTGTTCCAAGTTCTCAAGGTCAAACGCAGATTGAACATTTGCAATTCGAGCTCCTACATTTTGAATCAGTTCAGTGATCTTCACTCTCTGTGACGTTTAATATATCTCCACAGTGGAGTAAGAGGTCCACACATCTTTAAAACATCAAAACAGAGACAGATCCATACAGAAAGACTCCTATGGACGTCCTATAATGGTGCCTTATGATGCAGACTCTCCACAAACTCTGACACCAGCAGAAGATTTTTAAAAGCTCCTCAATGAGCCTCTTGCCACAACTTTCCACTGGCATGACTCACAGTCAGGGTTTCCACTGAAAGCCTTTACTTAAAGAAAGGACAGCAGGGAGAACCAGCCAAGGTAAGCAGAAAGACAAACACAAAGTGCTGCCCGTGTGCCACAATCTTTATTCCACAAAGGGTAACTACATTATGATTTGTGTCGGTAGCTGGGCATCTCACAGTGAAGCCTGAAGGGATTTCAAGTGTCAGATATCATAAAACACAATAGACTTAAAAATACGACACTATCCAACACCATCTGTGCTCTTGTCACATACTGTGCACCTGAAACTACCTCTGAGTCGCTCTGCACTTCTGGCTGATGTGCCAAAAGCCTGTATTTTGCCACACTGTTTGTCAGATGGCTTAACTCGCCCAACCACAACAAACTCAGCACTCAAATGTCGGCAGAACCCGACACAATATAAGCTAACCAAAGAGCAAACCACGCTGTACTGTTCATTTTGTAGTTAAGTCATGGAAAAAGCCATAAATAGGCAGTAATCTGTCTCTGAGAAAGTTTATCACTCTGCACACCATATGTGTTTGCATGTGTGTGTACTCTTCCTGCATCAACTGGGATCTCAGTAAACAATCGTGTCTAACAAGCAGCTGTTGTGCAGATCTCTTGTTGACTAGAAACACACAACTCGTGATGAACGGCAGAATGAAAAGCAGGGATGACCCACTTATACGATGGCTGACTTTGGATTTTTGGATCAGAATGAGAGAACAGGATTCACCGCTTCTCTCATCTGGACCGTGACTGTAATTTCATAACCCGAAAAGGCCAACCTATTGGCCCTCCTAAGACACGCACACACGCACGCACACACACACACACACACACACACACACACAAGGGGCTGTGTCTGCCCTTCTCCTTTTGGAGTCTGGTTACCAACATACAAGCGAGGAGCAGAAAAATGCTGTAACACCCTGCAACCACAAATGACAAGGGGGAAAAAAATATCAACAGTGCAACGTGGCATTGACCAGCTGACTGGTTTCATCATCCAGGCCCAGTTCCTGTGAAAAAGCCTGCTTGTAATTTTAACCCCTTGAGCAATACACACCAAATTAGACTGAATTAAATCAGGTTACACTGCCCATCACAGACAGGACTGTCACTAAGCAGATGCATTAGGGGAAAAACTCTGAAACTGTACAACAAACACAATATTTCAGAGCTTACTGACAAAGAAAAATTATCTGTGACTTTTGGCTTCATCTTCTCCAATTTGCTCCTTTCTTTTTATTGTATGACTGACATGTTGGTTTTGGACTGTTTGCCTGGAAAAAAAAGCTATTTAAAGACACCAAACCACAACTTTATGACATTATACGGCTCTAATTACCCCACGCTCTGATATCTCCTGAGCCTTAAGGCAGGCACACATGATAAACAATCAAAGTCACTGAATCCTCGCATAAATGGAGTGATGGATCTAAGCTCTAAGGGCACATTATCAGCCCTTTAGTGTGACCTTTAAGACTCAGTCCAGGTCAAGCACAGCATATCTCCCCCGGCTGTGACATCTTATCAGGAAACAAAGTGCACTGGGGCTGATGGTGGTTGTGTCGTGGGGGTGCACAGGCCGTGGCAGACCTGTGCCGGCTCTCACCTGCTTGGGGTCATCGTAGAAAAGACCGATGGAGCTGAGCTTGGGCCCGATGCTGCAGCTCTCCGTGTAGGCTGCACCGCAGTCTTTGTACGAGCCCTCCCTGAACTTATAGGCAATGGTGACACCTCTGATGGGAGGCGGCCCGGTCTTTATCACCACCTCGGACAGGAGCCCCGAGTACAGCAGGAAGCCCCCGACGGTCAGGACCAGACACACCAGGAGCACGACCAGCAGGAGCACCAGGATCAGGTCCGACATGGTTTCAGCTGAGCGTCCTCCTCCGGGTCACTTACACCGAGACTGTGGTGTGGGAGACAACACACACTCAGAGTAACACCAAAAAAAACACGTCGTAGTTCAAAAGGTGGCGTTCAGCTTGTTTTCCTCGAAACGAAACGAAAGAAACGAAAGGGGAAACACACGCTCAAGTTGATGGAAAGCCAGTTTGTTTATGGTGTTTCCCCAAACAGAGACGTGCTTCCTGGTTGGACCATTCTGGCTTCCACACGGGGGGAGGAGGTAGAGCTGGAGAATAATTTTTTTTTGCCCTGCGACTTTTTATTTATTAATGCCGCCATAACAACATGCGATCTACAAATAACAAAATACAATCAATGCATATTCTCCCTTTTCTCAAAGTAAATTTTATGCATTGACCATAGCATGTGCCTTCTTGGCAAATACACCCCCCCTTTTTTCTTACCATGGTGTAACCCAGGAGGCTGGGCAGAGAGAGATAGATGCTGTAACAAAAAGCGGTGATTTCATGTCATTTTTTGGTCAAATGTTTCATTTTGTCTTAGATTTACGTGCTCTGTGAAAGATGTGAGGTTCTTCATTAAAGAGTATCAGTGGGTTTTCAGCGCTGCTTTCAGGGCCTGCACAGTCAGAAATGAAAGGTTTTGTTCAACCAGCATTGACGTCAAGTTGATCAAACTGTGGAAATTCATTAAGGACAAAATATGAAGCGGTTAAAAATGTGAGCAGACTTCAGTAGAAGTTTGGACAGAGCTGTGTGATAGGTGTTTCTTTGCTCACTATAGTATGAAGCCATGTGCTGTTTCATTTTGTGGTATGTATGTTTTGCAGTTGTATACCATTTTGAAAAAGTTAAAGCAGCATTAATCATTTTTTGGTTTGAAGCAGAAAGTTGCCATGCAGACATTTTGCAGCTCAGACTTACCCAAACATACATTAAATGTAAATCCAAAACAAAAAAAATTATCATAATCAAAATAAGTACAAACAACAGCCAAAAGCAAAGCATCATCCTGTTGGCTGTGCCTCCTCAGCAATATCGGTCATTTACTTTTGAATTTATTGGTAGACATACATCTTAATGCCATTTTATGATTTTTACCCATGTATTGTCACTTTTTAATTCAATGCACACAAAATCAATATTCTGCACTCACAAATCAGTACATTCACACCTCCATGCTGTTTCTCCAGTGTTGACTTGCTTTGTGCTTCCACAACAGTTTTAGCAATAAGAACTTTCATACTAAAAACCATCAAGTCAATTTTGAATGGAGGAGGATGATTTTCTTTGACTGCTCAACCACTGCAAAACTCATGTGTGAGCTCAGCAACGTCTTTTGCAATCCAACTATCACAGGACATCACACCTACTTAAAGGGGAAAAAAGCATTAAATAAGAAACATTGAAACATTGAAACAGCCACAAGACTTTACTGGACTGCAGACACAGCTGAGTGGGCAAACATATAATCAGTTTCATATGCAGGCCAAAGGTTTGGAAGCAAGATCAGATTTGTACAAAAAATAGCTTCATTGGTATACTTTGCAACAAAATAAAAATTAGTATTATATAAAGAGTAACATATGATAATGCAAACTGTGATTTGTTTTTTTTTTTTACTTTTGCACTGAAGTTGTGACTCTTGCAAATCTTCTCCACCCTAAAACTAAGCCCTTCTTTTCTTTTGTTGACATTTCTTCAGCGATGGTCTGGTAACATCAATGTATACCTAAAGGTAAATTGAGAAAAATGGTGAATGAATGAAAACAAAGTCTGATCATGCAGTAGATACAAGTGCATGTAACTCCTGCTGGTTTTTAAGAAAGGCATTGTGAACAGAAACTTGAACCTTTCAGACTTTTGACCTGTAGTGTATATTGGCTGAATGTAAAGCAAACATTCTTCCTAAATTTTGCCTTGCAGAAATGTTGACTTTTGTGCAGAGTTTAAATCAACCTGTTTTAGCCTGTTTAGGAATGAGTCTCAGCATATCAAAGACACTGCTTACGCTAATCAGTGCCTTCCTTCATTATGGGATTTTCCAGGAACAAAGATCAGCATTTAGTGTACGATGGTTCTTTTCCCTGAAGTCACTCAGTTTTGCCCAGTTTGAAAAAACATGCCACAAACACTTCCACACTTCATCAAAAACATTTGAATTATTTTTTCATTGTTGTTAAATTGTAAATGAGCATGGGACAAGTGCTTTATTACACACTAGACCTGGATAGAAAATTTTGATTTTGTTTCAATATCAAAGCTACTACATGCTTATTGTTCTATCTAAAAATCTGTCTTTCATACAAAGTCTTTGGTTGGGTAAATTAATTACTCTAGCATCAGAACGTGTTTCAAACATCCCAATTACAAATCAGACTGAGAAAATCTCTACAATCAATATTTTATTTTGTTTGCAAACACATAGAATTAAACATAGAACGTTTTTCCCCAGAACGCTGCTGACTGTGAGATTACCTAATTATTAGGCATGTGTGTGTGTGTGTATACATAAAATATAGCCACATATGTAAGAATACAAGAACTACAATTATATATAGGCATTAATTATTTTATACCTAACACATGCAGCAGTAGCAGAATTCAGTACACTTATAAAGCATTGATGTAAAAAGACACCAAAACCTCCTCTCTGGCATTTCAAACATTAAAAGGTGTTCCAAAAATAAGAGTCTGACCCAAATTCAAAAGTTTAATATCAAAATCAGACATTTATTGTCCTGCAAGTTATAAACTCTTCAGTCAGAGTCATCTGTGATATCATCTTGATCCACATCGTCCTCTCTGTTGACCTTCTTACTTTCCTCGGAGTCGTTCTCCTGGGCCTAACGGAAAGCACATGATACAAACATTATTCAACATGCTCAGTTAAAGCTGAACGTGTTCATATTAAAGAAGCATTAAAGGGAAACTACATAAGACAGAGTTGTGGAACAAAAACTATGTAAAACATTTTCCGTTAACTGTGTCAGCCACTAATCATTAGTGGGCTGTCACAGTTATCTTATCAGACCACTGCCCTCTACAGTTTCAACTGCCTGTTAACCAGCCCGCATGCTTTAAACTTCACAAAGTAAAGACCCAGTGGAAGAACTTGTCTGTGTTATATAACTGACTGTATTACCACTGTGTACTGCTGTTTTCAGAAAGGACCTGTGGACCCCAGTCCTGCTAATCTTTTCATCCACTTTATGCTTAATTCCATGTTATTCTACCTGATTCTGTTATTTATTTATGAGTTATATTTATTTATTTAACTTTTATTCTGTTAAATGATACAGGTATTTTTTTCTCTTTTCACTTTTGTCTTTTCACCTTTTTCTACAAGCTTTCCTCTTTTCCCAGATTTTAGTATATGCCTGCAGAATCACCTCCCGGTTTGTTTGAGCACATCTACTCAGAAGCTGTACTCAGTACCTTTTGGCATTTGTAGTTTTCAGTGTTTTTCAGTTTAGTCAAATAATTCTTGGTCACATTGATTGTGGTTCATGTTCATTCTTATTTTCTCAAAATGTTACGAATGAAACCTTTTTATATCCCATGTTGAAATGCAACTGCATGAGTAACAGTAATCTATTGTCATGTATTACTGACAACAAATTGTCTAAACTGAAGTACATAATAACAAACACATATAACATAATGCCTTCCAAGGATCTTGGAAATGGAAGGTACCTCATCCTCTGACTCTTCCTGAGGCAGCAGTGAACGTTGCTCCTCCTCCTCATCATCCTCCTCCTCCTCCTCCTCCTCCTCACTTTCTTGTGACCTCTGAGAAAGAATCTCTTCACCCTGAAACACACGTCGTTCTTTTAAAGTACATGAATCAAATATGAACAGAGACAGATACTAGAAGGTCGTTCATTTTATACCTTCAGGTTGCGATTCTTCAGGTTGCCAATCCAGAAGGCCTCCTGACAGTTGTTGAGCGTCAGCATGGCCTTCACTCTGTAGACAAACAGCTCCAGGCTCTTCTTTAAGGCAGGTACGTGGTTGGTGAGGCTTGTATCCTGGTGAATCTGAGCACCAACACATGCTACTTAGTTATGGAGCACCTGAGGATTGACATATGCTCTGTCCAGATTTCTGACTGTTGTTTATCTGGTTTAATAGGAATACTTCATACTTAGTCATTTTGACAACAACACAGACGGAGAAATGATGAATGAACTCGACGCTGTCTGATCTGCTACCTTTGAATGTCCGCACATGTGATGGAGCTGTCGCGTGCTGAGCTGGAAGGTTTTCAGTAAGCTCTGGACGTCCTCCTTAAAAAGACAAAGTATCACACACAGTCACCTCACTGACAGTGCTTCACTTTGAGTGTTTTTCTGTGCCAAGCCATGTCTGAATGATATAAACAGAAGACGAAAGCTTGCACCGGTATATAAATCAAAATATGAATGAGTGAATGAATTATATCAAAAGTCTTTTAATCCAATGTTTTCTTGTGGTCTAGACGTGCATATTACAATCTATGCATCTGAATAACATTAATAAGCTATATTGATTTGATTAGTACAGAATGTCGTGAGTACTCTGTTAATTGACTTTTGCTCATATTGAATAGGAACAGGAAAAATCCTCTGACTGAAGTGTACTGCAGCTGTGTGTTTGCACAAGTGATAACGTCAAGGTCAGCTGTTTAACACTACCGTCGACGAAGCTGACTATACTTTGAATGCAGTTTCGCAAATGAACGTTCAGCTTAACATCTACTAGTTGCATTAAGTGTGGAGATTTCATGTGTACCTTGTGCCTTTTAAAACTGTTGTCCAGCAGCGGCATCCCCAACTTCAGAAAAGATTCCAGGAAAAGGCGGCCGTACTACCAGTGACAACATTACAATCTGTTAATAAGCGAAAGTCACAGAAGCTTCAACGGGTTACAAAGTCTTTTTCAGCACGCACAGCCGGTTTACCTTCAGGCACACGTTGAGCACAGGCCTAGAATCGAACACCTGTAAGAAGAGATTAGAACAAAAACGTGAGCAGATACGCAGATATGTTAAGACATCCACAGAGGAGGTCACACAATCAAAAGTTGGTACATTCACGGGCATTAGATCATGCTAACACACCTTAACTAGGTTGACCAAGATGTGAAAATCTCTGACAGCAAGGTTCCATGTCAGCAGCTTCTCACTCTGAGTCTGGAAGGACAACAGAGGTTACACGTTTTAAAAGTTAAAACTTACACACAGAAAGTATGGGCTCACTGATTGGTTATGAATCAAACAGTGCATGCAGAAGGATACTACAAGCAAACTGCCATTCATAAATGTTTCAGAAGGAACACATTTGGTTTGCTGCCTTTTAGCAGATGTGTAGTCATGTTTTCTAAGGTACGCTGTATGCAGAACACGTCGTGCTGTGCAACAGCTAGTGGCTGACCTCAGTGCTGTCGCTGATTTTGCAGGGAGGAATCTTTCTGACAGCCTTTTCCAGCTCTGCCAGCAGCACTTTATAGAACACTAGGAATGTTTGCCTGAAGAAAGAGAGAAAGTAATGAGAAAATGAGCAACAAAGAGAAAAAAACACAACAAAATGGACTTTTGTGTCATTGCTCAGTCAAAAGCACCTTTCCATTTTCCTCTACAATAAGTAAGCATAAGGGACTGATGGTGATGTGGATCTACCTGCTGAGGGTGGGCCACGACGCAGAGCTCTCGTCTTTTGATGCATTGAGGAGTTCAGGGACTCCCTCTCCTGCTATTTCCTCCACTGCCTTCAGAACATCATCAGCATGCACCAGATAGATGCTGCAGAGAGGAGAAAAGACCTCACAATCAAAACAGTACCATATCAAATAAATAAAAGGTGTTAACTAGCAGCTGTGTGCTTTATGAATGTGTGGCTTCAGAGAGAGTCAGTCAGTTCTGACAGAATCCTTTCAAAGTTTATATGTTGCCATCATAATGTTTATGTTTCGTGTTATTGAATAATAATAAGATAAGATTTATTCATTGACCAAGCAGCTACAGAAAACCTTAAATTACTTGTTTGGTAGTTTGACGCACAGCACATCACCCTTGTTTGTTTGTTTCCACTGCAGCACATGGGGTATTAACATTTATTAAAGAGCCGTAGGTCATTTACATAAGCAGTTTGCATAGCAAATAACATCACACACACAAACGTAAAGACGACACACATAAAACCAGAAATGTTTTCAAAATAATCATTTGTGAAACGCAGACACACCTTAGCAGAGAGTGAAGCGCTTCGTTGAACTTGTTCCCACGCTCCCTCTCTCCCCTGGATGTCACCCACTCTTGGCTCAGGAAATGTTTTGCTAGGGAAGCTGGGGAGAAAAATAAGCCAATTATCATGGCGGTCACACTGGATAGCAGATATGTTGACTTAAATGAGGTGACATGTCAGGCGGACCGGTCTGCTCTCTGTAGGCAGCAGGGTTTCCTCCTTTCTCAGACACAGTGGACAGAAGCTGGGAGAGACAGAGCGCTGTGCTGAGAGTCGGCATTGTGCTGCGAAAGTTCACCAGGTACTCAAAGCTGTGTCTAAACAGAACAAGAGGGGATTTACAAGATACATTTGATTCTGTCGTCACACAAAAACACACCTTAAACAGGATATTAAATACTACATAATATATAGGACTACTATTACTGTATTGTGAAGAGTGGCTCTTTATTCACTTATTTGGAGAATGTCTAGCTGTGAAAGGCCTACAAAGCTGATTAACTGTGATAAATAAATAGATCTATAGATATAAAATGAGAAAAACAAACATCATTTCCCCTCTCTAGTTCTTAACTTTACTCACTTTACAAGCTGCTCCAGGGTCAGCTCAGCACCTCCTTCTTTCAGTCGTCCGGCCAAAACTCCCAGAGCCTTCTTCAGTAAGCTTCGCTGTCCCGGCTGGCTGAATCCAGACCTGATAAATATGCACATACACATATACATAAATGAATACTGCTCAAACGTGTTACAGAGTTAAAAGATTTCATGTCTGACAGTAAAGTGGTGCTGGGTCTTCTCACCAGCTGAAGGTGGTGTTCAGGACCTGCAGGAGCAGCTGGTAGCCTGTTGTCATCAGCTGGTGCTCCTGAACATCTGTGGCAGGTCCATCCACCATGCCGTTGTTTTCAGACAGCAGCGTCTGCGAGGGAAAAAATGCATAAATGTGTCAAACGCAGATAGAATGTTTAAAAACAGAAGGAAGATAGAGTCTCCACTCCAATGTGCAGATTCTTTGTGTTTTGTACCTGGAAATGGTTGTGGCAGTTCTCCAGGTGTGAACAGAGGGAGGGCAGCAGCTGGACGCAACAGGAAGCGATATCCTTGGAGCTCCTCTGTTGTAAATGGGAGAAGCCCACACTCTTATCGTTTTTTCCCTGCAGAAAAGAATGAACATATTTCATAAATTTGTGTTTCATAAAGCTTGTATATTACAGTTCCATACACTAAACTGAATATGACTAATATATCTCTAAATATCATTGACACTTATTGACTCAGTCAATATTAAAACATGTACATTGATGAGGGTTTAAAATCACATCAGACAATATCAAACACTGACTTCTCTGATCTGTGTTGATCACTGTGGGCATTAGCTTGTTTTCAATACCTTCAGGAAAGGGGTTCTCTTGGCAGGGGCAGCTGTAAGGCTGAACTCCAGTTTGCGAAGCATGTCCTCCAGCAGGAACACCAGCTCGGCAGGACCCAGCAGAACTTCCTCTTGCACCTCATGGAAAAACATCAGAGGAGATGCAAATACGTCTTGTGTGTTGATGCATTTGTGGTGCATATATTTGTGCAATTCTTACATTTGATTTTAAAACCCACCCAGCTGACATAAACTACATTGTTTTTACTCCAATCCAAATGATTTCCCCTGCTTTTAAATTGATATCTGGGTAAAAGGATGGTTTGTAGGTCTGAAAATATATGTAAACTTTTATACGGTGACTAATTCTGTTCCTAATCCCGAAACTTTTGTCTGAACAACACAATTTCATTTTTAAATTATCAAAAAAATAAACAAAATCAAAAACACATAAAAGGACTACTCTCCTTATTTCTTTCCTTACCTTGGTGTGGAGCTCAGAGTCCAACAGTGAGCGGGACAGCAGGCCGCACTGCAGCACGCTCAGCACTTCCATGTCCAGTTCCCTGAAAAATGGTCTGTAGGACACCAGACTGATACCTTGCCGGATCTCCATTTCTTTCTCCTTCTCCGGCTGCTCCTTAAGTGCAAGCAGAATCACATCTTTTAGCTCAGTAACGTTAAAAATGTTACTTTTAACATTAGAGTAGGAGGCGAATGTTTACCTGCTGAGTTTTGTCCGTTTCAGTCGTCTCATCGAGCTGAGAGCTGCTATCTGAGCTGTTCCTTCCAGGGGCCTTCCTTTTCTTCCCCAGGCCATCTACAGAATGAGTTAAAACATTAGTTAAGTGCTCATTCAGAATATTTGTCTTCATTAAAATATCTTCTGTTGGGTGCGGTTACCTTTCTTTGCCTTATTCACAGGAGCAGTGGAACTAAGTACAATCCCATCTGGGCTTTCTCCGTCAAAGTTGGCAACAGGTGGAACATAGCCAGGTGCACCTGAAACACCCAGGAAATAAAAAGTACATGGTTTTAAACATTGTTATATAGAAGTGATGCCAAATGGCATAATAACGAGATCTGAAATCAGAAACTAACCTGCCAAAGCCCTTTCCAATAGTGTCTGTAGGTAGGTGATGTTCTGAAGACGAGTCATCACTTTCATCTTCATCTCGATGTCTTTTTCTTTACAGAATGCATTTATGACCTGTCACAAAGCAGGGGTGAGATACAGTCCTATCCTCTGTTTTGAAGTAAAAAAAGAGAGCTGTCCTGAGCATTCACAAGCATGCAGTTACCTCTCTGAACCAGTTGATGGTGTGAAAGAGCAACGTACAGATGAACTCCCTCTCAGCTTTTGACAGGCTCTCTATTTTTTCTACTACGTCCATGTCTGTCAGGATCAGGGGGCAGCCTGCAACCCAGCGAATGGAAACACACAGAGACAAATGATTTTAGCACGAACAGACACGAGAACAAACAGGTTTGCCAGAGAAAAACGTGCAACTTCCAGTTCCTCACCCAGCAGGGCGTCAATCTCCTCAAGGTCTCCTTCGTGCTGCTTCTCCTCACAGAGTCTCAGGAGGCGGAAAAATGGAGACAGACAGAGAGGAGACACCCGCCTGCCAACACACAAAGCACAGGGAGAACCTAATTAACAGTCACATTGATGACTGATTGAGCATGTGGATTTGAACGATATTAAACAATAAACTGACACTGTTTATCTGACTCTGCTGCAAGTGAAATACATTGCTGACTAAATATTTAGTTTTAGTTTGTGGGGTGACTGACTTGTGTGCCTTCTTGCTTTGACTCTGCTGCTCTCCTTTGTTCTGGATGTCTTTAGCCAGTAGAGGCAGCAGGTTGATGGCGATGCATTCCTCACTCTCCTCCTCATCCAGGTTGTACATCACACGGGCTGGAAAGGCAAAAGAACTGAAGTACACAAGTAGGAAAGGTGAAGGTTATTAGTTATTGGATGAAATTTTCAAGTATTAAAACAGGACATTTTTCAAGATTCCAGCTGTCTACCACTCACGCGGATATTTCCGGCCCTAGATCCACCACAAAGTCGTTCTGGAAGTCGTCCAGGACACTCTTACCGATTGTTTCCTGTTGGGAGAACAGAGACAACAGGAACAGAATGCTTCGTCATTCCTTTGGAGCTTATGGATCCGGACACGTGTCAATAAAATAAAGCCATGTCTGATTAAAAATGTTACAATTAAGAGATTATAGAAAGGTAAACATTTGTTTGAGACACACCTGCACCTGTGGGTCCAGGGTGGAGCTCAGGATCAGGTTAGCCAGTTCGTCATAGTACAGAGCCGCAGCCTCGGGTGAGCTTTCACTGCTCGACTTCAGTAGTTCCAACAGAGCCGTCACCTGCAACAAGCGGCAAACACGTACATGAGCACATCCACAGACCTCAGTTCTCAACGAATAATATTGATGTGCCATTTATAGTTTGTGGAAGGAGAAATTTTTACCATTATATGTATGTTTTTTTGTTTGACCTCTTACACAGCGAGGTCATAGCACAGTTTGAGCTACTAGAGAGTGAACTCAAAGTTATGCAGATCCTAAATGAGAATATGGTCTCTGCACGTGTCAGAGGCTTGATTACATTGTACAAACATTAGCATCAAACACCAATATGAATAAATGAATGACATCTTATCAACTTATAAAACCAAATTAAATGTAAAATAAGAATTTTAGTTTCAGGCTTTAAAACGTTTTCCTCAATATAAATGGAAAAACGGAAACATAATTATTGTTTTGAAATGTCACATCGACTGTTAAAAAAATCATGAACTGAAGAATCATTGCAACCTTGTTCCTTCTGATTGTTTTAAAGACAAATATGTACCTGTCTGAAAGTCTCCTGGGGTAACGACCCATTCTGTGACTCCTTCACTTTAAGCCTGGATATGAGGGTGTACATAAATAGTCAGTAATATGACAGAATGAACAAAAAAAAAAAAAAACACTGCTTATGTTTCTGAGTAACAGCTCTTACCTGAGGGCCCCCATGCTGCCTACAATCATGACTGCACCAATGATGCCGATGCGCTTGTACTTGGGCACGGTGCTGGACAGCTGTTTGCGGATCACTATGTGCAAATCATCCTGAGTGGGGAAGAAAAGCGGAGCAAGAGGAGGTGGGTGAGCAAATGAGGGGATGATGAGGAAAGGTGGGAAAAGGGTTGAATGAAAAGATTGAGTGATCTGTGAATGTGCACCTGGATGTGAGATCCCTGCTGCTGCTGCCCAAAGGCCAGTCTGCTCAGAAGGTGGAAGAGTCTGCGGATCTGCTGTGGTGAGAGGTTGTCCATGTAATCCAAGATTCCCTGTGGATAATATTGAGCTGGAGTTAAAAACTAATCCAAACGCTATGTTAAGGCACGACACCTTTACACGACCACCAGAGACTACTATCTACAAGATGTTGGCACATAATAGATCGCCTCTGCTTCAATTGTACAATTTCTACAATTTAGTGTAGTGTGTTTTTGGATTATCAGCTCCAGCAGCTGGTACACTGGTGCCTCCTCACCTTGACGAAAACAGCATACAAAGCCATTTCTGAGGGCTTGTCTGTAACCAGGCCACAGAGCAGCTCCAGAGCCACGTCCACCTCCCCACCCACACCGCTGCACACATGGGTCACTAAACAGCCCACCACTTCCTGTGAAATACAATCCAAGAGGGAATTAAAACAACTCGGGTGCATTTGTAACCAAAAACAGACAAACGGGCTTAATGCACATTTTGAAAAAATTCATCTTAAACCCACCTGCTGGCAGTAAGAGTCGAAAGCAGTGAACGAGTGTCGGTACATGTGTCCACCGAAAGCCACCACAGAGGGGTCAGGGGAGCGCAGCAAACTCTGAGCCAGAGCCAGGATGGAGGGGAAATATCCTCGCATGACCTGAGGTATCATGAATATTTAATACAGCGTAATTCAAGTAATAATAAATGACTACATTGGTATTTTTTAAAAAATGTACACTGTGCTACTTTCGTTATATTTCAGCTTGCTCATCCGCAGATTGACCCACCTGAGCATAGTCCCTGAAGGTCTTCTGGAGCAGAGCCTCCTGGATTAGTCCCGTCCGTACTTTCAACTTTAGCACCCTCTCAGCCCCCCGCCGGCTCTGGTTGGCGTTGGTGGAGTGAAGGATGAACAGCACCAGCAGATCTATTACCTGACAGGACAAAATACATTTCAGAGGAGATGCAGGAGGTCCAGATTCACATTGCCAAAGACACACGTAAATGTGATGTATAAAAACAGGGTGTTTCAAATGTAATTTACAACTTTAAAAATGTTGGAAAAATGAACATTTCTAAAATTATTTATTTATCAATTTATTCATTTTTACCATTTTGTTTTTAATCTAAATTAATTTTGTATGAGCATCAGCCCAAAATACGTCTTCCACACTAGTCATTATACTAAGCAGATACCCTGAAATGAAGAGATGACACTCACCTTATGGTCCTCCACCTCATCCACAGACTCAATTGCCTGAAGAAAAACAATAAAGTTAAAGTTCAGTAAGCAACTCTGAAACCGAGAAGACTGATTGCTATTAGAAATTAATACAAATTTTATCATTTAGTAATAATTAAGCAACTGACTCTTAAAAACAAATTAATTTCCCACCTTGAGCCAAGCCTCAGAAATAGTTTTTTGGAATCGCACTGCTGACTTAATGCCGTCCAGTACCAATGCAATGCTATCCTGACTGCTGCCAGCTGCTTGTGTCGAATCAGACCTGCTCCAAAATCACATTCATTAGATTCAATCCTGAGAAACCTATTTGCCTAATTATGTAATAATTCCCTGGCTAATATATGTAACTGTGAATGAGTTCTCTTACACTACTGGCCCTTTGCCCTTGATGAGGCTCTGGGAGGCCTGCAGCACAGGAGGGAGAATACACTGCTCCAACTCCAGCTTTTTACGAAGAGTACACACCACCTACACACAGGAAAGACACCCCGCACCTCTTTATTTCAGAATATAAAAACCAGAACACTATTTCTACCTGCCGTTTTTTAAATGCGAATGCTGTGGACTCAACTCTGACCTCATGTGCATCAGAGACTGAGACCGCATGCAGGATGAACTTGACCACGACAGGAAGGTCCTCCAGTTGCACTGCAGCCAAAGTGCACATGACAGCTCCCCGAACCTGAGACGAAAAAAAGTAAGGTGTGATAATCCACACCAACTAAGCCTTTAAATAATTTAATAAAAACACATGTAACAGAGTGTGTGTGTACTACCTCAGTCAGTAATGAGGAACTGAGGTTCAGACTTGAGAGCGCATCCAGGACAGGAACTGTCAGCTGAGTGTTCTCCTGGAGTAAAGAGCTACATAGAGCAGTGACAAAAATAGAAAGTATAGTAAGCATAATCTCTGACACCGCATGTACAACATAAGAGCCGCAGAGCTGCAGTAGAGACATACTTGAGCTCTCTGGCTATATCATTGTGCTGGGAGTCTTCCAGTATCTCTGGCAGACTGGTGATGATGTCACGCTGAACATCGATCGGTGCAACGGACACCAGTTCCATGAGCTTCGCTGCCAATTCCTGCAAGCGAGAAGATGTACCTGAGTGTAGGTCCATTGGAAGAAATAGACATATAATGATTGTGACTACACAACAAGTCATCACAGAAAACATTACCTTGCTTTCCACAACCCTGTCGAGCCATTTAAGCTGGTTAATAATTATGCGAGGAATGCTGAGCCCTCCGTCTCCAGTCCTGTGAGGGATAGAATGAGGTGACATTAAAAAAAGTAAGACAGTGTAAAAGTAAAATATGTAAAAATGCAGAAAATGAATACTGGAATACTGACCCTTCAAACATAAATTCAGGAACTTTCTCAAGCAAAATATTAATGATGAAAGTCTGCACATAAGAAAAAACTAGGTTACGTATTTGTGAACAATGCACAGCAGAAAGAGACATTTTATATTTAGTTTTTTTTTTTCTGTAGGATATCCTGTAAGAAGGTAGTGAATTAGCCATCCTTTAGTTGAATCTACACAGAAAACCTCACCTGCAGCATCTCAATCCCCAGCAGCATTCGTAGCAGACTTTCCTGGAATGAGGTGACGTTGCTGCAACACAGAGACATGCGTCAGTGTGTTGCACCCTACAGACCCCTGACGTAAGCACTATTAGCACTGAGTGTCTCTGTAACAATTACCTGGAGTCTCCATCGGACAGTCGTGGGACACACGGGAGGAGGCAGTTCCTGAATCGCTCAGCGTCTTCAATGTGAGACTCCAGTCCGGCGGTGAATTCCTGTACAATCTAAGAACAGAAATGCCAATGAAACATTACCGTCTTGCTCTAAATGTCTTGTTCTTGTACAGGGATGATCTGTACACTTACCCCCGGGTACCTAGGACTCTTCTGTAGTTTTTGCTGTATCCGTTTTTGGAAAACTACTTGATCGACA
Source organism: Amniataba percoides (assembly GCA_037176925.1). Classification (NCBI taxonomy): domain Eukaryota; kingdom Metazoa; phylum Chordata; class Actinopteri; order Centrarchiformes; family Terapontidae; genus Amniataba; species Amniataba percoides. The sequence goes on from JBAJHX010000096.1 coordinate 14,850,536, forward strand.
GCTGGAGGGGAAACGATAAAGATGTGGAGTAACTGATTTCATTTGTTGGCATATTTTGAGACTCTGAGTGAGCGTGTTTACCGATCTCATTGGATGAGCTCCCTTGTTTCAAGGTGACACCTGCCTCTCGGAGGAAGACGCCAAACACACTTTCATTAGTCTCCTCTGCAGCAGGTTCCTTTGGCTGGCGACTGGTGACGCGACTCTTCTTCGCCTCTGCAGAGAGAAGAAAAAAAAACGCAGAATATTATAATAATAATCCAGCCGATTAAAACCGGGCTCCCCATAAATATAATGTTTTCAACAAGGTGCCATCAGGAGGGAGCACTCATCAGTCAGATATTAGACATGCAGTGGCCCTGCCATATTATGTCATACATTCCTCTAAATGAGAATATTATATTTACTATTACAGTGTGTTCATGCTAGCAAACTGGGAAACCTTGAAATGGTTCCCCATTTGTGATGAAGTGCTGTGATTTTACGTTTCCTTAAACTTACTGGTGGTCGTAGTCGCCTCCTCTCCTTTATCCACCGAGGAGCGTCGTTTTTTACGCATCATCTGATGAAACATAAAGGTTAGAAGTTTTTAAAAGCTTCACCGTACTGACCTTCACAGTAGCAAACAAGCTAACATGTTTATGAGTAAAATTCCCTGGAGAGGCAACCGCGGCTGAGGCTACTTCAATGACTGTAACCAAACAAACGCGCCATAATTCAAGTATTCGGGTATGCAGCGTGATATGGAGTGAGTATTGTTGGCTGTCAGAGTCGTTCGGGGTGATAAAAGTGACACCTACTTTATTTTGTCAGGCCACAGACGGTGTTTCAGCTCAAACTCTGAAGTTACCAAACAAACCTCCGCGCCAACGCGCCTGCTGCGTCATCAGCTGGCGTTAGGGACCGTCTTCAAGGAGTTTAGGCGACAGAAGGCGAAAACTGGTAAATAAATGCATAAAACATTAGATAATAATTCAAAAAAGCAGCTATGAATTTTACATATAACTTTCTTATAATATAGCCTTGTGACTTAAGTTTCTGGTGCTCCTAAAAGTGACCCGCGTTCAACATTGCGACGATAACAAAATCTTTCAGACGCTCTCTAATTCTTGAGTTTTGGGCTGCTTGGTTATAAAACTGGTTGGCCGTTGTTGGGCGGGAGCGGTACTCATGTCGATTGTTCATGTACGGAGGCTTTCCGGGATACGCTGTATAAGGAAACAAGCAGAACCTCAGAGCACTGTACCTGTGCAACCATATCAAAGTGTCCAGCTGATCAAGAGTATTGCTGCTGCTTCTTTGCTGCTTCCTGGTTTTACCAACAAGAGCACTTCGCAAACGACTTTATTAACGAATTTAACGGACTGGATTGTTTTAATTCAAGAATAACATGTTGTGAATATCATGACTGCACTTGGCAGGAAATTACTTTTTACATTTATTTATTTTATTCCAACTGTATACAACTCAGCATTATCAAGTCATATTAATATTATTATTATTATTATTATTATTATTAGTAGTAGTAGTAGTAGTAGTAATAGTAGTAGTAGTAGTTGTAGTAGTAGTAGTAGTATATTATCATTATTATTAGTAGTAGTAGTAGTAGAAGAGATTGTCTTATATTTTATGCCTCTGTGTTTTTTTTATTTTATTCCTGTGACTGAAGTAGTAATGTACGGAGCCCCTAAAGAGACATGGAGAAGAAAAAATAGTTTTGCGAGGGAACGCAAACGTTTTGCAGGGGCTCCGTAATATTGTCACAGTTTAATACTCTTAATTCACTGTGAGTTCATCTTTGTCAGTCCTGTCCTCTCCTGAACCGTCCCTCAGGCTGCAGAGGGGTGAACTATCCTGACAGCGCTGCAACAAAGCGCGTCCATCCTCCGGAGGCGGATCCAAGAAGAAGAAGTAGAAGAAGAGGAGGAGTGTGTGCGGGAGGTCAGACCTCTCCAGTGTGACTCCGGAGGCAGGTGGAAACAAGAAGAATAAAAAACGCACACACACAAAAAGGAGCAGCGCCGACGGAAGAATGGCAGCGAAATTTCACGACCTCAAGGCCAAGCTGCTGACGGGGGAGGCGTTTAATTTCTCCTCCCTGCAGGGCAAAGTGGTGCTGATCGAGAACGTGGCGTCCCTCTGAGGCACAACCACCAGGGATTACATCCAGATGAACGAGCTGCACGACAAGTACGCCGGCAAGGGGCTCGTGATCCTGGGAGTGCCCTGCAACCAGTTCGGCCACCAGGTGAGCAGGTGACCCCCCTCCGCATCCCGTGATGCCCCACTTCAGATGTGACTGTTTTCAGCTTCTATTTGCACTTCTTACTTTGTTTACATGTTATTTTCCCAGAATCAGCCCACTTGCTATTAGACTTTTTTTTTCATTACTGTAAATTTTCTGATTTTGTAAATAGGAAAGGTTGAACCCTTATAAATCATCAAGTTTTTTTTCCTTCCTATTTTGGACTTGCTTTATGCATCCAAGCTCACTGATATGTGTTTGAGGTCGTTAGGTTTAGCTGTAGTCTTGTTTTTAATCAACTTGTAGTAATAGTAATAATACAGTCGTTCATTCAAATATCCTATGATCTCTAGACTGATGGTGGATAACTTTTTAAAGGAACCTGAAGTTCATTGATACATTTTTTTTTTTACTAAGTGAGTTCCAGGAAGCACTTTCAGTAATGAGAGGTATGAAGGAAAGAGGAAACAGTGGGGAGATGACTCAACCCTCAACAAAAGGATTCCTGGATCTGTTTGAGTTGTTCATGGCTGTGTCTTTTGTCATTGCTTCACTGATCTTTTGTTACTTATTAACTTATTAACTTGGTGTTAATAGCAGCACTATAAGTAGTTTATTGATGGATGGTAAAAGAAGTGATAATCCGCAGGCTTCTCATAGAAATGAGGAAGTTACCGTCTGTTCAATGGGTTCTTCCTGTATGAGACAGAGACTGATGAAAAGATAAAAATTCTGAACTATCAGTGTCATTCTTCAGTCAAACCAAAGGTTTATTGTGTATTAGAAAAGTTTACTGATCAGATGATTTATTACCCATCAATTAACCATTTAAATCCACAGGTTAACACATAGAAGTGTTGAAACTGTAATGTTGTAACAGGTTTTCACCCCTTTTGATTAGTTTTAACTTCAGATCTTTATTGTTTCATGACAGGATACGCTGAGGACTCCCCTCACAAATGATTAAGTGGCTGTGAAAGTGGATCTTATCTTTTCTATAGCGTCTGTTTCCTTACCGGTCACAGAAATATTCTTGAATGATTTCATTTTATCACATTTGTGTACTTGTCTGTTTATTAAAGAAGATGCACAATCATTTGTGTGCCAACAGACTGAACTTAACTTTATGATTGACCCGTGCAGGAGAACTGCAAGAATGAGGAAATCCTCACATCCTTGAAGTACCTCCGTCCAGGAAACGGTTTCGAGCCCAAGTTCCAGCTCCTGGAGAAAGTGGACGTGAACGGGAAGGACGCCCACCCCCTGTTTGTCTTCCTGAGGGAGAAGCTCCCGTTCCCCAGCGATGACCCGTCCGCCCTGATGACCGACCCCAAGCTGATCATCTGGAGCCCCGTGTGCAGGAACGACGTGTCCTGGAACTTCGAGAAGTTCCTCATTGGGCCAGATGGGGTGCCATTCAAGCGCTACAGCAGGAAGTTCCTCACCAGCGACATCGAGGGTGACATCAAGAAGCTCCTCAACCAGGCAAACTAATCAGCCGTCCTCCAAAAACGTCCAACAGCTTCCACTTGCACCAGCTTTTCAGCACCATGCTAATGTGTGTGTGTGTGTGTGAACACTTTTCCAGACCACCTGTGCTCACTTGCACACGATGGCTGTTTGGTTCTTTTACAGAATGAAGGCATCCTCTGAATCCAAGCTAGTTGTGAGGGGGGTATCTGATGAAATGTAAAAGGCTGAACGTTCTCAGCGCCATTGTTTGCATGTGAAGCACGGCTGTGGTTTGATGTATTTAGAGGACCAATAAATGTATTTTTTTCAAACATTTCCCGACTCAGTGAAATATTCTAAAAAGATTTTAGCCCTCAGATTTGTGGTTGATTTAATGGTTTTCATTTAAACCAGGGTAAAAGCCAAGTTTTCACTGCATTTTTTAAAAGTCCTGTATGAGAAGGATTTGATGTAACATTGACATGAAAAAGCTACAGTGGGAAAAACATCCACCCAGTACTTTGCGAGTCCTGGGTTGCAGTAATAATGTGGTTACTACCTGTGCAGTCCAAGTGACTACACTGATTACAGATCATAGGTCATTCTCCAGCCAGTCAACATGAATTGTGTGTAATTAAGGTTGCATCACCTGAAAATGGAGATACTTTTGCAGTAAAGTGCTTGAGTGCCACTGAAGTTAAGCCAGCTTTGTTAGATAATAACAGCTTCAGTGTGGGCTTATATAAAATATATATATAGCACGATATTTTTATGCATGCAATTACTTCAAACAAACCACCTTGTTGAGGCTTCCAGTCTTTATTGTACTTTGAATTCAAATAGTTCTCAGTTAAAAACAAATACTGTAGATGTCGGCAATAAGATAAATATGAGGACAAGAATTTATACACCTATTTTCAATAGTGTGATTATTTACATCTCTTCGGTTATTTTTTAAGTTTGATTTGCTGTCATGATTTAAGGAGGGAAGAAAACGAGATCCGCTGCTTTCTCTTGGCGGAATTTCGTCATTTGACTAAGTATCTAGGATTACAGATATGATGTAAAGCTTTTCTAGACATTGGCATAAATGATATTTAGGTAGCCATCTCTTGGCGACATAATGACGGTAGGACCAACCAGCGAAAAAATGAAAAAGGGCACTTGGAGGCCCCCCTTTATTGTCAACATGCTGTTATGCAGCAAAGTGCAAATATGATGCCACTTGTTTTACCAGAAGACCCCTGGGACCCTTAAGTGTAAGTAAATGTATTCTATTTTATACTCATACAAGACACCTGTTATAGCTGTGCTTCCTGTGATAATCGTGTCTGTAGAGACTCTATTAAGATAAAACAAAGGGTTTATTTTCTTACACTACCAACACAGACAATTTCTTGTGTTTTACTTAACAGATGAGTAGTGATCACCGGAAGGAAAAATATTGGCTCCAAATGCCTGAACACACTGAGAAAGCTCTTAAGGTATTGCTGTCCTGACCCCACCTGGTGACACGTGTTGATTGTTCCTCGTGAAAAGGAGCAAAAGTTCAAGTTTCATGAATAAAAGCACCACTTTTATACTAGTTTATTTTGCTTCACTCAGTGTGCTTTGAAGATATCAAATAACATAGCCATTTCATTACAGAGCTGCATTAAATGTACAGGACTAATAAGGACAAGCCATTGCAGGTGAGCTAGGGGTCCAATCAGGCAGCAATCAAAATATGCTTATAAGACACATTAAAATGATCTGGAAGTGTATGACAGACTGTAACCCTTAACGCTAAGGCCAAACCATACATCTCTGTCATGTCTAGGTACACCAGAAGCAGGTAGATCATGTACTCATGGAGAAATTCAAAGTGCCTCCTTATTAAGTCAGGTTGCAGGAATCAAAAGGCCGCTTTTGCATTGTGATTACGAAAAAAAAAAAGAAAAGAAAATTAAAAGGGTGGCTGCACAATGAGACTCCTCTCTGTATGTTTTGGGCCCAGGCCCAAACTATGTGTTAAAAAAAGAAAAAAAATGGCTGACAAGAGCGAGGTGGAAAAAAAAAAAAACTGCTTCTGCCACACCTCATGTCAAGACAGATCTTAAAATTTCCCTCTGTGCTTTTGATTGCAACACTGGGAGAGCAGAGCGGCCGCAACTGGTCTGCCATGGCAACACCTCCCGTCCCTGATCCACGCTATGCAGGTGGAATAAGGTCACAGGATTCTTTCAACAAGCATGGTGTGTATTGTTCCATGTGCACATCACACTGATAAACTTTGCATTTACCGCAGCACAGCAAGATTATCTGTGATAAATCTAGGCACGATGCCAGTATCCTGCTGCTGTCTTAACAGTTGGTACATTTCATCATAAATACCATAAACGCTTTGGTTGAAACAACATTTGCATTTGGCTTTTTTTTTTTCCTTTTTTTAAAATATATTTCTGGCTGTCGTTGTGGGCAACAGACACATTTGTTTAACTACGCATTTGAGGGCACTTCTAACATTCTGTTCATCCAGTGAGAGGATCTATATCCATTTATACTCCTCTTAGTTCCAGACTAGTAAACTATGTTCAGGAATCAGTAGGCCACCCGCTGCAGGGAGGGAGTCTCTCAGGTCACTCTTCTGACAAGGCCGTTGGCTCTAGTTGACAACATACCAAACGAAAATCAAATAAAATACGGGGAAGGTATGGTTAATAATGTTAAAGTCTGTGGAGTCCTCTGTCACTAAAGTAGCTTTGTGTGTGCGTCCAAGTGTCTCTATTTGCTGTATGTGTTTCAGTGCACGTCCCTCTGCGTCGGGGGGCTCCTCAGTTTGTGTCCATGCGGTCGTCGGCAGCGTCTGGGGCTCCTCCCAGCGAGGCCGAAGGCTGAGGTTTGGTGGAGGTTTCCTCGTCTCTGCGCTGATAGAACAGCACGTAGGCGGCTTTAGTCTGCGAGGGAGAACAGAGATCAGGTTACGCTACACAAACAGGGACACTTGACACTAAGGGCAGACAGCCAAGTAAGATCATCTTCATCAAAACATCAGTCAACGGACAAAAGGAACCACTGTGATCACCAGAAGCTGTGGCGCTGCGGTATCTGGCCTCAGGATGAACACATTTATGAACATTTAAAGAGGGAAAACTCACCACAATCTGGTCCTCTGAGGCAGAGGAGACACTGCTGTCATCAAAGTAATACCACTTTCCATCCACTTTATTCTTGCCATAAGCCGTGTCTGTTAAAACGGAGGGACAGCAAAGTGTTAGCAAACAGCTATTCAGGTCATTTCTTTACCCAAGGAGAGATACAAATCTTATTAGACCCGTTTTCTATGAAGACACAGCAAATACGGGAAAAAAACATTCAATCCACAGAGAACAAAGACATGTGAGGCACTTTGCCATATTGTAATGCTCCTGATTATAGTGTCCACAGAGACACAGTTGTCTCACAGTGGTCGCTCAGCAGACCATCTGCTGACATATTGTGGGCACATTTGAAGACTAAACAAACTGTGTTGGCACAAGAGGAAGAAGAGAGAGGCCGAAAATAAAACAGCAACTTACAGTGACCCCCTCCCATTCCTCCGTAGTGGTTCGAAACGGCAATGAGGTCGTACGTGTAGGGACCGGCCTTCGGGTCACACACAAACTCAGACATGTTCAGATCCCTGAAAGGATAATTCATCAGTTATAGGGGAAAAAAAAGACAATGCCACTACACTGAAATTGAGTTATTAAATATACAACTGCCAAGAAATAAAAAGGAGATTCTCTTAAAGTCTAATTTAATGTCAAACACAGCACACAGATCAGATTTATTTTTGAGTATATATTCGTGAGCATGAGTCAGCATTTTTAAAGAAGGACGTCTGTCACGTTTTCTCCGCTTCCTGGTTTCTAGTGGATCAAGTTCCTCAACAGACGTGGATGTGTGTTGCACACACAGTGCCAAGTCTGAGACACAGCCGTTAGACCGCATAATGCTGAGGCAACTTCTCCATTGCAAAAACACAGGAACATTTGTGATGTGTCAGTTGAAACAAAAGGTTAATGACTCATCCAGAGTGGAAAGGCTGCTTTTGAAAGCCGTAGCAGTTACACAACCAAAACTGATAAGGACAGTAGGGAGGTGTAACTTTGGAGCGTGATGTCAGTTCTCAGAGAGTCGATGTCTTGAATGTCCAATAAAAACAATACAGTGTTTTCTTATTCAGCCTGCAGGTCACTTTGTTTTATGAGTTTCACACTACAGCTCCCTCTAGTGTGAAAGTCCTCCTGTTACTGTTTCTCTCTGTTTATACAGTCGTCAAATGACAAACATTATGCACATCCATGCCTAATTGTATCTGGATTTGTCAAAAATTACAATTTTGCACTCAGTAACATTTTGCGTCTTTTTTTGTAAAGAACTGCAGAATTCTCACACCCTGTTGAAAATATTCAAATCTTTAGATGCTAACAGCTTTAGATATATTATCCAAATCTAAACATCAGTGTTAAATTTTTGTAAGATTTGAGCCTTTAAAGAAAAATAGTTTGTTCTTACAGGTGAGGACAGTGAGTTCATGCAGAGACTGACATTGCCACAGTCCCTTTTCTCTGGAAAACTCTTTCGGCAGAAACATTAAATCACACTTTAACTTGTGAATCCAGTGTCACATAGCTTTACTGCCTGCATACCTGATGGGAAAGTCCACCACTGTGTCCAGCTTGTCCCTCCAACACCGGTTGTAGGAGAAACGTTTTAGGTGAACGACCAGAATGCGAGGCAGCGACCACAAATCAAACTTTTTCGTCGCCTGTTGGTGTTTCTTACATGTTGGACAGTACCTGCACAGAAAAAGATCATATCTATATGACACACAGAAAATGACAAATGCGGAGGTGAGACAATGAGTTTAAATGTAGCTGTGAAGCATTACCATGGATCATGTTCTCCAAGTGTCTCCATGGTTGTAAAGAGCTCGATGCATTCCCTCAGAGCCACGGTGGCCTTCTTTTTTTGGGGCTGGAGCATGCTCTCATGCTTCTCATAGGCCTACAACACAATATTTACCCAAACATTAAAAGACTGTTTGCATATCCTGTCACAGGATTGCCTGGCGGATATCATCCCACTGACCTCTGCTTCCTGTTCATCATAACACAGTTTCTTTGACTCGGTGTCCCAGTCGATCGCCACCGTGGAATGTGCTGCAGAGAGAAGGAGGAGGGAGGCACTGCATCAACACAAAGTGACTTTGAAAAATAAAACTAGTGAAATAAAATAAAATAAAATCAGTGAGACTGCAAGTTTAAAAAGACTGATGCTGACGATTGAGTTTGAGGACATTTCCATCACAAGGCAGCGGGCTGATGTTGGCTGTTCCATACGAGTTGACTATGCTGAATGTGAAGAGCTTGGCTGGTGAAGAGCACTGTTTGGCCGTGTCTCCTTTAGAGCCATTTTCCAAGTCAGAGGTCTCGTCTTCCTCCTCTTCGGACTGGCCGTTCTCTGGCTCCGGACTCACCTGATGGTCCATGGCTTCCTCCTCACCTGAACAGATCAGCAAATCTCATCAGCCTTGAGGTAAAGGTAAAAGCTATTTGTTTAGATCTAATGACAGATAATTACCATCATACAGCCCGTTAGTTTCATTGCAGGTCCCTGAGTGGTTGCTGCCGTTACTGGAGCTGGCGCTGCAGGAGGCCCCGTCTGACAGGGGGCTGCCGCAGCCACCCAGGCTGGCGTTGAGACTAGACGACGCGGAGCATTCAGGAGTCTGGCTGCAGGTTGCAGATGCCGAGGCCCTGCTTTCAGTACTGGGGCTCTGGGATTGTTTCACGTAGCGTCTGCAACAGGTAACAGCTGAGATGAGTTCAACAGCAACTCAGAACTTACAAAGTGTTGATATGAGTTCGACAGATAAGACTTTACATAATCCCATCACTGCACGTACACATTGGAACTGGCAACTGCTGTCAAACAAATCATGCTCCTTCGTTTGTTTAAAATGTGATTCTACATTTCTTTTGCCTCCATTTCTTCCCACTGTCACTTTGTTTCCCTCCTCGCTACCCACAGTGTAGGTTCTTACCCAATCCTTTCTAGGATCTTGTCATAAAGAACATCTGCGATGAGGTTGTGTCTGGGCACGGTGATGAGTAAAGGCTGGCCAAACAACATGGTGCTTGTGGAGCTTCCAGCGTGCTTGGAGTGGCGCTCCCTGAAATATACAGGCAGGTTCATCCTCTCGCTGTCTTCTTCCTGTACCTCATACCTGCACGGAGCAACAACACAAAAACAGACATTACACACAGCTAGTATTAAACAGCAACCACAGTGGCTGACTTCAGGAAAACAAGACTTACACAAAGATGTCATCTTTTTCCATGATCTGGTTGAGGCCGTCGTCGCGTCTATAGATTTTATGGAACCTATGATTGTAAACGTCAGCCACCACCATCTAGAGAGGCAAGCGAATTGGAAAGTTAAATAATGCCATTTCAACCATAGCTAAGGAAAATATTAGTCTAAAATGAGAAATAACACTTTAATTTATTGTAGTGGTGTAAAAATATAAAGTACTAACATTTTCCGAAGGAAATCCACAGAGTTTAGACAAGGCGCTGCACAGGTCTGCCACTGTGCCCAACTTGGGGACCACCACTCGATACTGTCAGACAACGGAAAAAAAGAAAAGAAAAATGCATTTAGAAATGAAGCATCCATGAAAACTGGAATGCTAGTATAAGTTAGTTGCTATTAGCTTAATTGTAGTTGTGTGAAAACCAGAAACCCTGGATTTTAATTCCACCTCACCTGTGTGGGTCGAGACTGAGGGTCTGATCGCACCAGGAAAACTTCCATTGTGCGGTCCTTCTTCATGGGCAGGGGCAGTGTGAGGTAGCAGAATGGGTCAAAGGTTACAGACACCTTGGAGCACTCTGGGCACACCAAAGTGGATTTGAAGAGGCCATGGAAAATGTCAACTATGATGGAGTCATTGCGCAAGCGGTGGTTCGTCCATGCTTCCTTGGCAACAATCTGGAATTACACAAAAACGCTCATTAGATATTATTTTAAATCCCCAAAAAGAAAAGTCTGTCACTTCATGCTGTAAAATTGACTCTTTGAAACCTTTTGCTCTTCTTAAACCAATGCAGCGTGTTTAAAAAATATATCTATGTATACTAAGTCCAATTAATCCTCTTTGAAGCTTCAAAGAGATTTTACTTTCATAAATCAAAACACAACAACGCTGGGAGTGAATAGAGATTCAAGCGGCATCATATTTCAGCATCAGACTGAGCCTTGCAGTTTTTAGTTACCATTCTGGAAAACAAAGGAGTCCTGAAAAACTATACCTACACATAAACTACAAAAAAAATCTCAAAAAAAAGTTTGAAAAGTAATGTCACAACAATTTAAGATATTTATTATACCTCATCTGGACGGCCCTCTGCATCCCTCAGGGCCAGGTAAGGCTTCTTCTTGACACGATTCAGATCCTCGTGAAGCCCATCCAGCAGGAAGGCCAACAGCTCCTGCGAGTCCTGCTGCTGGTAGCCCGAAAACTGGGGGGCAAAGCGTCCAACCTGCGTCTGGACACGTAAAAAAAAAAGAAAAAGTCAGTGTCTATCGACTGTCTGTAGCTTTTAGATTATGAACAGAATCTTTTTCAACCTGTATACGTTCATTTCAGGTAAAGTGATTTCCTGCAACTCACTTTGAAGGTCCGTGGGGCCACATAGCTGCTGCGGCTCAGCCACATCTGCTTTACTAGATCAGCGTAGGCCTCTGCGATCTCGCCTCTCATTCCAAGGGGATTCTCTCGGTTGATCTCTGCCTCGTACTGGTCATTGAGGAAGTATTCTGTGAGCGGAGATGCATTGCTCAGGCACTGGAAGAAGAGGAGTTAAAATACAGGTTAAACATAATACTAAAAAATGTCAACAAAATTTCTCTGAATTGAAGCCACGGTTGAAGTTCTGTAGGATCTTTTTACCTGAAGGGCAGAGTTCATGAAGCAAGTGTTGCCCAGATTACTGAGACCACACAGGCCAGGCTGCGACTGTGACTCTCGGTAGTTGTAGGAGGAGCTGTATGAATTGTAGCCACCCAATCTGTTGGGAGAGCAGAAGTGTTACTGTTGGTGTTTACATACACTGAATACACATACAGGTGAATACAAGTTGATGAAATATCACCTTAGGAGAAACATGTTAACAATCAGTCACTCATTCCTTTCTGAATTGTCAACAAGTAATGTCGGGCAATTGACAAGATACTCTTGTTCTTGTTTAAAATACAGGCATACTAATCCTACACAAACATATGCTTAAACATTCAGGGCAGTTAATGCAAAACACTACTAAAAAGAGTTTTTTTATATCTAAGTAAATGAGATCTGACGCTATGCACATTCAGTCAAATGTGTCAGCTTGTCTCTATGTCTGGTATCATATTGTGTTAAGCACATGCACACACAAAAACACACATGTTCAGCAGGAAAATAATTATGGTACTTTCTACTTGAGCTGCAGTTAAAAGCAGATTGTAAATATTACTTTTACGTGTTTTAAGTGTCACACCTCCTCTTTAGATAGTCTGGGCAATAGAAAGATCATCTTTTGAATAAATTCCATCTACTTCTCCAATGCAGAGCACAAGTCAGCTGTCCTCTCTGCAGTTACATTTAATATCCCTTTATGGCATCACATGTAGCCACATGTAGCAAATAACCTGCTGACTCAGTGTATAACCTTATCTAATTAAACTTAATTTCAAATTAATTTCACAAAACAGTTGAACAATACTTCTATAAGCCTAATAAACTCTTGGCAGCGAACTTAGTGGAGGCCACATTAAGGCCATAATACTTTTTTCAGTAAGCAGTGTAATGGACCCATGCTGTATCGGAGCAGTTACAGTGTGTTCTTTCATGTTCCTCACTATTCAACCTGATTAGAGCTAAGCTGTTCGTGTATGAACGGTATGTACAGACACCAAAACAATGGGAAGCAGAAGTAGCATAAGAACTAACGACAGTGAGAAGGAAGGGGTAAAGAACATTTTCTGTGTTCACTTTTGTTCGTTCAAAAATACAGAGCAAAGCTGAGGAAGTGACTTGTACATAGGGACATCAGGTTTGTTAACTACTAGTTGATATGTGCTCTAAGGCCATCGTAACTGAAGAGGAAAAGCAAAGGATACTGGTCCTTTACACACAAAGCGAACAGTAAATGCTGAGAAAAGGAAAAGCATGCAAGAAACAACGAAGGGGGACTAAATCTTGCCTGTTTCCAGAGGTGGTGCTGTTGTTAAGTGTGTAGCCGGGGCTACAGCTGCTGTCTCCGTTAGTTACTGTTGAGGAGATACTGGCTGCTGAGTTAGAGGAGAGTTTTGGGGAGGTAGTGAAAGTCCTGGATGGGGTTGTACTCGATCTGGAGAGCAAGAGCAGGTTAACACAGGTTAGCACATTAAGCACAGTACGTATCACTCTGCTAGGCTACGGTGGCCATAATGCTCCAATAATCCATCAAGCAATGCGGCTTCGTAGCTTACCAAAGTCGTACTAAAACATTTTGACTGATTTTTGAGCGCCATGTACCACATAAAATCGGTTCGAGGTCAGTAAGCACAACCAGAATTCATACATGAGGCGCACGAGATTATAAGATGCACTGTTACTGTGCAATTTAAGGATTTTAAGTGCGCCATATAGTCCGAAAAATACGATATTTAACATTAATACCCAGTGACTACTTTTTTTACCTTGACAGGATAATGCAGTATAATTAATTACAACAATAAAATCAAACATTACATTACACTTTAGATCAGTACCTAATAAAGTGACCATGGAGTGAATATGAAATGCTGTAATATTAAATCCTGTAAAATTCTCAGTCTCTGCACCAGCACACAAGTGATCTCCTTTTCCGGAATGACAAAAAACACAAAAACAACAACAAAGTGTTTGCTCACTTGGGATGGGAGGCTTGTCTGGGCCACGTGCCATCTTCATTCTTCCGCTCAATCACGAGCACCTGTGGGAAAACAAGCGAATGAGAGCCAGGCTGGCACAGCTGACCTTCATGTCAGCGATCATGTCTCAGGCTTGAATTTAATACTGTACGTGAGCCAAATGCTGCCAAGCTTCAGCAGCTGCAGGTACGTCCCCTCTAGTGCACTCTCTTTCATGTGAAATGAGTGTTTTGGACCTTTAATTGACCGTTTTACAATACCAAGAGCTGCTTGTGAGTATAAAATGCAGGCGCAATGGCATAAATGCCCATTCAGCCACAGTTACTGAATTGTTGAAGTCACAGAGGTATTAGTTCAACTCTACTGTAACATTTGAAGCCACAGTTTGCAGTGTTGTATTAAGTTGTGTTGTGTGGTAAGATGTCATTCGCCTGCCTACACCTAATCCAGCATCATGTAAAGGAAACACAAAGCATTGGTGGTACTTTACATTACCTTTCCAATGCACCAACACCCCAAATTTTAGCATTAAAAATAACCATGCAGCTGAACCATGACCTCAGTTAGAATTACACATTATGAAAGAATATACATTTTATTCCATTGCCAACATATTGTATTACATAAGACTCTCAGATGTTCCTGTTATTTTGTACAGTGCCGGTTAATTAATTATGTATGCACAGCGAGTAGCAGTATGTTTTGGGCTGTGGTGTTCTTTAAAAGAAATAAGGAGAGTCTATCTGTGATGTGAAGGTTATTTGAAAAACAGAGCTCTACACTACCTGCCCCTGGAAGAGACCGGCATCCTGTACAGTGCTGTCTGGCTTGTTCAGCTGCTCGTAGGTGTTGCTCATGTATTTGTTCCAGAGCCGTGTCTCCTTCTCTGATGGGATATTGAACAGCGTCCTCATCTCCTTCTCTATGGTATCTGGAAAGAAGGGGGAGGGGGTGGGGGGGTTGAAAGACTTGATCATCCTTCCTGCTTTTCTTTCTGTCATTTATCTGGTTGATTTTTAATGCGAAGCAGAATCCAAAAACCTCTCACCAATGGTATCAGCTTTACTGAAATGACGCATGACAACATTGTCCATGTTGTCATTCTCACACAGGTTTAGCTCCAGCAAATAGACCTCCACCTTACAGTGCTTGACAAACATGCCATGTTCAACAACCTAGAGATGACACGGGACATTTAGGAGCCATATCCATAAGTGAAAGTTAAAAAAAATATATATGTATATATATATATGTGTGTGTGTGTGTGTATGTATGTATATATATATATATATATACACACACACATATACATATACATATACATACATA
>JBAJHX010000096.1:14865624-14882642 GCA_037176925.1 Amniataba percoides
TGTATGTATGTATGTATGTATGTATGTATGTATGTATGTATGTATGTATGTATATTCAGCATTACCTTTCTGACAATGGGATTCTGGCCATCGAGGCAGCCATACCAGCTGACTAGCTTATTCCACGCCTCAGTGGGTACAAGGACATAGTCCAGTTCATCTATAAGGTGCTCTTTCAGGACCTGTGTCTCCTGGTCTTTAAGGAAGAAAATACAAAAACAGTTCTTTGAATCTGCACAATGGATTTGTGCTATTTTGAAGAGCAATCAAAATGAACACCCAGTATGTGTTTCTTGGAAGATGAGAGCTTTACCTGAGAACAGTCCAGAGTTATCGATTGGCCCAGGATAGAGGCTACGTTCTCCAACATTGTACATGTCCCAGCTGTCAAACCCCACATACTTCTTCCACTGTTTGAACCACCGGCTGTCTATTAGATACCTACAACAAATTGTTTGATAAAGGTTACAGACAAATATATCACACACACGCACATCAGAGATACTTGGTCATTTCGCCTGAACCTTTGAGACTTCTTGAGAATTTCTGGTCTGTTTATGTCATCAAGCAAGAATATAAACAGGGTCAAGAGATGATACAATGGTTGGTGTTCAGAGACACAGAGAGAACATTACGCAACACCAAACTGCCTTGACATTTGCGGATATAGTAACAGCAAGCTAGTTTAACTTAATCTCATCCCTGAGCAGGAATCTCCTTTAGTTAATAGCCTTGTAAGCAGGTATTCATTTAGTAAGACGTTGGGTCATGGACCTTGTGTGTCGTGCCATCACTGTCCACAATTACAGCAGCAGCCTCAGTCACAGTGATGTGGATGATCTTTGCCCTTTAACCCGAGGTTAACTTGAATGAACTTGTCTATACACTGTCTATAGGCAGCACCTGATTCATTTCAATGACTTTGTGAGCTTGTAAGCTAAGTGGCTGAGATATGAGATGTGGCTTGTTCTTGCCTTGGTTCCCATTTCTATCAACACATACCTGGAAGTATCTGACATTTCTCTGTTAGTGTTTACTTAACTGGGGTGTAGCCTCTTTAATACACTTTGCTGCATTTTAAACCCAGGCCCGTATGGTCTGACTGATCTGACACAATGTTAGCTAACACAGGTAGCTGGCTGGCAAACAGACCTGTCACACAACTTGAACTGGCATGTCACCACAGGCAGACAATCTGCAGACATCACACGATATTCCTACCAATAACCCTGCTTTCCTGATCACCACTCATCCAGGAAGGACCGGCAGGAGAGGACATTATCTACGTCCAAGGCCTGTTCAACCAGCCGACCAGCCTCCAGATCAGCCAGCGTCCCACAACTTGTCACAAAACAGGCATCAGCATCAACGTACATGGCCAATAATGAGCCACTGAGCTGGCCACGTTAGTCTGCCTGTGTACAGCCGAGGCTAGCAGCTGCTACTACAAGCACCACAGTCAACACAGACGCCTGCCTGGCTAGCAGCTAGCGTGTTAACTTGTTAAACGTTAGCCTAGACTAAATATCTGCAGCAGCTTTCGATTTCAGAGAACTGCAACCATCGGCGTCGTTAGCCTTAGCTAGCTTTAGCGTGTTAGCATTTCCTGTTTCTCCCTAGCTAGCCGCTAGCTAGTTAGCTAGCTAGCCAAAGACCCTCCCGGTAACGTTTTGGCCGCTGCCCGCTCTCACCATTCGTCGCCCTTTCTCAGGGTTGTTTTCAAAAGTGACCCGATGGTCTGTTTCTGACTCTCGGTTGAAGGGGTTGGCATTTGTGCGACTACCGGCTCCGAGTCGGAGTCCGCCGCGCCACCCGACTCGGGTCCGCCTCCCTCGGCCATCATGCAGCGAGTGTGCCGGTATCGTGAACGCGCCTGAGTGGAGGAGACGCGCCTGGGCGAGCACCGGGGCGCTGCTGCTCCCTCTACGGTCACAGCAAAGAAGAGGAGAGAGCTGCTGGAGGAACTGTATGAGTGATCAGCAATCACCTACACCGGCTAGTCACAGGACAGCTAGATAATCAGTGGGAAAGTGTCCAAGACCACCACCTCTTTACCAAGAGGTGCTACAAAGACATGCATGTTGTGTAATGACTGCTCTTTAACAAAATGTGACTGAGATATTACTCAGGTTACTCTTTTGCATGCTCATATTTTTTAAATCTGCAGTGGTGCATTGCAACAAATGAAACTGGGTGTTTAGTCAAAACAGGCTTTATGCTGTACAAAACACAGGGGAGTTACATTACAAAATAAACCGTCTACATACTTCAAAAACACAACATTTCAATCACACAAACATGTTCTCTGCCAACACCTAATCTGCTCTGGGTCCGCTTCCAACTTCAGGCAGCTGACACAGAGCAGCTGATCTATTATATGATCTGACAAAAGGAATTATTCAAGAATGTTAAAGTATAATTAAATAATAATCATTCAGACTTGTAACATGGTAGTGTCCAAATTTTTTAACATGATACGTGAGAAAATGGAAACAGCCAGTCTAGCTGCACACAAGAAAAAAAAAAAAAGACAACCTCTAGGTAGTTCACATTCTATTACCTAATGGCATTATGATGGCATATATTTGCAAGCTAATAATAATGCATTTCAATAAGCAAAAAGTCACTTAATTTCTCCCAAAATTGCATTGTCTCAAGGGTCAAATAACAAAGCAAGGCTTTATATGCATGAGACCGCAGCAGAACCAGTGTATTTTAAGTCATTTAAGATATTTTATGGACAGGAATGGAAAGGTAATACATGTGAAAAGGACCACAAATAAGTGAATGTAAACTTTGCATAACATGGAGGGATTTGTCCCATCTCTGTGGTTCTAACCAAAAACAAATCCCTGCAATGATCAAAATTTCAAATTGAAGGCTCCACGTAGAAGTGACCAGGCCATCAGAAGATACCACTTGGCAGCTCCTTGCTAAACATGCCATCAAAGTCCAGTTCTCGGCTCATAAGATCTTCTTCTACGCTCTCCAGCGCCCACTGATGGTCAGTCAATTCCAAAGCCTCCCATTCGGCCTGAAACCAAGGACAGACACTACATGAACAACCGAGCAAAGCCAACCCTAATGAATGAATGAATTAATTAATTAAGCCGAATCTACAGTATAGTATACCTTGAAAGCTTTATTTGTATCTGCAGGCATGGCCATGGCGGCACCGCTCATCTGCTCCTGCATGATCCTTGACTGATCGGCACCTATGAGGATAAAAAAAAAACATAGATGTACCATAGGCAAGGCATTACAGAATTGAGACAAAACACTGATATCATCTTAAATGTGGGAAACATACCATTATCTTGGCCTAGGATTAAGGAGTACATGCTTCGTAGTCCAAACACATTCAGGAAATACCATGACGCTGAACTCACCCTGCATGATAAACAAACAAACACCCAAAGGAAATGACGATAGCACACTAGCTTCAGCAGTTAAATACATAATGACTAATGCAGTGAACCTCAACAGATCTATTTGTTTACCAAGAGGCATCCAGCGATAGCAGCTCTATTCCTTGCTGCAGCATGGGCTTGAAGCGCAGAGTGAGAGGGAACGGAACCTTAGCTGTGTGAAATAAGAGCACAGGAAGACTGCAATGTAGAATTTCCATCTAAACAACATCTTATTTGACAGCAAGACAAATGAAAAGTTTTTTGTGTGTCTGTGTGAATGCCACATTCAGCACCACGAATCTGCACCAATCTGCAAGAGAGTGAGATGATTACTTGTTACAAATCCTGAAAAGGTCCAATTGATCCAGCCTCCAATGAGGATCATGGGAAGCACGTTGGTGACATTTCCCTTCATCATGTCTGTCAGCATGCTGGGATCTGTGAAAAGAAACACATGCAACAAAATACACTTAATCCTCAAAGGACCTTGAGCACATTTGTTGCTTATTTTACATATCTGAAAATGTAAATATGTAAGATTAAATGCACTGTTTGGCATATACAGCCATAAAACACAAAACACCCGAGAGCTACTGGTTTGCTCCCACTCTAGTCTGTAGTTTCTTTATTCATGTAGACCAGCTGATTTGCACATAATTTTAATAAATAAAATGAAACAATGCCCTGAAATTCTGTGACTGTTATGTTTTGAGTTGGCCTAAGGCAGTTAGGCAAGACTTAACTTTGAATATCACTATAAGAATTAATTATATTAATGACAAATGGGTTTCTATTAAATGGGCTTCTACATGAAGTATCAATGTGGTTTTCACACTGAAGGTTGTACCATAGTGTCCTGTACACTGGGTAAAGAGATTACCTGTCATGGGAGAGGGTGGAACCACCTTTCTTTTGGTCTTCTTGAAAAATCCATCTTCTTGATTGTTGAAGTAGAACTTCCTCATCAAAAAAGACTAAAAAAAACAAAACAAGACAAAGAGATTTGCACTAAATAAATGCAAAGACCAGCAGCTTGGTGTGGAGTGCTGATATATGAGACAATAACTTCTGCACGGTTCAGAGATAATAAACAGCTCAGCTTGCAAAGGGTAGTATGTATGAAATATTGCGGATTAAAAGATCCCTACCTGTTTGGGAATGTATTTTCCATTTTCTCTGAGAATTCTGCTGCGAATGAGAACCTGGCTGGATTTGGAGATAAAACAACATATATTAATTCAAATATACATATATATATGTATATACACACATATAATGTTTATGTACTCTCAACTTGGCAACTGGAGATCACATACCTGTCTGAAACCTGCTCTAGCGTCAACTTCTTGTCACTCTGAAGCAGGATGGAGACATAATGCCGGATCACCCCGACGAGAAAGGTGATGAAGACAATGGGCAACACCACCCAAAGTCTGATGTTGGAGTCCAGCAGAAGCTCCGGCTCAGCCATACAGCCTGCTAGCTTTCACTGAGGAGACAGAGACAGGGTGTCAGAGATGCGGCAGGGGCGTTTAACACACCGTTTGTTCGTGTCAAATATCAAAAGTTACATCTAACAAATGGACAACATACAGCGAAACGTGATCACCGAGAGGCTGTTTGTCAAGCTACAGCAGAGACAGACTGCTGAGCTGTCAGTGCATGTAGCTAGCTAGTGTTAGCTCAAGGTAACGTGAAATGAGAAGGTGTAAAGCTAACGAGACAGAGAACATACACTAACATACGCTTTACATACGCTTTACTTCATAGTGGAAATTATACATATTCTTTAATAAACCAGCAGTAATGCTGTGCCAAACTATCACCGCTTGTGCTCCGCTGATGTTCACGGTAGCCAGCCGGCCGTCTTCCTCTTCCTGTTGCCCGGGTCACGGTTGCTGGGAGCCGGAGGGTCGTCTACCGCTTGTTTTTGTCGTAGTTCGTTGTTTTCCCCTCCCAGCTGCGAGAGACGCAAATCACACGCCGGGGCGAGGTAGGGGTTAACCACATGAAACAATACGCGTTCAACAACTCGCATCCGCCATCGCGCCGTGCCGTGGTGTCGGCTTGTTCAGGGATGAGAGCTGATCTCCGCCTCGGCAGCTCATCCGCAGCTCGCCCGGCCTGCAGCGCCTCCCCGCGGTGATGGAGGGAGAGTCTCCCCGCGGAACAGACACCCCTCTGCCGGCTGAGGGCCCCAGTGAAATATATATATGTGTGTGTGTGTGTGTGTGTGTGTGTGTGTGTGTGTGTGTGTGTGTGTGTATGTTTAGATGCAGATCTCTGTATATACTTTACATGGACTGTAATGCAACCAAACAGCACTCTCAAGTGAACAGTATTGTAAATTGTGTACAATTACAATGTGTGGTCTTTATTTAATTTCAGTGATACACATGTCAGAGATAAAGGAATGGAAAGACAGGAAGACCAGGAGAGCAGCAATGGTAGATTTCATTCAGACTGAACTGCACTGTCCTCTCGCTGTGAATCATCCTGACCAGTAGGGGGCGATGACGTGCTGTTAACCTGTTTTCTCTCTGTCCAATTAAAAAAGGCTCTTGTGCTGACTGACCGGAAGAACTGTGGGGACAAAAAAAACATTTTTTTATTGTCAGGTCATTATCAGAACCAGCAAGCTGTGATATTAAAACGGTATGTAACTTGACAGACACGGGTTTATATGTCAGATGAAATTATTTGTCTGACATCCATCAAACAGCAAAGCTTGTTCATTTTTGAGTGACCTGTTTCACTCTGTGTTAGCTTGTTTCTGAGGTTTTTACTGGCTGACACTGATAGAGAAATGTCATGTGTTGTCATTGTTGTCATGTCATTTTGTTTTTTTTTTTAAATCAGGATTCATATTCATTATTTATTTATTTCAATGTATCTCTAGATGCAACATCTTTTTTTGCAGTCTGTGTCTTTGTTATTGAATTATAACTCTGCAGCATTACCACTGACTTTATCTTTTCTGCACACTCAACATCTTTTCCCTGTGTGTCCCTCCTGGGACATAGTTTTGTCCTTTTTTTCCATGTTGTGTGTTCTACGGATTGTAAAGTCCTTTGAGAAAAACATGTGTGTGATATTGGGCTGTACAAATGAAAAATAACTTGACTTGTCTTGACTTTATTATTAAAGTGGATCAGTATTTAATGACTATGTCTTGATCTTTTTTTTTTCTAAAGTGTTCCCAGATCAGACGTGCGTCCTCTGCATCACACCATGGGAGCTGATAAAAGGTGCGATGAACACAATCCAGTGTTGGAGTGGGATGTATTCAGCGTACTCGTATATTTCACCGGCACTTGTTTTCTTTTTAAGGCTCAGTCGGGGTGATCGTAGTGGAAGATATGGTTCAGATGGGAGGAGAGATGATCCAGAATGGCACGAAAGATGGAGTAGAGATGTGGAGAGAGATTATGATCAACGGTGGGGTGATGATAGACGGAGAGAGTGCATAGACAGTCCAGAGGTGGGTGAATGAATAGGAATACCTTCTGTAAGCTCATGTTACTCTCATTGCTGTGGCAGAAAAATACAGAGCATCCTAGCTCGAAATGTACCAATAACAACGTTATTTCTTTCATTTGTCTGCAACAGAGGGGACGAAAACGACGCAGTAGTGACAGATCTGATGACGAATACGATGAGGAACCAGATCAGCAGTACAAAATGGAGCAGGAGGCAGAGAGCAAGACTATTATGCTGAGGGGTCTCCCCCTTCATGTCATAGAGGAAGATGTAAGCTCAAAAGTCTCACTGAGTCTCATTAACGCTGCTTAAGTCAAACTGAGCATTGCAAGATGGTAAAGTGGAGGAGAACAGTCACCTCTGAACATTTGAATCTGTATATTGACCTAGAATTAATTAAATCCTTTTGGACTTTTATATAAATGTAAACTGTTAAATATCAGAGGCCATTTCTGAATTTATCTGTTTGTTGAACTGAACTCCAGAAACACTTGGTCTAGCAACTAATTATAAATGAAAGGAATCTTTGACCCTCTTTTTTTCAACTGTTCATCCAGTTGATTTCACACCTGGCGGGTGTTTTACTGAGCACCCAAGGAAGTGGATGAGAGGTTCTTAAGAAAGTGAGAAACTTCGCCCTGCAGAGCTTTAGAGCCTCTGCAGTTCCAGACCCACTGTTTTTGACATATGCAGTTTAAACGACAGATGACAGTGTATTTTTTAAGGTTTATTTGACTTTGACTTGGTTCAGTTTGACTGTAGCATCATTTCTGAGGGTCTGATGAAGTCATTTTCGGTAAGGAAGAATAGAGTGCTAATGTTTTTTGTGTCTCACTTAGTAATGAAGGGGCTACAGACCATTTCTAAAAGAAAAATGGAGAAATGGCATATATTTTAAATGTGTTTCTTTTATACTGTTGAAACTGATCTTGTATTCAGATTAATTTGACCCTCTTGCTCCATTTTCCAGATCCGCTCAGCGCTCCAGCAGCTGGAGGGTCCCCAACCTGTGGAAATTCGCTTAATGAGGAAAAGGAGAGGTGAGTGTGTCTGTTTAGAGGAGTCTCACACATGCACCTCCATTATCCATTTTACCTCCTTTACCCCCCCGCCCAAAAAAAAAAAAAAAAAAAAAAAACACCTCACCACAACTGTCAGAGGATCCTGTGTATCACATAGATTGTCTGGTCTTGGTTTGGTCAGGTAAGGCGGTAGTTGTATGTACTATGCATTAAGCATTTTTGACATTACATGCTATGGTAAAAAACAAAAAACAAAATGTAGCACCACAATCCCATTGTGAGTTTGAATGTTGCGCCAAAGCATTCTAACTAACACGCCTCCCGTCTATATGTGAACACTGTTTCTAGGTATAAGCCGAGGTTTCGCCTTCGTGGAGTTTTATCGCTTGCAAGATTCCACCCGATGGATGGAGACCAATCAGGTTGCCTCAACAATCACCAAGTTTAGAGTTATTCTTGGAGACTAGAGCCCCGGTTATAGAACACACGAGTGACTGATCATTGAGAGTTGTGCAGCATTTGCAATATGCTGATCTAAAAACTGTAAATTTGTACACAGTCAGAGGATTGCATCATAAATGTGGTATCAAATATTTTTGATCACTCTCTTGTTCAATTCATTTAAGAAGTATACAGAAGCTTTTTCAGCCAGAATAAAAGTCTCTCAACTGTTACTTTGTACTGTATCTTGGGAATTAAGTGTTGATTCACTGTAAACAGGTTTTTGCTCTCAGAAATGTAATGGAATTTCTTTGACTGTTGTGTTACAAAGATTAACTGAGACACTATGCAGAAAAGATTTGAGCCACACACATTTTGCCTCTCCTTATAAAGAGTGTACTTCCTGTTCACAGAGTGGCTCCGGTAGTCTTGATTAGTGATTCCAAAGCACATTCTGCTCCAGCTCAGTCGCTTGGATATTTTCTCACCTCCATTTAAAATCTGAAGACTGGAGTGAGACAAGGCCGAGCTGGCAGCACTCCGTTCCCAAACACAAAGAACCATATTTCTTAATCTCATACACAGAACAGCAGCTTCCTCTCTGAACTTGTCTTTCTGCCTGTGTTCCCTTGTTTTTGTTTTTAACCCCTGAGACACTCTACAGAAGCAGCGAGTGTAAGCCTAGCCACTCTTTCCTGTTCCTGCTCTCACTCGTGGGGTGAGATAGCTGCAGGACCTCCCCTGCCTCTTTGGTTTTAAGGTGTCAGCATTTAAAATAATCTGTATTCGTTGGCTTCTCAGAACAAGCTGATGATCCAGGGGAAGAACATCGTGCTGCACTACAGCAGGAGACAGAGCTCTGAGAAATGGCTCTGCATCGCGGTGAGTCTGATTTCTCTCTGTTTCAGAGAACGGAGATGGAGCTCAAGCAGCAAATAAAACCTGCAAAAAGAAGGGTTGAGGAATAATGAGTAGAGCCACAATGAAACGAGAACATATCTGGGTCATACACTGA
The DNA here is from genome assembly GCA_037176925.1 of Amniataba percoides. Taxonomy (NCBI): domain Eukaryota; kingdom Metazoa; phylum Chordata; class Actinopteri; order Centrarchiformes; family Terapontidae; genus Amniataba; species Amniataba percoides. Next base: position 14,874,993 of record JBAJHX010000096.1, read on the forward strand.
GAAAAGAATTGAGTTAAAATCCATTTTAAATAGTACAAAAATGTTCAAATCAGCACCTTAATGCATATAGTAAGTGAGCACACATTTGAACTTGCACAAAACAAAGCAAAAAAAAACAAAAAAAAAAACAAGCAAGACAACTAAAGCCTTGTCATTGTTTCATCGCAGTGTGGTGTGTACAGTTTCCAGAAGACACAAAAGTGCTTCAGGTGTGGAGCAGCCAAAGTCGGTGAGTTTTTTTAACAAGCTAGGAGTATAATTTCTGTTTTCTCTTCCACTCTCTCCTGAATGATTTTAGTGGCTTGCACCTGCTAATGGTTACCTATATGTCTCTCTTCTTTGTCATTGCTGAGTATAGATAAGGAGTCACTGGGACTTAACGGGTTGAATGCCGAGTCTCAACAGGAAGGAGAGCAAAATGGAGACAGTGAGTGTGTTTTTTTTTTTTTTTTACCACATATTTAAATACAAGGCTCCTCCGGTAAACATGTCCTGCATTTATTTATGAATATTTTCTTTTGTTACAGCACTAATTTTGAGAAACATCACCCCTTTTTCAACCGTTGATGGGATTTTGAACATCTTGGCCCCCTACGCCAACCTGTCAGCCAGCAACATCTGCCTCATCAAAGACAAGCAAACAGGACAGAACAGAGGCTTTGCCTTCGTTCAGCTTTCATCTTTTCTGGTGTGTTAATTGTGCTCTCAGTTTGTAGTTGTGTTGTAGTCGGTGTGTTTCCTTTAGAGGTTTACACACGTGACAATTTTGCATCTTTACGTCTTGTATAGGAAGCTTCTCAGCTGCTCACTGTTCTCCAGAGCCTTCAGCCACCACTACAACTGGATGGAAAAACAATTGGGGTGGATTTTGCCAAGAGTGCTAGGAAGTGAGTCAATCAAACACGTACTGTTTGATTCAGCTTTCTATGAATAGGATTATAGTACATAAACGCTTTGCACTGTGTGAACTGCACTATGGAGGAAGTTTCATCCCTGTATAGTGTAGGTATGTTTATTCATTTGTTCGGTTGTGCACCAAAGCTGAGATGAAATTGATTCACCTGTTCTAAAATTTACATTCATTTTCACATTTTGCTGGAGAGTCTTGCACACAGACTTCAGTATTCAAGTGCAAATTTAGTTAAGGCAAGTAAAAAATCATTTTCTTCCTCCTTGTGATGCAAAATGAAGGTTCGACTATTCCCTCTGTGTTCTTCCCAGAGATTCAGCACAGCCTGAAGGGATCAGAGCCAGCGCTGTCTCTGTTGCCAGCACCGCTATTGCTGCTGCTCAGTGGTCATCCAGCCAGGTATCACGGTTTTACTTGTGCCATTTTGTATTTCTGAGTCATTTAAATTAGCTGCACTTAAAATCCCCTGAGTGGAATGACATTAAAGTAAAGCAAACAGAACTTGTGGTCTGAATTTCTAAAATAAGCCTTGAGTATAATTGTGTGAAAAAAAATTAAACCACTGGGAGAGAAAGCGTTTTAGTGATTTCTCCAAAGGATTCTAGTGTTTATTTGTATGGAGAAGTATTTGTGTTTTAGTGTGATTTATTTAGATTGCTATTTGTCAGACATCCTTGCAGACACAGCATAAAGAGAAGGAGAGCAAAACTAAACCAATTCGACTCTTTGTAATGTAAAATGTTTGCTGCACTGTTCATGAAAACATTTTGTTTTTTCTGTATTATAGTATTGTGTCTACAGAAAATGTTTCATGAATTTACACATCTATTTAGAAAATATTAGTTGAGGTGTTAATGCAGCTTAGCATCTTTGAATTGGAGTTCTTGTGTATTGTTACTGACTTTGATCCCGTCCATGTTTTTCCTTGTAGTTACAGCAAAGTTCAGGTACCACGTCTGACTATGTTACTCATCCAGAGGGCTATGCACAGCAGACACAGGTCAGATCACAATATACTTTCTTGTGACAGTGACGTAAACGAGGAAGTTGAATGATTGACACGCGAACATTTTTCTCTCCCGAAACAGGGACAGAATTATCAAGTATGGCCGCAGCAGCCTAAAGGATTGGCTCCTGTCATTGGGGATGGATTTCTTGGAGGTAATGAGAGGTGTTGATCATTCTGAGATATTTTGACTCATCCATACTAAGGCTGACATTGCTAATTTTGCCATTGCCAACTGTCTTTAGCTGCTCCAGAAATGAAGACGTTGATCCCTGCAGCCACAGGTGTAATGATATCTCAGGCAGCTCAACTTTACCAGCCTGTCATTATCAGCCAGCCTGCAATACAGGTAGACACTGTATCAACATGGCATCTTTCTCATTGCAAACACAACTACTAATTCATATCTTACTGCTTTGGTGTTGTGTGATGGATGCAAAATCTGAGGGTTTTTTTCCCCTTACTCTCAGTCACATCAACTAGTGGGGCCTGTTGATGCAGCCCACCACACTGCAGGTGTTTGCACTGCATCACTGGCAACACCTGCAGCTTCCACTGCTGCAACTACTGTCTGTGCTGCCCTGACTGCAAACACAACAGGTGAGATTCGTTGGCTGCAAAAAGGCCCGTCTGTATGGGAATGAATAAATTAAGCAAAGATCAGTTTTATGCAATTTATAAAGCGCATTTGTTCCACCTCTCTTTGTTTCTTTAGCTGCCCCTGACATCTCCACGTACCAGTATGACAAGGCCTCAGGGTACTATTATGATCCACAGGCTGGCCTGTACTATGATCCCAGCAGCCAAGTACGTATCCTGTAGTCGCACTGTAAGTGCAGAATCTACTTCCAAATCAGATTTACCATTTTCTTGCATTTGCCATCAACAGTACTTCTATAACGCCGAGACTCAGCAGTACCTCTACTGGGACAGTGAGAAGCAGACATACATCCCTGTAGAGCAAGTGTCCAAAGAGCCCAAAGAGAAAAAAGACAAATCCCAAAACAAGTCGGCACAGCAGGTAAATGCTACTTTTTCTGTTTTTTTTTCTGTATGGCTCATATCGTCATTTAAGTGATATCTGCATTGACTGTTCATGTCAATTGCAGATCGCAAAAGACATGGAGCGTTGGGCAAAAAGCTTCAATAAGCAAAAAGAAAGTTTTAAGAGCAGCTTCCAAGGATTAGGACCATCCAAGGGGGAAGACAGAAAAGAGTCTGCAGCTGCCGATGCAGGTTTCTCTCTTTTTGAGAAAAAGGTACGTTGTCTAGGACTAGGCCTAAGCAGGCTGTGTATTATGTGTAAAAAGTGTAAAAGTGTAAAAGCATATATATACCAGGGGGACAATAGTTGTAAAATGAAATTCATCCAGCTCATGAATTGAAACTGAATATGATTTTATCATCTAGTTTTATTATTTGTTAATGAGATTTGTTGCTTTCTTTTAGCAAATGGGGGGCTTTGACATGCTGTCCCTCATGACCGAACAATTCAAGAATCCAGAGCATGACACAGCAGCTAAGGTATGTTTGTCCCTTTTGCCTTTATCTCTCCCCTGCCCCCTTTGTCTTTTATTAATAGAAAATAAGTCCCATAATGCTTCACCTTTATCCATTTTCATATTCCAGAGCGGTCTGTTTGCTGCTCACAACGGAGAGAGTGTGACAGAGGAGGGCGGCTCAGATAGAGCACCGTATGAAGAGGGAAAAATAACAGACTGGAAGAAGATGGTTTGCCTGCTGTGTCGACGGCAGTTCCCCACCAAAGAGGCTCTGCTGCGTCACCAGCAGCTCTCTGACCTCCACAAGGTGAGAGCGGTGAAACAGCAGGCGTTTAATCTGCAAGCAGCTATGAATATTCTGGGCGCTGCCATCTGTTAAAGGCTTAATCCTCTGTACCAAATAAAAAGGCTGATCTTGATCGATCTTATACTGTATAAATATAAATGTATGTGAGTATGATATTTACTTGAATATGACTGAATCACTTCAGCAAAACCTGGAAATTCAAAGAAGATCAACACTCACAGAAGCTGAGCTGGAGGAACTGGAGAGGAAAGAAATTGAGGTATCTATACCTATCAGTTTTTTTTCTTTTTTTTCTGCAATGATGACACATCATAAATTAAATTTCATGGTCTTTTTTAACAGCTAAAATACAGAGACCGGGCTGCAGAGAGAAGGGAGAAGTATGGTGTTCCTGAACCTCCGGTACCAAAAAGGAAGTTCTATCAACAGCCAACCCCAACATTGTGAGTGTAGTAGTTTACACGTACTATTGTACACTGTCACATCTTTTCTTTCTTTAAATGTTTAACATCTTTTGTCTTCAACAGAAACTATGAGCAGCCCACCAAAGACGGCCTAACAAGTGATAACATCGGGAACAAAATGTTGCAAGCGATGGGCTGGCAGGAAGGCAAAGGTCTGGGGCGCCACCAACAGGGCATCACCACTCCCATCTCGGTGAGGAGGCAGACAACTGTTCTTTCACATTTTTCTCTCTAGATTACACCCTCCTCCCCCTAACCAGCTCCAAACAGATGGAATATGCATGTCAATGTGTTCTTTTTGACTCGCAAAGCAATTAGCACTGTTACCTGAGGGCTACCTGCGTCCAATCTGTCTCCTCTAATGACCGTCTTCTCCCCACAGGCTTCATTAAGGACCAAGGGCACAGGCTTGGGTATTAAAGGAAGCTCATATGAACTTTCTGCATCTGACACCTACAAGGATGCTGTTCGCAAGGCCATGTTCTCACGTTTCACTGAGATAGAGTGAACTGGAGAGAGAAAAGTAAGCACGCCAAATGATCCAACTGTGAAAAGAGAAACTTTTTTAACCTGTCCAGACTTGAACTGAAATTTCTATCCTCTCAATCTAAATAAAAGGTAGTTTTATTTTATATAGCTTGATATTTTGTCATTCAAAATGTTTTCCGTTGAACGAACATGTAAATGTTGTACAGTGTTTGTACATAAAACTCTGTGGATTTACTGAGTTTTCATTTCTGTGAAAACTGAAAGAATCAATGTGATAATTAAACTCCACCTTTTTGTGCTCAATATTATTTGTCTGCAAAATGTTTTCTTTTACAACGTAGGCTGAGAAGAATAAGGTAATAGGAAGTGGAAAACATGCACTTTAAGCACAATTACTTGTCGATACGACCAGTTATTGAGTGATTCAAAGCAGTGTAGCTGAGATGACTACAAGTTTTACCTTTTTTAAGATGCAGAAGTTTACCATGCTAAATCAACATGAACAATACACAGAGGCAAGTGTGAAGTGTATTGTAAGAAGTGTGACTGGCGCAAATCATGTTAAGATCAATAACAAATGGTCAGTTACCTGACCGTGTGCCGATTCTTGACACATTTCTATTTCTCCAACATGCTGTGCTTCCACATCATTATTAAACTACCCTGCTGGGTTTCATGTTGATTTTGTGGATCAAATCTGCGGGGTCAATATATTTCTTTAATGTATTTCTTTGATTAATTTAATCTGAGCTTCAGAAGTCGAGAGGTAATTAGAGAATTTGTGCTTTTAAGTAATCTTTCAGTATCCCTCAGACTTAACAGAGTCAGCGTCAGCTATGGTTTTGTCATATCGTATGTTGCCTTGATCCATTTTTATTTTGGTTTTAAGAAAGAAGTCCACTGCATCTGTGCTGTTGAAAGACAGACCTAACCCTCTAACCCTAAACAGTGACTCAAAGCCTTGAATGCTTTTCTGTGCTCTTGTTTTATTCATTATGCCCATAATCCTTAGCAGGCAACTGCTCAGTAGCCTATTGTTTGCGCATAAAGATGCCCATTTTATTTTCTCTTAAAAAGCTGTAACAGTACTGTTGTATTGTAAATCTGAACATGCGGTTGAAAGACAAACGTAATTAATATAGGAAAATCCTCCCAGGTTAAGCTGAATCTCTGTCTCTGAGTCAACACCACATACTGTACGATGTCCACTATTTCTGCCAGACCCCCTTTTGCTGCCTTCATTTCCTCTTTCCTGAGGCGTAATGGCTGGCATGTTCCACCAGCTCTCGCTTCAGAGGGGATGCCAGCGTTTTTGAAGATGCCCCACAGAATCTTTGCTACGTGTGTGCGGGTCATCCCGGCTCTCACCTGTTTCCTGGAAGAACTGATGGAAAGCTCGAGGCTGAACTGGCGTGTGAAGCCACAGAGGTACAGCACATTAGTCCTGCCACCTTAACGGTGCTGTGTGTTCCTAATTTTTTAGCTTGAAACTGACAAATGTCCAGGGTGACATGATTTAGTCATGTAGGTGAATTTGAAGTGATTCGTGGTGCCTCTCTAAATCTCAAGCGTTTGAAAGACTTGCTTAAAAGCGAATATATTTGATCAGCTTTTAATGTTATAAAGATGTACCACTTGTATTTTTGGGTGCTTTAAGAGGAAAAATTCTATGCTCATTCTCATCACTAGAGGGCACTGTGACTTTTAGGAGAGTTGTCTTTTGCCAGTCACTATTAAACAATAAGATGACAAAACTGTAAAAAAAAAAAAAAAAAAAAACAATTGATCAAAATGGCCTTTTTGCATAGGAAAATGTAACCGAACATATTTGTTTCCGGAACTCACTTTTCAATAGCACTTTAATTATGTAAAATGTGTATCTATGTTGAGAATTAGAGGACAATTTTTATGCATAATCACTTGTCAGATCAAATCTTTCCTCCATCTTGCTGTGACTGTAGTTTTATATCTGTGCTGCAGCTTACATCAGCTCTGTCTGTCCCACGGTGACACGATGACATCCACGCTGCTGCTGGGTGCAGGGTGGGGTGGGGTGGAGCACGGGGGTGGGGGGATTAACATAGCTGGTGTCGGGTCATGATGAAACAGTCACAATTGTACAGCTGGGGTTTCATTAGAATCATTTTCACTTGTTTATCCTGAAATGTCCATATTTCACCACAGTCGGGATTCCATGCACCGTACCAGGTGGCACAGACTGGACGGATGCCAGCTCTTAACCAAGGTCTCTGCTTGAGTGCTCAAGTGACACCCAAAGGGTGCAGATTAACTAACCCTGTAGTAGCAGAGTGACAGCTTTGATCTCCCTGTTGATTAATACTGCAGCACAAAATGAACTGTGCTCAGTGTCTCACAGGGACACTTGTGAATGCCTACTCAGTTTTCACATGGCACTGGCTCAGCTTACCAGAATCTGTGTCAGTTGACTAAGCCGTTTTGCATAACACAGTCAGTGGCCACAGTTGTGCCGAATAAAATTGTGAGAGCATGAGGTTGGCATACAGTGTGGGCGCCATATCCCAAATGTATAGAGAGTGTGTTGTGAATAGGATTTCAGCAAATGCCCTTGCTTTGTATTCCAGAAACAGACCGGTTCATTCAGGTCATGCTCATTCCAGAGCTGGATGGTGACGATATACTGTTTTCAGAGTCAAACTGAGCAGACCTAATGTTCTCAGTTATCACTATACCACTTTAGAGCAGGGCAAATAACCTTATGTCTTGCCTTTTACGTTTCACTTCTATAAGAGACTGCAGAACAAGAAAACTGCTTTGCTGTCTACATTTTCATGAAAAAAACAAACAAAAAAAACTCACAGAAACATCTAAAATAGCTGAAGGTACACAAAGTGTTATTGTAGTTGTATCTCTCATGATTGTGGTATATTTAAATGAAGAACATGAACAGATAACTGTAAGGAACCACCCTCTGCATTAAACTCAGCTATCCT
>JBAJHX010000096.1:14895680-14961678 GCA_037176925.1 Amniataba percoides
CAGATGATGTTGCTCAGTTGACCAGTAAAAGCTGACAATTGTCTCACTACTTATCAGTTTAACCATTGAACGGATCATCACCTTAGTCATCATCACAACAATTGCCCCCCCTAAGAAATTTGTCAGGAGCCGCCACTGGAACAGAATGAAATTTGATTTGGCATTACCATGCCAGTATTGTTTTACCGTTCAGACAAGTACTTTATTTATTCATGAATGTAACATGTTTCATGTGGGATGTATGTTTTTGTAGTTCTAAGAAAACACAAAATGCAATTACATTCACCCCAGGAAGTTTCTGCTTTGCTAAATCATCTAATTCATTCCGAACCTTTCCATAAATCAGTAAATCAGATGTATTATTACATGTATGAATATCAAACTTTTTCTCAGCACTGACATTTCTACTTACCCCACTGATTCCCTTCCGCAAACAAAGTTTACTTTGTCACATTTTGAATGAATGAATTAATCTGAATTAATGTTCTTTTGCAGTCTTTAATGATTTATTTGTTTGAACTGAGACAGTGCAATGTTGCAAAGTTGTTAATAACCCAATTTTTTCACACACAAAATGTACAATATTGAGACTTTTCTTATTAATAGTTAATTTGCAGTTGCAGCTGCCTTTGAAACAGCTGTATCACAGTGTCACTGTGTTCTGCATGGCGGTGATGCAGGCAGTTTATGAGCCACAGGGCTTAGATCATATTCAACTCAAGTGAATAATTTGTTCTACACACACAGGATGTTGTTGGAACAAATGTGGGACTGTACATAATCTCAGCAACCTGTAATATTTGAAGAGGCTCGTCACCTGTGGAGCAACATGGCATACTTTCTGTAAATGGTATTACTATCCACTCTGGTGACACCTTGAGTGACTCAATTCTTCAATTTTGATTGGCTGTTTCTGTTTCTGCTTGGACACACTTAACTGGTTTTAGGTCTCATCTGAAATTGATTCACCACACTTTAGTTACTAATTATAGGTATATTCTGCACATGGAGAAGTGTCTTCTGTTTTACTAACATCAAACAGACATGGCAACCCAGAACTACAATTTTATTATCATCTTAAAGGTGAATGCCGATGTGTTTAATGGAGGATTTTCATAATAACAGGAGGAAGTCTGCTTGATTACAGATTCTCGTGAACACAATTTGCAAGGGGTAGTTTTTAAATATTAAGAATCAAGAATCTTGATTCATGTGTAATTACTAAAAGTAGGAAAATTCACATGACATACAAGATAGAATATACAAAAGACATAAATATATAAACCTTTAGCAGAGATGTACAGTAAAGCATGTACAGTAAGGGGTAAGTGGTGAAACGGGTAAAAACCAGATGTTACATCTGTCAACAAATAAATAAGTGAACTATTTATTTTTCAATAAATAAATGGGCAATGGAAAATTCTGTGGGACTTGAACTAATGCAATAAACATCAGTCATATCAATGTCTTCAACAGGTCTGAACATCCTACAAACGAGTTCCTCCATCTGTATCAGCACACTGTTCAAGCACTTGTGGTAAATGGCATTTTTTTTATTTTATGTGTTTTACTATCATTTCATCTTTTTTCCATTTAGTTGGAAGCTTGTTTAATGACTCCAGCTGCTTGAATCAAAAGCAACTTCCATTAAAAAAGCCCCAGTTTCTTACCGTGTAATTAGAGACTAGCAACTTGGCCACATTCAGCAAATTAAATGCTAATTACATTCCAAGCAGGTATTTAAGCAGGGCTCAGTGCCCCGAACATTCATGTATGTAAATCAACCATCAACTTCATATTGATTACTTCAGTTCTACATTTTACTGCTTGCTGTTTGAGCCCATCTCCTGTCACACCTGCACTGTTTTAAAGTCTCTGAAACTGTGTGCAAGGTTACTGTGCTTCTCCACTGTCCTTCTCTATCTGCAGGGTGTCCGACATGAGAGTTTAGCCAGAGTGACAGAAAGTGTTCTGTGATTCTAAAAATAAATCACATGTTCAGTGAGTCACCAGGCTGGTGCACCCACGCAGGCGTGACACAAAAAACTACTTTATGCCCCGTTACTTCCCGGGTCCAGTCCCCTGTTGCAGTGCATCGTCACCCTTGAGTGACAGCATGGCACTTATGAGACCAAACAGCAGACTGCTGGTTTACACACAGGTACAAAACTCCCCAGTCAAATGACGGCCCAAAATCAATGAATCTAGAATTAAGAGGGAAGTATTACGTAAATCAAAAATGGAGTTGGAGTTGATTTTGCCATGAGAGTTCTGCTTTCTGGCCTAAACTAAACTAGTAACAACAAAGTTTTGGGTTTTGAGCCATTTTGTGGTGGAAAGCATTTGTTTACGTAAAACTAAAGGTTTGTTTATGGCAGACCTGGGAATTTTACAGCCCGCAGACCACATCCGGCCTTTTGGGCGTCCCAGCCTGCGTGAGGTCAATCATAAATTAGAACATGAACTAAAAAGTACATCTGCTGTGCACGCAATACAACTGTGTTACTTTTATTTTGATGCTGGCCAGCTATCCCTCAAAATGTTCGCTCATGGCAAAAAAAAAAAAATTGTTATGTGCTTGCTTTGTAGTACACAGGTTGCTGTGTTCAAGGATTACAATTTGAATTGATGACCAAACACGAGGAAAAATACAAGAACTTGACTGATGATGAAAAGATAAATTGACAGAAATGAACCCTGAGCGGACATCAGGTGATCAGATCACTGATTAACAATCAGAAACACTGATTGGTTGCAATGGTTGTTTTTTTTTTCTATTTGGTTCTATAGGGGTTTTTTCCTATTTGACTTCGCAATTTCATATATTTATACAAATATTTACAGAATATCCTTCTGATTACCAGTAGCAGCTGATCAAAATATATAATTTAGCTTCTTTTTACAATGGGACAAGATTAATATTGGCAGAATTAAGTCATCATTGGTTCCACGTTCCAGTATAATTCAGGTTTCTCATGTGGCCCCTTGTAAAAATTAATTGCCCACCCTGGTCTTTGGTAATTTCCAAATGTAATATGTTAAGGGTTAGTGTCTCTCTTTCTTTCTCTGACTGTGTTAATCGTATGAAATGGACTAAAATACAAATTTGGTTGTTGGGTCAGGTCTCAAATAAGCAGTAGCAGTCGTGCTCAGACAGACCTGAACACCCTGCGCCTTTGAGGCCCCCGCAGAGCTCTACAGTTATGTTGTTAATGGAAGCGTGAAGCTGTTTCTGTCCCCTGTTTCACCAGTTGTTTGGGGGGAATTCTTACTATTCTGGACAGCTGATATTACTGCAATTAAAAGCAAGTGACTTCCTGGCCTCTGGTATTTCTCAAGAACAGCTCATCCAAACAACTTCTCACTTGACACTGCACTTTTTTGGGCAATAATATACGCCTGCCAAGTCTGGAGTCGATCAGCTGACCTACAGACAGACACGGAGGCTCCTGACATTTACAGTTAGACCAGTAGAGTATGTGTTGAACATGTGCCTGTTTGTAAAGGGATGGCTGAAATATCGTTTTTTTTTTCTTCTGTTGTTTAAACTGACTTCACCACAAAAGAATGCCCCCTCGTTTCTACAGCATTTTTTAATGCATCCAATAATTGCCTCAAATTGCTTTGGATAAATAGATAAGAGATCTTGTTGACAGTTTTGCATAATTTGCATATTATTTAAAAGATGGCATGCATTTTATAGTATGTTTAATATGTGCAAATATATGTACGTAATGTGAGTGTGTGAAGCCAGATAGCTCTTTCATTAACAGTGTGCCATAGAATCCATTAGTCCATGCAGTTCTTGCACACGTCAGCATCCATCCATTTGTAGGGAAATATAGTTTAATCATCAAGGAAGATTGGAGAGCAAATTAAACCAGTCTTTTTTCCCTATGTCTTTGAACATACAGAATAAGCCAGATTTGCGAGACTGTCTGAAACACTTGACTTGCTGTGTGATAATACCTTCCACCTTATAACGGATATTTAAATACACTGCCAAGCAGAGACCGCATCCTGCATCATTTCATAGCCTCTGACGTGGGTATCTCACAGCAGCTTATAGGAGCCCTGGAGATGAGGAGCATCTCAGAAGCCGACATACAAATCTCTTAGTCAGAAGTTAATCTCCTATTCTCCCTGCTGGCCAATCACAGTGGTACTTGAGGTCTGTAGGGGACACACAGAGAGAGAGAGAGAGAGAGAGAGAGAGAGAGAGAGAGAGAGAGAGAGATGGCAGGAAAACACTGTAAGGAAAAGGAAGCAGGGATACAGAGTGCCAGCAGGCAAGTTGTGTTGTGTGTAATGTAATGTGTAATGAAAGACTCAGATACACAGAATTCTTCTCAGAATGTTGGACATATTATGACCAATACTATTTTTATATAGACTAGACCAGACTCCTGTGCACGTGTTGGGTAGGACAAATTATAGGAGTAATGGGAGAGAGATGGGGACCAACACGTAGTAAAGGTTCTTGGCCGCTCATTTTTTATGAAGTCTGCACTTAAATCCCTGGGCCATTAGAGAGCCCTCTCCTTTATTGTTCTTACTAGCACATGGAGTGCAGTAATCTCATCTAATTAGCAGCATAGCTCTGCCCACCTCACCAAAGGTCTAATTGGCAAGAATGATTGAAGACACCTGTGCTAGTTTACGGAGCTTTCAATTACATCTTCAGTGTTCTTTAACATGACAACATCCCCTGGATGATTTAGCCACACCCACAATGTCACGGCCATAAGTTCAGTATGAGGAATGGCTCTAAATATTACACTATCCAGGAGCCTCAGCTGCCATTGCTGTGTTGAAGTAGCGAGGCACAGGCAAAAAAAAAAAAGTTATAGCAGAAGGCAACAAAACCCTGCACCACATTTGTTCACTAACACATGCTTTTTTTAAATGTAGAAAAAACTCTTAATTAAATCAAAAGCTTTTACTGAACCACCTTCACAACTCTTTTATCCTCTTGTGTTATAGAAATGTATTGCTGCACCCATCTCAGTTACACGTTCTGTTGATAGCTATTTGGGATCTTTCATTTGTTCTACAACAGCACGACTTTTTTTTTTATAATTGTTTTATAATTATATCCACATATGTCATTGTTTGTGTGGGTGTGCGCATGTTCACCCTCGTGTGAAGAACCAGAATACAGGCAGATGGTTGCTGGATGTGTTTGCTGAGTGTTAACTGTTTTTTTCAGCCAGCTGCTGCGTTCAGTGGCACATGCAGCAGCACATAAACACAGCTTTGAGTGTGACATGACGCGGGGTTACAACAAGGCTATTGACTCCTCTGCAGCTATTTTTATACAGGAGCAAGAGTGTGTTTGTGAACCCGAGCCGTTTGATCCTGATTTCCTGCTTGAGCGAGATGGGCACTAATCCGATCTACTCTCTCATCCTGACTGTCAGAGGTCCCAAGTCTCAGCTGACTGTTTTACAATAAAATGGTCTCTGATAGATCTATTAGCTGCTCATCAGTGAAATTGTGGGCATGTGCAATCTCTTAATCTGCATGAAATCTCTTCCTGTTCATGGACAGTAGGGGCAGATGAGGTACTGGGTTTAGATGCTGTCTGTCATATTTCCAGGACAGTAACAATAAAAAAACAGACAAGACAGTTTGGAAGCTACTGTGTAGTATTGTGAAAAAAAATCTTTCAGTTATGTGAGTTTTCATTTTTTGTAATGGAAATTTTATTTGAAGAAAAGTTACTCTGGTTTCGTGACGTGTAATGATGAACATTTTAGCTAGTGATTGACCTGTGTTCTTAAAAAATAGAGAGAAAACTCTCAGTGATTGTCCGCATGCACTTCAACAGATTAAGAGTCTCTGAAAATTACAGAGGAGACTCAATTAAGAAAGCTTACATGACTAGAGGCCTATGAGAGTGTCATCAAGTGACAGAGGACACAGTATTGAGATTACTCATTGCATAAACTACACGCACAAACACACACACACACACACACACACACACACACAGACACATACGCGTGCACACACATACGCACACTCACAAATCCAGGCAGTTGATTATTCAACAATGGAACTACAAACGCTGATGCAAGTATGCATAGCAATAAGTGAGGATGAATGAGCATGCATAGTGTTTTTTTTTTGGTTCAGGTGTCAGTTCAGAATAAGAATCAGAGGAAGTGCGTGGCTCTCTTAGCCCCCTTGTGCGATGACGTCTCTCAGCAGCGTTGCTTACGCCAGAGCCGGCAAGCTGAGGCGCATGCACTCGCTGTGTGTTGGCAAACTGAGGTGATGTTTTGGACGAGGGCTTGAATAAACATAGCCTCTGCTGTTGCTGTGAAAAGACTCATTTACTCCCACCAAGAGCATCACAATGCAGCATTAACTCTTGCATAGGATTGGGAAGTTTGGGTATCAGTGGGGAAACATTGGCTTTCTAATAATAATCCTTTTTTAAATCTGGTCCTGTTGGTGTGTTTTTTTTCTCTCTCTCTCTCTCTCTCTCTCTTTTTCTCCTGCACAAATATTATTTTGTTCTTTGTTCATAAGCTTTATAAAACTGTGCTTCTGTCCTCGAGACATGTGATTTATTGGAATTATTTTATCTGTAACAGATGGCACTTCTGAGACCATCAAACCTTTGAAGAAGATTGATGAGAGATATTGCCCATCAGTTATTGCCCATCAACGAATGTGTTTACATGCTTATTAATATGCTAATTTTCATTGAGTTTTTGGAGCGTCTCGGCTATAGTGCACATATAATTATCATATGCTGTTTTCAGAAACCTGCATAAGCCCTTGTGATAGAAGGTGAATGAGAAATCAGAAGAGGACTCAGTGGTGCACAGATAATGAGAAATCAGGATGCTGGCAAAATCATCTGTTCAAGTACATGAATTACCAGATTTTTTGTGTCCCATGTGAACACCATGTTCAAGAGATCAAAACCAGGATGCTAACATTCATGTTAACACACTCAGTGTTCTGTAATGTGGCATGGTGCAATGGTGGAAAATAAACATACTAAATAAATCTTATGCAGAGACCTTGAACACTCTTGTGGCTTTCAGCTTCATTGATTTCTTTGAAAAGAGGCAGTCTGCTCTCTCACAGTGTTTTTCTTTTGGACACGAGGGGTCTTTAAATGAAACTGTAATTGCTCACATAGATAGTTGCACATGTGTTTTGGGATGACATCGTGTCTACAGACTACAGAGCATCTCAGTTTTGCTGAGTATTTCCTCATGGACACACAGCTCTTCCTCTGTTTCATGCCACAATGGTGCTATGGTAACTGGTGTTCAAGCCTGTGGGGCTAAACTGAAATTGTTTCTGCACTCATTCTCATTTCCCTTCATTTTCTTAGTTCCAATTCTTGATGGTAGCTTGTCTATTAGAAAATTTGATCCTAAAAAAATAAATAGTGGTATTACAATTTTTGCCTATTTTATCCAGGATTATTATATAAATAGTGCTGAGGGTCCTCTAGGTTAGACATGTCCGTACAGTCTTTGTCCCATATGTCCCATACATACGGATCCTTGTCCATAGCCTTCATAACTTAGACTTCTTAGACATCTTTATTATTTCAGTACAAATAAATGAATAAATAAACTAGTATTTCTGCTGCCAAATCCTTGTCCTACTTTCATTTCCCCCACAGTGTTTCAAGTACCTCTATTTCACATTCGATTCAAATTGGAAGGACTGGAGTACAGGCTTTCTAAAAATACTAGAAAAATTTCTACTAAAAATTTCTGACTGAATGAATGTGCTTTTACTCAACTATTTCCAAGGATGTCATGTATTGCCTTTGTTATCCAACATAATGATCAAAGGAGCCACAACTCTGTCCAGTCAGGTCTGCCGTTTCAGGCTCTCCTGCTCGAGGCCACTGAAGAGGCGCCCTTGTAGCTGGACAGCCCATCGCGTATTGTCCTTGAATGGCTTTCTCCAGCCTCCTCGTGATTTGTACACTATTTGAGTGGCAGTGTGGTTCTGTGCAGTGATTTGTCCCACGAGAGGGGCCCTGCCTCTGCCATTGCCACCGTCAGCAACTCTGCTACAACTGTGCATGAGCACAGGATACTGGCATTTGCTGAATTCAAGGTGGCGTCTTTTCAATTAGAGCCCAGTGAAATACCTTTTCAGCCTCTCGAGTGGCCTGGCGAACTACAGCCAAGGGGGCCCCGGCAGTATAATGATGCCTGGCACAATAGTACCACTGTTCTGCAACCCGTTCCCAGGAAACCGCACAACATGTGCCATTGTGCTCTGTGCTTTGCTGCCCAACCACGTTGCCTGGCTTTAGCCAGAGAGACACCGAGAGGCCTGGCTGGGCAGTGAAGCTCGCAGCAGCATGGTCGGTGAGACAGGTTCAGAGGAGTGCTAAATGAAGAGCAGGGTATATTCACCTCACACTGCGTTTGATGTGTTTAAAATAATATTACAAAAAGCTACATTTAAAAAGGCGGGCTGTGAAGCGGAAGAAGCCTGAGGGAATAGGACAGCTGAGTGGTTGCCAGGAATGGTAGTGCAGAAAACCCTGAGCATTGTTGCTATGTTGAACCCCCCTCAATAAAAGAGGAAACCAAGAGAAAAGTGACAAGCAGAAAAATGGAGGCACAAAGACGGCTAGAACTGGTTCGTAGCTGGTCCGAGCTGGTTCTTCTCTATTTAAGTCAATGCTGGGGGTTCAGCCGTTTGTGTTTGTTCCTCCTCTATGGCCCCCAACGTGCTCTCCATTATAGCCTCCACTGCTGTTTATGCAGCAGAGCAAAGAGGATCATTCAGGACCAGCCAGTTAGGGGCCTTTGGTCAACAGCGTCCAGGAGATACATGTCACAGGGGCCCTTTTGGGCCCCACAAGGCCGCTGGTCTGCTAAGACACAACAACAGGACACCCATTTAATGGAGGACTGAGGCAAAGCCCAGTATGTCACAGTTAAATGAGTGCAGACCTGTCAGCTGATGTGTCAATTATTCATGGGAGCTGCCAGAACATCCAGGCATGCTCGACTATATATTTTGACCAACATAGTACAAGTTGGTGTTTTTGCTTTAGATGACAAGAGAAAATGTTTCTTACTCTTAGTTATTTGGTTTCATCCACCCAGTTTTACAGTATAAGAATTTTGATATAAATCCTCCAATAGTTACAGAATTTTTAAGGAGCCAAGAAGAACATCTTTGTTTTGAGCTTATTTCTCACACAGTCAGATTTACCACAGAGAAGTAAAGTGATGAAGGCACAACCCTAAAGGGTTTTTCACTTATTCTGGTTGATTAGACTTCACTCAGGTTGAAGGTGGACAGGGCTATCCTTGGTGTTATGTGAGATTATTGGATTCCTTATACCAATAAGAATAATAAAGATGTGACTTTTCCCAGCCCACCACTATTTAACAAAGCTATTCAATTTAGAATGTGTTGTACATTCTGTGTTGTACACGTTTATGAGTAGTTCACAAGAGTGTGATTGTGCACTGTTCAAATGCACTGCAAGTGCACCGGGGAAACAACTTTTTAAAAGGACATTGGGCCTGTCAGTCACTTTGTAAACAAAGCAAATACCTGTTTAATTGAAAAATATTAATTTTCTACTTTTTTCTGTTTTTCTTCCACAGATCCCAGGAGGAAAATAAAAACCTCACTCTCTGAGCATTTTTCAAATATTGACAGAGCCTCCAATATTTAGACATTTTAACAAACTGATAATTACATACACACAAAGGCACCTGAGCAGATATGAGTGAGGATAAACCAGCCGAGACCATGGAAACTGCCCCAGCTGAGGTGAACGCTATCCCTAACGGAAAAGGCCATGAGGCCAGCGAAGACATCACAGCATCAGCCAAAACTCCACCTGCGGAGGACAGTGAAAAGTGAGTTGATCTGTTAACTATTTTATTTCATTATGGCTCACAGATGTTGTCACTGTTTGTTCTGACAGGAAGTAGATCATTAGTATTGATATATTCCTTAATAATCAATTTGGAAAGCTACTATATTTTCCACACACAGGACAGAAAGACCGAACTACCTGTTCTTTTTCAGAAGTCAGATGCTTCTGGCATTTGAAAAACAAACATCAAAACATCAAAGACATGCGTTGCAATCTTTCTTCTTATTAAGGAGGTCACAGGAGTATCTGCAGTATTTTGTTTTGATAGAAATCTCAGTGAGTCTCAGCTTCCAAGAAACCCTCTCCAGATAAAAATGTAAAAATATGTGCAAGCCACTACAGGTCCACTGAGAAAAATTGAGGAAATGTTTATTCTAATTCATTCAGAAAAACAGAAATAAGTCAGTATTAAACATATTGTCACTTTAAGAAACTCTGTTTTAGGCCTGTTGCCACCACTTAAGAGAGGTGATTTGATTGACTGGCTGCTTTTTCCTGTCGACTTAACATGCCGCTTACTGAAGCTCTCTCACACGTCTTCTCGCATGCATCATATCACATTACACATTGTGCACAAACAGAACATTGAGAGAAGTAGACGTGTGTAGCTTGCCTGTTTTCTAATCCCTCACTATACTGTACCCTAATACAAACAGGTAGTATATAATGTGCCATGTTTACCTGGTATTCTATATACATTAACTGAAGACATTATACAAATAGTATCTGAATGGAAGGTCTCAGCGCTCACAACCCATCAGGGAGAGATAAAAAAAGAAGCTAATTGTGTGTGTAGTGGTGAGGCTGATTGTGTCATGTATGGGAGTCCAGCCTTGTCACTGACGTGACAGTCCCTGCAACAGCAAGTACTGTAAGTCTGTTAACTGCCTGGTGATGTGCCTTTGAGCAAGACATTTACCTCCTACCTGCTCACTCATTGTACTATAATTTGCGCTGAATAATAGATTCAGTCATCCCTTATTATCATGTCACTTGTTGTCTACAGCAGCAATATATTTAGTGTCTTTTTCTCTCTGTAATAGATGGTTTAAATTAACGTCTCTCTCCGGGATACAAATGAGAAGTTATAAATGGTCCCCTCGCTGTATTATTTGCTTTATTATATTATGACTGAGGGTGTTGTTTTTCCACTTTGTGCTCTCGTTGGATGATGGATGGCTCCTCTCTACACTGCTTGTAGGGAAACTGTACCCAATAGTGCCCAGAATGCTAGGTATGTATGTTTATAATACTGAAGTGTTTCAAATCCAGTGTGTTATCTGAGTTATCAGAGTTGTGGAAATTAGAGTAAGAAAGGGGACTAAACTGGAGCCTGTCCTAAAAAGAAATAAGTTGTATAGTTTGCGATGGTGTGTTGGTTGTTGTGTTGTGTTGTGTCACTTCAAGTCCTTTGACAGTGTTTCTTTCCATTAGTCCCCACAGAACTGAGAATACAGAGGCCAACCTCCCGGAGAGCCAGGAGTTCTTGTCAGGCGCGGATGACAAGAAGACAACACGTTTTACAGATGTGAGGTCAAACTATTGGCTTTTCTCAGTGGTATCATACAGGGCATACGTAAAGTAAAGTGTTTGCATGAGCTGCAGATAACATGTTTCTGTCCTCTGTCTTGCATCGGTTGCAGTTTGAGGGGAAAACCTCGTTCGGGATGTCCGTCTTCAACCTCGGCAATGCGATCATGGGAAGTGGAATCCTGGGACTGGCATACGCCATGGCCAACACAGGGATCGTCCTGTTTTTGTAAGTCATCCAAATGCATCTCCTATAGCAAATGTGTAACTCCCTAACTGCAGATTGGAAGCATGACAGTGAATGGGTCACAGCTCACAGATGTTGTCGGCCTCATCTTTTTTCCCGCTAAAATCTTTCCAGTGGAGGTCTTTCTGCGTCACACAGAAATAGCGCCTAATTGTATTGTAATTGTCTTGTATTAACCAGGCAGCGGTCCCTGCTCATGACAAAAAAAAAAAACATCACCTCAGGCCACATTTGTTTGATAAATAAAGGCTCAGATTAATAGCATACAGGAAACCATTTACTTGTGTTATAAATGAGTGCAATTGCCATCCCAGATGCATGCAGAAAATAACCACAGTGTTTCTGTGCGGTTGTCTCTTTGCCTTGAATCATGCACCGTATACATGAGGGGCTTAACATTTAAAGCCCTCTACAGCAGCAGCATTGTCTGTCAGGATAATGACGTCGCAGTCGGCTGTAGCTTCCGGGTTGATCGTCTGCAATTTTTACGCAGATGTTTTTTTTTCTGCCTGATTTAGATGCTCATTGTGCTGCAATGAGTTCTCACTCCTCGATGCTATGCAAGAATTAAACGACCACGGTGAAAAGTAGCAGACTTCTTAAGCAGACATGTCGTAGAGCCCCACGGCGAGGGAAAGATGTTATAGCGTTTGTTTCGGTGACGTGATTCACCAAGATATTCAGACAAGTTGAAGGCGGTCCCCAAGTCTTGCTGTACTTTTCATCAGAGCCAAATCTGTCTTGTCAGATTTACATGAGGTGTAGTGAGGAAGCATTTTCATCCACTCTTTAAAAGCTGTGGTTGTTAGTACAGTAGCACCAGTTCATTGTTGGTTTTGGGCTTTTTATGCTAATTGTTGACAAGAGAAATACAGATTATCTCCAGTCTCATCCTTTAAAGCTTGCATATAAAGCTTTTAAGGCTTCCAGAGAATTGTCCGCATTTCTCTGGTATTACAGTTTCATTCTATGTGGTCATTTCATGATCAGCAGCAATTTTGTTGACCATCCAATCAGTCTCAGACTTATCTTGCATGAATCTCCTTCCATCGGGGAGATCAGTCCTGTCTCATGGGTTAGGTATTACTCACGCACTCTCCCAGGATTTGAGCTAGTGGCCATAGTTTTGATTAATGGTGGCTACACAGACATAATGAAGCTCTGGGGTGATATTAAATTGGAATGATGGGTCGTCACAGCATTACGCGTTATCTGATGGGCACGTGGTGCTGCAGTTGAAATGTCCCCCTTTTTCGTGGGCTTTCCAGCTGTAATGGTGATCCGTTTTGTTGGGTGTTTCGCAAAAATAATCAGGCCCGTGTTTGCAGTAATCTCACCAGATAGTTCTGGCAGCATCAACACCTCCTTGCCTTCCTCGTGCTGTTTTGACACCTCCCCCTGATTGGTGCAAGATTGTGAGGTGGCTGGTGCTGAAGCAGGAGATTTTTCTGTGAAAGATGTGTAAGGGCATTGCTGCAATGTCCCGCCTTTAGTATTACAATTCTGGGAGCGCTGTTTATTTAACAAAGCACAGTACAGTGCTCCAGGTGTATAAAAGTGCAATGTGCTCCAGAGGTCGATGAGGTTGTTCTTTGGATGTTTGTATAACTCTTAGCTTGTTTAATAAGCGAATTTGTAGCTGTGATGGAAAGACTAGATGTGCCCCCCCTGTAGGCCAGAGGCTGTTCATTTCAGAGCAACAGAAAAGTAACAGAATAGTCACGTAAGCATTTAAAATTCAAATCAATGTGTGTGAAATGTAAAGCTCGTTTCAATGTTTGACAGCGCCCTAAAATATTAGTCAAGGTCATTATTTGAGCTCTTTCCGAGGCAGTCATGTCTGGAGGATTTTCCCTGTGTTAGAGAAAGCTTCTTATTTTGAGCTGAGTTGTGTGACTGTGGTTTTTCAAGCTGTCTGCTGTCTGGACTGGTTGAACCCCATGTCACCAAATGCCAATGTCTTTGCAACACTAGCTAGCCGGGAACTGAAATGACCTCTAGCTGATTAGTCCACATATTACTCAGATGAATAAATACACGTAATCGTGTGTGAATTAACAGTACGTGACTTAGTGCAACAGAGAGCGTGTATTTATCCACCCTGTTAAACTGTAGATCAAAGGCTGTGTCTTTGCGTGCATATCTGCATGATCTTGTATCGAACAATAGAGGAGCTGCTGAGAAATCGAGGCAGGGTCGCTGAGAAAATTGGCAAAGGAATACTGACAGTTTTTCTTTGTTTCACATTAAACTCCAAGTTGGTGATCGCCTCAATAAGCATTTAAATATGTTTGTTATTACCATATAAAATGTATATCCATACTCCAAATATATACCATATATTTTATTTTTTATTTGTACCATATAATACAATGCCATTGCTCCTAAAGAGATCAGAAGGCCTGTTTGCTCAAATACAGGGGACAAAAATGAACGCAAAATAAATGCCAATTGCAAAAGAAATAGGGCTGTTGCAGAGTATTTATAGTTAGTTATATAGGTTGTCCTCGTCCTCTCCACTGACTGGGTTACAGAAGTATTCTGCACACTGAACTTTGAAGGAACTCAAAACGTCATTCATTTACAATCTGTGCACAAGTGTAGGCAAGGTGAATCACTTCACTGTGCACTTGTCTATGCATGTGTATGTAGTAGTTGTTTATGCCCATTGACTGATAACTTTAACTATGAATAGTTTCTCAAAACACAGAACATCAGAAGTGGTGGTGTTTTCTAGTGGTGTTGCTCTGCACAATTTGACTCTTAAACTTAATGAATGCACTAACACATTCATTATATCCATTATGTGTTTGGGAATGTCCTTTGTTTCTGTTTCCCTTGTGGCCCGATGTTTCATATCACACAGATTTTTGTTGGCGAGTGCAAAGGCTTGAGCGGGTCAGTGGCCCTGGCCCGGGTAGGAATGCAAGCTGGAAAGCTGTGAGCAGAGCTACAGTGACCCAAGTGTGTCAGTCTGTCTGTCTGTCAGCAAATCTGTCCTCCCACTGCCACTCGACTGACTAAATCCTCCACCGCAAGTCAACCCAGCATTCTTTCACATAGTCACATAGAAAAAAAAAGCCAAACAACTGGCCAAGAGTTGAAGTCGGGATGAAAGACGTGCTGTCTAGCTTTTCCAAAAGGAGAGAGGAATGGAGAGTGTGTGTGTGTTAGAGAGAAAGTTAATGTTGCCAAGAGTAACAAAAAAGAGGAAGAAAATAGAAAATAGTTGGAGTGAGATGGACTGGGTCAGGGAAAGTTAGTAGATCAGGGACCCATTCACAAAACTTCTTCATACAAGCACCCCTGCAAGCCAGTAAAACACTGCAATAGATAAAGCAGCTTTTTCCACTGTTGCTGTTTTTTTTTTGTTACCAGATCATAAGCACACAGAAGCACCAAGCGTGTGCACTTTACAAACCACAACTGACAAATCCTACTCGTTACACCTTTAACTAGTTGATAAGATTTCTTAATTGTATTGCAAATACAATTTAAATGCCAGAACAGTACATTTTCTTCACTTTGTGAAATGTAAACATCTTGTTCTGCAAAACTCTAAACAAACTCTAAAATGAACGTTTTAAATGATAATAATAACACAAACAGCTATACATGAACTTTGCTTTGATTTGAATGAGTATAGTATGATACTGGAGTGTATATTATTATCCCATGAACCAAGGATAGATGTAGGAATAGAAATGGAAAAAATAGCAGCTCTTCACTGAAGCAGGATGCATCAAGAGAAATAACATGTGAAAACAGTGAATATGAGTCAGTGGAAAGACAAGGATTGTGAATGCAGCCCCTCTTGAGGAGAATGAAAATGGAACGAATGACTGTAGTTGTGACCGAAGTGTGTTATCCCACTGCTGAGGAACAAAGAGGAGAAGATTAATGTTTACAAAGGATTTTCCTCATTCTGTCAATCTCAGCATTGCATTGGAAACAGCTCTTTTGAAACTGTCCATCTGGTACGTATGTGCGTGTGTGTGTGTGTGATTACTTACCATGGCAGAGGGCAGAGGGGCTGACAGGGCAGCCTCCTTGGATCAGATGGAGTAACAATCAAGGTTAAAGAACCACAGGGAGTCTGTTCTTCCAACACAATCTATGTAAAATGCATGCCTATGCTGCAGCTGTGTAAATAGCCGAGAGGGTAACGCACAGCGAAAAAATGTATCTTCGAAAACTGAGATTAAAACGTGGAGACACATGCTGGTAAAAGATGTATCAGTAACCTGTTGTTGTATGTCTGTTTCAGGGTACTTCTGACAGTGGTGGCAGTCCTCTCATCATATTCCATCCATTTACTGCTCAAGTCATCCGGTATTGTAGGTACGTATGGGGCCTGACGCTCTGCATCTTCTTCTTTACCGCTACAATGTCATTTATGACGCCATGGTGGTGTCATCTGCAAAACAGCAAAACCCTCAATGCTCCATAGTCTCTCTTAAATCTAGCCTTACTAAAAATTCATAGGCCTCATTTGTATGGTTTTAACATGTGCAACAAAAGCTTTTTATCTGGTATTTGTGGCTCAGGTATTCGTGCGTATGAGCAGCTCGGCTACAGGGCCTTTGGGACCCCGGGGAAGATGGCAGCAGGTATTGCCATCACACTGCAGAACATCGGAGGTGAGGTTGCACTACCATCTGTGCACACACTTACACATGCACACATTTCTAAAATGTCCTCTGACGTTTCTGGTATAATACTCATAGTACTCTATGATTTTGTTGAGAGGGATTAACATGTGGCGTGCTTCTGTGTGAGGGTGCTTTCATTGTTACGCTGTGCTCACTGCCTAAGCCTCTGTGTGTTTGACTCCTTACTCATTAGTGTGTTTGTATCTCCCTCCCACAGCCATGTCCAGTTACCTGTACATAGTCAAATATGAGTTTCCTTTGGTCATCCAGGCCTTTTTGAAGGTGGATAACCCAGCAGGGTGAGTAGTCAACGCACAACATACAAGTTTTCATTCATACTGCGCAGTAAAAACATAGAGATATGTCAAATGGGAAGGATGTGTAGTTAAATGTTCATGTAAAAAGGCATTTAAAAATCAAATACTGCACTTGACTTGAGTCAGAGGAGCATGTTTTAAGTTGTAGTCCCTAAGATTTCACGTACTAGTTGATGAGTGACACTGATGGTGACTGGTGGTAACTGCAAGTGGAGTAAAACACGACAGCAAACATTCCTTTAGAAGCTACTTTGTCAAAAATCCAATAAAGGAGCAACTAGTTGATCCATTTACAGCACAGACAAACAAACTTGTGTTGTTTTAACAGAGGTAAGACCAAAAAAAATTCTGTCATATCAAGAGCAAACTTACTTAATGCTCAACACAGTACACACGGGTACAAAGAGAAGCATAACATACAGGCATTGGCTTGGGCATGGTGGCAAAGGTGTACACTATCACAAACAACTTAAACTTCTTTATATGGAAGTAATAACAAAATGTCAATATAAATAAAAAAACGTCTTAAAGGATTATTGCTGAGAAATGCGGCTCATGAACAGTATCACTTTTCCATTCTTGTTTATAAGAAAAGTTAGCTGTTCAAATAGATGCATGTTGTCCGCCTGGAATACTGCACGATTCACATATTTTTCTACTCAAAGTAAAAAACAAACAAACAAAAAAATAATAAAATAAAAATAAAAGTAATTCTACACACTTGAAATGCCTTCCTGCATGTACAAAGATTTTAGCTTCCACAGAGTAGTCCTGTCAGGCTGTGCCAGTTGGCGGGCCCTGTGCTGCTCTGGATGTACTGAGCAGCTGGCGTGAGAACAGCTGTGATAGTGACCCTGGAGGAGGAGAGCAGCACGGCCACTGAGAAACACTCACATCAAAACACAGCTAGACTCCATGGCTGAAAACGTAAACTGTGGGATATCACTGGCCAGTGCAGGTGGCCTCAGAGACAAACAACACTCACTTCCTTGGATGGGACTGTGAGTGTGATGTTAGCCCCTTACCCCTTAAACCTTACCCCAGTTAGAACCTGTCCTCACCTACTTTTTGATTTTTTTGCAGTTACACAAGAGCAGCGCATCCCTGTTTAAATTTAGAGTTTCGTGGAAGAGTTTGTCTCAGGAGGTTTGTCCCCTTGTGTCAAAATGTGGAGTGAAACGATGGCATTTTGCTGCTTCTCACAAAAATTACAACAGAAGAAAAAAACAAGCAAGTGCTGGTTTCAGTCTTTATGGATGAGATTTAAGATTGCTACTACACTGCTTTCAATGCTGCTCATAAATCTTCAGACTGACATGTCCAACTATATATCCACTATGAAAGTGACATAGAGTGACAACATGTCCACGTTGTTTTCTGGTGTCAGCTCTGTTTTCCCTGTGTAGCATCACTCAGCGCTGTTGGCCATAGTCGACAATCACTGTTTATTTGAAATGACAGACTAGATTGTCCCAGTGGCATTTCATCCTGTCAGTGGGTGTGTTTGTATTGCTAAACTGTACAGAGGGAGGAGAAAATAGCAGGGACACTTGAATTCAGTGAAATAAAATACAATAGCTCTGCAATGAACACTACTTTGTCATCATCAGTTATACTAAAATGATAGAGCTTATAATTATATCTGAAAATGAATTTTGGCTTACAATGTTCTGTTTCTGTTGACTGTGTATAAAAATAATTATTATTGGATTTCACTATTAATTCAAATTAATCTCCAGGAATTTATTTATTTTGAAATGAAATAAAAAAAAAAGGTATAAAACACAGTCTAAAGTCAGATGGAAAAACAAGGAAAATTAAATAATAAAAATAGAATTTTCACTTACACTAACTTTTTATTATATTAATTTGAGGGACTCTGTTAGTGCACCATCACTCTTACAGAAGGAAACAGGAATTTATGAAAGCATTGGGACATAAAAGATGATTAAATCCATTGCATTGAAACTGAAACAACCTTTTGAAAATTCTGCATGTTTTAATATATATGTGGAGTTCCTGTTGTTTTGTTCACCCATGTGTACCCAGATGGGCGTGCATCTATTTGTGTCCCTGGATGTGTGTTACTCTTAACAAACCTGACCCTGGCCAGCTCACATGCACAATCAATGAACACCTGAGGCTGTGTCGGTGTGAGTGTTTGTTTGACCAGTCAACTTATCAGAGGGCTACCAGTACTTCACAGTGGTTTGTGTATATTTGCTTGCTTCTGATACTTTGTGAGTTTCGGTGATTGTGGATTTGTGTGTTAGTAAAACTCAGTATGTTTGTGTGTGTGTGCGTATCAGTGTTGGTGAGATATAGTGTCCCTGAGCCAGATGGCCGGAGGGCAGGGTGACAAGATAGATGAGTTACTTCTTTTTGGAGATGCGTGAGTGTGTGTGTGCATGTGTGTTTAGCCGACAGATGTTGCATTTCTGCAACGCCTCCCACCTGACAAGACAAGAAATTAATCACCCCTACTGTGTCAATCTAAAAATAATTCATAGAGGTTTGTGGCCCGGATGTGGCTGTGGATGAGTAACATGAGATATGTTGTGCCAGTGGAGTCTGTCTGTTACGTGTTTTGCAAAACCTCTTATTCAGGTCTTTTATTCTGTCCAAAAAAGGTATTTTCAGTTGTTGCTGTGGAATATAACTATGCCTTTCCATAATGTTTAGTTTACATGTTGTCCTGTGCCAACATTTTTTTCCTTCAGGTCTGCCTTTTTCCTTCCACTGTTTCTCTGTCAAATGTGAAGATATTCTATAGTCTAAAAAATACTCCTAAAACAAATGTTGTAATTCCTGTATAATAACTTCTCCTAAAAACATTCCCATAAACAATAGTAGGACGTGACCTCTGTGTCCCAGCTACAGCCACAGGTCTTAGTGTCCAGGAGTTCACGGAGCAAAGAGGCTTATTTTTTTCCACTCCAGATATTTGATTTCAGGGAAACAGGTTGTTTGTGTTCATTTCTGTTCGACTGTTAATAAAACCACTTGGTGTAGCCGTGGAGATGGAAATTAATTCCCAATCAGCAGCTTTGCTTTTTCCACTGCCTAAGCCTTATTTGTGTGCCCCTCGCTTCCTTGCCGTCCACATACTTCTCCTCTCCTGTGTCCGATCGATCAATAACACAGTGTAAACACTTAACAAAATTGAGATTGAGTGGAGTGCTTGAGTTGAGTAATTCCAGATCAATGCATTTAATGTCTCTCTGCCTCTCCGCAGCGAATGGTTCCTGAATGGGAACTACCTCGTGATCATTGTGTCCGTTGCAGTAATATTGCCGTTGGCCCTCATGAAACAGCTAGGTGAGTGTTTAATATCATGTTCTTCCTCCAGTGGGATACCCATCTCATTGGTGTTTCGGTCTGGGTTTACTAAATCCTGTGTTGTTACTTTTTGCATGATTAGGTTAAAGTGAGACTGTATACTGTACTATACTAGTACTGAATGAAGATAAAAATATGATGAAAAAATCTTCAGGTATAAAACAACGTGTACATTTCTGACCTCTGTAGGCCTTCTTACTTTTTTCCCCAACATCCTTCAGGGTTAGAGGCAGAAAGGGACCATGGGGCTCATAGGGTTTCTCTAGTAGCTCGCTCAAGGACACTTCATCCAAGGGGATGTTTGTCACCATCAAAGTTGGAGCCTTGGTCTTGTGCTTGAAAAGCAATTTCTCATAACTACCCTCAAACCTGGGTGACCATATTTTCACCCTCTAAATTTCAACTACTGCCATTCCTTGTATCTAAATATCATTGTGAGTTAACAATTACTGTTACTAACGATCAGGTCACTGACTACAGACGATGAAATTTGGAACTGAAACTGACAAACACACCTGCATTTATCACTTATTGGCATAGGTGCCATGAAGGTAACAAAATGAAAATCTTCTACGTTATAACTTTAAATCATGAATGATTTCACTGAGTAGGCAAGTCTGGTGATCGTCAACACGCTGCCAGATTGATTTAAAAATAATCATCCCAAATAATGATCGTGTTTCACGAGGTTGGTCGAATGCTGCTCTGTCTGTGTAATTCACAGTGCTTCGGATGAGCGAGAACATGAAACAAACAACAAAAAAAAAAAAAAAACAGATGGAAAACAGAAAAAAAAATACCCAGTTTGGAAGTGAGAAAAGAAGGCGTATTGGCTGACCTCTTGCAAGAAGCCCATCTCCCGCCGAGACATGAAGGACAACAGAGCCAGTCGAGGCAGTCGAGTAATGAGCTCCGACTCTCAGCACATTAAATCAGCCTAGGCCACCCCAAGGCTCGAAGAGCATTCGCCAGAAGATACAGTTCAGCAGGAAAATCCTGCTTAACCTTACTAGCGATTAGTTGTTACTGTAAATCAGAGAGGGGGGATATTATACATAGCTTGAGTTTGCTTCTTCCATATGCTGGCTTTAATGTAATGTGTTTCAGATTAAGCACAACTACGTAATCCCAGATAAGAGAAGTGCTAATGAGGTTTCTTCTTTTAGGATACCTGGGATACACCAGTGGCTTCTCCCTCAGCTGCATGGTTTTCTTCCTCATTGCGGTATGTGCTCTGACTCTTTTATGTGCATTTAAACCAGACAGCTTGTCCTGCTTCTTGTCTGTTGGCAGAGACATCAAGGCAGCATATTCAGATCAGTCTCTGACATGATTTTTTTCTTCCACCTTCCCACCACCTCTTTAGTATTCCCCATGCCATGGACTAATGTTTGCACGCTGCAGTTCCAGGCTGTGTTGGTTCTCTGTCTTTCTCTGACCTAGTTTTGGCTGTGTGAGCTGTAATCCACCATCTCTCTCTTCCTCCCTCTCTCTCTCTCTCTCTCTCTCTCTCTCTCTCTCTTTTTCTGGCTCTCTCTGTGCCATATTTTCTGCCTATCTGTGTCCCACAGCCTTTTTGCCTGTTTAACACTTCTTCTCTCAACTGTACAGGTCATCTATAAGAAGTTCAACACCCCTTGTCCATTTGTGGACTTTGCATTAAATGGCACTGCCGGTGGACTGAATGTCAGTGCCACCGATCCTGGCGGGGAAACTGATTCTGCCTGTATTCCCAAAATGGCCAACCTCAACTCACAAGTAGGTTCATGCATGTCACTCAGTCTGAAAGTGCAAATCCACCTTCACTGCCATGGCCACTGACAGGCACCCACTGATGTCATCTTCAGCATGCTGCCAGTGACAGTTCACAATCCAAGCATGGAAATCACACTTGGTTTTAAGCATTCAGTTGCACTCAAGAGGAGATAAGGGCTTTTATCAAGCTGTTAATGACAGACAATAGTCTGCGATTAATGCGAGGATCAGAGATGGACAGCGACCTCTGAGCTGTCGACTCCTGTCGGCAGAACAACATAAATTGCTTTGGCATTCTGGAGCTTACACTGAGATCATCAAGTCTGCCCTTTGTGGGCCAAATGAGTGAACTGGGAAAGAGCTGACACCCCGTATTTTTTACACACAGTACATACCTTCACAGCAGGAGAGAACTCTCGCTTCAATTTGTTTGATTGCGTCATTATAATACTTTGTTTTACAGAAACAGTTTTACCTCCCACAGCTACTGACGATCCTATCAAGTCTTGATTAACATCTCTTAAAAGTGTACTTTCCTAACTCAGGCTAGTAAGTTCAGTTTTTGCTGCTTAGCAGCTCATAAGTAAGGCATTCTTAAATAGGCTAAAGCTGGTTCGCAGCCAGGCCCAAGTTAATCACAGGCAAACAATTAGCTCTCTGTGATGTGTCTGTGGGAGTAATGGGCAGTAAAGCGCGCGGTTGGTGGTAAGACGTCTTGGATAGTGCTGCTGTATCTATGGTGACCTGTCGGGGTTCATTTTCAGACGGCCTACACCATCCCCATCCTGGCGTTCGCCTTTGTGTGCCACCCTGAGGTCCTGCCCATCTACACAGAGCTGCGCAAGTATGTTCTTACAATGGGGCAAAAAAACTAGTGCCAACTTTTGAACAAGAAATGAGATGCATAACAAAGAGGGAAAGCTACTGTGTCTGATTTGTGCTTGGCTGATCATAAACTAGTCACATGCACTGCTTTCACTTTATTTTGAAATGCGTTGGCACCGCTTGTATGACGTAGCATGTTGTAAGTTTTAAATTTACCATCCTGCTTTGAATCACTGTTGCTTGTCTTCCCAAGATTAATTGTGATGTGTTATTGAATCTTTGAGGCGTAATCCTGCAACAAAAGCAGCCCCGCAGCTGAAGATGGTATTTCACAGTAACTGGGCTGCGTGCTTTCTGTACGGGCATAAACAGCTATTTGACAGTGGATGCCCCAATGTTATGTGTGTGTTTATGTTTTTTTTTTGTGTGTGTGTGTGACATCACATGGCAATATCTTCTGATTTCAGTCCCACCAAGAAAAAGATGCAGCATGTGGCCAACATCTCCATTGCAGTCATGTACAGCATGTACTTCCTGGCTGCCCTTTTTGGATACCTAACTTTCTATGGTGAGGCCTGGTCCTCCTGCAGAATATTCTGTCTTATCTATTCAGTCATTTTTGCTACACTTCCTAACTTTGCTCCTTTATTTGTTTGTGCTTCTAATTAGTGAACTGTAACCATGCCACACATTTTTTCTTCCAGCAGCACATAATTAAGTCTGTTACAGAATAAAAGTGATGCTGCAGGCTGAGAAGATTCATGATGCATTTTCCCCCTCTAGTGGTCATATTGTAGGTCTAACAGTAACCACATGTACTGCTAATGCACTCCACTGAAAAGACTTAATAATTTCTAAAGGTGTTGACTTAATAATTTCTAAAGGTGTCTTTATAGGTCATAGCGCATTACAAATTCATTTTTATCTGTACTTAGTATGTCAGTAAAGCATTATTCCCATGACTATTTATTATTTTATGTACCAGTTAATATTAATATGTTACTTATACAGTGATTTTATCCTA
Source organism: Amniataba percoides (assembly GCA_037176925.1). Classification (NCBI taxonomy): domain Eukaryota; kingdom Metazoa; phylum Chordata; class Actinopteri; order Centrarchiformes; family Terapontidae; genus Amniataba; species Amniataba percoides. The sequence continues at coordinate 14,919,265 of JBAJHX010000096.1, forward strand.
ATTAATTAACATTATCAGTACAAATAATGTTTTAGTTGTAGGGAAGGAGTGTTCTTCACTCAGCATGTTCTCTCTTGATCTCTTTCAGGTGAGGTGGAAGCAGAGCTGCTTCACACCTACAGCCGCATTGACCCGTATGACACTTTGATCTTGTGCGTCCGTGTGGCTGTGCTCACTGCTGTCACACTCACCGTGCCCATTGTGCTCTTTCCCGTAAGTACAATTATGCAACCCTAAGTTAACGCATCAGCTTACCCTGGCAAAATGAACAATTTTTTCTTGTTCCAATCAGGTACGGAGAGCGATCCAGCAGATGATGTTTCCCAACAAGACCTTCTACTGGCCCAGACACATCGCCATTGCCTTCACTCTGCTCACTTTCATCAACCTGCTTGTCATCTTTGCCCCCAACATCCTGGGCATCTTTGGGATCATTGGTAGGTCAGACTAACTCTTGAACAAGGGTGTTTGTAATAGATAACACACCAACAATTAGTCAGGCACAATTACTAGTAGAGACACCTTGGCAAATCCTGTCATGATCTATTTAAAGGGTAAATGTCAGTATTATGTTATATTTTTACATTTGAAGTTAAACACAGCTAGAGAAAATGCAGCAGCACTGACTCCAAGTGTTCAAATTGTCTCTACTAATTATTGTCACAAATAATTGTGTGTTTTGTCTCCTTCCCAGGTGCCACGTCCGCCCCTTGTCTCATCTTTATCTTCCCTGCTGTCTTCTACATTCGTATTGTACCCAAAGAAGAGGAACCACTGCGCTCGGTCCCCAAAATCCTGGTGAGTAATCTAATGGGTATGACAGAAAATTCTGTTCGCTGAGTTATATTTATATTAGAATAGGTGAGATTATATAAAGCTGATCTGTCTGAAAATACAGCATCAATATGAAGTAAATGCCTTGTTAAGATGCAAAAGTAATAAACACAGTGCTGAACAAAAAAAGTGGTCTGTATCTCTATCAACATTACTGAATATCATTTTGCTGCCTGAAAATGATGCATCCAGTCAGTGATCTCTCTCTCTTTATGTCAACCGCTCCTTCTCTCCTCTAGGCTGCCTGTTTTGCTGGGATAGGCTTCCTGTTTATGATAATGAGTCTCAGCTTTATCATCATTGACTGGACATCTGGCACCAGCAAAGCCAGCAGTGGTCACTAAGCACCACCTTCCATGTTTTTCCCAGGTTTTATATTGTTGATTTAGATCTGTGTTGTAATGTTACTGTTTTTACTTTGAATGATGTTCATGTTGAGGATGCCCAATCTTGTCCATTAGAAAGCACTGGCCACAGAGGAGGAGTCCAAGAAGGTTCTTTCTCAGAAAAAAAAGAAGAAGCTTCATCTCATGATGTTACATTGTACTGTGCATCCTGCCAAACGGTGACTGCAGATCCAGGCCAGTAGACTTTCTTGGACAGTGAATTTACTCAGTAGGCCAGGAGCATAATGATTGGCTTTGACATTTGGAGGCTGTGCCTTGTGAGATGGATGTAAAGCAAAAAAACAAAACAGAAAAGTAATAATATCCTGTGGAAAGCTGCTGTCTTTGTATGGCTGCCACTTTGTCAGTAGTTAGTACTGTCCCACCCTCCCTTTTTTCTCCTAAGATTATCAGTGATCTGCAAACTGCTGCTCAGATAATAATACACAATTTGATGCAGCTCCATTTTTGATGAATGACAGAAATGTATTGAAAAATAGACAAATATGTTATTGTTCTGTATTATTCTTTTATTATTTTGATGTCTGTTACTATTCCTCTAAGTTATTTGAATAATTACATCTTTGCCATTCCGTGCGACTGCAGAGAAAAGTGACGGTAAAAGCCGCTGCACAGGAAGAAAGATAAGTTAAAGGAACAGCTCAACATTTTCAGCAGAATTACAACTCACTCACTTTCTTGCAGGAAGTCGGATGAGAAGATTGATAGCACTTATACATGCACAGTAACTTTGAAGCCATAGCCAGCGACTGGTTAGTTTAGCATCAAGACTGGAAAATGTTGAACTATTCCATTTTAGGGGCATGCACACCTTTATCCTCCCGCTCCACCAACCTGTGCTGCTGCTTTGTATTTTAAGGTTTTGAGGTGTTAACAGTCTCACCTCTTACAGAGCAAGGTGCAAAACCACAGAGAGTGTGTGGTATCGCGTTGTAAGCACATTTATCATAACATTCCTACACAATATGATCTAGATGTATATTTTTTATTAATAATCATTACTTGATGAAAACCTCAGATGATGCAGTATGAACTGATGACATGATCCTGGCCTAGGTCTCAGGCAACCCATATCAGAGAGGCAGGCTTCATTTTTAAATGGGCCTTGGCTGTCCAGATCACTACATAAAATAATGCTTATATTGTGCACAGTTTTCTTTCAGTGACAAATGGTACCGGAGACCTTGTCAGTGGTATTGTACAGATCAGAGTGACAAACAAATTCAAAAGCAGAACGTAAGAAAGAAAAGTTACCGCTCAGTGTTCTTACTGATCAAGCAGGGATGTTTTTATCCTTGGAAGGGTTGATGTGTTGTTTCTGAACATTCACTGGAAGTAATTGGAGATAACCAAACGTATATAAAAAAAATACCAACTGGGTCACTTCATGAAGTGATTAGTGAAAGTTTGGTGTCTGTAAATATTTCTGCATTCCAGAAAAGCTTGATCCATAACAGATATGACGGATTATGGGATCGCTTTCTTTATAACAGTCTCGTTGGTGGTTAGCAATAGCACTTTCCTTTGATAAGCACAACTTCTGGTAGCCAATAATAAGTTGAAACACAAATGCGAGCAGTTCACACATTTGATAGATGTGATATAAGGGCATGTCCCTTTCGTGTAACTAAATCATTGATAAGCGAATTAATCTAATGTAGATGATGAGAAAATTAGCCATGTATCGATGGTATGATATGGATGTCTTCTCAAACATTACTTGAAATAATGTTAAAGTCAGCTTTCCTGTGAGCCCCTGCGGTCATTAGTTCCCTCCTCTGGTCCGCTCTGTAGATAAAACAACTTATTAGCTGGATGTACTGTTGGAGGTTTTTAAGTGTCCGTGTTGTTTAAAACAAAAGAAAAAAACATGGCTCCACTGTATTTGAACTACAGTATAGTACCTGTATGCATTTGTGTTGTTAAACCTGGACCTATAATCTCATCAGAAGTAAATTTCACGTATTCGTCTCCTGCTATTGATAGGTGAACTGTTGTTTTAAACGTCATGTTTAATGTTTATTCGGGCGCATCACTTGAATCTTATTCAGCGATGAAATGAAGATGCAAAAAACCTGTTAACGATTGATTTTTTTATTTTTTTCTTTGTATTTGTCTTAGATAGTCACTGGTTTATCATCGGTGGTATAGTTTGGATCATTTTTTGACTTCCTTGCTGCTTCTTGGCAGACAGTAGCCTACTAACTTCGAGTTGTTAGTGAGCTGGTGTACTTGCCGACATTTCACTATTTTTCTAAATGATAAATTCTGTTATACCACACTACAGTGAGTCCTGTATAGGTAAGTGAGTATTATTGTGTCAATTTGTTACACAGCAAACCTCTTTTAATCCTTTTTTTTCTTTATATCTAGATATTTGGTTGTCTTTCTGTGTCTGTATGCAGAGGGAATCATCTGAATCAGCCACTGGGGCATAACTTAGTGTTTGGTGTTGTTTAACCAATGCAAGGGTTATATTTATCCCCAACTTCCTGTTCGTAGTTTGACCATAGTTTTTTGGGCTATCTGTATGAAAAAGCCATTTGGTCAATCAAATGAGTGTAATAAGCATTTTTTTGATGGTGCACGCACACAAAACACTTCAAAACCTCACAACACGCAAAAAAAAAAAAAATACAACTAAACAAGAGTGAAGGGATACACTGTGTTAGTGGCTGATATAAGATGATCTCTGAGGACCTCTATTTAGACGTCAGTGTTGTCAGTCTCCCTACATGTGTGATTTATTGAAATGTGTATGATTGAATAGTAACATTAAATATTGACATCGGCCAGCATTTATAAATAATGTATATAAATGTATACCCTTTATATTCTATATGCATATCTAGTTTGTACAATGTAAATAGCAATTAAAGATTTAGTCAAATTAAAAAATATATGTAATCATTTTCAAAGTGCTTTTAAACCTTTTTGTCCTTCAATTCTTGTCAATTTTCTTGTATCTCTATATATTTTAATATGTTGCTGGCAGTTATTGTACTGTAAACAATGTTGCAATAAAGATAATGAGGTAACAGAACTTTGATTTTTCATCATCTGTCAGATATGACACTTTTTGTCCTCCACGTTATCAAATACTTTTGGGAAGAGGTGATTGTATGTAGACTGACTTTTAAGACTCTAAGTCTGTATCAGCAAAGGTGCCACAAGGTGGCACTATAGAGCTGTGGGACGCTGTGACATGGTTTACAAAGCGTCTACCTAAATCATCTCCTTTGTACTGGGCTCATTTTGAGACTCAGTTTTGAGTCTCAGTCATAGTCATATTTGTCTTTATAGTTAAAAGTGCTTATGCGTATTTGCATAAACCAATTTGGATGACCAATATTTAAAATACAGTGACCACTGATGCCATATTGTATTGTTTTTCTGTCATCCCTCAATGCCCCTGTGAAGCTTTGAAGTTGAAATACTGATGTTTGTGTCCTAATATAGAAATGAAGCAGAGCTTTAATCAAGTCAGGATACATTTTGTCATTTGTCACATAATGTCATTTTAGAATAAAAATCAAATAATACAGTCTGCTCACTCTACTTGTATTTCACTGAGTGGACAGTAATAATGACACTAACTTAATCATTTACTGATATACTTGGCTAAAGTATTCTAATTTGCCACTTCACTACATTTCAGAGGGAAATAGTTTTATATTTTATCTGTAAAATAGCTATATTTACAAGGAACTTTGTTGATAATATTATGTTTAAGGGTGTAAGAAGATGTTTAAAACTGGAGACAAAGGGTTAGGGTTATCATCTTATAAAATATAAAGCACTGTCACAGATGACTCAGCAGTGGCATGTAAAGTATTTGAAATTGCTCCATCTCTCAACGAGTGACAGAATTAAAATTTTGTTTACACATCATTGCATCAGTAATAATGATCCAAATAACACCTAAATATATTAGCATAGTAACCATCCTGTATGGTGAGTACTTGAAGGACATCTTGAATATGGTAATTATTCTTTTAATTAAGTTTCTTTATTATTATTATTATTATTATTGCACTTTTATCAAAGTAAACAATCACACTTTCCCAACTACTGTTTTTTGTATTTTGTCAGTTAAATGAATGAATATTGGCACAGAAAGGGGACAATGATATCAAATGAAATTGATATATTAGCACTTGCAACTGATTAAAATGTAACCTGTCATGTTTGGTTGCTTCTGGTGAGGCCTTCTATACTTTAAAAAAAGTAATACTAAAAAAAAATCAATGAAAATAGAATGAAAAAAAGACTCAAATACAACAGTGTTTCCTCATAAAATGAATTAGGAAGCACGATTTAAAATATTTTCATTAGGGAAGGATATGGGTAAGATGTTAAGTTTAGTGTTGGGGTCAATTTAACGTTTAAGATAAGAAAACAATTCTCACTTTGGGCATTAAATTACTCCGTGATCGAAGACAGGTGGCTTTATTTACCTCTCACACCTCTCTGAGGTAGTGTGGGACGCCGGACTACGTTTCCCGTGAAGCACCGCGGCGTGGGCGGTCCCCTCGCCGCTGCGGCGTAGCTGGGAGGTGACAGCGCCGTCTCGCTGCTCGTCGAGCGAAGAGAGAGAGAGAGAGAGAAGTTGGTTGACGGCGGCCCGGGTGTGGCTTCAAACGTGATAAATCTGAAGCGCTGGGAAAGAATGCGCAGCGGCGACAGGCTCTAAAAGAAAACCTACAGAAAAGATAAAAACAACAGAAGATACAAAGTAGCGAGGAGGCGTCCTGTGAGGGGAGGACAGCGAGAGTCAGCAGGAATCCGTGAGCTCGGTTTTCAACAGCTGGAGTACTTTTTTTTTCTTTCTCTTTTCTTTTTTAATGCTAAACTTCGTGGCCATTTTTTTCGCGAGTGTAACCTGCTGTAATGACTGTCTGCTAATGTGGGAACTGCCGAAATAGCCGAAAATTAAAAGAAGAAGTTCTCAAGCGTTTTGGGGTTTTTTTTTTTGGTTTGTTTTTGCTCTTTTTTTCAGCAGCTGGGCAACTTCTTCTCTCTCTGTCCAGAAACCAATGCTGCTGACCGACTGACCGAACAAACCAGCGTCTTTCTCTCTGTTTATTTGGGAGAAGAAAGATAAAAAAAATCTACCTGACTCCGTTAAAGCGACTCATTTGCTGTTTTTTTTATGATTTTCCTTCACGTTTGTCGCCGCTTGTCAAAAAGGGAAGTCGCCGTACTCAACTTCAGCCCTCGTTTTTAAAAGAAAACCGGGGGAGGGAGTTTTTTTCTCGGACTCTCTCGTTCACGTAGATATATCATTAATTTTTTTCCCCAGGTGATATTTGCCCCACTAAACAGCAGTCCTGAAGCGCGCACTGGGAAACATGGGGTGTACAGTGAGTCAGGAAGACAAAGCCGCGGCCGAGAGGTCTAAAATGATTGATAAAAACCTGAGAGAAGATGGAGAGAAGGCGGCGAGAGAAGTGAAACTGCTGCTGCTGGGTGAGTAGTCTGTCTCAACACTCACTGTGGGCTGCAAAGACAGAGAGAGAGAGAGAGAGGGGAAAAAAACGGGGTGGCACTTTAAGGTTTCCAAAATGGATTGTGCAACAGCGTGAAGGACTTAATGTGACACAAAAGGGAGTTAAATGTTTAATCAGTGCTATAAATAGTAAAAAAAAAGTCCTTGAAAAATGTGACCTTCATTCCTCTCTTGTCACTCTGTTTATTGAAAATGTTTTCCCTTGAATTGAGTTGTCTGAGGTGTTCATCAGCCTCCTGAGTGGTCACAAACGTGGCAGCAGAGGGGTGTGTTCATGTCCTGTGCACTTGCCACTGCACACATGTTTCAAAGGGAGCTCGGCTTTGTGCACTTTGCCTCCAGGTAAACATGTGAGGCTCTGTTGGGAATGTTTGGTGGGACATCATCATCATCTTCATCATCAGCAGCAGCCCTGGGGCACACGTCCCTGTCCGGCAAAGGGTGTGGGGAAAGGTTTGTGAAGAGCATGTTGAGTTAGACCTCAGAGGAGAGTTTTTTTTTTGGCAGAATAGTTAGAATAAGCAGTGTTGCGTTTTGAAGTGGTTTCTTCCCACTAGCACTGAGCTGAGGGGTCAGACACTGCAGGGTCTGGTTGATAATGAGTGGGCTGCTGTTTGGACAGAGGGTGAACACCCCTGTGTGTTCCCAGCACTGGCTAGAGCACTTTCACACACTTATATACACAAACAAGTGACTGAAAGAGGGAATCACTCTCTCTCAGGCTTTAGATGCCCCCCTGGCTTTTTAACTCTGTGTCTTAAGTGTTTTAAAATGTGATAGTTTGGGGTTTACTTCTCCCTACGTCATACACACCATTTTCTACTTCCCTACTTTATTCGGCTCCTTTAAGCTTTAAAGCTTCACTTGCTGTGTAGCTGAGAGATGTTGGAAAAAAGGAAGCGGCAGTTCTGACTGGCAGTTTAGCTGGTAATTGTGTGAAATAAAAGTTGAAATTAGTAAGTTCCTGCTAAATGATGCAGGCATGTTTCAGCTTGTGCTCGTTGAATCACGCTGCAAAAGTTAGTCCAGTCACAGCCTTGCGGGAATTGATGTGATTGATTTTGTGACACCTTGCTGAACATAATGCTCAGGTTCAAACTGACATTGATCTTGCGAGCATTATTTAGATTTTATTTTGCACCACTCTCCCTTCTTTCTATACATTTTTTGAAACTTGAATAATGTGGCTATTTAGTGTGCACGCAGCACTCAGTACAGCCCATGTGTTGTGGAACAGCTTTAATCATTAAACTGATTTGTTGTCCTCTCACCTGACAGAAAACAGAAAGTTCTGCTTAGATTGATAGGGAACATATACTGTGCTTTCTCTCCTGGGGCTTTGAAGAGACGGCTGGTTGTGAAGTTGTGCCCCTGGTTGGAAGGCTAATTGCATACTCTGCTCTGTACATCAGGTTTCCTATCAGTAATTACCATCCGGTGCAGTGTGTGGGGTTGAGGGGAATTATAGGAGAGGTCTGAATTTGAACTGAGGGTGCATGATTTTTATTATCATTGTGTTTATTTATTTTGTGTTTGTGAGACTCGTGTCATGCAAGTATGACAGAGTTTTCCTTTCACTTGTAGTTAGAAAACATGTCACAGCATGCAGAGTCCAAATATAAACCTGGAATGTCCTTTAGGGGATTTCTGGTCTCTAAAAAATGAAATTTACATCCCATTTATCTGCAGGGTAAATGCAGTTGTGCATTAGTAATACCTTTCAAGATAAAAGAAATATATATTTCTTGCACTTTGTGTTCCATGATTGTCTTTTTGCTCAGTGCTGCTGACTGACTTAAATTAAAGACAGTGTCTCAGGTTAATTGCATTATTTTTTTCTTGGGAGGTTTAATCCGTCAAATAAAGGATGTTTTGTCGCAGTCGTAACTATAATAATTATCTGTCTGCTGAGTAGCAGTATGTGCAAGAGAGGTGTGACATCCCTTGAGGTGCTACATCGCGCCTCCAGATATGCTTTTCAGTGCTCACATCTGCTGCCGTGGTATCTGTTGGAGCAGCTGATGAAAGTCTCACTGCTTCCTAAAAGGCTGCACCAGTAAGCACCTTGTGCTTCTGTCCGTTGTAAACTGTGATCCCATGTCCCTCTTAAAACAAACTCAAGAGGGGTGGGATTCAGCTTGAAAGATGATGCCTCGTTTCTGCTCTGAGACAGATGCGGAAATGATGCATCTGTCTTTGAATCAACCCCCGAATCACAGCTGCCCTCCAGGAAGCCGAGGAAGTCTAACCACGAAACAAGAAGCAAAATGTCAGCACTTCATATTTAACCTGGCGTAAACAAACAAATGCAAAAAGAAATTTCCATGGTAACTTCTTTTCCCAAATTATGCCTCACCACAAAGATAAGTCTAAATGAGATTGTTTTGTCTTGTTAGTTGTCCCTAGAGAACGCCATTAGTTAATGTAGCTCCGTTGAGGCTTACGCTTTCAGTTAACAGGAAGCACTCATTCACAGGTTTCCCTGCTGATTCTGGTCTTTGATTGACATTTAATCTCCTCCCCCGTCCACAACAAAAATGTTGCTGCTCACTTCACTTGATTTCCTCCACCCCTCAGCTTACCAACTGTGTTTTTTTTTTTCTGCTCAGCACAAATGAAAAGTTCCTTTGGGCACGGTGCTCTGCTTAAACTGTGATAACAGCAGTCTGTTAGTTGGAAACATCTCTGTGTGATTCACTGTAAATGCATACACACACACACGCACACACACACACACATTTCACTGTTAATTGTACATAAACACACTCGCTCAGCGGTTTGACAGGCAGTGCTGTTATGTAAATACGTTAGCATACTGAATGTATGTATTCTGCCTGTGGGCACAGTAGAAAGAGACATCTACTTCTAACATGAATATATAAATGTTGTACTAAAATATCCTGTGTAAGCATGCACATTAAAGACATGTGGAGCACACGTGTGTCGTGGAATACACCCTCTTCCTCTGGCAGCTGTCAGTTTGACAGGGTTAGGTGATTAACGAAGGAAAATAAAGACAGTTTTATCAGGCTGCAGTTGGAAAAAAAATGCTGATCTTGTTCTTAGAGGAGAAACATTGGTCTATTTTAAGTCATAAAACAACTTGTATGGCAGCACTGTTATTCATTTCCAGTGAGGATACTACATTTAATGTTCCTTTATGACATGATGTAGAAGGCATGCATGTACACATTATAGGTTCAGTTTATGGCTTGGTCGCTGTTGCTACAGTGTCAAAGTGGCTTGGATTTCATAACATAGCTCTGCACTGCCACTGCAGTGAGGGTGCCACATGTAACAATGTAAGGCTGACATACTGTTTAGCCTGTGGCCGTATTTTATTCATGATCAAAGCATTGAATGGTTAACTTAAAATGAAGGCTGGGAAGGATGGGAAATGTGCTGTTAATGTTTTCAGGCTAAGAATATATTATCTCTGTATAACATGTATGTGAAGAGAGGCTTGTGTAACTCTGACACGGTCACCTTGACTGTTTTTTCCTCAAATACTGGTCTTTATTATGAACCAACGATGATTTTTTTTAACAACAGACTGAAGAAAAGACACATGACATGAAACCAGTCATTTTCTCTTCCTCTTTTCTGACTGGTCTCTGCGGCGTTCGTGAGGATGCTCACTCATTAAACAGCATACTTTGCTACAGTCAGGAAGAAGGGAAATGGACTTCCACTAAAAAAACTGAAATAAATCAGGGCAGATACTTATACAGTACACAGTGATGTGGAAAACAATGAACAGTGTCTAAAATTTACTGTCAAAATCAAGAAGAAACTCTTGTACCGAACCCCCTAGAGATCAAAAGGAGTTTGCTGATGTATTTGTGGTTTGACTGCCGGTTTTAAACACCTGCTCGTTGAATCTGGGACTTGGTAACAGTTTATCGTGTTATCTGCTGTTGAAAACAGTAGTGTGAGGTGTCTCTAAGTGTAACACAGGCAACTGAAAAAACAGTGGCACGGCAACAGCCACCTTTCATCTCAACATCACTCTTAGAGAGGTCACACACACACACGCACTTCTCTCCCCCCATTAACAGGAGCTTTATCACAGTAATATGTTACACATTATGCATATTTAGTTCATATTTCTAGTTAGGCTTTCTAGGGAAAATATCTCCTGTGTTAAGTAACAATGTTCTGGTGAAGCGCTAGCAAAACTTAATATTACAAGCTGCAACCATTTTTTTTATTGTAATAATTAATTTTATCCCCGACTGATTAGTTTGACTCGCTAGAACAACGTTGTGAAATTAGAGCCTGCCCATTTGCGTCACACAAGGATTTTCCTGGAAACGTTTATCTCGTCTCGCAGCTTGTGTCACATCACCTGGATGGAGGTTTGACCGCAGCTGGCCATCAGATAAACTTAAGGTATGAAAATAATTAGAGGTTAGCTTTTTCAGAAATGGTCTTTTAAAGGCTCAGACAGTAATGTAATATATAACGCATTCCTTTGAATCATGCTGGTCAAGACCATGACATTAAAGAAGATGGAGATCTATTTGCTATACTGTAAATTGTACCCTTGAGACATATTAGAGAGAATGAGCTGTTGAATAGGAACACAGACACACACATCACTCTCTTTGCTCACTACAGTTTAATTTGTGTGTTAATTCATTTAGATGTTACTGTATTTTATTTCCTTGTTTAAACGAAAGGCACACAGTCAAACACGCTGGGGTGAGATTTTAGCTCGCCTGATTTTATTAGGCTGTTACCATCTTCAAAGACGATTGCCTCCCATCAGCTCCAGGAGAACAAACCACTACCTTCATTTCTCTAAAATGCTTTGATTAGGTAACTTTCTCAGAGGTTAGCACTGCAGACACAGTATTGATCAGAGAGAGGGCCTCTATCGACTAGCTCTGCCACCGCTACCATTTGTGCAAGCCATCAATCTAAGCCGAGTTAAGCTGGGAAACCTGAGCTACAGCCGCTGCGATAGCAGTGTTAGAAAGGCAGAGAGCTCGAGCCCCTCTCTGATCTGATCCCGTTATTATCTCTTTGCCAGTTGGTGATTAGAGCTGTTTGAGTGGTCTACAAAACTCCGGACAGCTGCACCTTTCAGGCCCAATTTCCCGTTTCCTCTCATGGCTCTCTAGGTTAAATGACTGTGATCAGAAATACACAGGAGAAGTAAAACTTACTAGGAATTAAATGGCACAAATGCAAGACCTCCAGAAGAACTCGCTCACTACACAACTACACTCCTTATTTTTCCTCTCACACCTGTCTATTTTGTCTTGAATGAATGTTTTAGCAGCACTTTGTAGCCCTGACTTAAATCTCCAGCATAGTCACGTATTTACTGTAGATAGTCATGTTTGATGACAACACAGGGTGACATGTTGTGCTGCTGGTCAGCCTGTGTGGTCACTGCTGCATAGTTCCTCCCTCTTATTAAAGTCAGTGTCTGAGTTTTAGTGGGTGTCAGGTGTAATTACAGTTGGCTGATTATAGAGACCCAGGTTTCTCTGGCAAAACCGAGTCAGACTGACCTGCTTTACAGGTAGACGGGACAATCTCACAGCTCCCTGACAAATCTCGTCTGAACATCAGCAACTTAGCAGGTGCATTTGTAACTGATATTTTCAAGTGATATCTGCGAAAATGTGCCAATTCTACAAAATCAAGATCAACAAGAGTTATTGGGTGACTTGACCGTGTTTACTCAACAATCTGCACCACAGCACTGCCCAATTACTTGTGTGACGCACTGGATAGCTGATCTGCGAGTGTGTATGTGAAGGGGCTGAATATCCTGCAATTACAGGGAGAGCTCCAAAGATAAAGCCTTCTCCTGCAGACTGTGTGTCTGTGTGTGTCTCAGTGCAAGTCCACTGGGACAAGAATGCATCATCTCTGGAAATACTGATCGCTTAAAAATCCTCCACTCACTGCCTCAGTTTCTACCTCCGCACATAGTGGATATCTCTGCTTTAAATGCACTTATTCCTACTGCTTCATAAAAATGCTGCAGTAGCATAGAGTTGAATATTTTAGCAATAAGAGGCCGTTTGTGGTCTTTTGTGTGTGTGTGTGTGTGTGTGTGTGTGTGTGTATGTGTGCATGTGTGCATGTGCGTGTCTCCACAGGTGTGTGTGTATGAGATGTGCAGCCTCCTGGATTAACCTTGGCTCTGGTCACCAGAGGGTGTGAAGAAGTTTGACACGGGACCAGATCACAAGGCTAGTTCTCTGTGCACGCCCTTAACCTCTGATAATGTGTGTAGGAGGGGGAAGTAGACACTGCAGCATGCAGACCTGCAGACAGTTTGCACAGACACAGGAACTGTTGCAAAATGCAAAGCTGCTTGACTGACAAGACATGAGAACGTAAGATCGAGTGTGAACATTATTTTCATTTTTCATTGTTCTTAAGGGTCAGTTTATCCAAATTACAAAAAAACCTCACTCATTTAAGATTTCATTTTGTATGAAGCTTTTCCACTCAGACTGGACAGTCAGTCCAGTACAAAGAATGAATACAAGAGTACAAGTACAAGAATTTCCCTTGTGGTGCTCAAAGCACTAAAACATTAGTCAATTTGTTTTAACAGAAGTGATGTAATTCTGGTTATTTTGAACAGCTGGCATACCTCACGCTTCAGTAGGACCTTTTCCTACCAAAGATTTAAATACAAAATGATAAAGAAAAAAAACTGTTGATTATCAGTGAGGACATGAGGGGTCTTTCTTCCATATTTTTTCCCCCACGTTCCAGGGCCAAACCTTTGCGTTCCACTTTCAACCCAAATGTGACTGGCATTATTCTGCTGAGTCCACACAGTCCTCCTGCAGTGCTGCTTATTTTGCTAGTACTGAAAAACACAATTCACTCCACAAGTTCAAGACCCCCCTCTCGCATAGAATCACAAGAAATGTCAAAGTTCCCCTCTTTATGTTGCTTACATTTTCAAGTGCCTTGGGGAAGTGGGGAGTGGGAGTGGGGGCTTTCTTTGTCTGACCAAGTCGTTAAACACATACAGCAAACCATTATCCCCTCTCTCCCCTCCCACAATCCATTTCCTTCTTCTTGCCATTATAGGAAATGAGCTCACTTCACTTCCTCTCCATCCTCATCGGGTTATCCTGTCATTTTTCTGCTCTGGAAGGTCTGGTCTTAGTCCAGCCTGCACTCTCGGCTTTGTGTCTGAATGTATATTGAAAACACAAAATTATACTTTAATGGTCAAACGTCAAGTCCCTCAGGGAGAAAATAGCACCAGTTTTCAATGGAGGCTCTGACTTGTTGGTCAGGAGAAGTGGGCAGCACTTGCCTGAGTGCAGTGAGGTGTGGATGAAAAGGGAAGAGAGCTAGGGCATTGTGATTGTTTAATATGCGGCAAAATCGTAGTAGAAAAGCTCATGAGATCATAAGTGCGGGTGGGCCACAGTTCATATTTAACCAAGTGGAAGATTGAGTGTGTCTGTGTGATCAGCAGGGCGGCTTCACTCAGCCACAAATATCACTGCTGCCCTCGTTCACGGTGCAGCCATGGTTTGATCCTCTCAGTCTCTTCATCTCTGCTTTTAGTACAGCTCAAATTCGTTCTAGGTGGTAGAGAAAACTTTGGAGGACACAAAAGCAAAAAGAGTGCTGAAAAGAGGGCCAGACAGTTTGTAGGTGATGAGAGGGCGAGCTACATCAGAGATTTAATCTTGCAAAATGTCGTCAGCAGGTGGTATGACTATATCTCTGTGTTTTGTACCAAGTGACAGCGTGCCGCTGCGATGTGAAATGGCGCCGTAGACGAAACTGTCAGAAAGCAGACGGCAGAAGAAAGGGAAGACTCTTCCAAAGGCGCAAGAGTAGAGCTTATTTTAATCTACACTTTGGGTTTTCCTCTCTTCACTTTTGCAAAGTTCCTCAGTATCTGGTCTAATTTCGCCTGGGACCTCACTTGATCTCTCACGCCACTGGCTCTCAGCTGCTTCTGCTAGGGTGCTCGTCTGAGTTGTGTGCCGGGGAGAAAGTGCCTTGAGTGAGCTGCCTAACGTAACTGGAACAGCAGGGGCCCTTGTGAAGGTGATGGATGGCGGGAATAGTTCAAATGTCACACCGGATGAGGGCATGTTTTCTTTTCCCCCAGGGGCCTCGGTGTGATGATGTCGTGACAGCTGCACAGTCAAGACTGTAATTGAAAGGTCAATTTGTTGCAGTAGTATTGCCTGTCTTTGGCTCTCCACTGTCTGACAACTGGACAAATATCTTCAACAAACTTAAGTGAAATCTTTGATCTTCGCTGTCTCTTTTCAAAAACTCTCCAAACTTTTGTTCCATTTGAATGCTTCAAATTCTCTTCAACAAACTAAACTTAATGCCCCCCAACACTTCTTTTTATGATTTTACAGTTTCCTGCAAAAATAAACAGTCAATATGATCAGCATATTCAAAACAAAATGCACGTTTTCTATGTAAATCTCAGTGAAGCCAACCTAGGTGAGATTAACAGATTACATTTATTAGGTAACTGAGATGGAACCATACTGTCGCCCCACCTGTGTGGTTGAGCTGAGTTTATTCTAACACTGACTTCACTTATAGTCACATTTCCTGTAACGAACGTATTGATCAGAAGCTGTGAACCGTTACACCCTGACGAGCAGTTGTAAGTTGTATCACATTCATGCCCTTTTCAGACCACACGAGCAGGCAGCTGCGAGCGCCACGAAGCTCGGGGTGCTCTCTGAATGTATTTCTCTTGCTGCACCAGTTAAACTCACAGCAGAGTAACCTCAGTAATATTAATGACACTAAAAGACTCTAATAGGAGCTGTGAAACTGATTGCTGCCAAGAAATTAGACTATGGTTTTGAAGGAAATGTAGGATCTCTTCATGACAAATGACTTGTGCGAAAAAATGTGTTAACCTTCCAAGACCAATCAGAGCTTCCTTCTGTTCTACAAATTATGATCCTCAGTGGGTACAAGCCATTTCACGGTTATTAAATAAGAATGGCGCATATGGAGAAGAAATTGAGAGCATAATTGTCTCTTTTAAGTCATTTTCCTCATATTTCTCACAAGATTATTTCATAAAAATCAGTTAATGAGGTTTGTTGCACTTTACACAGACTAAACTAAGTGATTATATCTCATATTAAAACATTACATCTGTAATAGCCCTAGACTAGACTAGACTAGACTTAGACTAAACTAAGTTATTATATCTCATATTAAAACATTACATCTGTAATAGCCCTAAAAAAACACTGGTGGCATGTTGAGCTCATGCTGTCACTCTCCTGTCTCTCTTTTACCATTTTTGATCATGGTGTTGCAGATGGAGTTGATGTCATTTCCTGTTTAAGCCCGTCACCCCCCCCCTCGTCTGTCACTTCCTTTTTCAGCTGGCTCTATGTAAAAGAGAACTAGATGTGAGCCTTTTGTTCGGCTGGCTGAGGAAACCAGCCCACCCATCCTGTGTCAGTTGTCTGGTTCTGATCCTCATACTGCAGGCACCGCTGTCTTTCAGCTTGCGTTAAAACACAACAATGAAGCCCTCAAACAAGTCTGATTTAAAGCTTTTTTGCGTTAAACATCCTGTACTCTTTCTAGAGGAAAGCAGCTGCCCTCTTTGTTCCTCTCCATTTTGTTCTCTGAAGATTACAACAGTATCAACAGTACTCGTGTGTCACAATGCAAGTGGCAGACTTAAGGGTGAAGAGAAAGCATAAAAATGACATATGTTCTCACACACCCTTCAATTGGCCAATAGCATGAGAGATACTTTAAGTCTGTTATAACTCATCTTTTACACATAATTCTCAGTCACCATTGTTTTTTGTCCGAACACACCCTCCAGCTCAGAAGGATTTTTTGGATAGAATGTGGTAAAGCCATAAAATGTGTGTGCACTTTGGTGTGTTCTTTTGTTTTCCACTCAATAAAAAACAGCTCTTAAAGCAGCATGGCACAATGGAGAAATGTGTGAGACCCCATACCAAGCTCTCTAACTTAAAAAAAAGGATCCCTGGCAACGCAGGCTGGGCTGTGCCACTTGTAATTTGTGTGTGTGTGCGTGTGTGGTGTGTAATTTGGCATGTGGGAGGCAGGCTGACATTCCCTCAAATACGACACGCAAACTAGCATTCAACTTCAAGTCTGTTTAAAAAAAAAAAAACATCCCCATGAGGGAAATGTGATTAGTAGGGAAACAGTTTAAAATAAACACAAATAAAAATACACAGTATTGCAAAACAACAACAATAAAATCGTTTACTACTTAATAGCAGAGCCTCTTAGATTACGTCCTCCAGTGCCATGACACATTAAGTGTCTCTGTGATGAAAAGGTGATTTATTAGTTTTGCATGTCAAAGCATGCTGCTGTGTCTCCTCCCCACAGACTCTGCATGCAGAGACATTATACAAACAGAACGGTTGCTGGTGTGTCTATTAAAAGCAGGTGGTCTAAAGGGTTGTTTTGAGGAAAAAAAGATCTGCAAGAAACCAAGAAAGTAAAATAAGCCATGGAAATTCTGATGTGTTGTACAATATTGTAATAACATAATATGCAGCAAGTGAAAAATGTCTTCTGAACACATGTTCTGAACTGGAGCCCAGAGTGAAGAAAGTCACTTCCCCTCAGGCAGCACCTCTTTTCTCAGTTTTGTTGATAATGTCAGCAGAAAGCAAGTTTTGATTATATCGTCTGTGGCTTAGATATGATTTTCCTGTGACAGCTTGTGTGATCGTGTGATGTTTGATGCCACAGTGAATGAATAAAATTTAACAGCACTTGGCCATTAATGGCTAATTTTGGCAGAAGTGAGGTGTGCAGGGAGAAGCTTTGAGAAAAAAAATGCAGTGAGCTTTTACCACCTGAGTTTTCATGTTGAAGGGAATGAGGAGAAAATGCAGACTCAGCTGCTGCCATTCGGTGGCTCATTGACAGGGATTATATCCTCCAGGAAGGGTTTAATCAGACCTGCTGGCAACCTGTGTGTGTGTGTGTGTGTGTGTGTGTGTGTGGGTGTGTGGGTGTGTGTGTGTGTGTGTGTGTGTGGTCTGATGCCAGAGCTCATCTTGCATTTCCTACATTTTTTTATGGTCACGGAAGGTCATGTATAGTACAGGCCTACGATGTGCGTGTGTGTGTATGTGTGTTTGTACTTACACTCCCAATTGTACTCCCAGTGAAAATAACGGCATCCCAAGGCCTCATGCACCCCGGACCCTGTTGTTATGTGTTTGTTCTAATGCTCTAATATTAGCAGTGACTCAGAGGTAAAGAGCTCATAACTGTGGGAAATTCCCAGGCGAAATAGGTTTATTGGTTCCTTTCAAACAGGGTTAGTTTACATGAAATGATCCCAGCAATAATGTTAAACATTGTGTTAACATGCCAACTGAAACTAGATTTTTCTCTCTCCAATTTGATAAACTAGCATGCAGGAAGTCACTCCAAAAATGTCACATTTAAGAAAATAAAAATATGAGATTTATGCCATCAGCTGTAAATCTTTTTAAAACATGCTGAACTGCACCTCAAGCCTCACGTACACATCTTTCTTTCTAAATTCTGTTTTACCATCAACTCTGGATGTTACATGAGTTTAGCGCTTTCCACTTAAATAACTTAATTTGCAACAACTGTGCCAATGGCTTGAAGAGCGTGTGCCCTCCATTCCCAACGCAGTTTGTCGAATGTTTGTGAGCCGGAGGTTAGGAAAACTAATAAGTAGAGCATATGATGGTCTCATCCAAGTTACTGAGAATTCCTTCCCACAGACGGGACTTCATTGTGGTTCAAATGGCGGTTGTGTTTGGCATAATCACAGTAATTACACTCTGACAAAAGGGAAATAACAACAACAGCCAAGGAGATATCAGTGAGTGTGCGCCTGCCATTTGGCGCACTTGCGATAAAGAACAGAGAAAGGAGCAAGAGAGACTAAATGAGTGTGGTTTGACGAAACCACGTGTCTTCCAGTGCCTTACTTCTCCCGGCTGCCGATGTAAACAGTCACAACGGCAGTCACAGCCGCAATATTTGTGATAGAAGCTGTAGCTGAATGCTAGAAGTACAGAAATCAGGATACCACACAACCCAACTATTCTCCATTTATGAGCTTTTTTTTCCCCTGTTCTGACCTTTGCACCTTTTGTGTTAGACCTGGAGGCTGTAGCTACAGTAAGTATCACTGGAGAATGACAAGAGAAAGAAGGACATGATAGATGACAATCAAAGAAACCTACTTAGTCTTCCTCTTTTGCACTTTGCTACATTTATCTGATGAGTATATCTACTTAAAGATTTATATGCCAGCACATACAATCAAATCAGTTCTTCAGAAACATTTTATAATACTCTAAATGCACCTTTTTTATGTGTTCAGAACATGACTCATGCTTGTTTTTCTACCCAAGGTATGGATTTTATTGGTTTGTCTGCTGCAGCTCTTGGGGCATAGTTAGATGCCACCACATTAAGTCAAGTAAAAATAAAACCAATGTATGCAGCACTGCCTCAAATACACTCAACACTGTATTTAGTTACAGTAAGTTTATGCAGTTGCGTAGTCTCCCCCGTATGTGTCTCTGAAGCTTCTTTCACTGATGCCTCTCTGTGCCAAGTCTACGAGCTAAAGTCGGTCACACACGTCATTTGAAGCAATCATTTTTCTGCCCTTGCTTCAAACCTCAGTGAGTGTGACTCTTTTTTTAAGGTGACCCTAATGTCAGACCACCACTGATGCCCTGCAGGAATAATTGAACTATAATTACCTTTTAACTCACTGGAGAGATTTGCCCCTTACTCTTGAACACGGCTTAATGATTGGCTTAGTTTTGTTTGCTCAAAGCTGAAGCTTTAGCTCTGTATTAGGCTGTATTAGGTCTTTATTGCTCTGGCACAAATCCTTGGCTAATAAAAGAACATTTCTGTTTTTCTGTTCAGCTTAGAAACTAAACCTGTGTCCTGCTAGAGTGTCTGGTACTGCACATTGATTGCTTATTAACTTGGAATTTGTGTGTGCGCTTGTAAGATGTACAACTTAAGCGCTGATACCATTTTAGGAGGATGGTTGGATCTTTTTGCCCGTAGATGTGTCGACTGAGGTGTAGATTGCCTGTCTTGTTTTAGGTGAGTTATAGCAGGCTTGAACAAAAAAAAAGAGAAAGAAGCGGGAGTAAGATTTATAGCAGGGACAAGAGAAAGAGAGGAGGCAAGGAGGGCATGGGTTAGCAGACTGAAAGAAAGCGGTGAAGGAAAAAAGGGGGGGCGTGTAGCTGTAAGCAAAAGCCTGGAGTTGGAGCAGAGTAGGGTGCAGCTGAGCCTCTGGCAGGGACACAGCACTGAGGGCTTTATTGTGATTTGTAATTATGTGGTTTTCTGTGGGGCCTCAGTTTGGTGCGCTCCCACACTGAGGCTCTTTTTAGACGGGGAATACTGAGTAGGAGAACAGAGCGAGGGTGGGGCCGGGGTCACCGTTAACTATTTCTGTTAAACCAAGAATGAGCAGACATGGCTGCAGAGTGTTGAACCAAACCACGCAAAGAGAAACTCAGAAACTGATGTAACTTGTTGTGAAATAAAAAAAGGACATTTTTTCTTTTGCTCAACATTTTCTTCATGGGATCAATACGTGTGTGGTTGGTGAGATGTTGGAATCCGGAAACTGGTTAAATTTGTACAATAACCAAAAAACGAGAGAGAGGACAAGAATTGCAAAATGTGCATGAAAAGATATGCAAATATAAATGACTGGTACATATACCCTGTTCAGAAACTGAAAACCACAGTGTGTGTGCGTGTTTGTGTGTGTGTGTGCGCGCGTGTAAAAGGAGAGTGAACATGTGAACATGTATGGTAAAAATGGTTTTCGAACATGTACCCTCATCAACAGCTGGCTTATACAGTATCAGCTATTTTAGCAACCCACAAATTAGAGCAAACGATAAACTTCACATCACTAATTCTTTAACGTTTTAGGTCAGGACCTAATGTTTCAGAGAAGGGGGTGGTGGTATCTATGATTTGATTATAGATTTCTACAGTCAGTGCTGACTTGCCAGTGCGTCTTCATTCATGTTGTTTTTCTGTGTGTGGTGAGATTACAACAAGCCGGTGGAGTCTGAAGAGCTGTCAAGCTGTGCTTGTATTTTTACATGAGTGATGGTGGTCTGCTCTGGAGCTGCTCAGCGCTCAACAGTCGGGCGCTGATTGAGACCTGAATCTTTATTCTCGGCGGCCTCTGCAGACTGACAGAGGATCCCTTTATATGAACGGAGGAAAGAACAAATGGGATGCAGGGAATGGAACAAATAGATGGCTGGACCACATATGATCAGAGTGCTGTATAGTGGACAAATTGTTACAGATATAGTCTGGTTGTTTGTAATGTGAATTTGTGGATGTTAAATGTCCATCTCAGATTTTCTTTCGTGGTCTGATTGTTATTTGGCCTTAATGTAGACTGAGGTAGCTTTTCACCTGAGATGGCCATGCTGTGTTTGAGGAAAGTTATAAATGCAGTTTCAACAGCAAAACGTCCTGCCTTGATGTGAAAGAGAGCATTTTTAATTCTATTTATGACTGCTCTAATTATCTATGAACTCTCCCGCACTTTCATTTCTTTCTCTCTGTGGTTAATCTCTTTTTGTTGTGACTCACAGCAGCAGGTTTTGTATGGTTCTCCTGTTTTATTGCCTCATGGTAAATTTTGGGTATTGAGCCTTCTTTGCATTTATGATGTACTATGACACACTGAGTGAAGTGGGTTTGTGTTTGTCTGTTTCTCCCGTATCGCATTAAGGATAGCCTCGGAGAGTGATCCCTGTACCAAACTGACCAACAGTAACTTTTGTTCTCAGCTCAGGTAATGCACAACAAGGCAAGACTGACGTAGGACCTGTTCAGTATGTGGGCGTTGACTAAAAGTCTGTGCAAGCAAGCTATAAACCCATTGGTGGTAGTTTCATTGGGCTATGGCTTTACACATTCAACCAATCAATCATGCAACTTTCTCACTCATTCACTCACTCGTGACAGACTTTAGTGTCTTTAGTGATGGCCCTCTGCAATGCAGCTAAAAACAATGAAAAAATGGAACAGAAGTCACAAATCTAGGCATCCTCCATCTGCAAATGAATGTAAATGAAGGAATGATGGACAGGACAGTGAGGGAGGGAGCTTTAGGGGATAGCAGAGGTGATAAAGTGTTGGAGTGTTGAGTTGCTGTGCTGCGTGCTTTGCTGTCAGTCAGTGGCTGAGCTGTGCCAGTTAAGTTGAAGAGAGAGACAGCTACACTGAGAAGAGGTTGCAAACAGGGCACGAGGAGCAGAGCCTCTCCCTGGTGTTATGTCCGTGTGCCTCTTTAATTGTAGAACGTGCAGAGCCAGACATTTATTACTATAGCCTGCACATCTGAAAAAGCCAAGGAGGTCTGTTGTGATTTGTTTTATATTGATCTGACTTTGGATGAAGGCTAAATGCCAAATGTTTTGAAAGTACTGGTCATAGTTTGTTAGTTTTAAGTGTAACATGCCGTGTATAGACAGCAACTCAGAGCCTTTCTGCTTATCTGCCCATTGATCAGTTTCTCTTAGTCTGCCCCTAAAAGCAGGCCGAGCTAAAGACAGAAGTCCATGCATTGAGTCAAACCTGCCCACAAAGGCTGCCAGTTGCAGCAGGTTGATTTCCTGTTTTTCTGCTTTTTTTTCTTTGCCTCTGTGAAACACTGCACGTATGTAAGCCCGCAACTCATCCACATGCAAAGAAATATCAGATCAGATTCAAGAGATAGTCATAGTTTAAACTTAGTCCTCGACGTTGCCATCTCACATTTTGTTTGGTTGGCTCAGTTTTCTTCGATCCACCCATAGTACATACACGCATACTGATAAAATACATCTCTGTTCTTTAGCTATTTCAATGGCTCTGGTGAAAAATGTAGTGCCCTTTCCACTCACATTTGATTAAGGACTGTGGGGAAAAGAGGTATTGAGACAACGGAGGATTCTGGGTCACAGCAGCGTGGAGGGAGGGCCTCCCTGCCTTCTCTAGGGGACCCTAAATACAGCTTTTCCCGTCTTCGTAGGAGAACTGTTGTGTTAACATTGTCACTTCTCAATTACAGCTTGGCTCAGCCAAGGCGCATGTGTAATCCTGACGTCTATTCCTGCCCTGCTTCTCAGCAGTTCTATTGACTCATGTTGCGGTCTAGAGGCAAAGACAAGGTAGTCTGGGTCTGTAAAGTATGCGAAATGCAAGGCAGAGTCTTCAGCTTCAAGATTTTTTTCTTCAAGTGGAGACTTTTAAACCTTTTGTTGCAGAAATCCTGTAAGATGAAACGATCCTGCACGGTGTGACGTCCTTGTGATGGTTACCTGCATGAGTTGTTGCCGTTTGAATTGCCTTAAACAGAGGAAGAAACAGACATCAGTCAGGGCGAGCTGTGTGCTAGTGTATGAATACAGGCATATGGAACAGGAAGGGCAGGGCGAGGGCTGTGCAGCGTGTTTCCTGTGAGGCAGGAAGTGAGCAGGGTCAGACCACAGAAGCACCATGAGTTATTGCTCTTTGCTGCTGCTGCCAAAATCCAAAATAAACAGTGCAGTGGTGCCTTACTCTTCCCTCTGCTTTCATACTTTTTATTCTGATTAGACTACTATTTGGTTTGTTGTCCCTGTACAGTTAATAGTAATGTAAACGAACCGATTCTTTTTTTTTTTCCTTGACCTGTATAGACTCTTAACCTTCATGTTGTGTTCACGGTCAAAAGATTTTATGTGTGTACAAAGCAAATCATCCCAACACTATACAATTTCACAATATTCCAAGCTCAATGTCTTAATACATTAAAGAACAAATAACAACAGTAACATTGCAGTTTATGCCAATAGACTAGTGTATGTGTTGATGTCTGTCTGGGTTACCTCCTTCCAAATCTTGTTGTAGATCTGTTGTGTGTGTGTGTGTGTTTGTGTGTGTCTATCTGACAAATGAGGATGCACTTGAGCTCACGTTTTTACACTAATTGTACTTCCCAATTCATTTCTAATGACTTGCCACTTTTGACCATGAACACCAAGAGTGTTGATAAGTTAAATAAAAAGCACAAAAAAGTTTGCAAATTAATATAATTTATTTTTTGTGTTGAAATCCTCTTTGTGGACAAAGTCATGGAATCTCAGGTCAGATCAAATTAACTTAATCTTTTCAGAGATGAAACTATTAAATGGGTCAAATTTGACCGCAGCACAACATGAGGGTTAAACTGTAACGGAAACGCACACCTATACCTGGAAATACCTGTGTTCAACTTGCTCTGCCCATACGAGCTTTCTGAAGGTCAAAAAAGAGCTAATGGTATCAGTAATGCTGGATGCGGGAGGATAGGAACCTGACATTCGCCTGAGGATCAAACCGTGACCTTTCACATGAAAAGAGAGGAGAATTAAAGGAGTGGAGATGGATGACTCATCTGTTTGGGTCTTGTCTGTTTACGCTGAATTAACTGTTTGACCGCATATGTGATTCACTGCTTTTTTTAAAAAAAAAAATTGTATTTAGATGTACACATTCTCATACAGTCGTTTGTGTGGAGGGACTTTTTTCTTGTACTTGAATATGAGTAATGTATAGAGGTACCTGCCTGCAGGAACACCAGCACTGCATCGGCTATGGATCATTTTATTTTGCAAGAAAAACTCACCAAAGGTTTAGAAATCACTCACAGTTTCTAAACACACATGGATACACCCAACATTATTACAGACTTGCGTGATACTCTCTTACATGAAGCTTTGTCTCATTTCCCGTTTTGGAAATGTGATGCACAGCTAAGCAAATAAACGTAGTTATGTGATTTGATGCTTACATTTTTGTCACGTTATGTGCTCTGATTATCTCATTTTCTCTAGAAATAAACAAAAGCACATAACAAACAACAGGCTTTTAAGTCAAGGACATATAACACCTCAACCTTGAGTCTGCTGCCTTTACATTGGCTTTGCAGGAAATATGTTATTGTCAAAATGATGTACAGTCTTTACTTATTTCTGTGGTCATAAATGACTGACCTTGTGGACCATTACTCAAACCTTTGTCAGTTAGTTGGATTTATTTCTGTACCTTTTATTCGTTTTTCGCCAGGGATTCAGTCCTTTATATCAGGGGTGTTCTGACTTTCTATCGGTGTCCTGTCCAATGAAAGTTATTCCCTGTAGTTCTGTCATTACTCTCATATAGCAACTATGGCCTGACTGATTAATCTGTTATATTGCATCATATTGCATCATCAGAAGTATTGCAAATCTATTGATTGAGATCAGTCTGTTCGGAATGAATATACAGAGGGTCCTTTCAGAGCTCAGCTATCTTACCCTTACATTAGGTAGTTAACACTGGGTCAGATGTTTTATACAATGCTATTGAAAGTTAAATTGCAGGGGCAGCATGTTTGATGCAAAAAGACTGATGAGCTAGTTCTTCATGATGCACCCTGAGAGGGGAAAGTACTGTGAGTTTAAGAAAGTGTCAACCACAGACAAACCACTGAATCAACAAAAATGCTACAGAGTTAAGGAAAAGAAGGGGTGACTAGGAGTGGAAAATAGATTTGTTTGGGAAAGGGAGGAGAAAATATCACCTTCCTCTTCTGTGTGATCTGCTGTTAGTCTCCAGCAGAGAGAGAAAAAAATCTTTGAGGCATAAATAGTTTATTTCTAAACATGCAGGGCACATACATATTCTGTCATTTCTGAACATTTTTGAAAATGCAAGTCAAAGTTAAAACAACAGAGAAAATATACCCTCTGAAAAAAAAGTAATTTATTCTGCATCCTCAATAATCAGCAGAAACTCGTTATTTGGCATCCCAAGTGTTCATATAAGGACATGAAACTGAATGACAGCTGGGTTCACGCTGCCCCAGTTTCTGCCTTAAATTGTTTCTCGTAAGCTTCGGCTCCTCCTTGGAAGAGAGCAAATGGACTCCAGCTACACACAAAACACACTTTGATAAGAAGTCAGTGTGGGTTTCACTTAGGGTTAGCTGTGCCAATTCTTTCAAGAAAATTTGATTTTGGTGCGTGGTAAAATCTGGAAAACGACTGGAATAAGAGCACTTTAACCTCTGAAGTAATGTCTCTGTGTGCCTCAGCTTGACCTTCTCAAGGGCAACTTCTGAGGTCTTTTTTTGTTTTGTGCTTTTCCTTTGACGCCAGCTTCCCCTTTTTAAGGATTGAGGCACCATAGGTTCTGTCCTCCTGAAGAGCGAAGTGAACCTGTAAATGTAAATTATATGAAAGTACTTGGCTGGAGTGGTGAAACAAAGACTCTTTGTAGATAAAGGATTGCCATCAGTATTTGTTAGACACTTTGGGTCTAAAGAGAGCTTGTGATTGAAACCTGGTGATAGATCTGGACAAGGAAGTGAAAAAGCAGCACTGGCATTTAACTTATTAACAGTGTGGAGGTGCCCTTGAGCAAGACCCTTAACCCCCGACTTCTCCACTGTAGCTCCTCAGTGGCGATTATATCAGATTGTGGTTTTACTGTGCAGCTCTCAGAGTGAGTGTTGAGCAGGATGTTCCTGCAAAAGAGGGCTCATGCTCAGTGAATCTATCCTGGATAAATATGGGTAAAAAGAAAAGTTGGAAAAAAAGCTACGTGCCCTCAGCAAAGGGACCTTATCTCCTCCCTTTTCTTTATGCCATCTCCTGGATGAAGCCAGAGGGCCCTGTCGCCGGGCTGCGTTGTCAAGGAAATGTTTTTGTTGTTAAGAGCCAGCTGTGAGGCTTTGCACTCAGTTTAACAGTGTTAATGAATTAATCTGCTTTGTCTGGTCATCTCTGACCCGTTGTTTGATGACAGTCTTGTGCATGTCGGCTTCAGTGAACTGTAATTGTTAACGTGTGGAAAGGTCCAGATAGCCTAGGCTTTGGGCTCTCTGGTTACTATGACGATTATCAGTGGAGCGGAGTGTGTTTTGAAAGCAAACAGGTCTGTTTTGGCACTATAACCAGCCGGGAGGATGTCACTGACAGGAATGAAGGTGACTGTGCCTGCTTGTCTGCTTTAAAAGAAAAGGTCTTCAAACTTCTGTTTTTTTCTCCCCAGACAAATGTGGCATTAGTAATGATTTGTAATTACGATAATGACTTACATTTACATTTGTTTAATTTTTTCATATGTTGTATTCTATTTGTGTCATTAAACTGGAACAAATTATCATTTCGGAAAATCAAAAGCCAGTGAAATGATATCAGCAGGTTAAGTTTTTGTGAGTATTTCATTTCTATGAATAAAACATGAAACTTTTGTCCATTTCAATCCAAGTTACATTCTCTGGCCTACTGCCTTTATGAGTAGCTGCTGTCTCTGCAGAGTCCTTTCGATAACGATTCTGCTGATGTTGAAGTAAGCCATTGCCATCCCTCTGATAATTAGCTAATCACTAACCCTGTGCCAAAATATTTCCAAAAATAGTGTGTTGAGCTGTGAGTGGCTAAAAGAAAGTTGTTTGTGCTTGTTGTCACAGAGCTCAAGGATTACAAGTAAGACTTCCCCGGAAGGACTCGCCTGGGGTCCCTCCTAACATTGTGATTTTCAGTGAGAAAGCACAGAATCCGTTGCTCGCAGTTAACAAACTGTCAAACATAAAACACTTGCAAAATGACTCACAGTGCTGCTCAGGGCCATTTTGATCATAAACCTGGAAATTGAAAGTATCTGCTATTTTTCGTAATGTGTCACAAAGCCTGGCCCTGTTCTAAACCAGACTCATTTTACAACAAAATTGTCAGCCTGACTGCTTACCTACCTGTCTGTCCATCTCTCGCTTTCTCTCAATGAGCTCCCTCTTTTGGAGTCCGGGGCCGTCACTCTGGTCCTTTAAGGGAAAAACCTTAAAGGAAGTGGATTAAACAAAAGGAAAGCAAGCCAAACAAAGCTGCAACGAGGATTTGGTAGACATGCTGGTTCAGGGGCAGTGCGTGCACACAAAGAGCCCTCTGTGAGAGCGGTAGTGCTCCGTATTCCTGTGGAGTACTCGCTCAGTCACACATGCACACATGCATTGCAATCACACACACACACACACACAGTAACAGTACTCAGAGGTAAACTTGACCTCAGCAGGCCACGTCTAATCTTTTAGTACACAAATGTGTTTTTTAATGAAAGGGACTCAACAGATATCTGTAGGCAAAGTCCACACTCATCATAAGTTAATGCTAAAAGGACTCATTGATTTGAAAATAAAATTACGGGAACAGGAAGTGGTAGTCATGCTCTTTATGGATGCTAGTCACAATTCAAAACGTCATATTTGTTGACTTTTTATTTAGTTTGCTCATTGTCTCTTAGTCACTGGTTTCTCTTAAAGAAGAACATTTCAGCCCTAATGGATACCTGGGAAAGTCAGTATTGGAGCTACATTTGCCAACATGTCAGTACATCTCTATCAACTTTCGGCCGTTGTTGAGCTCATTCAGGCAGTATTAGGATTAAATCTTTAAACCTGCTGAAGGACTATGGGTGTGTTGGTTTTCCCATCAAATTTATGTTTCTAATCTGTTTGTGATCTGTCTTCTGTAGCTCCTGTCAGTACTTGCACCATAAGGCTACCAAAAACATTATAAACACAGATGACCTGCCTTCAGTCCAAGAGGCAACTTAAGCAACAGAATTATGTTCTGAGCTCCTGGAGTCTGTGTCGATGTGCTGGATAAACAGCATGCTAAATGCTGTGCTTTATAAAACTTTGCCCACTTTGTGTCACACCAGAAAGGTTAACTGCTGCTTACTTTTGTGATCTGTAGCAATAATATAATGGTAGAAAAGAGATTTGCACCTGAATCATTGAGTGAAGTGTGGTTTTGTGCGCAGCTGTTTCCTTTCTGATGCTGGATTTATTTATTAAAACAGTGTCTCATGCACTCTAGTGTATTTTAGATGATGCTGTGCAGAAACATTCACATCATACATTTCTTGTACATGCTGCAAAAGGACAGTATAGGGCAAGTAACACATTAAATCCTATCCATGTCTCTTGAATGTCAAATGTCTTACATGTGGATCTCATACGTAGCATGTTTCTTAATTATGGTGCAGAAGTACATGACTGTAGTGAACTGTGAGAGAGCTGAATGGCAGAAACTGCTTGAAAAGATCAGTGTTGATGTAGCTGCCTTTAGCAAGACAGTTTTTAGTTAAGTGACACATTTTAGAAAGTGGCTGTCCTCAGGCAAGTTTGAACTAGTTTCCGTCACAGTTTTTTTTTCCTGGGTACAGTATCTTTATCTAAAGTGGCCTGCTGAAGTGAGGAAGAAAAAAAACAGCACAGGAAACACTCATACAAATTCAGACTTCCTCTACATACTTTTCACAGTAAAAGCCTCCCAGTGAAGAGAAATCGTCAAAGCAGTACTATTACTGGACTATAAAATACAACCAACTGGCATTTTTTTTGTTATTCCTTTAGGTCTGTTTATAAAACAACTTTGCATTGATTGCTGGATTAGGAAGAAGGTCTGATGGCATTATGGATAACAAGTGTCTGTTCGACATTTCAATCAGAGATAATCACGACTACATTGTCAAAGAAAATTAGTAGATGAAAAGTGCAACTGTCTGTCAGCTACAAGGTTTGGATGACTGAAAGAGCAGAGCATATTTTAATGAATCTGCAGAGGAGAGAATCAGGTTAGAGATTTGTAGAGACAGCATCACCAAAACCCTCCCTGCTGTTTGGTCTTGTCTGTTATGGCGTCATGCAGCGTCTTGATAGCGGACAGCTGACAGCTGATGGCCCACTGACTAGTGAGGACAACTCAAGGTTGTCCAGTGATGTTTGTGAGAAATGAAGATTCTTTCTGGTTAAAAGTGGTCATTTAATAGGACATCCTCCACAGGTGGTGAGCAGGAAGGTTCCTTGAGACCAATGTCATGTTGGTGATATACAGCAGTGTCCTTGCATGCATGGTATGGTTCCACTGTATGCTGAACATAGCACAAAGCAGGCCATCTCTCTCTTGTGCAAACACAAATGGTTAGTAAAGATGGCCAAACCGGGATGGTGTCATCTACAAAACTTGTTCTTTTAAGTCAAGAATTACTCAGTACTCAGTTCAGTGCTCAAGTAAAGAAACTTGGGTCAAATTAATGCTATTTTTGTATGGCACTTGGCCAAGTCTCTCAGGTGAGACTTAACTATCCCAGGGTTTCTCTCTGGTTCCCGAACTTTTGTATAAGGTTAATGGTTATAATATTGAGCTTCATTCAGAAATCTTATTATCAGACTTCCTTGATGTTATAATACAGTAACTCAAGGTGCCTGCAGATATTTCCTCCAGTGTTCTCGGTGCTCTAACAGCAGCAACTTTGACACTTCTACTTCATAACTACTCTTTTTTTTTTTGGCCAGGAAATTCAAAATCAGATCTGTGTGAAAGTCGAGACCAGTTACTCAGCAATTGCATACGCCTTCATGATGTGACAAGTCAACTTCAATTCTTTCATTCAGTGAAAGGTGTTAGCAAAGCAAGTTTCAGCTTGTATGCTCTGAGGAAACTGTGTGAACCGTTGAGAAACCTCCCATTTCACCCCTCCTCTTTTCATTTCCTGTGCTTTTCTTTTTTTGAACTTGCACGTTGAGGTTGCTATAGTAACGCAGAGATGGAATAAACTTCCTGTCTGTTTCCTGTGGTTAATTGCTGCCTCTTTTGGCTCTCTTGCATACTTCAGATGTGTTGATTTACACTATTCACCATTTCATGGAGATGATTATAACTTATGCGGTACATTATCGTTTTTTCTGAGCAATATTTTAATGTCGACCTGTCAAAAATATTTCGTTATGCATTTCCAGTTAGATAAATGAACCTTTCAAGACTCCACCAAAAAGTGGTGAGAGTGTGCTTTGTAACTGAACTGACATCAGCTTGCTATTTGCATCATACAGCACAGCTGCTGAGCAATACCATTTTCTTGTGAAACAAATATTATAAGTCTTCCCACCCAGCTGTGAAAATAATTTTCTCTGAACTGGCTGTTTTAAAAGTCACCACTCACCACCAAATGTACTGACAAATGGTTGTATTTTATCTGTCAGCCACAGCATGGTTAGCAGAGTGAGTGTCATATTTAGATATTCACTTTAATCCTAAAAACCTAAAAACCTCATTTCCCTTTGCTGAAGCCTTTAGGCACTTTACTTCTAAGGCACTGGCCTTCAACACTTACTGCATTGTCAGTCTGGTGTAAATGTCAGATTTGTTTAAGAGTTTTAAAGATTGGTTTTATTGATTCTCCTTTGTTCAGTTCTGGATTAAACATTCTTTACTTAAATACTATTTTGCCAAGCAATGTACTGTTACTGCACTGAGTTTTACAAAGAACACAAAAAAGTATTTAGAGATGCTGTTGTTTTAATGCAGGTGAAACACCTTGTCTTAGCTCAAAGGATTTGACATATAGTATTATGAAAATAGTAATTACATAAACATATTATTTAGCTTTAAAGTTAATCTGGAAAAAGAACCAGTTTTATCTGAAAGTAAAAAATTGGATCCACAGTGCCTCATTTAAACTTGAGTTGAAATGCTGAGCAATGATGTTTGCTCTGACCATGTCAGGTGCATTGGTCTGTCGGGCCTTTCATGTCTGCAGGCTTCAAGGCCACTGCAGCCTCTGATTTTTAGGGCTGTGAGAAGGCCAGTCATCTCAGGCAGCCTTGGTCGCTTCGTCTGCTCTTTGATCGATGGCCTTTCAGTTTGGAATAATTATCCCAGGCCAGACTGGGAGGCTGGTGACTTTGTGGCATGTTACGTCTGCACAAAGGTGAATAATAAACCTAAAATCCTCATGTGTAAATTACTTTCACCTTGTAGAGGTTTCAGTTTCTTTTCAAAAGGTTTACTGGCCTCTTCCCGCTGGCCAACAACAAAAGCATGACGGTACCATCTGGTAAAAAGTCTAGTCTTTCTCTGTCTCAGCAGGTTTAAACAGCAGATTGTCTCGTCCCTTTTAGTCCCTTCTATGATAATGCACATTTTGTTTCCATATAACCAGATATTTTAATTGATAGCCAGTTGAAGAATCTATACTTTTATTCGCAGCTCATAAATGCCACCTGTGGCATGAAGACAGTGAAATAAATCACTATAATTACAGTCATGATATTTTCTGACAGGACACCGTTAACATAATTACAGTTTAATGGCTGTTGAATATATTGGCATTTAAAATAACACAAAGGAAGCTGAGGGCAACAGAAAGTTTACTCTTAAAGCAGCACATCATTGTCTTCGGAGCATCAAATGCTGATGCCTACAAGCACCAGGGCTCACTGGATGGGTGGTTTATGTAAAGGTGAAAAATGATATGAATTTAATGCTACAGCTTTCACAGTCACCAGATCTCAGCTCAGTTTCATTTTTTAAATCGATGAATAACATTTCTGAGAAGTTTGCAAAGCAGTGGATAACATGGATCTATTTTACTATCATGTATGACAAATATATCAGAATAGTTTCTCATTTTCTATCAAATAATCAGTTAATTGATTTATCATTGCAGCTGTGCTCTGATATGCCTCTTGGATTTCACCTTTAACATGCAAATGTACTAGAAGAATATGCAAGAGGCCTCAAAGTGTATTGTTTCTTCATTGTTCTGCTCTTGTTACTGAGCACATTTCTATCAAAATGTTTACACCGTGTCTCTTCCACAGTTCATTGCTTATATTTTGATGCACCAATCTATAATTCATTGAAGCTTTTTCCACCATCCTTTCCATCCCATGTGCCTGTACATGTGAACTTTTGTGTATGAGTACAAAGGTTAGTGCAGAAAGGCTGGTAATGGATACATGTATAATGCATCAGCAGCACATTTCCAGTTGCCCACAGCCCATGATGCAGCAGATACCTCTAGCAAGCCCGGGACCACCACACTCCCTCTCTGCCAATTAATGGTGAATGAAAAAGGGTTTTCCTTCATCAGCCATTTCATACGCTTGCACTCCTTCCCGTGGTTCAGAATTATCGTTAGGAGGCTGCAGCTGTTGTGACTGTAGACTGCTAATGCCAATGAGAGACATTAAGCCCCCGGCTTTGTTTCGCTGCTTGAAGTGAGGCTGAATCTCAAATAATGACTGTGTGGAGTGGCTTCTCTTGTGAGTGGAGTGTGGCTTTCTGGGTTACACAAAACAGTAATCTGCCATCATATTATGTTCCATAGTTTTCTGTCTTCAAAATTAAAATCCAAGTTATGAAGTGTAATGAATGCTAAATTGAATTGCTCTCACGGTGCTGCAAGCAGGTCTTTAAATACTAAATGGCTTCATACATGAATCATATGCATACACAGATTTGATCTTCAATTGCGCATGCAAACGTTTGTGGCATTCATCAATTCTTTTGTACTTCCTGGTTGAGATTTGAGTCTTCAAAACCTCCTGCAGCCTCAGTTTAGATGAGAGACAAAACAATCAAATTTCACTCCACATCACATCACTCTTAAGAACTCCAGGATTCTGAATAAATACTGGGAGCCGAGTTGGGCAAGGAGTCTGAAATATGCCAGCTATTTAAAATATTTGTCAGAGCTGTTTTCAAGGTTTAAAATTAGTTGACATATGTGTGATGGGGAATCTTGCAGTTGTGGATTACTATGAGCCAATTATTTATGTCAGATACAAACAGTGAGCTCATTTTAGTCACTGCAATATGACAGCAGTTGCACCTTTTCCACACTTGTGCAGGTTTTGAATAACCTCTCTTAAGGTACACTGAATGACATTGGACAGGGAGACTGTATATGCACAGAAATGCACTTCACCTGTATATGTAGGTTTAAACAAATGAAACAATACTATAAAAACAAAGCCAGTCATGTTGAAATAGCTCCATATTACAATCACATTTGAGTTTGTTCACTTTTTTAGATACACATCTGAGAGCTAAACGCATAGATTTTGTAATACAATGATATATATTGATATATATGAAGCACCTAACTTACAAAGAGAAACTAAAAGAGAAGGAATGTGATGTAAACTGAAGGAAACTCAGTACTTGCAGAACAAGCTAAAGACAAGCTCATGTCACTTGGTTTTAGCAGCAGGCACAGATGAATTTGTGTGCAGTAAACAAGGCCGTGTGCGGCTTTATCCTTCTGACTGAAGTGTCTGACCGTTGTGTGTTCCCGTTCATCACAGCAGATTGAACATCTGTATGAGGAATTAACTCAGCGACCCCTGGCTCCAGACCACGATGCTGCTTTAGATGAACGATAACACGCCTGCATTTGGTGCATGTTTGTGTGCGTGCATGTGTGTTTTGTGCAGGCAGAGGGATTGTCTTTCATTACCCTCGGCGCCATCCTGGGTCTTTGTCTCTAGCTAGGGTGGCAGCGCAGTGTCAGGGGTCACATAACACAATCCCTGGCCCTGACCTCACCAGATGTCTGCAAGATGTAAGCTCAGATTAAATTATGTGGAAGTAGACGTCAAAGTGGAGCGAGGATGCTGGGATGAAAGCCAAGCAAGGATCATGGCCTCTAACAGATGAATAGATTCAGTAAATTTTGGTGTTTGATTGTTAGAGAGTTGTGCATTTATGCAGGCATTTCTAATTGTTTTAAGAAAATGTTTAAGTTTACTTAAATAACTGGTTGCAATCAAAAGCACACACTGTTATCAGCTGTGTTAGGAAAGTGTATAGAGGAAGGAAATTAGATAAAAGCTGTGTGTGTGTTACTTTCTGTCATGTAGGGCAGCTAGCTGCTCCCATAGTTTGAAAAAGTTCTGCATTATTTTTAGTTATACTTTTTTATCACTGAATTCCAGCTACTTAGAGTATGTTAATCATCACAGGAGAACATGTTCACAGTAACGCACTAGAAGGTCACTTTATTGGGATTTAGGCTTGCTTATTTGCTTTGTAGTAGTGCCACGGCTGAGGAAAGCCTGCTCCAGATGTTACTCCGCGCTCTGAAAAGCTCACAGCAATGCAGACTCTCAGCGCCCTTCTGTTCGGTGCTCCTCCATCCCTGCAAACAGTTCGAAAATCAACATCAATTATGAATTCACTCCATCTGGTGGGTCGTGATTACCGCTCCTGGCACTGTAGCAGGCCTGATAGCCTCTCCTGCTCACGGCCCTGTCAAATGGTTTCACTACCAGGATTCAGAGCTGATGAAATGAGGCGGGAGACACACTTGGGCCAAAGCCAAGAAAGAAATTGGAGCGCGAGACACCTCACGTATTTTATTTTTCCTCCTCAGCAACTAAAGAGCATGATTGAGTAATTTGTAATAAATATTTGGCTGACTCAGATTGGCCCCTGATTGATTGGAGCTTTCCTGTTGCGTAGTGTTCCTGAATTCGATTTTTATACACTTCTCCGTGTTGCACCTTTCAAGGTTATTTCGATCAGTGGTGGTTAAGCAAGGGACAGGGCATTTCATTTGGCAACCTCACAGTGGGGCTTCACTCTAAGTGTCCCATCAGGATCTCTAAAGGCCTTCTGTCTCTCTCTCCCCTCCCTTCACCTTTCACTCGCCTCAGTCGATCCTCTCTGCTGTCTGCTACGATTAATGGTTTGCTGTCCCCTTCATCTCAGCCTCCTGTCAACACGGTCGAATTCCTCCCACTCCTGCTTTTCCGACCCCCGTTGACTTTGTCCTACCTCTGTTTTCCCACCTCAAAAGAGCGCTTCACCTTCAGGTATCACTTCTGACTTCCATCATTGTCTCAGCAGGCTTCGGCCTAACCTCCCTGCGAATGAGTAAGCAGGTGGTTGAGCGATATTACCTGCCCTACATCCCTTTTTCCCCATCTATCCAATTAGTGAAAAATATAATTTCTCTAATTATATTTCTCTCTCTAATTACTCTAACAGATCCATGTGTGTCTGTGCTCTCGCTTGCATGCTGCGTGTGTAGAAAAGGCCTTTAAGAAGGAACCCGTTGCCAGGGGAGTTGAGAAAGTTGCTTTTAGCCCGAGACACCCATGAAAAGGGCAAAGCACAGAGGTACCTCAGAGGGTAAAATTTAACCCTGGATATTTCTACAGAATAAAAAAAATCTCCTCAGCTTCTATGTCTATGTAGAAGTGCTGACACGTGATGTGACAGCCACACATCACGATCCTACTTTGCTGGAGAACATAATGTGTTTTTTACCATTAGAACAAGCAACTGTTTTCTTTTTTTTTTCCCCATAAAAACAAGATGGATGCTTTGTAGTGTCATGATCAGCTCTGATTTGACAGGTAAGACACCACCTGCAGGTGGGGTGGAGTGTAGCGATTATGAGCAGGGAGCTGTCAGTCCATCGTACAGCCAGCTGTTGTTGCCATCTTTGTGTTTAGCTGATCCCTCGGTGGCAGCAGGAAGACATTTTGTTCCAGAGGTCCCAGCAGCCTGTCAGAGCACTGAACCTCTCGTACACTTTGGAGGCTGATGGAATCCTGTGAGCTCCATTACCAGCTGAACGTTTCTCAGACACATTTCAACGTGATACCTCAGTGTTATTACCTCTCAGCAGCCCTCAGCATTTCAGTCAGCTACTGATGGGAGGAGGATGTCTGTGCAGCATCCTTGCCTTCAAGGAAGACGCACTGTACGGCTCGCAGGTGCATGAATCTTATCTCTGTGGCCATTCAATACGTCTATGGCCTGCAGTCTGATACAGAAACAGCATAGCTACACACTGATTTGCACAGAGGCTACAAGCTTGTAAATTTATACTGGTTTCTGCTCAACTTTGTATCTGTGGTGTTGTTTTTCTCACTAAAGCGCCATCTCTAAATAATACAAAGTCCCCCACCTCCCTAAATCCTCTCCACCCCTAATATTGCAAATTGTCCATGTGGGTCTCTTATGACTAATAAGTTCTGCAGAAGTCACTACCACACAGCACTTTAAGTGCCATTGATTCATCTTCTGCATGTTTATGGTCCCACATATTTCTCATTTACTTTTCATGATTTGAATAGGTGACGTAAATGATTGGCCAATTACAACCACGATCTGAGTGTTGCTAATGGGGCTGAGCGAGAGGAGTTTTACATACACAATAAACCATGTTGCGCACGAACACGTTGAAGTTTGTCTTAATTGCATCTTCTGTGTGGTTGCTTTTCCACTATGGAAAAACATGCATTGTGTGTTTTCTGGAGCTTTTAATGATTCATGGATAATTGATTGTTTCAGTGGTTGTTGATCAGCCGAGGTAATTTGCATCCTTACACAGAGTAGTCATCAAAACACACAATGTGACGTGAATAAATATATTCTGTTTTCTTCTTCTGGCTTCATTAGTATCGCCTCACACTCACTGAATATACATAGAGGAAGTAGATTTGGTCTTCTCGCCTCTCATCCCTCTCTGCTTTGGCAGCAGTTGTCAGTTTGCTGTCCAGACTTGCTCTTTGCCCGAGGCATGGTAGCCATCTGTTGGAGGAGACTGAATCTCTCCGTCCCTGTCTTTTAAACAGACAGATATGCCTGTGTGTGTGTTTTTGTGTGTGCATCCATGTCCGTGTTTTTTTTTTTTTTTTTTTTTGTTTTGTTTTTTTCGTTCTGAAGCTCAAGTGTTCATGCAAGCTGCTTCCATTTCCTCCTTGATTGGATCTGAGAATAGGAAGTGGCACATGTGTCTCTTGGAGGGCCTCTGGTCTCGAGTCTGGATTGGCACATTTCTCAACACGTAGCTGAGAAGAACAGGCGGCATCGGGACGCCTCACGGCTGGTGTGTAGGCGGCTGAGGACAGTGGGAGGAAGAGTTTGAGAGATGATGGAAAATGAAATTAATTCGATTACGGAATAAAGAGAGAGTCGGGGGGTGGGGGGTGGGGTGGAAGTGATTAAGGCTGTTTGGTTGTGTATGAGATATCTGTAGGTGTCAGAAAGTTATAGTGTAGTGAAGCTGTCTCGTCTCACTGGATCCTGCTGCGGGCTAGAGTTGCCAACACAGAGCTTTTGTTGTTTTTGTTGTATTTTGTCACTCTAACCCTGTCCTCTTCTCTACCTCTGTTTCCCTGAATTCCCATTACTTACTTTATCACTTAAGTGACTCATCTTGGCATTAACGCAAGCTGCCTCATCACTTTCCCCCTGTATGTTTAGCACACTGTATATTAGTGGGGAGACTGTGAGAATTCAGGTGTTTCATTGTGTTACTTGTCGGAGCCTCAATGGATCTCAGGCTGCTGAGGGCGAGAACTGCGAGAAGTCTCGAGTCAATGAGAAGTGTTGTCCAATAACCAGGCGAGGCTCGCCTTCGAGCAATATTTATCAGCACGCTCCGAGAAAAAGGAAATATCCCATTAAAGTGAAGTAAAGCGTGTGTTTTCAGCTTCAGTTTTTTAAAGTGACTATTGATTTTAAGTCTAGTGGCATCCAGTGTTCATCTCTATTGTCTCCAGAGTTGAGCTTTAAAGGCAGTGCATGCTTGATATTCATAGACCAGCCCGTCACCGAGGGGTCATATATTGATTTATTCAACAGATCTGCTCTGAAGTTGGGACAGGAAAGGACCAGGGGCCGTCCCATTATAGATTTAGTGGAGGGACTGAGCCTGAGAGGAAAATATTCTTGTG
This sequence comes from Amniataba percoides, assembly GCA_037176925.1. Taxonomy (NCBI): domain Eukaryota; kingdom Metazoa; phylum Chordata; class Actinopteri; order Centrarchiformes; family Terapontidae; genus Amniataba; species Amniataba percoides. Next base: position 14,957,597 of record JBAJHX010000096.1, read on the forward strand.
CCCTTTCCAATATTTTGGTCAGCTTTCTTTTTATCTGTTACTTAATTTTCTCCAGTGGCATAAGAATCAGTGTCATCAAATTAAAGTGTATGACATTCATTTTTCACACAATGTAGCCCATGCTTTATTAAGTTTTTCATTACACTGTTGTTTGTGTTATTATCTCCACACTCTGCCATTGGAACTCATTAAGCCAAACTATCATTGAGTATTAGCCAGGAAGACAGAAAAGCCTAAATGAAAAAATGTTCTTCTCGCTGTAGATTTCTTCTACTTCTCTACATGTTCTTGAGCTGGATAAAATATAGATCCCACTTAACAATGTAGTGTTAGAGGTAAGTGCCCTGACATTGTTGTGCTGTCCCCTGGCAACCTCCACATCTCATCATTACTGAGAAAGCAACGTTGGAACTTTCCTTTTTACTAATTAGATGCTCAAAAACTGAGTGTGCATATTGTCTGAACTCCTCAGCAAAGTGATTAAACATCTTCAGCCATGTCCCCTTGAGCCTTTTTTCTTGGTAGTGTCCATAAAGCTATTTGCTGTGGCTGGCGAAGGCAGTTGTCATGCTGAGTGAAAGGAGGCGGAGCGGTGGGAGCAACTTGTGTGAAGCTTTAGCGCTGATTGGAAAGGTTCAGGCCTAAACATCAACAGCGAGTCTGTGTTCTCGGCTAGCAGGGGCCCACACTGCCGCCTTTGTGTCCGGCTCCCAGTCCCACTAGGATGGGTCACACTTGCTCCAAACACATGCACATTTATTCTCACACACAGAAATAAGCCCTAATGCCAATGGAGGCAGACCTTTTGAGACATTTTTAAGCTTGATGAGACTGCTAATGCAACGCTCAGATGCTACAGCAGGATTAAAGCAATAATTTGATTGTTTTAGGCTGCTGATCCTCAGTCTTGACACTGAACAGTGGGAATTACCCTTCATTCTTTGCTCCTTTTATGTCTGGACTTGTCAGTTTCATCATGCTTCACTGAATAACGAAAGTCTGGAGACGTTGCAAGCATGCCAAGAACTCTCAGAAGAAGAGCTGGCTGGCACGCTTCTTGCTCTCGTCGGGTTTCATATCAGGTCAAATGTGGGAGTCAATAAAGCTTTGTCAGTTCTTATCTCAGATCCTATTTCTGCAAAAGAAAACTGTAATTCCTTATTGCGATGTAGGGTTCACAGTCACACAGAAAATGAGAGTAAATTGGAACTGATGTGACTGTTTTTGAGCCTTGTTGAGTAACTCACCCCTCGGTGGATGGTCAGGTGGTATTTGCTTCACTTCTGTGATCTCTAGTTAGCCAAGAAAGCCTCTGAGTGTTGATGAGCACTTCCTAGTTTCAAGCCCCTAATGACAAATCGATCACCAAGGCTTTTTGTGTCTAACAAGGCTCAGGTAGAAAACTGAAGCACCTCAATAAAATTCTGCACTGTGACTGTGGCTCAAAGGCTGCTGAAACAAGGTATGTGAGCTGAGTGACTCATTTGTCTGTGTTAGCGAGGTGAAGTTTAGCCAGTGGTGTGACATTGAAACACTAGCTGCCTTCCAGGGCTGCAGCCTTCACAAACATTGCATCTGCTGCTGGACTTCAAGATTTCTCAACTCGTTCACCTGCGCCAGATAATTATAGCTTAACCCCTAAACCACCTGTTCGCACAGTGGGAGCTGGCAGATTTCCCCTGGTGTAATAATGATAATTGTATTCATTCCCAGGTGGCACTAAGCAGCTACCAGCTCATCTCCCAATTACAGGTGAAGTCACTTGAGTACTAATAAAGTGGCGAGCACAAAATCAGCACATCCCATGATGTCTGTGAATACAAACTGGTAATTTTCTTCATCAGCTGCCAAAAAATTTAATTAATGAAACCAGCAGCTACACTAGGAGCAAAAACACACTTTTGTTTTAGATGTCTTAACTGACCCATAGAGACCAATGTATTCTCTACTTTTTTAGGTTGTGGTAACCTGGGACTTTATCAAAGCAGTTTCTGTTTCAATTTGTGTGCTGGTGTAATGTGCTTGGGGAATTCATCTATAAAAAGTCCATACTCACTTTTCGTCATCTGACCTGATTGTGTCACTGTTCATGACACCCCACCTGTTGGTGCAGCCTTTCCTGGGTCAGGCCCAGAGGATGTCCTGAAGCAGCTGGACCCCCGTTGATCAGGTGGGATCCCTGGCACAGGCACCCATCTCAGTGTTGGTTCTGTCTGTGTGCCAGTCACTTCATAACCCATCGGTAATTGGGCAATTTCCTGAGTCTTGATGGGAGATTTACAAATTCCCCACTGGTTTCCCCAAACGTTCCACATCTTCATGCTAATCCCAGCACACGTACGCAAATGATACGAAAGCACGCACACGCCCTTGTGCTTCTCCTTGTGTTGTTCATTTTTAACATCCTTTGTATTTTGTAAGAGAGGATGAAAATGAATTGTTACAGCGATACAGAAGCTAAGTTGTCTCATTCAAGTGAAAATGGAGACTGAACTGGCAGTCATCTCTTTTTTTTCCTCCTCATCCTTTTTTTTCTCTTCTCATTTTCTACCATGAGTCAAAGACGACCACAACTGTCGTACATGTTGCCCAGTTGCTAGGCAGTGGACAGTGTTTATTTTCCTGCAAACTTTTTTTCAACTCCCTCTCCACACAAACAGGCCAGCTATTCTGGGTCACATTATTTAGTTAAATGCATTTGTGCATCTTTCATTTAATCTTTGTGTCAGTTCAGTTTGTTTATATAAATGGATGAGTCAATGTAGTTTTATCTTCAGTTAGATCAAGTTTAAGCTTAGTTTTAAGTGTTTAAAACACTTTGTTTGGGTTGTTCTTCTTTGGCACTGTATGTGACCTGATGAGGACTCTGGTCTGTTCAGCCACCAAGGCCACCAGTTATAGCTTAGAGAAGCTCTGTTTGTTCAGCTCTGAGTCATGATTTTTTGCCCAAACAGTCTCTGGAAAGTACTAGTATCAGAAGGGCATGTGGAAAGGGTCAGTGTGTGTGTGTGTGTGTGTGTGCGCGCGCGTGTGTGTGTGTGTTCATGCAGCTGCAGTCCTGAGCCTCTGTGGTCCAAAGGGGAATATGGTGATAATGCAGCATTAGCCACAGATCAGACAAATTGCGTTGTATAATAGCAAGATCAGTGGTATCAGTCTGAATATCATCAGGCCTCAAGTTCCTGCGGTGGCTTTTCTTGACATAACCGCCACTGACATGCACTTATTGGCCCAATCTTGAGAGTGATTGCCACTCGTATCACATCAGTGGCCGTGACAAAAGCATACTGTGTGATCCACCAGCAACTCCAGATGTGCTGCAAAATGTGTGTGTGTTTCTTTCATTCATTCAGTTAACGTTTTATTTGTAGAAACAATGAGTGCCCAGTCCTCTAGGAATTCTGCAGACTGCCTTATTAAAGTACATGTGCTTGTACAGTCATTGGCAGCCTTTTACTGCCAGTTGTAAAGTATGAAATATTAAAGCCAAACAGCGCAGCACAGGACTTCACTTGCCTCTGCGTCATTGTACATGTATATTATAGTGTTGCTGAAGTAATAATGATAAAGATTACTGCAGCAGCAGTCCGTTCTTCTTCGTCTTTCGGTTGAACATAAAATCCCACTTTGTACTTGAATCCATTGTGCTTTCAGTTAAATATTTTAGAGTTACTGTCATGTGTAATGGCGAGCTGGCGGTCCTTTGTATGCACATGCTTGAAAATTAAGATTATACAAAGTCTCCCAAGAGGTCAAGTGTGTTAGCACTGTACAGTGAAAAAGCGCTGCTACCTATTTGTTTATCAAAGCAGCAGTGGCACCGAGAAATGCGCTGAACTTCACCGCTCATTTCTAACTGTTGGCAGCTCTACGTTCACTGGACAAACTCCAAAGGGCATGTTTACTTCTTTCAGGAGAGAGAGGGAGAGGGAGAGAGAGAGAGAGAGAGAGAGAGAGAGAGTGTGCGTGTGTGCTTGTGTGTTTGTGCGTGCGTATGTGTGAGCGTATGTGTGAGCTAGCTTGTTCGACCTCAGTCAGTCAGATTCATGAACTCACAGGTTGAAAGTATGTTCTGACAGTCC
>JBAJHX010000096.1:14981868-15018760 GCA_037176925.1 Amniataba percoides
CCGATCTTATATATATTAATCCTTAATCCTTAATCCTTAATATTAATCCTTTCTACTCCTTCGTCAATTCCGTAGCAGATGCAGATGGACATATACTTGGTTGTGCTTCTAAAAATAGAAATAGGAATAGGAAAATAGCAAAAAACACGTCAAAGTTAAAATAAAATAGATTAAATATAACTATTTAAAATTTTAAAACAGCTGCAGATCAAAACATTATTATCATACTGCACAGAGAAAAAGTAGAGAAAACTGCTAATGATTTGATTGAGTCCAGTTTTCTAAACTTTTCAGCAGCACTTCCTCCAGGGGGCACTGCAGCTCTACACCAGAAAGACAAACAGCCTCAGTCTTCCTTCAGGAGTCTCGGGCAAAAAAAAATGCAGTTTAGAGCCTGAATGACTTTGTTACACGCTGAAGCCGCAAACCAACAAATATTTGTGAAAATAAAACGCTTCTCACCCAAAGTACTCCAGTGCAATATTTCTGACTGCAGACAAAACATCAGCACGATTATAAAATCAGGTATCACAAAGAAGGGGAGTGAACCATTCATCAGAGACCTTAATGGACATGGGTTGTGTTCAAGTACTCATACCATAATTACATCCATTAGGCTTTTAGAAAAGCAGAGATGTTCAGAATAAGGGTCAGCCTTTGTGGAAAATTGAAATAATCACAATTCCATTAGCGATCCAGGGTAATTACTTAATGAGTAGCGCTGAGTGTTCGGGCTGGTGTGATCTTAGAGTGGAGAGATTTTGAAGGCACCATTATAAAAGCTGCTTTTCTTTGCTTTTTCTATTTTTTTAGAAACATATTGTTGGTCTACATGAAAGCCAGTAAGAAACCTGCTCTAAAAACGAATATTGTCATACTCTAGTGTTTGTCGGTACAGGATTTTATTCTGTATACTGAAGCTCTATGTGACAGTGTGTTCAAGGGCGTGAGCATCAGACTGAGAAATGTCATTTTCTGACCCTATTAAAGTGCTTAAAATCTCCCTAAATTAGTCAAAGCAGACTGCGATAGAGGCGGGTTTAAAAATATATAAATGAGCTTTGACTGTGAGACTTTAAATGGGATCAAGTTGATCATTGTGTCAAAGGTTGTATCAGGCCTTAGACATGCTCTGGTCAAGTTGGTTAAGCAGGTTAGAACATGTTGTAAGTACCTCTATGCTAATGTCAGACTTGCTGTGGAGACAAATCTGCACTTGAACAGCAGGCCATTACAGCTGAATTTACCTACAAACAGCGATGAACACATCCATTCCTCTTAACCCATCAAATCTGCATAAACAGCCATTCAGCGCTTGGTGTGAATGGAGGGTCGAGTGCCAAATGACTGTCAGGGCTACAGGCTCAATGCCCACTTAGGCTGCAGATTATTAGGCTCCATTTACATTTAGGTATTTTGTTTACGCTCAGATTTACAGCCAGTCAACAGGGGGACAATGAATCCAATGAAATTACAACTAAGGTGGTTTGAATTTTATTGCAATTATTGCAGTGTGCAATGGAATATCTATCTATCTATCTATCTATCTATCTATCTATCTATCTATCTATCTATCTATCCTCTAATATATACACACATATATATATAAAAGAAAAGTCATGTCAGTTAGTTGAGAAGTCAACCGACAGAAAATGTAATTCTTTATATCTCTTTTTTCAGTTTTCAGCTTCCTAAATGTTGGTTTTCTGAGATAACAAACTGAATATCTATGTATTAAAAAAAGCTATTTGAGGATGTCACTCTCGGCTCTGGAAAATGTATTTACATTTACTTGCATGACCAAAAAACATATAATTAGTGGAGAAATTAACCAGCAGATTTTCCAGGAAGATGAATCACAATAAAGTACATGAAATCTTGATCTGAGCCACATGATTTCATGATGGCACTGAACTGACTCAAAGGGCCTCAGAAACTTGTTTTATGTCCTTAAATCATCTCTGACTGGCATCTTCCACCCGGTTCTGCAAAATACATCAAGTTACAGGAATCTGAAATCAAAGATTTCCTTAGTGAGATTCAAAGAAACCTCATGTGGCTGCAAAGACTGTCCCTGGTTGTCTCCTGCAGTCACACTGAGCTCATCTCAAAAGAAAAAGACAGAGAGGAGGGAAGCATCCTGACCTTTACACAAAGCTGATCTCTTAAAGAAAAGACAGCATGTCACCCGAAAAAAAAACTGAGATGCGACACATGAGGACTTCTCCTTCCTCCTCTGTGCATCTTTTGCAGTTTTTATCTGCAGATGGAGGGGGCGGGCTCCGGTTTGAGCACCGCGAGCCTCCCGCGCTCTGATTGGCTCGTGCGGTCGCGGGTCGCTGTGAGTGGCTGCGGAGCGAGGAGCCGTAAAAAGGAGGAGAGGCGGCTCTGAACGTCTCACTCTGAAACATCTGGAGTCCGGTGGCACCTCCGAGCGAAGCGGGACCACTTTTTCTTCTTCATGAGACTGTGAACTCCCTTTGGACGGAGGCAGAAACACTTCAGGTGAGTGTACGCCTCTGCTGAATGCTTTCCTACAATGTGTGTGTGTGTGTGTGTGTGATTCGGTTTTAAAAGTGGCTCTGTGTGTCTGTCTTGCAGGATCCGAATTAACAGATGAGAGAAAAAGACATGGTGAGTTTATCATCTCTTTTATTATGACCATACTTTTTGCAGTTGCTCCTCGGTGGTGTTGCAGATTAAATCAGAGTCTTTCATTCAGTATAATGTGAGCAGGTCGCAGTCAGCATATGGGGGACACATCTGTCAGCGCAGCGCGGCAGCAGACGGCTGAACGGTCACTGATGCTCAGATGCCTTCATACTATGAATTCATTGAGTTTGCACACAGTAGCGTTGTTGGAGCTGGAGAAAAAAAAAGCATATGGTCAACTGTTCAACCGTTCAAAGGATTTTGATCAGTACAGATGCACTGTAGTTTCATTATGTGATCAAATGCTACATTTTGTTATATTTTACACTATAGTTGTGGCTCCTGCTGTTGCATGACTTTGTTCCTCAGGTGCTTTCTCAAGTTCTTGCAACATCTTGCAGAGTTATGGTGAAAACCAAGCGGGGGACAGAGGGCCTTGCAGCAGGGTCAAATGCTTTTAATGGACAGTGTGGACTCAGAGCAGAGGGGTCACGCGGGTTCAGAGGTCAGCGTGCTTACATTGGCGGAGGGGAAGAAGTGTGCCATTATATTGCGTGTGACCTCTGCGGCCACATATGAACCTGGCTCCTGTGTCATGTCCCCTCCCGCGTTTTTTTCCTCACACGTTTCGCCTCTCTCTGCCAACTCTTATGGTTTTTAAGGCAGCTGGAGGGCCTCTCAGATCTGATGATGACATTTAAATGAAGCAAAACCCACACAGGAATGCAGCACTCGCCTAACGCCGAACGCAAGGCCCAATCTTTTTTTGTTTTTGCCTTATGTCTGCTCTTAAACTCTCTCACACTCACTCACTGTCACATGAGTTTGAGAGTGAGCCGCCACTGCTCACTGGCTGATTCTAGCCAATCAGCGCAGTGAGTCACAGAGGAAACAGGAGGATTATATTCCTTGGTGTGTCACTGGTGAATTTCATAGGCGGGCACGCTGTACCCTTAAAGAGGCAGGACCCCTGTAGCTAAATCGAGACCCACAAGAGCCCAGTTGCTCCTTGATACAGTGCAGATGTTTTCACTCGGCTCCTTGAGCGGTCTCAGTATGTAGATAAATAGCTGAGGTTGGACATTGGTGCAGCCGTCTCTGTAAAAACATCTGTCTGGCCTCTTTGGTTGAATCACGCCTGAGTCAGCGAAAAAAGGGCGTTCACTCGTGTTGTTGGCGTGGCCGAGTAAATTAACGGACAGATTTGCTCTGTGTTGACTTCTGCCTATTGAAGGAGCATGTTCTTTGATCAGCAGGTCGGCTGTGCCTCCCAGATAACAATAAGAGAAAAAGGTGTTCTTTCAGAGGCTCCTGAGTGCAAGCCCGAACGTGCCCTCGATGCTGTGCCCGTGACACTGCATTTACTCAACACTTGTTATTATTAGAGCCATTCTGCATCAGAGAGGCTTTGACATTTCCTGTTATCAGCCTTTGCTGGCTCTATCTACTGATGTGGCGTAGTGTTTGATTTAATGGCAACTCTTGTCTGACCTTCTTCTTTGTCTCCACAGCTCTGCCTACGTGATTCAAGCGACTGCCTTCGGGAGCAGATGCGGTATATGATGAGGTCACTGCAAGACCTGAAACAACTACCCAAGGTCTGCCCCGCAGCCAGACGGCCCCTCGCCCCCATTAGCACCCAACTCCCAGCTTTAGTGCGCCACTCTGCGGTGGCGCGAGCTTGTCAGCAGCGAGCTCTGCAGCGGGAACAGCGCACACGCCTGCGGACGTCTGACGCCAGCACCGCCAGCACCTACGACTCTGCCTGCTGCCTGGCGACTCCTCTGGAGGAAGAGGAGGACGACGACTCGAGCAGCCGACTGGGCCTGGGCTCTCCCAGCAGTCAGAAAAGTTTGGAGTTTGATTCAGGATATTCTGAGGCGTCGTGGCAGGATGACGGGGTGGTTCTCAGGAGGACGAGGAACGTGCGAGTGTCGTCCTCGGCCTGCCTCCGCACGAACAGAGCCCCGAGCGGACGCATTCGACCCAAATCCACCTCCGACGCGTGTCTGGAGACGTGGACGTCGTTTGAGGTCAGCGACCCAGAGGACTGGACAAACTCTTTACTGACCAGGGGTCGCAACCGACAGCCTCTGGTTCTGGGTGACAACAGCTTTGCAGACCTCATACAGAACTGGATGGACTTGCCAGACTGTCCTGAGCCTGCTGAGCTGAAGCAGAACCCAAAACAAAGACTGGGAAAAGGTTTCTTCATGAACATGAGGAGGAAACTGGCTGGCTTTTCCAAGAGCGTAGAGGACAGAGTGAGGATGAGATCCACAGAATCTTCTCAAATCAACAGAGCTGCTAACGCTCCAAAACGGCTGTCCTGTCCAGTCGTGGCCACTCAGGCCAAAGTCCCCTTTTTCCATCAGTCTCATTTGGGCATCAATGAGCTGGACAAAGATTTTTACCACTTTGCAGCCCTCATGAAGTCAGGCAGCCGGCAGCCCATAATCTGCAAAGATATCATTGGTTATGTCTGACCTTGTTTTCACATAAAGCCATGTACAGACTGGATAATCCTCAGAGTCACTTTATTTTTATATGACTGTTGTGTTTTTTTTTCACTTTTTATATGCTGTGCCTGAGCAAATGGAAATAAACGTGTCATAATTTAAACTCTACTTGCTCTCATTTATATTCATTAATGTCATGTGACACAGGATGTGTGGTTGCTCAATATGATTTTCTTTTCCCAGAAGACCTCTGAACACAGTTTTTATTTGTATGAAGCTTTCCGCCACGGTCATCTGAGTTTCATTACGCCTCGTTACAGTCAGACAGTGACTCCTCGCTGCCGGATTAGCTAAAGAAGGCTTTTACTGTCTTTGCAGTAAAGCAAATGAATGTGGGTTCATCTATTTTCATTAGGAATGTAATGCTCCGGCATGATGGAGTTTGTAGCTGCATGGTTCAGTGTAATTGGTGCATAATAGAGATAAATTTGATGACGTGATAACATCTCAGATCTGCAGGACTAATGAGGGCATTTGAGTGTTTTTTAAATGAATTCTGAGCTCACACGTTAGACGCAGAGGGATTCAGTGTCCTCAAAAAAGTTCTGTTATTACTCAACAAAAAAGTTGAACCCTTTGCAGAGGCTTTAAGCGGGGCGACAGAGCTATTTACAGGGCAGAAACAGGGTTTGTATCAACACAGAGCGCTGTGTGTCCGATGAGGTAATTCCCCATGTGTCCCTGCAGAAAGAGGTGAAGAGAGGCGAAGCAGCTGGCCGCAGATGGAGCACAAGTTTGCTCTCCCCTTTGTTTTATGAAGCAGAACGTCTCACTAACAGCCTGCTGCCTCATTTAACTTGGTCTCTGCTCTCACTGTGCTTTATCCTCACAGGTGGTACCAACTCATCCACACACAATGGTTAATGGTACTATTAGTTCTGGGGAAAGTAAGAAAAAAAACGCACAGTGACACGAGCACCGAGATAAGCTAATGATCACTTCACCTTTAACTTTACATGTGCGCTTTGTTCATCAATTCCAAGGAGAAATAGCACCAGACATTATAAAGATAAAGAATTTTCCCTGGAGGGATTTCCCATGATCCCTGCTGCAGCCAGCCTCACCAATCATGTCTCATATCAAGGCCATGGGAGGATGCAGAAGAGAGATGGTTCTTACTGGGTGCTGTTTGTCTTAGCCTGTTTATCTGGGTCTCCTGGAGGAATGTCACTGTGGCACACTGCTGAGGGCTTATAATGAGCTCTTATCAGGACGCGGTCACAGTGCACGTTTGCAAAAGTGTGTGACCGGTCACGACAGAAAAAGAGAAAGTCTCTGCAAGAAGAACTTGGAGCAAATAATCACACTGTTCACTTTTTCTGGCTCCACTGCTGATTTTCCTTTTAAGTGTATGCTTGCTCCTAGCGGTCTGCAGCTGGATAAGTGCCTCAATACATCACTTTCCCCAGCTGACTGAGAGCCACTCAGGGAAGCAATAGATCCAACACATTTCTCAGACTCATCTCAACAGCACATGATCATCCTCTCTATCTGCACTTTAGTTTTAAGCAGTTTACCATCTTACTCTCATGGTTGTTGCTTTTGCAGCTTGTAGTTGTCAAAATGGTGATTAGATTATTATAGAAGCCTGCACATCTGACCATCTATTTTATTATTTCCATGACACATGGCTCTATATATTATGGAATTACATTTCAACATTTAACAGAGCAAGAGAGGCTTCTGTACGCTTCCTTGAAGTCTTCCCGGAAACTTTCAGGTGACTTTTTCCACCTCCAGAGAATCAGAGTTGAATTTATTTTTCTTTTCCACCCTTTGATCTGACTTTTCTTGCGATCTTTAACCTTCTGCAGTGCTCACCTCTGTTGCACTTATTTCTTTACCTGAAAAATGTCAGTAATCAGATATATGGGCAGAAGTGGATCACTCCTGTGATTCACCCAATGACTTTGTATTTAAAATGCAAATGTTTTTCAAATCCAAGCTACTATTGTGTAAATAATGGTAGTTAGAGAGCATTCACACCTGCATTGTTCTGTGAGCCCGTCACCATTTCTTTCTGAATGTTTCCCACACAACCTTCATGTTCTTTATGTAGACACAGAGGTAAGGAAGCCACAGGAAGATTGCTCAATATCAGTCAGTCCAGTCAGTCAGTCCACCAATACAGGATACTCTGAATATGACTCAGCTTTCAAACTATAAAGGATAAACAATGGCTGCCACCCACGGTCTGCTTATAGCCAGAGAAACTCTCTTAGTACCAGTTGCCATAAACAGTATTCATAATTTTGGCACAGAAAAATGATCTCGAGCAGATCTGCTGAAGCATCGCGCACTTCTAGGGTGGTCCTGTCTCATGCAGTGGACACACAACAAATCTGCTGTTAATTAAGTAGTAAAGAGGTGGAGAAGATGGCAACCCCTCATCTCTATCATTCTTTTGTGTTGATGGAAACAAGCTCTAATTAGTGCCATATTCAGGATTACTGCACTGCAGACCTTAGATATATCTTACCCTGCACTCTCTGATGTCACCGAAACGAGACCTCAGGTGTCCTTGCCTGAACCCACAATGCAGGATGGTGGATGTCTGTGCTGCTGAGTAAAATTATTCTAAGCACTTTGTCAATGCAGGGCTGTTGAGATGTCATATAATCATTTCTCTGTACCAGTTAGACGCCTGTGAATAAAAACAGGAAAATGACAAATACTCTGGAGTCACAATGAGCTGTGAAGTTTTTACGCTCTGTAATCACTCTCAATCAGGATTAAGCTGCTTAGATTTGAGTACACTGCTAGAGCACATAAGTGAATGGATGTCCCCGCTGGGTCAGGTGACTCTGATGACAAGAAATAGTTGAGGATCTAGAGAGAACTCATCGATTTCTTTCATTTTGTCTGGAGTAAGAAAGCTACTTTTGTTTCTCTGGAAATTACATCCGTTGACTCTGATCACGTAAAGCTGCAGTTGACTCCACACATTAAGAAACTGACACCAGGAGTGAAAGGTTCATGATTTGGCCAATGTGCTGGAGGCAACTTGGCAGTGAATCCAGAGAAGCAAGTTTCCTTTCCAAGGAAGCTGTTGGACAGTGAGAGGAAAACCAGGGCTGAAAAGAGAAACAGTACGCTCCAGTTAAACCATGACACCTAGTTATTGAGAAACTGTAACAGGTAGCAAAATTAATGTGTGTGTTTTACTTTTGGTTTTCGATGAACGCCAGTGTGACGATTCAGCAACTCACATGTAACTTTCGTTGCAGAGAAAGCAGTGTCATTCTCAGGGACACATGAGGGTTAAATTGTGTAATGATGTTAAAGAGATTATTTATCAAACAAAACGTCTATGAGGCTGTGCAGAGTTTAAAATAGTTAAGTTATGTGTTTTGGACAGATGCCCGGCAGAGTTTGGCTTCCATATCTGTCACACAACCAGACAACGATTAAAAGCCCACATGCTGCACTGATAGAGAGAATCTTAAACTTATCACTTCATGTAGCCTTTACCGAAGAGGGACTCCTCTCATGACCGCTGACACACACACACACACACACACACACACACACACACAAAGGATATTAGCCTATCAGTTAGCAGAGAATGGGACAGGAAGGGAAGTGTGTGGGGTGTTTAGCCTGCGGTCTGGCAACGAAGTAATGTGATTAATGTTCTTTTTTGTTTTCTTTCTTTCTTTACTGGCAAGAAAATGGCTGGGTAAAAACAGTCCCCCATTCTAACCTGGCCAGAATTAAAAAATAATTTCCGTAGTCATTAATTCACTGTTTTTCCTATTCTGATTCTTATATGTCTTAATGAATACAGACTTCCACCGATTTACCCTTAGGGCAGAATTAAAGACGTTGGGGAGCATTTAATTGTCTCTTGTTATTAGTTAATATGATTGATTATGGCCTTTTAAGAATAACAGAAGTAGTATTAGTAGTCCCTATCACTGCACGTTTCCTTTGACTTTATACATATATCATAGATAAATAAATATATGTACATATGCTGAAAATACAACATATGACAATGTCCTTGTTGTGACCAGATAAGATTTGAACAAGGGGAATCAGGGAATCATCACAGAAGCTTTATTTAGAAACCACACAGCTGCTTTCTTCTCCTGCTTACTATAAACTGGACCGTGAGGTTCATGGGAATCATAACAGACAAGATGACACAGGCGAAATATCCCAGAGGACTTTGCTTTGGTTCTCATGGCCAAACAGGGCCTCTTAGGTCAGACCTCACTTCCTCTGTTGAGCTCTACACAGTTTTACAACCAACCCTCAATCCCAGGGTATAAATAAAAGTGCTTTATTAGCTGAAAAAACAAGCTGTTTTCTGCTTATGCAATTAATGGATTATTTGATTAATGGCATGACCACCAAACAAGATAAGCATAGGCTTAAAGTTTAATAATGCTTAGATGAAAAAATTTGATCAAAGGTAAATTTTGCGTTGAGGAAACCAATGCAGAAAAACATCATATTGTCTTTTTGCCAAATCAGCAAGTTTCTGCATCAGTTTGGTTTTCTTTCTTCTTACTGAAAATCAGTGATAATTACACATATTAATATTGCACCGATCCACTGGGTGCAATCCATATATATTCAATAGTGACACTTTTCATGAGGCATTTCCTGCACTGAAGCTATTTCTTGATTTCTGTAATGTAAGACAGAGCCACTCTTAGCTCTCTTGCAGATTTTTTAAAGCTTGAATAAACAACCACTGCCTGTGGAATGTGTTGCTATTCTCTGGCACATATTCTCACTGTGAATTCACTGTACCTGCATGTGAGCGTGGACCTGTCTGAGCCTGTGTCGCGCCATGACCCAGTTCATGCACATTTGGCTCGGTCGCACACGACCGCGGAACCTCTGCAGAGCCTGCAGCCAGCAGGTTCACAGAGCCGAGCCTGCTGCCTGCTGCCACACTCTGTCTCAGAAAAACAGAGAAAAAGGGAACGGAAAAAACATTAGCTCCTCTGGAGACAATTAATGGTTTTTCTATTTCTTGCAGCACCTCATGTTTCAGTGCACCCATAAAGCTGCTCTAAAAAAAGAACCATTTGGAAAAGGCAATTGTTTGAGACAATGGGGCTCATATTTGTTTTTGTCTATATGAACATTAAACTTTGTCATTGCGCTGCTCTCCTTCAACACTTTGCAGAGCTAAAACTGGAGGAGCTCAAAAATGGACACAGTAAATACCACAAAGACAACTTTGTAAACAACAGCCTGTGGAAGATGCCAAAGCCACATATGGTGACAAACTCTACACAGAAGTTCAGCCCTTTGCCTGTGGAAGGGTCCATTCACAACCACACGCACCAAAGTGTGTTTATAGTCTCACAGGCAGCCCAGCTAAGTCAAACACACACTTTCGCTGCCAAACACAAATATTCACACTCTCTCACACACAAACATTGTCACATAGTTCACCTTGATGCAACAGACACAGACGGTTACAGTCAATAAACCAGAAAAGCAGAAAGCAGGAAGAGAGGATGCTGCATTTTTGGTGTTTTTCAGAACACACACTTACCCCAAATGGCATTATGGGGCCTCTTTTTTTAACCAAGAATAGGAAGCATGTGACCTCCTTAGAAACTGCCTTTGGGCTTGAAAAGGCTGATAAAAAATAGCCCACTTTTAAACTCATTTTTGCTCAATCATTCTTGGCTGACACGTTGTCTTATGCATATGCAGACACAGGAAGCGCCATAGACTTCCCAAGTGTGGGAGCGCGGGCTCGCCTGGCTCGTGGTAGATGAACTCTAGGTGCAGAGAGATAAAGAGAGGTAGAGGAGGCATAAATCCTGCACTATGAGGAGGAGATGGAAGAGAAGGAGCAAATGCTGAGGAGGAAATAAAATACCAGAGAAGAGATTTGTCATGCAGATAGCAAACGGAAAATGTGCCGTTTCTGGGCGTGAGCTGGAAGAGCAGAAACCAGAACGCAGAACCACAAGCAGGCAATCGGCGAACAATTGGCGATTCTGGTGAGCAGGAAGCGGAGGTCAGGGGAGCAACCTTGATAAGTCGACTTCCTGTGGTGCTCCACAGCATGGCCGTGCCACTAACTGTCCCTCCGCGGCTCTGGACAGAAAACCCTTGCTGGACGTTCACACAATAGAGTCCTTCTTCAGTCTAGGATGGGCCACTCTGAGGAGACGGACAGAAAGCAGACATTGTGTGGTCTCAAAGATCTCTCAGTCTCCTGCTTCCTCCAACTCTTTTTTTTTTCTTTGACATTTTCACCCTCCCCTCCACCCCAATCTCATCTTCTCTATCGTACGACGTCCTTTCAGTTCGCTGCAATAAAAATGATTAGCTCTTTGCACTGTAACGTTGTCCCATCAGAACAGACCCCTGCAGGTATTTGTTAGTAAAGATGAGCTATTTGTTTGCGCAGAGACTGCTTCACTGCGCTGTCAAGCCACTTGGTCATGGCTGTCTTGCTCCCACGCTGCGCCTGGCTATGGATAATTTGTTATGACGGCTGAACTTGTTTAGTGACCTCCTGTCCTGATGTATACCAGAGCAGGCAGAGTGTAAATAGAAATGTTGAGAAAAATGAGAGGAAATGTCCGTGGAGGCTATGCAGTCACACACAAATTATTATCACAATGATACCCTGCAGGTTGTTTGTTTATGTTTTCCGAGATTTATTTCTCCTATGCTGGAGGAAAGAGAAACTGCAATGCAACTCTGTAGATGTTAACTAGTTTAACCAACATGGGTTTCAGTTGGTTTCCATGTAGAAGTCTCCATTAAAAACAGATGTGCATGTTGTCAGTGATTAAGCTTCGCCGATTTCTTTGAAACTGCTCCACTGTTGTATGATAAACTTTTAATAAGGGCTTTCATTCATCAAGGAGTTAGCGTCTGACACAGAGCCATTCAAAAAAAATAGAAAGAAAGAAAGAAAAATCAAAAAAGCTTGTTGTATAACCCGAGTTCAGATCAAGTGTTGTAGAGGATCAGCTGGGCTGATTGTGGGTATGAGGGCATGTCGTCATGTGGGTAAAGACAAGGTCAGAGGGCGAAATTATGTGATCATGTGAGAGACCAGATGCCTCCATCCTGAAATTCACTGACAATGTTATTATGTGAATGTGGGAAATAAGTGAGAATGGAGGAAATGGTGCACAATGTCTTGAAATTCCTTACATATTGCACATAAATGATGAAATTCTTCTCATGTAACTTATCTTATCTTTGGTTTCTTGAGTCACATGAGAAGACTGAAACCACTCTGATGTCAGTTTATTATATTAGGCCACATCAAGAGGTTGCCTAGCTTAGCTTTGCATAAAGACAGGAAACAGGGAAATGGCCAGCCTGTCTCTGTCCAAAGGTAAAAAAATACACCAATACCAGCACCTGTAAAACTCACTCAGTAACACAGTATATATATATGTTTGTTTAATCCATGCACAAATTTAAATGTAATAACAACTCATGTTGGTTTAATGTAGTTGTTTGGCTATTTCCATTTGTTATGCAAAGCAAATCTTCATATTAGTATTTCATTGTAAATGTCATATGATTCTAAAATCTTACAAACTAAAATCTTACAAACTAAACAAAACTACAAACTACAAAACTACAAACTATTCCTAAATACGTCAGCAGCTATAATAAGCAGCTATAAACTAGTTTTACTTACACAGAAATGTACAGTCTATTAATCACAATGTTATATTGTTTTTAATTCATTTAAATATAAAGTCATCAGATAACAGATCTCGTGCTGCAGTACTATTTTTGCAGAGGTAAGAGCGCCTGGCTGGCAGACAGGCACGTCCTCCTCGTGGCCCCTGTGTCAACACACAGCGCGGTGGAGGTGGGCTACTGCAGGCACCAGATGGCCGTCTGCCACACCTGGACCACTGTTGATTTTAAACAAAGCTGTCAGGTTTAATGCAGACCGCCTGACTGAGTGATCGCCTCAGTGCCACTGATGGAGTCAAATATTAAACTCGGAGCTGGAAACCAACCCGACCACCCCCTCTGATCACCTCTCAGCTGACACGCACAGCACACACTGCACACATTGTTCTATTTCTAATAGTTTTATGTCAAGTTAAATTCATTCAACAGTGATAATGCTGTGAAAGTAAGTGCTGCTTTGACAGCATGTTTACCAGATTTGTTAAAAATTCTGTATCATCATTTGCATTCAAAATATCATTTTGAGATCAAACCTCACATATATGTAGATTGACAAAACTATACAAACTCCTTGTTTATATTAACTAGAGCCGTTATGCATACCATTGGTTGATATTAGCAGGCAGTGACTTATAAGTTCAGTAGCTCTTATTATTTCATCCACAGTACTTTTAGGACTTCTTTTCCACTTTACTGAATAGTTCATCATTAAACTTAATTCTCTTCCAAAGAAACGGCTGCAATAGCAGCTAATATTGTATTCATACAATTTTGAAAAATTGCACGCAAGTGTGGCTACACCTTGTCTGTTACATAAATGATGAGCAGTACTATAAGTGAGTGGAGACAGAATGAAACCTATAAACCGTAAACATTTGTCAAGAGCAACCAGTTTATAACCAGATTTTCAAGCCTTAACGCAGCCTTTGACTTTGGTCAGTTGGCTGAGTCAACGGTGTGTGTGAAGGTGAGACAGGTTGGGTGACACGAGACAAAAACACAGTTTTACTTGTTCAGCTTAGTCATTATGTACCAGAACAGTTAATCTAACTGAACTGAACGATTGCTTTCACTTTGCAGTTTTGTTTTCCAGCTGGAGTCTTCCCATCAGTGATCACTTCCATTAAACCACTTACTTAAATGAGAGTCACACTTCAGTGTAAAAGGGCAGATGCAGACAGAGGGACAGTAGCATGCAGTCATGTGGTATCTGCTGTTGCTGGACCCTCTGATTGGTCTCACCTGACAACAGTAGAACTGATCAGCAGTAATGACTTCTGCAGAGTAATTTAATGTAGAGGTAAACCTTGGTACCTTGGCTTGGAAAGACTGAGCCTGTCACACAACTGGGATTGTTTACAAATTCCTATAGGCCCACACAATATATGGGAATACTTGGGAAAACGTAGAGGCTTTGTGACTTTTATTAGATGCAATTAAGAGGACAGAGAGGATGGAATGAAACCCACAGTCCAAAACAACCACAACATCATGAGGATGAAACATTTACGTTGTTGTTTTAAGTTTCAGCATGTTGCTCCACTGTAAATGGTTAAATTAATATCCAGTCGCTTCCAGGAATAGTGCCTCTTACAGGTGTTGTCTTCGGGCACATTCTGGATCTGTGTTGGCCCCGAGGCCTCTCGATCAAACTGTCACTGCAGATCGGTCTTAAAATAACTCGCTGTCCCTCCTTTACCTGTCGCCACGCCTTCTGTCCCTTAACGAGGATGTGAATGGCAGGATAACAGAAGATTGAGTCAGGAAACGGGATGGATCACTCACTCACTACACCCAAGGCAGAGCAGTGTGGGAACTCCAATCCAACTATAGACCTGCTGAACCAGCCCCGTAACGAGGGGAAACAGCAAGCAGGATGCAGCGTGGGAAGAATATTACTGGTATCAGTCACTTCATTCATGCATGCCCATTGAAAGGTCAGCACTCACTAAAAATTTGCCCCTTGGAGTAGATGGATGTTTTAAAAATTAAAACAATTATTAAGGTAGTGGCACAGCTCCAGGAATACCAGAGCTGGTTTGTCCACTTTGGTTCAGACTGGAAATATCTCAAAATTATAAATAAATGTGCAGCTATTGGATGGGTTGCCAATTTGATGTAGACAGTCAAAGCCTCCATCTACCATGGAAAATACATATCTTAATCAAATAAAAATTAAACACAGAGGTGACTTAATAAGAGGCCTTAAAAAATGGACACTATACTGCCTTGATCATGTGATCTATGACACAGAGTGACAGTGGTACACATGCACACACAGAAGCAAGCAGTAAACTTGTGATGTCAACCATTTTATGACCGTATCAGCCACAGTGACCCGTGGCACCACGGCGTCTGTGTAGCTGCAGGGCCGAACAGTATGGCAGCTTTTACATCTGACAACACAGACTGACCACTGTGTCGCTAATTACCCTGCCGTTGAGCTCTGTGTCACCTCTGTGGTCCCTTGTGACTTGCCACCACTGACCCACCCACCACACAGCCACCGACCCTCCCCCAAACACAGTGCCTGACCCATGACACAAGTAAAAGTCTTTCACTTGACAAGAGAGCCACAGCTCTGACGCAGACCTGACGCATGATAAAATATGCAGGAAAAAGTTTTTCATCCCATGAGCTGCATAAAAAGACCCCTTGCTGACATAAGATCTATAAAAATCAAGTATCCCTGTAGGGTCTCCTCAGAACTGAAATTACAGTCCTCATACACTCCTGCATCATTTCATCAGCACTATTAATCACACAAACACTGCGAGATCTAATTAGCAGTCGATTTCTGACCCATTCCTGTTATCTGTGCTGCCTTTTCACCTTCTGTATTTGAATACAAACACATACATCAGCCAGACTAGAGCAAATAAACCCGAGATAGTGCTTGTGTTTACACAGTGAACTCTTGGCTGGTTTTCTGTATGTGTCGCTCTGCAAGGCTGAGTAATGCGTGTTGCCTAGTACAGATCAAATACATTGGCTCAGGGGCAATTAACATCCACATTCCTACTGAGTGGTAAACCCACAAGCATGCTGTGCCTGATGTTTTTACTGCGAATTCAGCTCAATCGGGCCAGGAATGGGTTTTCCTTTTCATCTGGATCCTTTATTTGCTTTTCAAGCTTTCAATCAAAATGCATGAAAAGAATATGTTTTTTTAATGGTGGGATGTAAGGTTATAGCTTCAGTCTTGCAATGATCCAGTGTTGTAGGAATAAGCTGACATTTAGGGGGAGCGCACTTAATGAGGCCGATGAGAAGGTCTTTTCCACTCTCATGACAATACAGTAAATGTAAACCTCCAGCTGCAGATGGTTAACTTAGGAGAGTGATGCATCATTTTCTTCCCTTTCTTCCCCTTACCCACTTGTTGTTCTGTCTCAAGCGGATACTGTTAATGTGCTTGGTCAGTCACATGCTGCTCCACATCACAGCTGCGAAACCCAGAGGTGTTAATTGAGAATTATCCTGTTGTGGGGTTTTCAACTTGGGAATCATCACCAGTATTAAGTCAGCAAAATGTTCCCCACCTGACATGACACCTGATCTCTTTCAAACAGGCTCTCATTCCCTTTTTAAAATGTAAATCCCACGAGTCAAAGAGTCAAGAGATGCTTGTTTACCGCTGTGCCCCACTTCCTCCATCATGCAGATGAGAAATCACGCCATCATCACAAGCAGAAATGCACGTCATCGAGCAGCCTGAAGCTCTGCCTTTGATTAGACGCTAATGTCATTATCACACTGGTATTTGGGAAACACTCTGCTATCAGAGCACAAAGGTGAATGCTTTGCTCTTTTGTGTACAGCTGCTTTTCTCCACATGCGCCCTCCTAATAGTGTTGATGTGATCACATTATAGCCCCCTCCTGATCCTGCAGCCGCGTCACGCCTCTGTAGCCCAGCAGGCAGCAGAGGGGTGGTGATCGTGCAGCCCTGAGAGAAAGCTTTTCATGTCACATCATCAGATCTCTCTGCGCACTTTCTTTCTTTCTCATGCTCTTTCTTTATCTTTCTCTGCCTCTTTTCTCAGACTTCAGGGGACTTTCTCGCACCCACAACAAACACAGAGCTACCCCACAAAACGTCATGTGACCACCAAAATAACTCCAAAATGAGCTGTGCAACGTGCGTTCTGACAGCTAAATTATTGGTTAAATGCATGTCGCATGCTATCCTTGTCTTTAGGTTGGTGGTGGTGGAGTGGGGGCATTACCCTCCCAAAGTTCAGATCTTTTTATGTCTCAAAACATATGATGCAGTTGAATTTTGAGGACAGACATTCTGGCTCTGTTAAGGTCTCTCCTCATGTGTTAGTTTAGTATTGCCAGTCAGTGCATAATGTCACCAATGTCTTATTCTCTTATGGCACTTATGGTCATGTACAGATTCAACTGGAGAAGAGAAAAAAATATTTTCCTCTTGTTTTCCCATGACAGTACTTTTATAACATGATAAAACAACATATGATTACTGGTTATACTCCATATTAGCGGTCTTAAAAAGTTATAACCTGAATCAAGACAGATTTTTTTTAACATCCTTTTGCTTTACTGTCTTTTAAAATTATCTAAGTAATGTCCAGTGTGGTAATGATGCTTTTTGATTCATTTTGAAGATGCTGATTTTCAACAGCTCAAGTTCACATCAACCATCAGCTCATAATGTACAGTATCTGTAATTCTTCTAATGGAGGATGTGGTTGTTTAAATTAAAACCATAGCAGGAATGTCTTACACCTGGACAAGTCCTTTGATATGCTTTATGTCAGCCAGTGACTTCTAAACCTTAGTCACGAGTCCATCAGTCTTTCGTTCACTCTGTACGTCTCAGTGACAGACTGCACCCAGGACTCAGGTGAAACATCTGGTTTGGGGTGATGCTCTTTGGTCTTTAACAGCCTCTGCGAGAGGCCACATCAATGGCAGGGATGATAAATCTGAACAATGAGAGAGCCAGTAAAGCAGTCAGCAGGGGTTCGACGGTGCAGGCTACAGGAAGTGTGGCTCCTCTTGACCCCTGAACCCTGAAGTGATGTGTGCCCTTCAGTCTGTGCTCCATGCTGGGATATCTGACGTCCAGGTGCTATACAGTACAGATGACGGCTGCAAGGCGTATATCCAGTCACTCTGATTATATGAAATAAAAATGTGTTGACTGTGTTAAGAAAATCTGTTTTTTTTTACATTTGAATTCCAAAAAATCTTTAATTACTTCATTACTGGTTACAATGTAAAATAGTTTACTCCACACACAATGTATGGAAAGTTCAGATAACTGCTCTCGAAGGAATAGTTCAACATTTTAAGAAATAGGCCTACTTGCTCTGTTGCCAAAGTTCAGATAATAAGATAAATACAATATTCATGTATCCATGTAAAAATTGATTTTTGGACTGATAACAGAATTATGTGTTGATGAATGAGTTTTAGAGATGGTAGGCAGCGAAACTAAGAAAGCAAATAAGGACCAATTTACATGTGAAATTTTATATGGAAGAAAAGAAATACAATTACTTTACTTTGGACTTGCATTCTGTTCAGTGCCTGCCCTGCAGCAAACAACACAGGCTTGTTGACGCCATTGAGAGAATTAGTTTTACAACAGGCTGGCACTTTAGTGGCTGACAGTTGTACACATGAAACTTCTCTCAATTAGTGCTGAGCAGATGTCACAGTAGTTGGACAAGATCAATAGAGTGACAGACTGGTCCTCAGTGTGGCATTTTACAACGCCGGCTTCTACAGACCACTGGGAGTTTAGCTGCTAATAACACAAGAAGGAAGTGTGGCAATATTAAGAGTACAAGAACAGAGGGACTCTCAGAGAGACAAAAGGGCCCACTGCGACTCCGCCAAGGCGCCTGCAGCCAGTGACCTCCTGGACCCTGAGAGCTGCCCTTTCAGAGGGGCTCCCTGTCCGCCGCTGTGGAGGAAATGAGATGCTGCAGCCAAACATGACAAACATGAGGTAGGTCTATATAAGGAGAGGGCTGAGAGCTGCTGAGTTTAAACAGTGCAGCGAGTCCTCCCTATGGCCAGATGTTTACAGCAACTTGTCAAACAATAGCAAGTGAGGTGCGTATGGAGAGGAAAAGTTTTTACTTTACGTATCCAGTGCCATATTTGGATGAAAGTGACAGCCGTGGCTTATCATTGCTGTTAATGAGAGAGTATACCTGCACACCATGAGCATGTTTTGGGAGATTTTTTTCTTGTATATTATTAGTATTCAATGTATTTGTATAATTTGCAAAAGAGAGAGATTTTCTGAAAAAGTTGTGCAGCTTTAAATGAATCAGCATTTTATTAAACACTCGGGTTTGGCCTGCAGAGAGAAATGCTTCTTCTTCTTCTCAGATATTACTGAGTGGGTCACCCTGCCACCTCTGGAGCCACTTGTATGCTCGCACTGGCCACAGAATTAAATCTGGCCTCAGCTCAATCTTCTGCGTGTCCACCACTATTCTTCCAGATGAATGGGCTGCCCCTCCAAGGAAGTAACACATCCCACATATTCATCTATTCTGCAGACCACCTAGTAAAATCTAGTTTGGTATGAGCATCAGGGAAATGAGAGAGCTCTGCTTTAGCACTCGTGAAAATAGTGCTCTGGTTTCTGAAGGAATCAGATTTCAATTAGCCTGGCTGCAAAGAACACTAATTTTGCTGAGTGAAACACAGCTGGACCTCACAATACCCCCCCCATTTCACAGCCCATCTCTTATTTCAGGTTTTTCATGTGGTCCCACACCTGATGGTGTGTGGATGTAATCACCTTCACACAGCAGGCCCTGTCCAATCAACATAATTGGCACCAGACTGCAAACTACAAAGGAATGGGTGAGTGTTGGTTTCTTCTTCTTCTAGTATGTGTTTATTAGTGTACGGTGGACCAGCAAAGATTAAATCAATATTGTGCTCTATTCACAACTATTATCACTGTTATTTTTGTAGACTTTCTTCCATCCTGTTTAAAATGTCTGCTTTGCGCTTGTCCAAGCACTGGGAGGATGTGACCATAAACTTACCTTTAAAGCAGCTAGTTAGTATTAGTTCTGCACAACAGCTTAGATCATAAAATAAAGAGATTGTACTAGATAGAGATACTAAAGATAGAATCTGTTTCTGAATGTCAACAGTATACCGATGTGCTGTGAGGTGTGTGTACAGACACATTAAATGTCAAACATCAGCTCACCTTGCTACATGCTTATCTAATTCCCTTTTTGATCAACACACAGTGCACATCATTTGATATTTGTGCGCTAAACATAAACATATGAAAACCTCAACCTCACTATAACGACAAGACTCCAGAAAGACATTGCATCAAGACATAGTACCTGGGTTATATTTTTTTATTACCATTGCACAGATATAGGCTTGCTGTTTCCAGCAGTTTTCAGTCTTTATGCAAAGCAAGGCTAACCAGCTGCTGGCTTCATGTTTAATGTGCAGACATAAGAGATGTATCAGACTTCTTATGTAACCTCCCAGTAAGAAGGCAAATCATTTAAATAAAATTTCCCGAAATGTCAAACTAATCTATATTAACATTATCTTCTGATACGATAGAAATTATGATAGCTATCAGAAGTATCCTTCAGGTCCAGTGCTTATCTAAATCCAGCTGGTGAGCAGTTCGTTATGACAGGAGAGCTGCGCTGGGCCTTGCAGGAGCTGCCCCTCCCCTGACGCCCAGGTGTGAAAAGCTTTTGAATGTGGTAGGGAGACTCTCCCTGGAACAAGGCCCACAAAATCACAACCATATGCACTTTCAGGTTCGCACAGGGATGACGAGCCTTGGCAAGACAAGGGTGATAGCCAAATGGGAATACAAGATAGAAAATATGCGGAATGAAAATAGGAAGTGCAGTGTAAACATAGTGATGTGGACGTGGTCGCTTTTGCTTAAAATCACATTGCTGAAATGAAATGTTTAGCTTATATTTGCATTGCTATTTTAAACAGTTGCATGTTATTTACAGAGGCAGCCTTATCTTTTACAGATGCGTCAGCGTTAGCCATATCGCGCTCAATGGGGGACAATGAAATGTTGTTTTTTCCATTTCTTTTATCATAACAAATCAAATACAAATTGACATGTATAGCAGAAAAATGTTTTGCATACAGCAGCCCGAAAGATAATAGCATTTATCTGACCACAGAGTAGTTTGGGGATCCCGACTTGTTGTGAGAGATTCCAATCTGCCCAGCTGCTCTCCTCTCTCCTAGTATTTAATCAGCAGGCCACGCCAAGGAAAACCTCCCTATCTGAACCCAGAGTAAAGCATCTGGTTCACCACAGTGGACATTCTCATGCTCAAATATAGACAAGAGCAGAGGCAACAAAAAAAGAGAACAGAGAACACATTCTTTCCCAGCGGAAGGTTGCAGCACACACCCTAAAGATTGCTCAAAAATCAACAAGTTGTTTGGCAGCGTGGCACAATGAAATATGACGGAAGAGAAACCTCTCTCCCGCTAACCCCTGTTTAAGGCTCCCTGACTACATGTTTAGGGCTTTGTGAACACACTCGCCCTCTCCCACAAGAAGAGCTGGAGAAACGTTTTCCTCTCCATAGCCCACAGCAGATGAGCCCTCTGTCCTGCGGTCTTAGTGGGTAACAGTGCATGCGTGTGCATGGGGTTGATGTCAGGACTGTGCTATAATTAAAGCGTGGATGCTGTTATGGCATGGTGGTAAAAACAATCCAACGGGAGAGCTGTTTTGAATGATTTAGGCCTCGTGGTGGAGGGGCATACTGTTCACCCACATCTGCCTCGGCTAGCCGAGACTCAACTCGCTGCCAGGTTGCTAGGATACCCACGGCTCATTTACAACACCTGGAAGGTAGCACAGGAGGACAAAAGACGTGGAGTCAGGCAAAGTAGCATACGGTGGGAGAGGAGAGGGAGGCACTGAGAGAGAAAGGATATGAGGATTAGTGACAGAGACGTGCAACACCAAGAGGAAAAGGTTGAAAATCCCAGCAGAACATTACAAATCACTATCCTTCTCCCTTTGTAGTATTTGTCCAATTAGAAGCAAACAACCATGAATGATGACTCTGAATGTCTGATTTTAGATAATTTATTCTTGTACTTAATAACACCAGGACTAGCTCTACACTGCTGTAAAACAACTGTTTCTTTATTTCACACTTCCTCTACAACGAATAATCAAATACTGAAGGTGCTGACCTTCTGCCTCAAACACATGCAGTTTTCGCTTTGGTCATTTAGCCAAAAAGGGCATGTTCAAGATTCCTTTCCACCCCGCTCCATTTTTGTGTTTTCAGAAGAGCTAAATATAACCTGCTGATAATCTGTTAGCAACAGTTATCGTTTCAGCCAACAAAACCAACCATCAAAGTAAAAAATGAGCTGTCGCTGGTCTACCACGCTGTGTTGGCCCCATTATTGTAAACCGCTCGTGTCCCATGTGACAATGGAAAGCTTGCCAGTAAAACTAAGTGGTCGGGGTTTAGTGTTAAAAGAAAAAAATGTATCTATAGATTATGCAGACAAACGTAGATTGAATTTCAGTTACATTTTTTTTTCATCAGTCTTACCAGTTTGAAACTTCTCATGTTGTTAAACATTGAATTACTGCAATCAGATAACATATTAAATGTTAGCTTGTATTGGCTGCACTGTAAGCATGGTCCTTTGGCCAAGTCTTTTCCAATAATGTTCTCCCAAAAAGGTTTTGACAGGAGAAAATATTGCAGACTTCTCATACCTTGTTAAGTTTATATTCTGCTTGATCCATTTGGCCACTTTAAAATGACGTGAGGTAAACAATAGTCTCCTGAGAGGTAGCAGTGTGGACCCTGGGGACCCTGCCTGCAGTGTGGGGGGTCCCGCCCCTGGCACACTTCCCCTGACCTCAGGGTTATCACCATGGTAATCCCGGCTACAGCACCCATGAGGAATGGCTACTGGTTGATACCTGGATGGACTTTACCAGCTGCTCTGGTGTGGTGGTCCTGGAGGCGTCGTTTGGTGCATCGATGTGGACATAAACGTATCTGTCATTTCTCCATTAGGGTGTTGGATATCACTTCTTGTCTTTTCAATAAAAAACATACAGCAAATTTAACAGTATGATGAAAATGTGGGAATGTTTTGCCAGATCTGACTGGTATTAACCTTGCATTGGCATTCAACCATCAAAAACGAATGTCTCGGCTTGCACCTTACAGAGTAATGGTAGAGAATAATAAGTTCTCCTTTCTTTCAGATCCAAACAACACATTGTAATCACTCAAGATTTATTTGAATGGTCCTTCAGCATTGTATAAGAATGCATTCGGGTTCCTGCACGTGCTCAGTCCCATCGTGTGTGTCTCCACATGCAGCGCACAGCAGAGAGACTGTTTGGGTTGAGTCCAGGGTCAGTTGGTTTCTCCTGACAGTTTTATACACCCAATAGACGACTGCCTGCTTGTGCTGCGACGTTCAGATGTTAACTTCCTCTGTCTGAGGGTTTAAAAGCGTGCTGTGATGGTGTGTCGCATTGTGTATTTATGTTTGGGCCCAGTCTGTCCTGGGCTCTGCGTGGACCCTCACTGTACCCCTGAGGCTCGGCGTAACTCCTCTGCCCAGGCAGGCTCCTGTGTGTTGACATTTGAAAAACCAAATAGCACTCAGCAGTGAAACATGAGGAGCACAAGGAGGATGGGGCAGCAGTTTGGTGCAGAGAGTGGAAAAAAGAGAACGAGAGAAAATATGTGGTCGTAAAAGAAGAAAAATAATGAAGGAAATACCCCACACCCTGCAAGATGAGGGAGATGAGTTTCAAAGCTGCCCCCTCCCTTCCTCCTCTTCAGCGTGCAGGCTGGAACAGCTGAGAGTGGTTTCAGCCGGGCTTTGGCTGGAGTCGACTGTCAGGGAAAATCTGTTTCCAATATGAGCGTTTCCTGTGAATGCAGGAAACGGCGCTCCACACAAAGCGCAGCTTGTGAGGAGTCACCGTGGAGCTACTGCGCTCCTCTCGCTCCCTTTCCACTCTGCAGCCTGCTTAAACGCCAAGGAACAGGAGATTTTCATGTCACCAGCCTCCGAGCAGATGGAGAGTTGTGCTTTGAATCCTGTTCTGGGAAGGCCTTAGTAAAAGAGTAATGTTGGCTCTATGGGATATGTTCAAGAAATCCAGAATGACTCCCATCTCCCTGACTCATCATTTTCTTTTATCTTCGGTTATGGTCAGTTATGGAAGCTTACTGAGCTCCAGGGACAGTCACACTGCCCTCCCATCTTTTATATAATGCAGCCCAACACAGAGAAAACTCCAAAGGTCTTGAGGCCAGGATTTATTCACTTTTGTGTGAAGCCCTTTATAAGCCTCTTTTTTTTGGACTGCATCTGAAGCTGACATGTAGTTACTTGCAGCAGGCCTAAATAGGCAACACATTTTTAGCAATATCATGCACTGTCAGAATTATGTTTGCTCTATTTTCACCATATTTGTATTATTTTCTATTTATTTCCTTCTTCTCCTGCTTCTGTTGGGTTTTTGTTTTCCCTTTTCTTCTTATTTTGGCATTTCCTCTTAATTTTGCATAATACAGTGTTTATAGGCACACATGGAAGAGCAAAGTTTCAAAAAGAAGTAAAGACGAGCTATATTCCGTTTCTGTTTGTTGTTTTTATCTTCTCAAAATGTTCTGTACGTTACTTTTTATTGTGGGTCATTGGAGACTTATTGGTGGTTTTTATTTCCCTTTCTGAACTGTCCAGAAGGCCAATGTATCCAAATGTCCCACTGTGAGCTATCATGTGTTATGACCCCCAAAATATGTTAACTGCAAACACAGGCCCACTTAAAGGAAGGAAATGTATGAAGGAGAACAGTGTTTTATCTCCTCTGTTCCTCTGACAAGGATTATTATCCCAATGTGACATTAATACTCCTCCTAAAACCACTGCCTTTATCCACTGATCCAAAAATCCCTGCACCAGTGTATCCCCAATATCCCAACTCCTATTTGTGATCTAAAAACCAGCACGGTAACACAATATTTCCCAGGGGACATGCCGTCATTGCACCCACCACATACCACAACAAGCTTCAAGGCTCCAGGCTCAGCCCAGAGGATGTGAAGGGAATCAAAGAGGCTTTCCCTGCTGTTTAAATCAGCAGCTCCAACGCATACTTACTTGTGCAGAAACTCAAACCCGCCAGGATTTGCCTTCAGAAGTCAAGGTCGGAAGACTTGACTATTTTTACAGATAAAATAGGACTCCCTTATAAGCTACTGCAAGTCATGAAACAACTGCTGCTGAGAGGAGGTGTTTAACAGTTCTCTGACATTTTTGGTAATGAATTCTCTCTGATGGCTTTTGTGTGTTTTAACTAAAAAAAAACAAAAATAAAGGGTAGACTTTAACACACCAAAGTTGCTTGTTTTGAGCTGATTGAACTGAAACCTTCAAGCACAAAAAAAGACACATCACCACACATCAGGCCGCAGCTGGACAGTGGTCGAGGTCATTGTCCTGTATGGCAGCTGGATCTGCTGAGGCCTCATCCTGTTCCAGATATGAGACAATGCGACAGGGAAGGAAAGGTCTGACAGACGCAGCATCACCACACCAGTCCCGCCTTAACAATGCTCGTCATTAATGATCCTTTTCTCTCACGTTTAGCTTTATGACTTATAGCACTTTGCTGAGTAGTTAACCCTGAGGTCACAGCAGAGGGCCAGTGCAACCTGACCTGAAGGTCCAGCCACAAATTCACTTATGTTCAGAGTGTTTTGTCACTGTTCATTAAGATAACTTTTGTTTGTCACTCCTCTCGACCACTGAAACCTCAACAGAATCTTAAAGATAAAGAAATGTTAAGATAATACAAAATATAAAATACTCTATTATCCTGTTTAAATTCTTTGTATCTATTTCTGTCTATCTCCTATCAAAGCATCCATATATTATATTGATCATTTTGTACAAATATTATTCTATGAATAAATAAATATTATTCCACCTCAGGTGCTGTGTTCCCCCATTTCATGTTTCTAATGAGGGAGCACAAGCTGACAAATTCTGTTTGACAGTGTGTGAGCACTAAGTGACCCGGTGAGTCTGGGCACAGGATCAGATCCAGACAGTGAACATGAACATGTGCGTTTCTTTAATGGGTCTATCTACAGTGGCATGTACATACATAGCACACCCCTCTGTTACACTGTGGTGTCCTATTTTAGTTGGGCCCAAAGAGAAGTTTACATATCAGCCCTGCAGTGAGGCCTGAACCCTTTCGCTACCACCAGTTATCCTCGGCCTTGTGCTTTCACTTTGAGGTGTATGCACTGTGCTGGTTGGATAGATTTTGTTAAGATGGTGTCACCAGAAAAAAAAGGGATGGGAGTTGTTGAATGTGCTTGGGATGAGTGATTTTAAGACAGGTCATATTGCCCGGGTGTAAACTGAGAGTGCTGTTAGAGTGTAATGGTCCTGTGAAGACTGTTGCTTTTCTTCTTGGATCATTAAACTTATGGACATCAGCCAGGCAGGACCTTGAGGAGAAGGAGCGTTCGCCTTGTGCTGAGATGCCTCGCAGCATAACTTTACAAAGAGTAGCGGGTGAGAGTGTGCCTCTGGACGTGCTCTATCAGTCAGTGTAGGGTCTGATTTACATCAGGCTGACATCACATGCGCCCTTATTCCCATAAAACACACAGCACATGGAGGGCTTTCAGAAACACTTTCCTGCATGGAAACATGAGGGCAACTGGGACTAACTAGATACTTTTTTTCCAATGGAGCTGAGCTGCTGAGTGCAGACACGCATGAATGTGTGTACACGTGTGTGTGTGTGTGTGTGTGTGTGTGTGTGTGTGTGTGTGGTGCTTGCATGTAACAGGGATCCTCATGACCATCCCTATTCATACATGTCATGCCTCCATCTGGATCCTGCTCTCTGAACACATGTCAGGTAAGTCATAGCCGAGTAACAGAATACAGGCACAGATGATGAGCTTATACTCAGAGCTAACCTGTCACTTATCTGATTCTCCATGCCAGGTCAGGGGGCTGAGACTGCTGGGTCATGCATGCACACAAGCTCCCTGGTGGAGCTAGATGAGGAACAAACAAACTGTCACGTGTATTAAGTTACATATAACACCTAGAATTTCTTGACATTTGTGCCAGAAGTTGGAAGAATACAAACTTCCTGACATCACACTCTTCAGTCCAACTTTGCATAAGATATGTAATGATGACTGCTAATGTGAGAAGTGTTTTGATTGATAATGAAAACCAGGTGAGTATCAGTCAGTCGGTCTGGTCCTGACACAAGGTCACCAGAGGTTGCAGGAAAGGGTCACTCTACCTCAGGGGGCTGATGGAGGGGGGCAGAACAGACTGAGACTCCAGGGGTCGGTTTTCAATTAAGTCACAGCTCAAAGTGTCAGAAGGATATATGAACAGTTTGCGGCTTTTCTTAAGATGAAACTCCTAATCAATCTTTCAATTTAAAGCTCAAAGCAATCAAAGAAGCTTGTGTCTTTATCAGACATGACCATGGCTTTCCCATCTTTGCTTGTCCACCCCAGATCTGTCCCACTTTATCACTCTGGTACACGTGTGCTCTCGCTGTATGTCCCTCCATCTCTTATCACACACAGGATGCGGCCCGATCTTTGCTTTGCTTCCAGAGATTCTCATAGGTCAATAAAAGCCAACTGCAAGACTTAAGCTTTCAGCACATCTCTCCACACATAGTCGAATAGAAGTAAAAAAAAAGTAATGCATTGTTAGGCGCATGCATTGTTAACCTCAGGAAATGAACCTTTCGCCCCCAGTCTCTGCGTTTCATTAAATGTGATCATTTGATCTGCTGTTATGTATGTGTGACTTACAAAAAGAGAGGGAGAAGTAAAAAGAAAAAACCCACAGAGATTGAGCTGGAGACAGATACACTAACAGAGAGATTATTACAATACAGGAAGGAGAGAGAGCAAGAATTCTGGAGATCTCACTGATG
Organism: Amniataba percoides; assembly: GCA_037176925.1. Lineage (NCBI taxonomy): Eukaryota > Metazoa > Chordata > Actinopteri > Centrarchiformes > Terapontidae > Amniataba > Amniataba percoides. The sequence goes on from JBAJHX010000096.1 coordinate 15,009,702, forward strand.
GATGGCTCCATCTTAGAAACTCAGACATGTGAACCAGATGGCGGACTGGCTCAGAAACAGGACTCTGTTGATGAATGGGATGACAGCGAGGTACACATTTATACAGGAGCGCTCCCTCTGACTCGATTAGCAGATGAGCAGTTGCAAGGTCTTGGACAAATACACATCTCTTTGACAAACAGTGCATTTTTATGAGTAAGGAATGAGCATTTCATCATTAATCAATTAGTCAATATCCCCGGCATTGCTATAATATTCACCACATGCTTTTGCCTTTGCATTTGAAAAGGCCCTTCTGAATCACTACATTCCCCTGCAAATGCTGGAAAAAGACTTTCCAGTTAAATCAGTTGGCCCGATAGAAACCCTCAGCTAAGGATCTCTGGCAGAGGATCGCTTTAATGCGCATGCTGTGACTTCCTTCCATCTCAAAGGTCACTCACTGGTCACAGGAATAACCGGTGTCACTTCATACATACCACCACACACCAGTGTAGCATTATACATTTCATGACTGGTCAATATAGTGTAGATATTCACAAATTAAACACGGGACTCTCAGTGTCTATATCCACAGCACTTACTAACACAGAAAGTTGTGTTTGTATGCCACTGGTGGCAACTAATGAATGGCTGAAAAAATACAGTTTAGTGTTGTTCTTGTGTTAGTCGAGACCCTGAACAACCTTGTGAGCAGGCTACATTGGTTATAGAAGAAAACAAAAGATAATACTTTTATCCTGGTTTGATGAAGAATCATTTAAAATGCCTTGGGCTTTTGGCACAAGAGCGAAGCAGCTATGGCTGAGCGGGAGAGCCGGGTCCACCGCAGCAGAGCAAAACTCGACATTGATTAATCAGCAGTAAACAGATAGGGTCCTCATTATCTAGTCTCTGAGGACTTAATGATGGCTGGAGCTTTGCGGGTGTAGGAGTGCAGGAAAGAAAGATTCATTCTCAGGTTCTTTCGATTAACCCCTGATTAATCTTTGTATATTGAGTTCCACAGGGCAGTGTGACTTAGCAGTGGAGCCCACAGACGATTATATAACTCCTTTCCTCGATACTTTATATCAAATGGTCTAGCAAGTATCTCAAAGTGAAAATATGAGGGTGGTGTTCTCAGAAGTTGTGGTAAGCCTGGGAGAAAGAAAATTCATCAGCAACAAACTGTGAGCATACGCGGGTATAACAGAGGGGAGATCAATGTTAAACTACACAAAGATGAAATAGAAAAATATGTCTTTCTCACAATTGCAAAGATGACCTCTCAAACTGTGAACACAAGATGCAGAAATGTATAGAAGAGTCTTGATGTCATCATCATTACGTTGATACTGAATTCATGAAGCATTTTCCAAAGAGAGGGCTGAACTCTGCCCTCTAAAAACAGATTTTGTTTCAGGGCTCACAGCAGGTCTGAGTCTGGATAGAGGGATGTGGAGGATGTGGGATGTGGGGGTTGGAGGGTGAACAGGAGACTGTACACACTGCAGAGAAATTAGACAGGTTGTCAGCTGAGTGTGCAGCAGGGCTTTGGCGGACAGCCCTCCTCTGGGATTTGGGGGAGAGGAGTGCAGGATGGAGGAGTGTGTGAGCGGCGCACAAGAGGTTGAGACACGGTTTCCTGTGTGTATTTCCTGTGTGTTTAATGTGGAGCTCAGGGCCAGGGCCTGTTTCCTGTGTGTGATGGGTGCCAGGCCCCAGACCCAAACACAAAGACAACACGCCACGAGAGCCCACCAGTGTCAGCAGCAGGCCACGCAGCCGGTACAAACATTAGGGCAGTTTCACAGGCCTGGTCTCAGGAGGATATGCAGAGCTTCATAGTTTACAAAATGTTGCTCTTGAGAAACAGAGTGCTGTGGCTCTTTCTGTCTTTGTCATTACTTGTGATGAACAGAGATCCCAAGACCTCTGCCTGGAGGGCTGAATCCAGCTGTGCCACTTTACATACACACAGTGATGGATACAAACATTCAACGGACAAAATTGATTATATTTCATATTTATTGTATTTTGTACTATCAATAAAGAACATAAATATACCAAAACTAACAATGTGTTGGTCCTTCCCTCTACTTTCCCACTTTTGTACCATTTGTGACATTTCTTACACTGAATGGGCTAATCTTTAAAAATAAATCAGTGTCTTCATACATAATTAAAACACTAGTGAGTATTTTCAGCAGCAAGCCAGTGTATGTGATATTGGGCAAAAAATAAGATACAACACCCAGGTTTATTCAGATGAAGGAACATTTGGAATTTACTTTTACATTAAACATGCAAAAAATTGTTATCCACAGGAAGAGGAATAAAGCTGTAAACACCCATGTGGTGGATGTGTTAACAAACATTAGCAAATAATGTCCACCTCGTGAATTCAGGTCCAATATTCACTTTTCTTTTAGCTCAGTTAAAAGAAGCTCAAACTGCTCAAGTCTGTCTACTTCATGTAATTGCTGACTCTGCCTGTAAGCTGTTTGGTGCTGGCCAAGTTCTGCACAGTGGACTTTTAGAGCTTTTGTCACTTAAAATACAGTTGCCTACTGTGGCTAAACTTAATGCTGACAGATAATCAATGAGCTGAAAGATGCAAATACGTGGGGTTTAGGTGAGGGGAACTGCAGGTCATAGCTCACTGTCGGGTTCCTCACTACAAGCTAATTCTTTTACGTAGAGGTCATCCCTCGTTGGAATCAATTTTTTAATGTAGTTTCTTTAAAGCTGCCTGGTTTGAGCTTGCTTGTGGTGTGTGTTTTGACATGTGCTAGAGAGTGTGTGAGGGTCAGACCAGGAGCTCTGACAAAGTGACAAAACCTCACTCAAGAAAACGAAGCATGTTTGCCCAGTAAGAGAAGCCTAAAATACACAACCAGTGCAAACAAAGACCCTGATCATGTGGGAGGAATGGCAGAAGGGAGAGAGAGGACAGAGAAACCAGACCGAGAGAGGAAGGTGGGGATGAAGCTGTTAATTCACCACAGACAAGCACAGACACACACACTGAAACTGTGACGCACTAAATGAGTCTTTCTGGAATTCTCCGTTTTGGATGTGTAAGTGTGTGATGAGGAAGATCTGCGCATGCACGTGTGACGTATTGTGGTTGTGACAGCGTGATTACAGGTCTCGCTTACAGATTTGTTGATTTCATAACGACAGAGCCTCGAGATGAGCTCATAAAGCTGAATGGAAACACATACTAATACTGACAAAGCTGGTGGGACACAAACACACTCTGAAATGCACGATCAGGCACAGAGTGATTAATGGGTGTATGTGCTGGTCAGCCAAGAGCCAGAGGTAAATGAGTCTATCAGGCACAAGCAGGTAAGCTTGCCAGACTGCCTCCAGAGGGAAGGCCTCAAGACAGGCAGAGGCTGCCAGTCTTCTGTCATCATGTGTCAGTACAGTCAGGAATAAACAGTGGAAGATAGTGCTGTGCTGTATCATCACAAGTATCATCACAAAGGTAAGAAGCAGTGGTTTGAATGTGAAGTCAATGAGGGTGAGGAGATGAAGGCCTGCTGCAGCAGCAGGGCTGAACGTAAGCTCTGAAAATATGCATCATCCTTATTCTCTTATACAACCTTAAAACTCCACTCCCACACAGCTGCAAACATTGTGTTTCTCTCTTTATTTTTACAGCAGCATTTCAAATCTTATTACATGATGACTCATTATTGCATCACGAGATGCAAACTACAAGGCAATCACAGATTGCATGAGACTTTCAGATGTTTTAAATCAGCAAATACCAACCAGGGGTACTAAAAAAAAAAAACAAGGGATGCAAAAAACAAAACATATGTGTGTCTGAGCTTCAGTACATTTACTGTAAAAGTAGCTGGTGACAAGCTGGTAAACAGGCAGACTGTGCAGGACAGACACACCTCTCACAAATCTGAGTCAGTTGTTACACCTAAGCATCATGTGTCCTGATTGAGAGCGCATGAAAAATAATTGGCAAGTGAACAGAAAATTTGAAGCAGGGTGGAGTGTAATCAGTGTAACCAGTTCTACAAATTCATTTTCTGGAAAAAAAAAACACACTAAATGTAAACAAAGGTAAATTTGTAGCATTATGTTTTCATATATTGTATATTATATCATATGTCATATTTATCTATATGACAAAACAAAAGACAATAATGAGTTTTAAATTGAGATGTCCTGATGCTCAAAGTTCTAATTTAACCTTGATTTACAACATTGTGCCACAACAAGCCAAAAATTATGTAGATATTGAAACACACTAAACCAATAAGTGTAAATTTCATTCAAGCTGTGGGAGCTGAACGGATGCAGGTATGAACAGCCCACCCCCACAGACAAATGTCTTTAAAACAGTTTCTCAGGATACTACCAAAGCCCCCCGAAAACTCCTCATCACATCCATAAATCATCAACCTGAGCAGGTATCACAGCATGACATTTAAACCTCATCACAGACCTCTCCTCAAAGCTATGTCCCCCGTCACTTGGCTCTCATCTCTTTTATGTACATATGTCCACCCTGCAGTTCACTGGGGGGAGGGAAGCTGCCACTGACTGAAATGTCTATTACGCCAGTGTGTGTGCATGTGTGTGTGTCCAACAGGGCTGAAAGGATTGTTGGGGGAAGTCAATGTGATTATGTACAAAAAAGACCAGGCTGGAGTCTATTCAAAGGGCTCTTGAGGATAGAAAAGACCTTTCACCCATTACGAGGAATCTCCAAAGCCTTTTCTTTTTTTTTTTTTCCCTCATGCATCGTTGTGTGCTATTTACTGCAAACCTCATTTATCAGAGGAATGAAAGGACCACATCTCATTGGGTGTGTGTATTATTAATCTCTGTAAGAAAAATGAATATCTATTCAACTGCTCTCTCAACATTTATGACTAATAAAAGCACAGCAGTGGCTAAGTTACCAGCTGTGTATGTCTGGGTACTGTAAACATGGATAATGATGAATCAATAACTCATTAAAGGCCAGACTGTATTTCACAAAAACATTAGGATGGGCAGGGACTAATCCACGACTTGCCTATTATTGCTCCACTCTTTGCAGTGTCACGAACTGACAGGTCTGAACATGAAATGAAGGTGGCAATTCCAGGCAAAAGTCAGATGGGTGGAAAACAAGTGGCACTGAAAGCTATGAGTGTTCAACAGTGGAAAACTTCACCCTTATTCAGTGTGTGGTGGCTTATTTTGTATTCAAGATTATTGTAAGTGTTCAGCTTGCAGCACTTTCAATTTTGCGACCAGAGTCGAAATGTGTCGTTGGCCTGAGGACAGGACAGCGACACACAGATTATTGCCTCTGTTGGTTTTAAAACAAAAGGTCAGGGTGTCATGGCTTTACTAACGCCTTGCAGTACAACAAAAGCTTGTCACTCTGGTTAAACCTTTTAAATCCTGCAACCTGAACTGAACTTTGACATTTACTGCATGACTTTTGACTTTTCATGTGGATACGTGGCCCTCGCTGTTGTTTTCCTCACGTTATATATGTGTCAATTCTTTATTAGCATAACATAATATAATGTAATATTTGATCAAGACAAGGCTATATGTGAAGAAGATTATAGGTTGATCTTAAAGACATTCAGTCTCTGCTTTAGTCTCTGCTGCTCTCTAGAGACGATGTAGTTTAATGACATGTTCTTTAAGCTTCTCATCTTCACAGATGTTCAGCGCAGTCTTCCCAGTTTGATACCAAACCTGCAGAATATTCACAGCAACAACTTTCAAATAAAGAAAAATACATTACTTCTTTTTCTATGTTGGCTGCTGGATTAACTGGCTGTAAACAAGACCAGACAAATACTACTTACCTTGAACTCCATGTTACTAGAAATAACACAACCTGCTGTTGTCCTGTGGCTTCCTCTAGTGGTGACTTAGTATATTTCACAACAGGCTACACAAAGGGAGTCATGAATACGTTCAAGTCCATTACACCAGGACCAATTTAAAAACCAATGACCTGATGATAAACATATTCTGTTTGCTTTTTATTCTTTCCTATTGCTCTAAAGTTTATATCACAATGAAGAATTAATGTTTTTTTCACTTTATGTCCTGTTGTAACACCATCATGGATTATTGTCTGCAACAAAAAGCCTTCAGATAATGTGAGCTCTCCAAACACACACCAATATCCACACACACTATATCACATTTACTTACCTAATTTCTTCTACAATGATACTCACAGAAGCGGCGCTCCTTCCCTTACTGCTCAAACTCTCTACTTCATTCATCAACACTTAAAACATCATGTTCTGTCTTCTGCTGTGTTCTTCATTTATTTTATTGGCCATTGTGTATGTGCACCATTTATAAAGTTAAAATCACTGCTACCCACACACCAAACTGAGTGGACAGAGGTAAGTCGATATTAACCATCACTCCAGGCTTTCTCTGCAACGGCTGATGTAAATCTATTATACAGTATGGAATAATTGAAATGAATTTGCACTTCTACCCTGAAACAGTAGAGGACCTCAGAGAGTTGTTGTGTTTGTCTGTTGGCTCTCACCCAGTTACACTAAAACGAGACAGATGATGTTTGTTCGAAACCCAAAAATGTCTGTTTGAGACAGTGCAGATTGAGGATTTTCTTAGTCATCTGTCTGCAAATTAAATAGGTATTAAAGATTCTGTAAACACCTCTGAAGCTCAACCTCAACAGTTCCCACCTGTGACTATCAATGTCAAGTTCCTTTCATGTGTGTCATTGATGTAAAACGCTCATTATGAGCTATCTGTTGCTATTTAGTTCTTCAAATGTTGATTTACTACATTTACAATTACTTTGCTAGTTCCCTGAGTATCACAGCAACATGGAAAATAAAAAAGATTTCTCTTTTATTTAAGAAGGTAGATTTTGCAAGAAGTAATGACCCTAAATACTTGCACATGTTCTTAAAGTGTCTAATTCATAGAATGACATGGTAGTTCATAACAAATGAGCTACATATTTTTAAATATCATTTAAAACTCTGGAAAGTTTCTGTTACTGAGGACCAAAGATTTTGCTTTCATTAGATAGTGTGACAGTATAATACAATTACAAATCAACATAGTTGATCAGTGGGATAACATGTACTCATCAGGTCACAGCAGGATTTGACCTTTATAACTTCCAGAAGTCTCTGACAACTGCTCCTGGCCAACAACATAAATAACCCCCAATAAAGGGCAAATTGTATGTGTATATCCTATTGTATCTTTTCATTAAGTAGATAGTGTGGGAGCCGATGGTTGTCTTTAAAACTTATTAAAGGCTTATTAAAGACTAAAATGTCCGGGTCGAACAGTCGACTGTAAGCTGCTCAGCTCATCTGTCATTTGACATATAGAGACTCTGTAAACTGGGATTTATGTTTATCTGCAGAGACACACAGACATGTATAACTCTTGAAAGGAAAGCTGCATGGCTCACAGTGTGGCATTTGCAAGTCAACACTGCCTTTAAAGCCCCTGAACCCTGTTGTTATAGAGAGTTATGGGACAGCTTTGAAAGGTAAAGTGCTGTTATTTCAAATAGCTACAGCTCCAGTAAAAGTAGGACCACACCCAAAAGGTGAATGTATGTGATTCCTGAAAGAATAGAGTTAAATGGAAATGTTTATTTGTAGTACACAGCACTTGCACTTACTCTGGAGGTTCAGAGAAACAGATTACAAAGAAAAGCAGTGCTAGGCCCACTGTGTTGTTTTTCTTGTGTTTATTTTATTAAGGATGTGAAGAAGACTCACACATTGGTTTAATCTTCAGGTTTTTCCTTCAGAATCTTTTAAACCATGTCAGATCTTCCAGCCAAGAACAATGATATGCACCAGCGCTATTATGGAGGAAATGAACAACCAGGCCACACTGGTGAATCATCAAAGACGGTGCCATTGTCTACATCAGGTTGTTCAGACATGTTACCACTGTTATTAAGAACTCAGCACTAACATCAGCTGCAACATTTAGTCTGCCCCTCGCAGTGTTTCCACCGAAGGTTAATGGCAGCACACAGTGTTTCCAGAGTCTTGATGTCTTAGATATTTTGTTTTACAGGAAGGATTTGCCAATGCTTTGTGTTTTGAGACAACAATGGCCTGTCAAAGAGCAATGAAAAGCTTGAAGGTACAATGTGGTGTTTTGTAAACAAATGATTCTTTTAAAAACCACAAATGTCAGACCTATTATCAATTTTAGTCCTGTTGTAAAATGTATGCTCTCCATTTTGGACCCAATGTCTCATTTTTATTGTTGTTATTATTAAACGTCATAAGGTGTATCTATTTCAAGCTGGCATGTCAAGACTTTCTTACAAACATTTTTTTTGCATTTTGTAAATGCAGTTTGCCGTGTGTGAAACTGTGAGGTTAGACATGGAAGAGCAGGTTGGTATGATAACATAACACGATTTGATTTGATCCTGTGTGTACACGGGCCTTATGCCAACACTGTAACATCGACATTCACAGCCAGATCCAGGTGTGAAGTTCCTCCAGCTCCAAAAGAAGATAATATGAATTATCATAATGCTGGATTTAAACCACATTTGATCTAGACCTAGAAATAAGTACACATATAAACGATTCTAGTACAGTTTCTAAAGAAAGTTTTGAAAGTCTTTAAAGTTTTAAAACTCTCACTTTAAATATATTGACTAATAGTGTCTTAACCTCGGCTAGGTGCTGTATGAGCTGCTCCGTAATAAAATACCATGGCTGCTGAACAAACATGGCGTCACAGCAACATTCATAGACCCCATATGAATGAAATTTTAAAAACTTCCTACTTTGCCACTCCCAGTGGAAGAATGAAAAAAGACACTGAAGCAGATAGAAACCACTCCAATTTCAGCTTCATGTCTTAATACATTTCTTTTATCTGATAAATGCAGGTTTCAATTAGGGCTGTTTAGTCCTGTGCTTATTAATGGCACATGCTTTCTATGCCTCATCAATTGTTCCCTTTTGCTTCCCTGTGTCATGGTTTGCATTTTGTTGTTTCTTGTGCCTTGTCTCCCTGTCTTGCCTTCCTGCCCTGTTTGGTTTTGTTTC